>CM066318.1:15082378-16282378 GCA_033807775.1 Saussurea involucrata | reverse complement strand
TCGCTTTAAACGTTATTTGCCAATTGAATTGACTCATAATTATTTTTCTTAAAAACTTGTTTTAGATGAATAGTCTATTTTCCGACCAAATTCACCTTTTAGCCACTTTTGTAAGCGAATTCCCATATTAGTTAAGGTTTACGTAAATGTTTTACGCATTTGTGTAAAGCCTATTTTCAAATTTAAAAAAGAAAAATAAATTACACAAATTTGAGTAAATGTTTTAGTCCTTTTTAGACTTAAAATCAAGTTTACGCAAATGACTTAATGCGGTAAAAATTCAACTGAAAAAGCAGCTAAAAGGTGAATTTATCTAAATAGGTAAGAAACTGAGATAAATGAAAGCCATATATAGTTAGATATCACCATATATGAAAGTTACCTGCATGACTGTTCTTAGTGGCAGGCGATCATTTTGTGCATGCATCTATTGAAAGCTTCTGACAATCCATGGCTCTGCATAATCTTCTTCTCTCATGTTCCGACACCGCAGGATGTGCCTACACGTTCAAAAATATATAATAAGATGTCAAGTTTATTAATTAATTGTTTTAATAATAAGTTATTTAATTTAGAATATATATCTCCTATTTTATCTCACAAAATGATGAAATGTGAAAGATGGATTGGCCGGAGGGTATCCTATAAATTAAATCAAGAAATCCAAAAAAATGATCACCTTTAGATATATATCAATTGCTCGGTAGAGTCCATCATCACACGGTCGGGCATTATTATCCGGTAACGAATTTTACGGGCATTTAAGCTGCTACCTTATAAAGTATTATGTTAGAACGTTTAAACATTTTAGGCCTTCTATAAAACCAATTTTGTTATAGTGTGTGTAATTGAAAGAAAGAAACATAATGTTTACTTGACTTGGTTTCCGTCTTCTCCGCCGGTATAACCTGCAGGTATCAGCAGATCGTAAACACTCGCGTCTTCCATAACCATTCCGACTCTTTTCTCGAGCTCGGAAACTAAAGCCGGTGACACATCATACACCATTGCCATCTTCAACATCCACAACAAAAACTTGCAGGAAACACCTTCTTTCTCATGAGGCAATATGCTCACCAACCTCTCTATAATCATTCGTTTCTGCCCGAAACCCGTTTCTTGCTTCCGACCCTGCTGAATACGCCATTTCAGCTTCCGTTCTGATCATATCGTTTCAATCCCTCAATCTCTCCATCAGTTTGTATCAACCATTTCTCTGCATATATCATGATGCAAGAACCCAACAAATCTGGTCTCAAACCTTTCACCATCATCGATGTTATAATCCTCATAAAATGATCGATTCTCAGAGTGAAAACATCGTTTTTCCACCGGTTTTGTTCGCTTTCAGAACCCCGAGCAATGGAATCACAACATTTTCGTACGATCTGGAGGTTTTCGGCCCACGGGGAGAGACTTTCACAGGATTTTAGAACCGCAATCGAGTCGTTCCATGAAGAAAAAACAACCAAAGTGAGGAAAGATTCGGTTTTCGATATAAGGTTTCCGTCTTCTACTTCTTCGGTCATGTCTAGAAACTCCGCTGCACATCGTAATGGAGCTGCGTTTTTGGCGGTTAAAGACACCGGAAAACCGTAGCAAAATTTGAGCACGGTTTCAAACGTTTCGGCGCCTCCGGGAAAGTTTTGTAGAGTTAGCTCGTAACCATCTTTTGAGATTGAAGTCCGGAGGTCGATCTGGCCCAAATAACCGCATCTTGAAAGCAGCGGAAACTGCTCGTAAAACATAGATCAATGAAAAAGTAACTAAAGTAAGTAAGTCGTATTCAAAGGGATATATAATAAAACGTAGGTTTCGTTACGTACCTTGTGAACGTAAAATGTGATGTCGTCAACTTTAACCGATAGATCCGATGGAAGTTGAGATATGGCATACCTGCGGATAACAAAAGAGAAACTAGCTTAATAGAAGCTAAGATGTTTGTTTTTTAAGAGGTGCTGAAATTTGAAATCTAAAAAAATGTAACTATAACAAGTGTGACAAAGGGCCTTTGGCCTAACGGTAAGCCTTTGTCCTCGTAAGAGGTCAGGGGTTCAAACTCACCAAAGATAAGGAGGGTGTGTGAGTTTAATTGTTGCATTTGCCGTATATGAATATAAAAAAAACAAGTGTGATTGTGCGGATGTTACCAAGAATGACCCCTTTTTTCGAAGTTTTCCAGTGTAGAAATTAGCTTTGCGGGAACTAGCAAGTCTTGTTGGTGCATTTCAGCTACATTTTCGTAATTAGTGTCAGGACAATGTGTGTGAGCCATTGGGATAGAAAACAGAGCATGGAGATTGTTTCTTTGGATGCCTAAGCTTTTATAGGAAGTAGGGTGTTTTTTAGATGTCGAATCCAAGAAAACTCGCACATTAAAAAAAAAATAACACCAAAGTCATCGTAGCCCAGTGGTTCGGTAACATCATGGGGGTAAGTGGTTGGCAGCCCTTACTATCCGGGTTCGAACCCCGTGGTGATCATGCGGAGGTATCCCCGAATCAAGGGACAGTTCGTGGGCCTGTTGTTTGGGCCGGGTTGTGGATCGTGGGCCGAATTGTGGCCGGGTCGAAGGGGGATTAGTCTGGACTAAGGTGCTGTTCGGTAGCGGCTTAATGGTCTGTGTGGGAGATATGGCTGATTCGCTCAGCCATATCTACCCGTTCGGTAGCGGCTTAATGTAAAAAAAACTTGGCTGACCGAATCAGCTATGGAAGAGGTGTCCTTGCCACTCAGCTACTTTATTTCCCCTTCTACCCCTCTCTCTCAACTACCCACTTTAACCCTAAAAACTTCATCCCTCTCTCTCATCGACGATGGGCAAATGCATCTGACCAACTCCTACTGAACCTTGAAATCCATCCATGGTGGAACAACATCAACCGCTGATCGATCTCTTACTCCGATCCGTCTCCAGTTTCGTAGATCTAAAAAGCTTTTGATTTACTATTTATGGAAATGGCTGCAATATCTTCAAGCCTGCACACCGCCGAAGAGATCTTCAAGAATTACAGCGCTCGTCACTCCTTTATTTATGTATATGTATATGTATATGCATATTTTATGACCTTTGACTTTATTGGTTTCATATTTTATTAATTATTTGCTCTTGCTTTGTCACATATGCATGTGGATGAATTTTACGCAACCTGTTTATGACCTTTGACTTTAATCCAGGTTTATCTCCATGTTTAAATGCACATATATAAATTTTAGCAATTAACTGATGTGCTTGATTCGAGTGATTTTGAGCATTTTTTGTAATATACTGTTTTATGCAATTTAGTTGAGGTTGTAATATATGATGTTATTTCGGATTAAATTTAACTTCTAAATTTATTGAACTACTTAGGCCATCCGTATCACAGCCCTCAAGTGCCACATCAGTTTTTCTCCTAACCCTCTCCTCAAAGCCTCAAGCCCTAAAGTGGCGTAGCGCTACCCTCAAGCCTTCTTGCCACCTCATTTTTTTTAATTCTTTTATTTATACATTTAATTATTTAACAAAATAAAAATATTTATATATTTTTTAATAAATAAAAATAAGATAAATAATAAAAATAAAAATTCATATCATTCATTAAAAATTAAAATTACAAAATACAAAACATTAAAAAAATAAAAATTACAAAAATACAAAATAACCCAAAATTATGTAATTTTTTAATTCTCTCTTTCTTCGCCAAAGTAGCCCTCAAAATATCTCCCGTAAGGTGATCATGCGGGGTTATGAAAAACTCGAAGTCTTTATCAAATCGTTTTTCTCGTTCGATTTCTCGTTCGAGTTCCAACTTATCTCGTTCGAGTTCGAGTTTTTTCATTTTGTACTCCATTGTATCATCAATCTTGTCGTTGAACTTCGTCAACAACTGAGTAACACTTTCGTTCGTATTCGACCCGCTCGTATTACTCGTTGATGTTTTTTTTGCCTTGTTTCTCCCGATGGGTCGTTGAAGTTGCTCGACCTCGTTGACGTCTTCATCGTCATCATCGGAAGGTTTGGTACGTTTTGAACCCCGCGATGAAGTTGTCGTCATCGTTGGAACGGCTCCCCATTTTGGACATTTTTTGAGGACTTCCCAAGCTTGTTCGTGAGTGAAAGCAAACCCAAGTTGTGTTCGGTACCGTTCGTGTGCCGTACGTGAAATGTCGGCCTCACTCATTACGCTTGATCTATTAGTGACCAAGTTGTTGTAGATGCCGCCAAAAGAATTTATTCTTTTATTGAGGTCGTTGAACTTGGTGTTGAGTTGATGAGTTGTTCTATAATTTCCACGACCCATAAAACTAAAGAACACTTGCCCGATTCGGGTCTAAAAACTTTCTACATTTATGTAAATTCAAGTATAAGAATATTAACAAGAATAATAATAATAATATTAATAATATTAATAATAATAATAATAACAATAATAATAATAACAATAAAAATATTACCATCGGTTTGTGCGTTACCGACAACGGGGTCCTCCGAAACGTCAACCCACGCCGACACTAACGCGAGTTCCTTCTCTTTACTCCACATCTGTTTGGCGGCTCTATTTTCATATTGTTTGTTTTTTCCTTTTCTCGTTGGTGTCGGGTTTGATGGTTCCGGGATAAATTGTTGTGTGTAGATGGATTGTGGTGTGTGCGGGCTATAATGTTGGGTTTCCGGAACAATGTCGTCGTCGAGATTGATTGCGGGTGAAGGAAGACTGTAGTTGGCCGGAGTAAAACCTTGTTCAATCAAACCGGGACGTGTAAATTGGTAAGGAAATTGTTGGTGAAATTGTGGCGGATATTGTTGCAAAAATTGCGGATGATAACCTTGTTGTGTAAACGCTTGGAAACCAAGCTCCGGGTCTTCTTGCGGTTGTGGTGTATCCGGTCGGTTACGACAGGATGTAGGTGTTTTGTTTGGATTCATGATGAAATTTGAGAGAGTTTGAGAGAATTTGAGAGATTTTGGTGTGAAAAAATAAGAGGTTTGGGTTAATATATATAGTGTGATTAAATTGAAAAAAAAAATTAAAAAAAATATAAAAATTCTAGCCGTTGGAAATTTTATATTTTCAAAATTTTAAAAAACAATTAAAAAAAAAAGAAAATTCATCGGGTTTCTCGGGTTTTGGAACCCGCCTCCCAAGCCCGCAGAGGAAGCCCGCCACCCCGTACCGTATCCCGCTCGAACCCGCTGGAGCCCGCTCCAAGGCCGAGCCCGCTGGCGGTACTGAAGGCCTTATTGATATTATTATGTTAAATCAACTTGTTTTTATTTATAAACGTTTAAATTGGTATTTTTTTAATAATTATAAGTCATTTATTCAATATTTTTAACAAATAGTTTATTTATATAAGAAAAAATAAAGACTGAGGGCAAAATGATCATTTCTGACATTCTGACTGTTTATTCAGCACAACAACCGAACACCAACATATCTGTTAACACTCAGACAACCAAATCCACTCAGACAGCCATATCCATTCAGGTCTTAACAGCAAACGAACCGAACAGCCCCGAAATGCAATTGCCTTTCAAAAAAAAAATAACAACTTTATGAGACGATACTTATATTTATATTTACGATTTCAAAATTACCATTGTTTTTTCATACATTACTTAATATTGAGTGAACGAACTTATGTACTACCATATTATTCATATCTCTAAAATAAGAATACGATCTCAAACTATAATTAACATTGACTTTTGATTAAATTATAAGTCTGATGGTTCATAAAAATATTTGTTTTAACCCTAAAAAAAGTTTAAAGTTGTGATGAAAACATTAGCACAAGGTGACATGGAAACCCAATTGTTTTTTATTAATTTACATAGTATTACTGCGAATAGTTAATATTGTAACCCAAAATAATGTCATTCTATATATTAAAAGTATATTATAGGATGTGTTTGACGGTGAATCAAATTTACGATACTCTTATAAAAATTATATGGTAAATAATATTAATATATATAATAAATTATTGAGTGATTTTAAATCTAAAATTATTAAGAAAAATGTTTTATATAAACTATTATATTTATTAAAATCTATTTTATTTTTGATGATAAAAATAATATATTAAAAAAATCGAAGAACCTATTTTACACATCGTCCAAAACGTATAATATATAAGGACGTCGTAATAAAAGCCAAGGTTCGGCCTGAAATCCTTCATCTAGAGCCTCGAGATTCCCTTTAAAGTTCTTTCTTCCATATTTATTTGTGGTTTATATGCACTTTAGTGTCAACATTTATTTTATTTTCATGTCTTTATTTGAGACAATCAGATTTATTCACTACAACAAATGTAGTCTGTGACGATAAAATTCGTCGCTAAAGATCAATATTGATCTTTAGCGATGACAAAAGTCGTTGCTAAAGATCAATATTGATATTTAGCGACAAAAAAAGTCGTCGCAATAGAATACATTTGTTGTAGTGATTTGTATTTTTTAAATTTCACAATTTTTAGTCATTTGCTAAAAATAAATCTAATTTCAAGATGCCTAATTTTATAATTTTAAATGTAATAAATAATGTTATTAGAGAAAATATTAGCAACCTTTCGGACAATCGTGAATTTTCGAGTAAGTGCACCGATTAACCCCAAGCTACTACAAATGGTCTGGATTTATCATTACATTTATTTTTTAGTAATTGTGGGTTTCGAGTTGGCATACGGCATTCTCCTAAGGTGGCGTTTGTTTTTTAAGAGATGTTGAAGTCTGAAGTCTGTTTTCACTTCTGATTTTTAAGAGGTGCTGCTGAAGTCTAAAATCTGAATCAATAAGACTGTTTGTTTTTGTATACTGACAAACGTCTGAATATGTATAAATTTCTATTTTATCCCTCAAAAATTCAACTTAAATACGTCAATTGAAGTGAGCATCGATAATCGAAGGACGGAACGGGAAAAAAAACAAAAGTAGGATGCCGACATATTTGCAAGGTTGGTGGAGTTTTAATCATATATCAAACACCAAAGATTAGATTTAAGCGATTCAAGATATTTTGGAAAGCGAACACACAAATCTACAATATTCGTGTTTTGCGTTTTTGCAAATTCGGAGTGCATATGGGCTAAAAAACCGACGTTGAAATAGTAAGGGGCTATTTGGTTGGTTTTCCATTAAGTCCTGTATGGATAAAGTTGTCTGTGTGGATTAATCTGTCTGTATAGATTGGAAATGTTTTTGTTTGGTAGGGTGTTTTCATAGATGGAAGGACCATGTTTTTTAATTGGGAGAGACTGGTTTGGACAAAACTTGACTTTCTGCATAAAGCTATCTTCTAAAAGCTTAATAAATAAGTCACTTTCTATATCATAAAGCCACTACCCGACTGAATAAGCTATGTGTCCCATTAAGCTCATTAAGCTGCTAACAAACAGACCCTAAGAATGATGTTGGACGGAATAAGAGGTAATTAAGTTGCTAGGTTATCACTTAACTATTCAGAGGACATTAAGGATTAAGAGGTTCTGAAAAGGAAGAAAAAACAAACGGTTTGAATTATCTCATCCCTGACCGAATAAGACATAAGTGGTAATTAATAGTTTATTTAAAAAAAACACCACCTAAGTCTTATCAGAGTGCTACAACTCAAATGATTTCAAATATGAGAGAAAGAAGTTTGTGGTGTTGAAAGAGTTGGTTGGTTTGAACATGAGGCAATTGAATGCATGCAACAAACAGAATGTTTGGGCATTAGCCAACTAGAGGTCAGCTTCAAGTCATATGTATGGCAACTCCACCACTATCACTTTGTGGCTATGCGTTTTGGAGTAATTACTACATGAAAGGGTAGGGCATATTGTTGGTCTTGAAGAGTTAATGATTTATATACAAGTGTCTGTAGAGTTAATTAAATATAAATATAAATATAACACATCAAATTTTTAGTTTTTGTTATGTATTTTATAAAAAGAAAGAACTATCTATTACTGTGCAAATTAAGATAGAAATAATTGACATATTCAATCTAAATTGATGACACATTTGTTCAAAAAGATAGAGAAAACACTATGAAAATATCATCTAAAAATTATCTAAGAATAATAGAAACTGAAGAACTGAGATAGAACTTCGGTTAAGGTACCAGCTTGCAAGAATTTGCACATAGAAATTATTCAAACACAGACGTTTGCATATGATTTAAAGACCGCCGTTTATGGTAGTCCAAACATTTAATGAAACAATGCAACTATAATTAACATGCATATTAATCTGATTTGGTTATCCATGTATCCTTGTACTTTTTAATATCATTCATTTGATTTGATGTAGATATTTGTTGTTCCAACTCATTCCTTTATGTGCATAGTAAACAATAAAAAAACAAAGTAAGGTAAACATATTTTTTGTGTTTACTTTGGTTGACATGTTGGATGTGTTCCCACAACAGCACTGACGTAGCATAGGTTTGCGGAAGGATCGACAAACGTGTAAACCTTTTTGATAACATAATTACGAAACATAAAACACAAAGAACTAGAAAATTCTCTCTAAAAATATGAACTTCATCAATTTATAATTTGAAAAACAATGAATCCAATAGTCCTATTTATAATCTAAACTAAGAAAAGATAATTACAAAATTTAAATTAATCCTACAGATAATTAAAAGAAAAAAATAAACCTAAAGATGATTAAAAAAAGATAATAATCAACTAAGAGGAGATAATTGGTTGGTGGATGTAATCACTAGGATGCCTAAGGAAATCTACACATGGAATGTCAGTAGGTTAGGTGGCTTGCATGCATGTAAAGCCGCATGAAAATCGCATGGAAGGGAAAACACAGTGTCTTGCCTGGGTTTCATGCGGCTCAAGTCGCATGGTGCCCACATTCTCGACTATTTGCGATTTTCGATTTGTTCTTCGATCTCCTTCGCAACCCTCTCTATATCAGTTTCCTCCACTTCCGAAGAATTCGACCTCGAGTTCTTACAAAAACATTGAGTCAGTTCAAGTATTTTTGGTATCCACACGTATAGGAACCTTGAATGTTCCATGCTTGGTCGGCTTTTGTTGCACATGATAACTTTCCTTGTACTTGATTTGACCTTTTTATCTGGATGTTTGTCCAAGGCAACGATCAAGTAGTTCTCCTTTTCCTTCTTTACGTCTCTCTCAAAGTGCAAAACACGAGCCATGGCGATCTTATGTTCACCACAAAGAAATAACATAACAGTCTCTCTTTCTTTATACATGACATCATTATCATATTGCGAAGGTCGGACAAGTAAGATGTGACAAGTATTCATGTTAAGCACATCCCATATTATATCTTCCTTATAGTGATTTCCAATGGATATAGGCACCTTGCAGGTTTGTGTTACTCGCACTTACGGACCTTTTTTATCCAACCAAGAGAATAGGGTGTGTCAATAGGTTGTATTGGTAGTTTCAAGTAATCCACCAATTTTTGTGACACCAAGTTCTCATAACTACCATTGTTGGGAACTGAAGATTTCCCAAGTATGGTTAGTACTGGCAGAACAACAATACTACTGCCAGAGCAAAGTTAGTACTGCCAGAACAACAATACTACTGCCAGAGCAAAGTTAGTACTGCCAGAACAACAATACTACTGCCAGAGCAAGGTTAGTACTGCAAGTAAAAGTTAATGATGCTGGAACAATGTTAGTATTGCTTGTGCATAACGATGTTAATGCTGCTTGTGATCATAATTATGGAATGCGAGAATGTTGGAGATAAAGATGGAATGATTGAAGATAAGCATGAAAGAATATTCTGAAGATCAATTTTGTTTTGATAGTTATCTTGTAATTATTTAGTATAAATAGATGTTGATAGATAGCTATTCCAAGAGAGATTTCATGAGAATTCGTCTTTGTTTTAGAGAGAATTAACCTCAAGGTTTAGAACCATATTTCTAGAGAAGTAGAAGTCGTCTTGTTGAGCCTGTTCAACAAGATTGAGGTTTGGTTGTAAACTTGTGAGTTGAAGTATTGAATACAAACAGATTGTGTTTTCTGATTAGTTGTTCATTGAGTGTGTTTGAATTAAAGTTCTATTCCGCAAGATTCTTTAATTCTGATTTCTAAGTATAATTATTCTTGTTTGGAATCGATCCTAACAAGTGGTATCAGAGCTTGGTTTCTTAGAAATCTACAATCGTTATGGACAACACAGTTGAATCAAACAGTACTCTTGTTTCAAAGGTTCACATGCTCAGGCCTAATGAGTTTGACATGTGGAAGATTAGAATCAAGCAGTATATTTTGCTTACTGATTATTCCATCTGGGATATTATAGAGAATGGTCCATGTGCTGAAGAAAAGATTGGACCAGATGGCAAAAGACCCCATCCAAAGACTGATGCAGAAAGAAAGGTTAGACAAACAGAGATGAAAGCCTTAAGCACTCTGCTTTTGGCTATTCCCAATGAGTATCAGCACCAATTTCATCACTGCACTGATGCTCAGATTTTATGGAATGCATTGGAAAAGAGATTCACTGGTACCAAGAGCACCAAGAGGAACCAGAAGGCAATTCTTAAGCAACAATATGAAAATTTTACTTCTACAAAGAATGAGTCTATGACTCAAACTTTTGATAGATTTAATAAGTTGATTGGAGAATTGGCTACAGTTGGAGTTAGTATGGAGGCTGATGATGTAAACAGGAAGTTTCTAAGATCATTAGGTAAGGAATGGACAATGTATACTGTGTCTTTCAGACAGAATGACCAGTTAGAAGATAAAGAGCTTGATGATCTTTACAATGATCTTAGGGTATTTGAAGCAGAGGTTGAAGCCAATAAGAAGCCCTCAGGATATGTGTATAATGCTGCACTCCTATCAGCATCAACTGATTCTACTGCTAACCCTGAATCAGTTAGTACTGCTGGTGGAATCAATCAGGAGAAGGCCAATGATTCTGTACTAGAAGCTTTCTTTTCTAGTCATGTTAACTCCTCATTAATTAATGATGACTTAGAACAGATTAATGCTGATGATCTTGAGGAGATGGATATCAAGTGGCAGATGGCTATGCTTTCTATGAGGGTGAAGAAGTTTATAAAGAGGACTGGGAGAAACAACTTTTCCCAAAGAAGAGAAGATGGTGCTGGGTTTGACAAGTCTAAGGTGGAATGCTACAAATGTCATAAGATGGGACACTTTGCCAGAGAATGCAGAGGTGGAGTATCTCAAAACAACCATCAACAAGCTCAGATTGGAAGCTTCAACCAGAACAGAAACTCTGTTCAAGCCCTTGTTTCTCAACAAGGAATGGGATTTGATTGGAGTGATCAAGCAGAAGAGGCAATTCAGAATCATGCACTCATGGCAGAAGTCTCAGATCTTCCTACTGAGGTAAAATCTAATCTCTGTTCTCAAGCTTGTATAGACACTGTGAAAAAGTATAGAGATCACAACCAGGGAATGTGTGATGACCTTAAGAGATTAGAAAAGGATAGAAGAGATTATGTAGTGATTGTTGAGAGGTTTGAAGAACAAATTAAGGCTTTTCAAGCCAATGAACTTCAACACTCATATGATACAAACTACTGGAAGTGGGAAAAGAATGGTCTGGAGTTCCAACTGAAAGAGTCTAGGGAGGAATGTGAGAAATTAAAAGGAGAACTTGAGAAAGTAAAACTTGATGTTGAAAAGTTTTCATGTGCTTCTAAAGTCATGGACAACATAATAAATGCTCAAATCCACAGTAAGATGAAACCAGGCATAGGGTACAATGCCACACCCCCACCCTACAACAACACATACATCCCTCCTAGGTCAGACCTGTTAGAAACCATGGATAGGAAGGACTTACCTGAAGGAGCTACTAAAGTAGATCCATTAGATGAAGTTGTTGTTGAGGATAAAACTGAAAAAGAAGAGTCTAAGAAAAGGAACAAGAATGTCAGTGGTGAGATCAAGACTAATGAGGAAGGTGGAAGTCCCTGGGATAAGAACAATGAGATGAAAAGATCTGAAAAAGGAAAGGGAGTTCATTATACACAGACCACTGTTGTGAATTCCAATACTTGTGAACATTGTTCTTGCAAGAATTCTCAAAAGAATGAGCCCCAAAAACATGATAAAAAGAGGGGAAATCAAAGAAACTGGAATAATCAGTGGGCTCAAAAACAAGGAGTTGATCTGCAAAGGATTAACAGACCAAAACCCTAATTTATCTGTGGCAAATTGAATCACCTTGCCAAACACTGTTATTTCAATCCTATTAACCAAAGGATAAATTTTCAAAGAACTTTTCAAAAATCAAATGGTTATAGGAAGCCTGTAAGAAACCATGTGGCTAAGAAACAAGCTAAATCCAAAAGTCACATGAGGAAAAAGACTGAAAAAGAAT
Source organism: Saussurea involucrata (assembly GCA_033807775.1). Classification (NCBI taxonomy): domain Eukaryota; kingdom Viridiplantae; phylum Streptophyta; class Magnoliopsida; order Asterales; family Asteraceae; genus Saussurea; species Saussurea involucrata. The sequence continues at coordinate 16,270,048 of CM066318.1, read as the reverse complement.
GTGTCACAATGTGGGTTCCTAAAAGCACTAGTGTTAGTACTGCTGCCTCAGATAGTACTGTTGCTAGCAGTGTTAGTGCTTCTAACACTGTTAGTACTTCTTCTAGAAGCAATACTGCTGCTAGCAGTGTTAGTACTGCTAACACTGTTAGTACTTCTTCTAAAGATAATACTGCTTCTAGTGTTTGTGCTGCTAGACCAATCATCTTGACAAAGTACTCCAGTACTGAAGTTCCTCAGGTTGAAAAACTTATCCAAACTGAATGTAAGTACTTTGATGAGCAAGGGAGACCCAAGACCACTTTGGCTTGGGTTCCCAATAAAAACTAATTGATTTATCTTATGTGCAGGGCAACCAACAGCTCAAGGGGAAGAGCATCTGGCATGTTGATAGTGGTTGCTCCAGGCACATGACAGGTAACATGGCCTGCCTCAAGAATTTCAAAAGAATTGATGGAGGACATGTTGCTTTTGGGAATAATCCTGCAGGAGGTAAGATAAGTGGTAAAGGTGATGTATCAAAAGGTAAGATGACATTTGAGGATGTTTACTATGTTGAGCAATTGAGATACAACCTGTTAAGTGTATCACAGGTCTGTGACAAAAACATAGTATATTATTTACTGAAAAGTGCATAGTTACTACTGCCAGTGCATAGTTACTACTGCCAGTACATAGTTACTACTGCCAGTACATAGTTAATACTGCTTCGTACTTAATACTGCATGTGTCGTTAATACTGCTTTAAAAGAAAAATTAGGGCTAATACTGCTATAAATACCTCTTTCAGCCCGCCAAAGTTCATAACGTCTCTTTGAATTCTATTCATCTCTCTCTCTCTTTCTAACTATTCTCTCCCAAGAATCTCTGTTTTCTGTCAAGAATCCTCAGGTACAATTGAGTTTATCGACGAACACAACGAGATTGCCATGCTCCAGAAGCCAAAACAGTCCGCAGGTTTTCACGACATTGTGGATTTCCTCAAGTCCACGCATATATCCTATGCCCTAACGGTGACCCCGACAATCTACATCGAGCATCAGAAGCAGTTCTGGGAAAATGCCACCGTGGTGTCTGAAGATGGGCAGAAAATCATCAAAACAAGGGTGTGTGACAAACCCTTGAATGTTACAGAGGAGCTTATTCTCATCACTCTTCGATTGGATGATGCCTCAGGTATGACGTCTATTCCTAATGACGATCTATACTCAAATTTAACGAGAATGGGGTATGAAGGTCCCATTGGAATCTTTAAGTTTTTCAAGTCTAAATTTTCTACACAATGGCGATTCTTTGTTCATACCTTAATGCATTGCATTTCAAAGAAAACTACTGGATGGAGTGAGTTTAGCAGTACCATTGCTTATGCCCTGGTCTGCTTGGCCACTGCCAGGAAGTTTAATTTTTCACAAATGATTTTCAATGATCTTGTGTCAAACCTGGAATCCAAAAAGAGTTTTTATATGTACCCAAGGTTTGTCCAAGCAGTGATTACTCAGGAATTGACGGATTTGCCTCAATTTACTGAGGTATATGTACCTAAACCCCCTAAAGGAAAGGTCTTCTCAAATATGAGAAGAACTTCCAGGGACTCGGAAGGAGTTGACACTCCATTGTTCTCTACAATGATGGGTGTGTCCCACTCACAAGAAGGTATGGCATCAGGGTCAAGGCCCTCATTAGACCAACCCACTGATAGCCAAACCCCACCTTCAATCACCAAAGAAATTCCTCAGTCCATTCTTCAAAGACCCACTCCTCACATAACCAAAAAGTTTACAAGAAGAATGGTACACAAGGCTCCTTCCCTTGATGTACCTCCTACAAGCCCAAAGCCTTTAAGCCCTCTATTGGAGCATTCTCTAATAGAGACTATCGAAAGGGAAACCACAGGGGTGTCTCCCAACCCCAAGAAGGTGCTCACTAAGGAGAAGGTTGAGCATGTGAGTAGCAAGGCTGCCACTACTTCTGCTAGCACAGAGAAGGACAGTGGTAACATAACTAAGACCTTTCTCACGGCAACTCAGAATGAGAAATCATTCAGAGGTCCCAGGTGCCAAGAAACCACGGGGGTAGGCAGTGCTTTTGCTAGGCAAAAGACACCTACTAAAATTTCCAGTGATCCTTTAAAGGAAGTAAAAACTCCTAAACAAGGTGAGGATAGATATACATATGAGGAATTGATGGAAACCATTGCCAATATCAACACAGATGTTGTAAGTCAGCAAAAGGAGATAGATGGACTCAAGAAAGTGGTCCTATATCAACAAACACAGCTTGAGAAGCATAAGAAGCTGATTACAAAGTTGATGCACAGGAAGAAGAAAGCTCAGTATGTTCTTAAAAGAAGAAGACCCAACAATGATGCTCCCAAAAAGGGGGAGTCAGAAGCTGAATTCAACATGGAGAGTGCACAGGAAAAGGGGGAGAATGAGTGTGTTGAGGAAATTGCAAAAGAAGCAGAAACTGATCATGCAGCAGAAAAGGTTAATGCTGCTGAAATTCAGAAAGAAGCAGAAACTGAACCAACAGCAGAAACACCAACAGCAGAAACGGTTAATGCTGATGAAAGTCAAAAAGCAAAAGCAGCAGAAACCATTCCAGAGGAAGCAGAAACAAAAGAAGTAGCAGAAACAAAGAAAGCAGCAGAAACAAAAGAAGCAGCAGAAACCATGCCAGAAGCAGTATCTACAAAGGAAGAAGCAGCAGAAACAAAGAAAGCAGCAGAAACAAAAGAAGCAGCAGAAACAAAGGAAGCAACAAAAACTAAAAAGTCTACTTTGGAAGAAGTTGAAGTTGCAGAGGCTTTGATTAAAGCCAAACATGACACTCCTAAAAAGCAAGAAGAAACCCTGGGTGAAAAGCTGGTGTCACTGAAAAGAGCAAGAACCAAGTCTATAGCTACCAAGAGGAAAGTTGTCAAGAAACCTAGGGTAGAACCAGTGGTAGAAGAAGAAAAAGAAGAGGATGTTCCAGAAAAGAAAGATGATACAAAGGTTGCTGAAGAAGAAGTAGCAACTCCATCAGGTCAACCAAGTAATGCTCAATGTGATATGTATATCACTATGGTTGATACTGATCCAATCAAAGTTGACCCATTATCTTCCATGCCTCCTGAGATCATCTTCTGGGATACCTTGGTAGATCAGAGAAAGGAGTACATTAGAGTCAAAAGAGCAGATGGGAAGTTTGAGGTCTGTTCTACATGGGGAAGACTTATCAGAATGTGCTCTAGATCTGACATAGAGGATATGTACAAGGTTGGAATGAAGCTGTATGGAAATATGTTGAATGAGAAAGGGATGTCTATCACCAAAATGGTTCTTGAATACATGTGCCTAATGTTCAAACCAGAAGCAGTTCAGTATATGATAGAAAGAAATTTTCAAGCCATTACCAACTGGATGCTCATTGAAAAATGTGGAGTGTATGTCATCACACTTGACTATACATATCATGAGTATTATTTGGTGGATGTTGCATACAAGCACAGCATGAAAAGGTTGAATGGAATGCTACATGCTAAGTTGGCTTGCAACAGGGATTCTGAAATGGGAAGATACTTGGTGAGAAGGATTATCAATCAAATCCTGGGTTTGAATCCTGATTTATGTGTTCATGATTAGGTTTTGGAAGCATCATCTGAAGAACTTGACTTCTCATCCTAAAAAGTCAAGTTAGGGGGAGATTGTTGGGAACTGAAGATTTCCCAAGTATGGTTAGTACTGCCAGAACAACAATACTACTGCCAGAACAACAATACTACTGCCAGAGCAAAGTTAGTACTGCCAGAACAACAATACTACTGCCAGAGCAAGGTTAGTACTGCAAGTAAAAGTTAATGCTGCTGGAACAATGTTAGTACTGCTTGTGCATAACGATGTTAATGCTGCTTGTGATCATAATTATGGAATGCGAGAATGTTGGAGATAAAGATGGAATGATTGAAGATAAGCATGAAAGAATATTCTGAAGATCAATTTTGTTTTGATAGTTATCTTGTAATTATTTAGTATAAATAGATGTTGATAGATAGCTATTCCAAGAGAGATTTCATGAGAATTCGTCTTTGTTTTAGAGAGAATTAACCTCAAGGTTTAGAACCCTATTTCTAGAGAAGTAGAAGTCGTCTTGTTGAGCATGTTCAACAAGATTGAGGTTTGGTTGTAAACTTGTGAGTTGAAGTATTGAATACAAACAGATTGTGTTTTCTGATTAGTTGTTCATTGAGTGTGTTTGAATTAAAGTTCTATTCCGCAAGATTCTTTAATTCTGATTTCTAAGTATAATTATTCTTGTTTGGAATCGATCCTGACAACCATTATTACGTTGTCCGTCTTCTTTTGATGATAGCAAGACCCGTTGGAGTACAATGTTGATCTTCTGTGTGAGTCCCTCTTCAGTGAATTCATCTCCTTCACAATCATCATTCTCTTCATCTTCTCCACCTTCCACTAGTCCGACGGTTTTTCGTGTTGTTCATTCATTGGACCTACGGCTAGGCTGTCCATAATGGTAGCACTTGAGTCATGTTGGTCTCGCATACGGGTTGGGCCTTTTTGTGTGAAGCACCTTATCGTTGGAGTTGCCCACGTTCCTTGGTAACAGGTTGCGATCTCGACTACCGTTGTTTCATGTGGTTTAGGAGGAACTTTGCCTGTATGTCTCATCACTCCTTTAGTCTCGCCCTTGTTTTGGGAAAAATATGAAACACGTGTTGATCTCTCCATTAGCTCGGCTTTCATGGCTAGACTTGAGGCTTCAGTTACGGTCCATACAACTTGGAGTCCAATCTTGTCTTGAATCAAGCCTTCCAAACCACTAATATCACATGTCACTTGCTGTCTCTTGCAAGGTTCTAAATGGCGTGAGGCATGGCATGGCGGCGAGGCAAAGCCTCAGGCCTTAGGAGCCACGACGAAGCCATGGCGTTTTCAAGGCGTGACTTATGGCGCCAAATTTCTAATTCATATATAATATTATATATAAAAGCATATGTTTTGTAGTGTTACTCAATGAATCAATAATAATAAGCAAGTTAAATTAGGTCATATATTAAAAAACATGCAAATAAGATATTAAAAACGTAAAGAAAAATCAAATATCGCATTACGAAAACTGTGCATTAGGCCATGGCGTGCCACGGGCATAACGTGGCGTGAGACACAAGCCTTCGTGCCATGGCACGCCATGGCGGCTGCGCGGAGAGTTTTTTAGAACATTGGTCACTTGCTTCCCCTTGGTCTCTCCAGTCTCATTGCGCTCAGAAAGGCATAGAATGTCGGTTGTATATTCGGTGACGGTTCTCATACCTTGTCTGCATTCAAGGTACATCTTGTAGAGGATCTGTTCATAATCTTTCGGTAAGAATCGTTCCATCATAAGTTGCTTCATCCTCCTCCAAGATCGAACTGGTCCCTTCCGTTGTCGTTGTCTTTGTGCTACTAGTTTATCCCACCAAATGAAAGCGGTGTTTTTTAGACTGAAAGCAACCATCTTGATTTGTTTGTTTTTGGGAACCTTCATAACATTGAATACTCGATCGACTTTGATTTGCCAAACTAGAAACTCTTCCACTCCCATCCTTGTGTAGAAAAACTGAATTATTTGCTTCCATCCAGTAATGGTGTTCGCTTCTTCTTGGGCTTAATGGTTTAACTTCCTCTTCGGATTCGGAACATGAAACATTGATTCAGTTAAGTTACTGTCGTGCGGAACCCTAACCGATTTTTCACAACTGTTCGTTCTAAGGTGATGTCCGTTGTTGGGTCGGACGTGGTTTTGGCTGACAGCCGTCGTCAAAGTAGCTAGGGTTGTGGTAATGGTCGCAGTCATCCTCTATGTATCTACTTTAGTTGACGATTGTTGATTTGTCATGTTAGTGAAAAGGACAGGCAAATCCTGCTCTTATACCAACTGATGTAGCATATGTTTGCGAAAGAATCGAGAAGCGTCTAAACCCTTTTCATAACGTGAATTACGAAATGTAAAACTCAAAGAACCAGAGAATTCTCTCTAAAAAACCGAACTTCATTAATTGATAACTTGAAAAAACAATGAAACCCTAGTCCTATTTATAATCTAAACTAAGAAAAGATAATTATGAAAGTTAAATTAATCCTAAAGATAATTAATGGAAATAAAATAAACCTATAGATAGTTAAATAAAATAAAGAAAAAAAAAACAAGAGAAGATAATAATCAACTAAGAGGAGATAATGGGTTGGTGGATTAATTGAGCGTGAAGTGCAATTATATCCATCAAGTGGGTTAGGCGGCTCTTTTTTTTTAAGGCAAGGAGTGGGTTAGGCGACATGCATGCATGTAAAGCCGCATGCATTATCATTTGTTTGTGATTCTCGATTTGTTCTTCGATCACATAGTAAACAATAAAATAAATAAAGCAAGGTAAACATACTTTTTGTATTTAACTTGGCTAACATGTTGGACGTAAAAGTTTGTAAGGGAAACCTGGTCCTAAATCTTCAACTCAAACTGACTTGCTAGATAATATTTGTCAAACTATTTAACTTGACCGTTTTCTAATCTTTTATGGGCTAGATGACTCACCAATCCACTTTGGTGTTGATAAAACTTTACTTCAACTACTCTTAGATTGTAGGCATCAGATAACAGATTACAAAGTAGAATTTAGAAGGATGATTGGGTTTTCAAATTACAAAGTGCATTTCAGATACACCAAACCGGATGCTTCTAGATCATCGGATCCTATACAAGTCGGATCATCTAACAATCTCGACCCTCTTTGTATTTTTTGATGCAAGACATAAAATTTTATTCTTAAACATTCTAAGTGTAATATTTGTACCAAAATCACAATTTCGAATTGAAATTTACACTTTCAACCCCTATACTTATTTACTAACTTTACTTTATACCTTTTACTTTCATAATTTAATTTTACATTTAACACATATAATCGTTTATCAACAAAAATACGTTAAAAAATACGTTTTAATTTTAACAAGTTACACCATTATAATCGTCTCTTCGATAAGTTCGAAATGAGCTCAATCTTGAATTTTTTTGATTTATATATTTTAATATATATCATATACACTACATAAAAAATATTTTATATTTAACATTCATACCCTTATAGTTAATTATTTAATTTATGGTACTCTTAGGTAGCGTTTGGTACGCATACTAGATGGGACGGGACGGAACTGGACGAGACTGAACTGGATGGGACGGAACGGGACTAAACTGAAGGAGATAATTTTAATCTAAGTTACGTTGGAAATACATCGATTCTTTTGTGCATACTCTGTAACTGCAAATACTTCAGCTCCAAACACACATGAATCATCATTCGTCAAATACCCATTTTCACAATTCTTAAATGAGTCCAGTGATACCAACTTGTCAAAACCCCATTTCATATTCTTCTCGTGAAACCTTCTCCTATTGCCATTCACGATATCTATAAACACATTCAAATAATAATAATTTAAAACGATTTAATGAATTAGTTAATATATGATTATTATGTTAATGCGATAGGAGTGTAAAACAAAATTGAAAAAAAATAAGAGATGTACCATAAATTAAATAATTAACTATAAGGGTATGAATTTTAAATATAAAAAATATTTTTTTATGTAGTGTATAACTGTATATGATATATATTAAAATATATAAATCCAAAAAAAATTCAAGATTTGGCTCATTTCGAACGTATCGAAGAGACGATTATAATGGTGTAATTTGTTAAAATTAAAACGTATTTTTTTAACGTATTTTAGTTAATAAACGATTATATGTGTTAAATGTAAAATTAAAATAATGAAAGTAAAAGGTATAAAGTAAATTTAGTAAATAAGTATAGGGGTTGAAAGTGTAACATTCCAAATCAAATTCATCAAATTGGAAGAACGCGGTGCTACAGTGGACTACGCGGGGGTGAACACTGTCTACGCGGGTCAAATTTTCAAAAATGGTCCCTGGAATTTTTCAAAAATGGTCTCTTGCAATTGAAAAGTCACAAAAACAATCCCATCGCAGGATGAGCCCGCGATCGCGGGATTCCATTTTTCAAAAATAGTCCCTGCAAGTTTAAAAAGTGTCAGAAATGGTCCCTGGCCCGCGATCGCGGGCTCCCATCGCGGAAAAAAGGGGTATTTTTGCAAAGTGGGAGAGATTTGTGGTATTTTGGTAACACTTGGTCAAACTTGGGGTATTTTAATTAATTTCCCTATATATATATATAGATGGTCATCGTCTTCATCATCATCCTCCTAAAATATCCTCTATATTATATTTATATTATATATATACATATACATATACAGAGGAAGGTTCAAACGAGGAGCGCACCAAAACGTGAGAACGTGAGGAGCAATTGACAGTTATGAATCACATGTGATTGGCAGTTGTGGATCACATGTGATTCACAACTGATCTGGAGGAGCAATTGACAGTTATGAATCACATATGATTAACAGTTGTGAATCATTAATGATCCGTGACTTGCCACCTCGCGCCACGCCTCGCGCCACATCTTGCGCGAATTTTCGATTTGTTCTGATTTTTTAGCAGTTGTTGATCACATGTGATCAGAAGCATGGGAGTGCTCCTCACGTTCTCTTAAATTGATGCGCTCCTCGTTTGAACCCGCCTCTACATATACATACATATACATATACATATGAAAGCGGTCTTCTCCACCCAACCCATTTCGATTTCTTCTTCAGTCCATCATCATCTTCATCAGTTCGTGACCTCTGTTTTCGACTTGGGGTTGGTGTAGGCGGTGGTGGGTGGGTGGGTGGTGGGGTGAAGGATTTATGATGGAATCACACTGATTTCTTGCTGGAATTCAATAAAAGTTGTTGTTTTATGATGGAATCAAACTCACGAGATGTATGAAGGATTTATGTCAAAACCATGGTCACAACTCGATTTTCCGGTGAAACTCGGTTTTCCGGCGAAATCTCCGGCGAGAATGAAACTCGTTGATTTCTCAACCAAACTTGATTCTGAAAATTGATTTGTGTTCCAAATGCACATAAAATAATAAAAATATTAGTGTAGCAGCTATTTCTAAAGCTTCTTCTTCTTGTTGTTGTTGTTGGTGGTGGTGGTGGGTGGCCGGAGAAGTTTCCGGTTGAGATCTGTGGGGGTAGAAGTTGAAATTATTATTATTTGAATGTGTTTATATTATATTGTGCTTGAATTTTAATAAGTATGATAATGATCATTGTGATTTATATTTTGTTACGAAAGTGGTTCTTGTGTCTAATCCGTTAGTTAAAGTGTTGTTAGTTGAAAAGCATTTTCTTTATTATCCTTTTAATTTATTTAGGGATGTAGTTTATAGTTCTTAAACCATAATGACCAAAACTGTAGTTTACTGAGTTTATGTATAAGGTTTGGTTCTAGTGAAAAATGAAATTTCGTTAAATTTTAGATATATAGTTTGTAAATAATTTAAATTTATGCCACAAATACTAAATCAAATCATTTGCACACTTAGCGTAGGTGAAAGTTCATTTTTATATAAATCAATAGACAAAATGCTAAATCAAATCAATATACAAATTTCAGAAATGGTAAAATATAAATATAATTACAAAATAAGTTTTATAAAAGATATATATATATATATATATATATATATATATATATATATATATATATATATAATTTTTAAATACCTAAAATATAAATACGAACACTAAATCAAATCAATATACAAATTTTGTAGATGATAAAATATAAATATAAATACAAAATAAATTTTATAAAAGATAAATATAGTATAATTTTTATATACATAAAATATAAATAATTTATAAATATATATATATATATATATATATATGTATATTTTGAATATAATATTAAAATATAAATATAAATATATAATATAATTTATAAAATATAAATAGAATTTAATTTATAAAATACAAATACAAAAATATAAATATGAATATAGTTTGGAGTAAATTACATATTTGGTCCATGTGGTTTGAAAAATGGTAAAAATAAAGAAAGTTTGCAAAAAAATAGTCATATTTAACGGAAAAGTTGGATGATCGTTAGTGTGAAAGACTAAATCCAAAAGAATCCACATACCTGGAGTTTTCTTATGTAATACATGAAATTAAGGGACTAAATCCATAATTTTTATGTTTAGAGAGAGAGAGAGAGCCCTAAATAAATGGAAAAAAAAAAACCGCAAAAGCTTCATTAACCGTTATATTAAATGATCCAATGCATCTGATTAAAAAGACGGTTAGAACTTTATTTTTAAATTAAAAAATCTTCTACCCCTTCTTTATTAAAATCGTAAAAAAATACGAAATATGATCGAAATTCGAACGAAATAAATTACGGCTATGTTTGGCAAACTAGCTGATAAGCTAGCTAATGACTTATAAGTTAGCTGATAGCTGATAAGCTAGTTGGTAGCCGATAAGCTAGTTAATGAATAAGTCACGTTTGTCAAAAACTAGCTTATAAGGATGTAAAGTGACCAAAAAGAACATCTTTAAAAGAGTATCAACTACAATATTTTATTATATAATCAAAACAAAATTATATCAATATAATATGTTAATTAATACAACCAGTGTAGTAAAAAAACTAAATAATATAACATGTTAATTAAAAAAATTTGAAATTTATTATTACATATATACTATAAATTATGAATTTGTTAAAACAAGTTTAGAAAACATATATATTAGTTTATGATTTTAAATAATTGTTACATACAATATGAAAAAAAATCAAATAATAATTAAAAAGATAATAGTAATTGATAATTAAAATATATTGATTAATATTAAAATATAAATAAATAAATGTATATGATTAACAATAAATCTAAATAATTAAAAATTAATATCAATGTATAATTAAAATTTAATTTTATAATTTCAGTTATTATTAATTAATAATAACTAAATTTAAAAAGTTAATATTTATTTACAATAATAGTTAATAAATAATAATTAATATTAATGAGAACAATATTAGAATATTCACAAAAAGCTATTGAAAAGCTACTTCATGTAGCGTTTTAAAAAGTTAGCTTATGGTCATCTAAACATGTACCCAAAAAATAAGCTAGCTTTTTTTTGCCAAACAATGCTGACATCATAAAAGGCAATTATATTTTTATCGTTAATTTGGCATGCATATTGATATACTTTTTCATCCGTTTTTTTCATAGTTTCCGGTTTTTCATTTATTTAGCGTTTGACGCTATATATAAGGGCCCCCTTCTATTTAGAACTTAATAATTTGTGAGATATGTAACACCCGGAAAATTCTATGTAAGTAAGATTCTAAGTTATATGCAATTTTTGTCATTATTATAGTCTTATTAACTAAAATTATGGATTAGATGTGATTGGTTATGGAAATGGTTAAGAAATCGGAGAAGAATAACATTTTCTGCCCTTCCTGACCGCCACCCAGTCGGGACAGAATGGACCAGTCGAGCAAGACAGACATTTTTGTTCTGTGGAAAGAATGGCCCAGTCGGAAAAGACTAGACCGGTCGGGTACGAACCTGTTACACTTAAAACCCGATTTTTAGCTTCAAACCTCATTTGTTTTTCACAAACCCTCTTCTTCACTCTTCCAACTCGGTCCAAACCCTCTTCTCCTCTCTTCCAACTCGGTCCAAACCCTCCCATTTTACCAAATCAAAATCTCTAAGTTCATCTTAGAGGATTAAGAGCTAAATATTCAAGCTTTGTGGGTGGAAGATCATCATCTTCATCTTCTTCATCATCTCCTCACCATTGTTGACCCTATTTTGGGGTTTTCTTAGAAACCCATTTGTTTTATTGTGACCTAGATAAGGTTTCTAGTGATGGATGTTTATGGATCTAAAGCTTTCACCAAGGAAGCTCAAGATTGGGGAAAATCTAGCTTTAACCTAAATCTAGCAAGATGAGTTCAAGTTGCTTTGTGAAAACTACGTACATGCCAAAATGTGTATTTTTGAAGTAATAATGTGTTTACTTGGTATTTATCAATGTGTTGAATATTTGTCAAAGTTTTCATATTTGGTAACTTTGGGTTGATCATCTTATGAAATGCTCATATTTGGATTTTTGGATATTTTGGCGAGTAAATCTCAAAAAGGTGTTATTTTGGGGATTTATTGTACAAATGGAGTCTATTTGATTATGTATGTCATTTTGGTGATCTACCTCATAAATGAAAATCATATTAATACACTCTTCATGCTTTTAGGTTTATAAACCACTTGAAAGAGATATGTTATTGTGTTATAAAGTATTTAAGTAAAGGGTTTGATTTCATTTGGAAAATGTCAATGAAGGGATATTTAGAGTTAGTCATGCCTTTGGAGCATGTATATGCATACTATAGGTTAAATACATTCCATTTGCATATGTTGACTTTTAACAAATGGTCATTTGATCGCTTGAACTTATGGCTCGGTTTTTGACTTTGTTGGGTCTTGAGGACATTTGTCCGATTTTGATAGCTCAATGTAGAGCTTTGGTTATGACTTGCATGTATTGCATCTTATTTGGGATATACATGATTCAAATGCGTTGGTTATTCTTTTGGAGTCATGTATTAATTTCTAAATTAAACAAGCATGTTTTGGATGGTGAGATCCCAAGGTAACGATCAGGATAAGGTTGAACTTGGTGATTCTAGGCTAAAGATCCAGTTTGGGTTGATGTCTCAATAGACTAAAGATCTGGTTTGGGTTGATGTCTCTGTGGACTAAAGATCCGGTTTGGGTTGATGTCTCACTAGGCTAAAGATCCGGTATGGGTTGATGCCTTAATTGACTAAAGATCCGGTTTGGGTTGATGTCTCAATAGACTAAAGATCCGGTTTGGGTTGATGTCTCTATGGACTAAAGATCCTGTTTGGGTTGATGTCCAAGATTGACTAAAGACCTGGATAGGGTTGATGTCATATGTTATTCCATCCTTGAAACATGCTTATAACATATCTTGTGGCTTAACTTTGTGTACCCGCCACATTCGATGGAATCAGGTCTCCCACGTCATCGAAGAGTGTTGTTTTGGGTATTGAATTTTAGTATTCATGATTTCGGGGACGTTTTATATATGTGTATTATTACCTATGATGCCACATCCGTGCTTTGGATGTTTTGGGATACGAGACTTTATGTATGTTTTGGATGTTTTGGGATACGAGACTTTATCCGTGTTTTGGATGTTTTGGGATACGAGATTTTATCCGTGTTTTAGATGTTTTGGGATACGAGATTTTATCTGTGTTTTGGATGTTTTGCGATACGAGATTTTATCCGTGTTTTGGATGTTTGTGTAACATCTCGATTTTTATAAAGATGATGTTTGGGTTTATTAAATAAATTGAGTATAATTATTTGATAAGTTATGAATGATTATTTGACAGATTAATTTTAGAGTTTATCCATGAGAAGTTACGTTATTGTTTTATGGAGTTATAAGTTAAGGGGTAAACTTTAATTTTAATTAAGAAGTTAAGGGTAAATGTTGTAAAGTATTGATAGTATGGGGTTTATTTGGTTGTTTGGTAATGAGGTGTCAACACCATATTTAAAAGTGATTAAATATGAAGAGGTGTCTTCATAAGTTCACTTAGTCATCTTTTGTGTGTGTGTGTGTTGCGATACGTAAGAGAGAAAGAGAGATTTGAGAGAAAAATCCAAGAAGAAGAAGAAGAAGAAAGTTGATGATTCTCAGCTGGGTTTTAGGATTCAAATCAAGAAAACATAAGGTATCAATCCTACATAAACTCCTTCCTTTACGTTTATGTTTACTAGTTTTCAAAGAAGGTTTAGAAACGGGTTTTGGTGAAATATGGATGTTTTTGGAAAACTAAGTTTATGGATAGTTGTTATTTATGGTCTTAAACATATCTGCAAAATATCATAAACGTTCATGGCTTAAAACTAGAGATTTATGGGTTTTTACGTTTTTCAGTTAGTTGAGACATGTATGAACACAGTTGGTTGCGACTTTGAATAGTGTCATGTCTCAACAGTTGGTTGCGACTTTGAATAGTGTCATGTCTCAACAGTTGGTTGCGACTTGGTGCTATGTCTCAACAGTTGGTTGCGATTTGAGACGAGAATTTTGGGTATTTAGGATTTCCAGTACTTAAGGGTCCTAAACAGTAGATTAATACCAGTATATTATGTAGTAGGGTATTTCAGATCTCTGTGAAGTGGGTGACTGAAGTTCCTTACAACTTTGAGAAAGGAAAAGTAGCTCTACTGATACCAGGTGAGTTCATTCTTACCTTACCTTTTTATAATGTTTTAATTGTGGTAAGGTGTATTTTATAAATGAACTGAGTGGATAACTTTTGGAAGAATAATTTTATGAAGTAAAATTATATCAAGACTCGGGAATGTTAATATTGATGGTTAGACTTATAGAATGAGGAATGCACGTATTAAAATATGATCAGCTTATATTAAATGATATAAGAGATATATGTAACGGAGGTTTGATTTTAGTGAATAATATGAGAAATACATATAAGTATTATCTTGTATGAGTATGAGTAAGAGGAACGGATTCATAAACATTAGCTTTATTTGATAACGTAGGATAGGCAAAGTATAATTGCTATTCCTGTTTATTTTGGAAGGTAATGAATAGGCAAAGTATAATTGCTATTCATATTAATAAATAGGCAAAGTAGAATTGCTATTTAGAATTGAAAAGGAGGAATAGACAAAGTGTAATCGTTATTCCCGTGTATCCTTGGAATGATTGAATAGACAAAGTAGAATTGTTATTCATGTGTATGATTGAATAGGCATAGTATAATTGCTATTCAGGTTGAATGTTTGAATAGACAAAGTATAATTGTTATTCATGTGTATGATTAAATAGGCATAGTATAATTGCTATTCAGGTTGAATGTTTGAATAGACAAAGTAGAATTGTTATTGATGTGTATGATTGAATAGACAAAGTAGAATTGTTATTCATGTAGAATAGGTTGAATAGGCATAGTATAATTGCTATTCAGGTTGGATGAGTTAATAGGCAAAGAAGGTTGTTATTTATATTTGAAATGTGGAAGTACGAACTAGACGAAGTATAAGTGTTGTTTCCTGGGTTTTGATGGAGTAAAAATAGGCAATATAAGTGTTGTTTATGTATCAATCTCAAGAAGAAGGTATGACGTTTGAATGTAAATCTGTAGGATTGATTGATAAACTAGAATCCGTGATGATTCGTAGTAGACTATTGAGCATGGTGATGTGACTTTAAGATTGATAGTCATATTCATGGGATGGAGTATGATTCAGTTATTATGAGATGAGTACAAGTATGGTAAGAACGAGTGTAAGTCAAGTTTGATAAACCTTGTTTACATTGTTTTAAAAGTATTATTTTGAAACTGAATGTTCTCACTAGGCGTTAGCCTAATCGTTTCAAATTATATTTTCTTACCAGGTATGAGCTCAAGGACGCAATGGGATGAGAGGAGAGTTTATGGTGACAACCAGTTGATATAAATTTACTCTTGTTATTGTTTACATACGTTAAGAAAGTTTATGTTATGGATTTTTGGATAAGTAAACCCTTTTATGGCAGGTTTAAATTTACCCTGATTTTAGGGTGTTACAAATTGGTATCAGAGTTTTAGTTTAAGTGAACTAAGTATGCTGAGGAGATACTTAGACTTAAGCTGAGATGAATTAAGTTATGATATGTGAGAAATGGGTAGAAGCATTAAGACGAGATAGTCTTAGAGTTAACAGAAATACGTGAAGTTAGAACTGTAACGATGGAAATGAGGATTCTCATGTATAGTATATTCACAATTTCATTTAGCTACTGTTATTATGAATATATTGTTACGCAAGCATGCTTATTTCTAAATTGTTACAGTAACCAATGATCGGTAAAGTACGTTTCGTATTTCTAGTTAGGTATAACCATTTCTGATGGTTATTTCTTTATGTTATAATCAGAACAATGGTGAATACACCACCAAGGTCCTCTAATTCTTCGGAGGACAGAGTAGTAACTGATGGGGGAGAACAACCTGGAATGGGCAGAACTCATGAAAGTCCACCGAGGTTGCATTTTACAGGAGGAGCTGATAGTCAGGTACACCGAACGAGTACCAGTACTACTGAACAAGAAACGCCAAGTTCGACAATGGAGTCTCGTATGATGGACAACATGATGAGAATGATGAACACGGCAATAGAAAACAAACAGAAATGTTTATGAAAGCACTGAACGATCGAAGTACGGAGCTACGTCGAACGGGAACGGATACTGGGGTAATAAATCCAGTTGGTAACCCGGGGTCAGAGACGGAAAGGAGAGTTGAAAGAATCTGTTCATACAAAACATTCCTAAGCTGTAAACCACCAGAATTTAAAGGAGAAGATAATCCAATAGCTTGCATGAATTGGATCAGAGAAATGGAACAAGCTTTTCGAGCTTGTGAATGTGATGAGAAGTCAAAAGTCAGATTTGCATCTCAAATGCTAAGAGGCAATGCACTAACGTGGTGGAATGTTATGACGTCTGCAATTTCGACTTCAGTCTTGACTGCCATGACTTGGGAGTCATTCAAGAAAAAGATTCTAGAAGAATACTGTAATGAAAATGAGATGGATAGAATAGAGGAAGAATTTCGAAATCTAAAGAAAGGCAATTCAACTGTCAGGAAGTATACTGAAATTTTTATGGAGAAACTAAACTTAGTGGGGCACGTGGCTTCAACTGAGAAAGAAAAGATTAAGGCCTACCTGAAGGGTTTTCCAGCTGATATGATGTCTCGAGTTAGAAGTTCAAAAGTTTCAACACTGAGGGAAACGATTGAGGAAGCAAAGGTTGTAGAAGAAGTTTATGCAAGGGACAAAGCAGAGAAGGTTCAAATAGGAGAGAAAAGAAAATTTGAAAGTCGATCGGAATTTTCACAAGGATTGAAGTCCCCTATTAAGGATACTCAACTTGAGACTCCACCAGAGTTTAATTGGTGTAAAAAATGTAAGAGTAAACATTTTGGACCGTGTCGAGTGGTATCAAGGGAATGTTTTAAATGTGGAAAGAGTGGTCATCAAATAGAGAGTTGTCCCATCCAAGGACCAACTTGCTATGAATGTAAGAAGCCTGGTCATTATCGAAGGGATTGCCCGATGCTGAAAGATAGCGGAAAGAAAGGAAAGAAACCCAACCTCTCATCATCAAAGGATTGAAATTTTCATGTGACAATGGAAGACGTTAAGAAATGGATGGATACATTGGTACTATCCTTGTTTGTTTATACATAGGTGAACGCATATTATTTAAGTAGTGCTAACTTACCTTTTGTATTTTGGTCTATATCAAAAGTTAGCTGGTTACTGTGGATAGATGCTTTATTTATTAAAGAAATTTAAGAAGATTAAGCTATAGTCGGATAAAGGTTTGATGATAATTGTTGCTCCAAGGAGAATTGCAAATTTAAGTTGGGGAGCGGGAAATGTTAATGGATATAAAGATTAGATATCTTCATTTGTTTACCTAGCTCCGATTTCGAGGACGAAATCATTTTCAAGTTGGGGAGTATTGTAACATCTCGATTTTTATAAAGATGATGTTTGGGTTTATTAAATAAATTGAGTATAATTATTTGATAAGTTATGATTGATTATTTGACAGATTAATTTTAGAGTTTATCCCTGAGAAGTTACGTTATTGTTTTATGGAGTTATAAGTTAAGGGGTAAACTTTAATTTTAATTAAGAAGTTAAGGGTAAATGTTGTAAAGTATTGATAGTATGGGGTTTATTTGGTTGTTTGGTAATGAGGTGTCAACACCATATTTAAAAGTGATTAAATATGAAGAGGTGTCTTCATAAGTTCACTTAGTCATCTTTTGTGTGTGTGTGTGTGTGTTGTGATACGTAAGAGAGAAAGAGAGATTTGAGAGAAAAATCCAAGAAGAAGAAGAAGAAGAAAGTTGATGATTCTCAGCTGGGTTTTAGGATTCAAATCAAGAAAACATAAGGTATCAATCCTACATAAACTCCTTCCTTTACGTTTATGTTTACTAGTTTTCAAAGAAGGTTTAGAAACGGGTTTTGGTGAAATATGGATGTTTTTGGAAAACTAAGTTTATGGATAGTTGTTATTTATGGTCTTAAACATATCTGCAAAATATCATAAACGTTCATGGCTTAAAACTAGAGATTTATGGGTTTTTACGTTTTTCAGTTAGTTGAGACATGTATGAACACAGTTGGTTGCGACTTTGAATAGTGTCATGTCTCAACAGTTGGTTGCGACTTTGAATAGTGTCATGTCTCAACAGTTGGTTGCGACTTTGAATAGTGTCATGTCTCAACAGTTGGTTGCGACTTTGAATAGTGTCATGTCTCAACAGTTGGTTGCGACTTGGTGCTATGTCTCAACAGTTGGTTGCGATTTGAGACGAGAATTTTGGGTATTTAGGATTTCCAGTACTTAAGGGTCCTAAACAGTAGATTAATACCAGTATATTATGTAGTAGGGTATTTCAGATCTCTGTGAAGTGGGTGACTGAAGTTCCTTACAACTTTGAGAAAGGAAAAGTAGCTCTACTGATACCAGGTGAGTTCATTCTTACCTTACCTTTTTATAATGTTTTAATTGTGGTAAGGTGTATTTTATAAATGAACTGAGTGGATAACTTTTGGAAGAATAATTTTATGAAGTAAAATTATATCAAGACTCGGGAATGTTAATATTGATGGTTAGACTTATAGAATGAGGAATGCACGTATTAAAATATGATCAGCTTATATTAAATGATATAAGAGATATATGTAACGGAGGTTTGATTTTAGTGAATAATATGAGAAATACATATAAGTATTATCTTGTATGAGTATGAGTAAGAGGAACGGATTCATAAACATTAGCTTTATTTGATAACGTAGGATAGGCAAAGTATAATTGATATTCCTGTTTATTTTGGAAGGTAATGAATAGGCAAAGTATAATTGCTATTCATATTAATAAATAGGCAAAGTAGAATTGCTATTTAGAATTGAAAAGGAGGTATAGACAAAGTATAATCGTTATTCCCGTGTATCCTTGGAATGATTGAATAGACAAAGTAGAATTGTTATTCATGTGTATGATTGAATAGGCATAGTATAATTGCTATTCAGGTTGAATGTTTGAATAGACAAAGTATAATTGTTATTCATGTGTATGATTAAATAGGCATAGTATAATTGCTATTCAGGTTGAATGTTTGAATAGACAAAGTAGAATTGTTATTGATGTGTATGATTGAATAGACAAAGTAGAATTGTTATTCATGTAGAATAGGTTGAATAGGCATAGTATAATTGCTATTCAGGTTGGATGAGTTAATAGGCAAAGAAGAGTTGTTATTTATATTTGAAATGTGGAAGTACGAACTAGACGAAGTATAAGTGTTGTTTCCTGGGTTTTGATGGAGTAAAAATAGGCAATATAAGTGTTGTTTATGTATCAATCTCAAGAAGAAGGTATGACGTTTGAATGTAAATCTGTAGGATTGATTGATAAACTAGAATCCGTGATGATTCGTAGTAGACTATTGAGCATGGTGATGTGACTTTAAGATTGATAGTCATATTCATGGGATGGAGTATGATTTAGTTATTATGAGATGAGTACAAGTATGGTAAGAACGAGTGTAAGTCAAGTTTGATAAACCTTGTTTACATTGTTTTAAAAGTATTATTTTGAAACTGAATGTTCTCACTAGGCGTTAGCCTAATCGTTTCAAATTATATTTTCTTACCAGGTATGAGCTCAAGGACGCAATGGGATGAGAGGAGAGTTTATGGTGACAACCAGTTGATATAAATTTACTCTTGTTATTGTTTACATACGTTAAGAAAGTTTATGTTATGGATTTTTGGATAAGTAAACCCTTTTATGGCAGGTTTAAATTTACCCTGATTTTAGGGTGTTACAAATTGGTATCAGAGTTTTAGTTTAAGTGAACTAAGTATGCTGAGGAGATACTTAGACTTAAGCTGAGATGAATTAAGTTATGATATGTGAGAAATGGGTAGAAGCATTAAGACGAGATAGTCTTAGAGTTAACAGAAATACGTGAAGTTAGAACTGTAACGATGGAAATGAGGATTCTCATGTATAGTATATTCACAATTTCATTTAGCTACTGTTATTATGAATATATTGTTACGCAAGCATGCTTATTTCTAAATTGTTACAGTAACCAATGATCGGTAAAGTACGTTTCGTATTTCTAGTTAGGTATAACCATTTCTGATGGTTATTTCTGTATGTTATAATCAGAACAATGGTGAATACACCACCAAGGTCCTCTAATTCTTCGGAGGACAGAGTAGTAACTGATTGGGGAGAACAACCTGGAACGGGCAGAACTCATGAAAGTCCACCGAGGTTGCATTTTACAGGAGGAGCTGATAGTCAGGTACACCGAACGAGTACCAGTACTACTGAACAAGAAACGCCAAGTTCGACAATGGAGTCTCGTATGATGGACAACATGATGAGAATGATGAACATGGCAATAGAAAAACAAACAGAAATGTTTATGAAAGCACTGAACGATCGATGTACGGAGCTACGTCGAACGGGAACGGATACTGGGGTAATAAATCCAGTTGGTAACTCGGGGTCAGAGACGGAAAGGAGAGTTGAAAGAATCTGTTCATACAAAACATTCCTAAGCTGTAAACCACCAGAATTTAAAGGAGAAGATAATCCAATAGCTTGCATGAATTGGATCAGAGAAATGGAACAAGCTTTTCGAGCTTGTGAATGTGATGAGAAGTCAAAAGTCAGATTTGCATCTCAAATGCTAAGAGGCAATGCACTAACGTGGTGGAATGTTATGACGTCTGCAATATAAGTGTTGTTTATGTATCAATCTCAAGAAGAAGGTATGACGTTTGAATGTAAATCTGTAGGATTGATTGATAAACTAGAATCCGTGATGATTCGTAGTAGACTATTGAGCATGGTGATGTGACTTTAAGATTGATAGTCATATTCATGGGATGGAGTATGATTCAGTTATTATGAGATGAGTACAAGTATGGTAAGAACGAGTGTAAGTCAAGTTTGATAAACCTTGTTTACATTGTTTTAAAAGTATTATTTTGAAACTGAATGTTCTCACTAGGCGTTAGCCTAATCGTTTCAAATTATATTTTCTTACCAGGTATGAGCTCAGGGACGCAATGGGGTGAGAGGAGAGTTTATGGTGACAACAAGTTGATATAAATTAACTCTTGTTATTGTTTACATACGTTAAGAAAGTTTATGTTATGGATTTTTGGATAAGTAAACCCTTTTATGGCAGGTTTAAATTTACCCTGATTTTAGGGTGTTACAGTTTGGGATATAAGAAATTATCCGTGTTTTCAGAACTTAGGAGCTCAATAACTATTCACGTTTTTGAGTGAGTCTTAGGTTGAATTACTTTATGAAAGAACGTTTCACATGGGAGCGTTCATCTTTAAATTTCGTGTTATTGGTAAACGGGTCGTTTGCATATTTGAAGTAAATCATTTTGGAAGATCATGTGCATGCTTTGCTTTTAATGAATTGTATAATCATGATGAAAACTCTTGAACTCACTAGATGTTAGCCTATCCTTTTGTTTGTCGGCATGTGTATCAGGTTCCGGTTGGGGCATGGTACTAGCAACACTGTGAAGAGGTGAGTGCGAGTTTTATGCACGAGGAGAGAGTAGTTATTGGAGGAAACCTTTCGCACTTTGGGAATAGCAACTTGTACGATTTTAGTAACACCCGGCTTATGCTTAGTCCTTGTATAAGACTTGGGTTATAAATTGTTGAGGTTAAATCTAGAGTTTTTGTTTGAAGTATTTCTAGTGATGGATTAGTAGAGAGGAATTTTATCATGTATCTGTTGTAATGTCGAAATTTTTATTTAGTTACTCTTTCTAAATTTGAGGGTGTTACAAGATCCGTGGAATCCAATATAAACCATAAAAAAATTAGTTCATTTTTTTAAAATATAAATTAAAAATCTCTCTCTCTCTCCCCTATTTTTGCTCTTATATGTAACATCCTAAAAATTGGGGTAAATTTAAACTTGAATATTGCGGAAATTACCAAACTATCATAGACAAATTACCCAAAAATGGAATACTAGCATGGCGTTTACAACAAAGTCAATAAAGGAGATACAAGTCAACAACCTACTAATCTAAACTACAAATGCTTAGATTATAAACAGGTGTTGCTATCTCACTTCCAAAAGTATGCTCGGCTAGAACCAAAAGTACGCCACTATTCCTCTTTACAAAAATGCTATCTCCTCTTCTCAATACTTCTCTCAACACCAAGAAGCCCCACCGCTAAAAAGACCTGCTAAACATGTTATTTCAAGAAGAAGCGTTAGGCTAAAGCCTAGTGAGAACAAATAACTGATAATTGGAATAGATAAAGCAAACTATTAAAGTATGACTTTCCACCCGTTACCAAATAACAATTCTTCGTATATAAATTCACTCATGACATCAACCCAAACCGGATCTTTAGTCAATCTTGGACATCAGCCCAAACCGGATCTTTAGTCCATTGAGGCATCAACCCAAACCGGATCTTTAGCCAATCGAGACATCAATCCAAACCGGATCTTTAGTCTAGGGACATCAACCCAAACTGGATCTTTAGTCAATGGAGACATCAATCCAAACCGGATCTTTAGTCTAGGGACATCAATCCAAACCGGATCTTTAGTCTAGGGACATGAATCCAAACCGGATCTTTAGTCTAGATCACCCATAAATAGGGGAGTCAAATACCATCATATCAATAAGAAAACTTTCAATAATTGGACTTAGCCACAAATACCATTTAGATACAAATTTCTCAAAATTCACTAAATATCATTTTCAAATGTTACTTCAATATAGAGAACCATCATTTACCATTTTCCTTGCCAAGAATCACCAAGTATCATTTTCAAATGTTACTTCAATATAGAGAACCATCATTTACCATTTTCCTTGCCAAGAATCACCAAGTATATCAAAACCCTAGATTTTGACCTAACTTTTCCAAACTCATAAATAGGAGAGAATGTAACTCACACTCAAGAAACCATAAATACATCCTCAAATAACATGTGTTCGTCTTTCACAAACATTCCCAATAAGATCAAGACCCTAAACTTTCCATAAATGGATTTTTAGGTCATTTACCATAAATCCAAGAGATACCAAACAAATAGGAGATAAATATGTTAGAACTTAAAGATTTAAGCACATAAAGAGTGAAATAGCATAGATGAACTCACCGTTACGTTTTTGTAGCAAAAACCCAAACCCTAGCTAGAAGTTATACCCTTGTGATGGAGCTCTAAGCTTGAATGCCTCTAATAAATGTTCAACCACCAAAAAGTGGAACCATAAATAATCTAGATGCATCCATTCAATAGAAATAAATGAAGAGAGAGGTGTATGATGAGATCTTACCAGAAACCTAGAGAGAAAATCGTCCAAGAAGCTCTCCACTTTGCCAAATCTGCCAAAATCCTGTTTTTGGCCCTATTTATAGTTTTATACGCACATATGCTCGACAGCGACTGTGACAGGCGACTATGCCGGGGGCAATGTCGCACCCCCGAACCAACCTACGGTACCTTGGTCGCGACTGTGACACGCGACAGTGCCACTGGGCACTATCGTCGGGCATTGTCACTCAAGGTGTACCGTAGCCTCTTTCCACACGACGACTGTGACTTCAACGACTATGCCCTTGGCATAATCGTCGGGTATAGTCGCACCCGACGTAGCGACCCGAGAATTTTCCACTTTTTTTAGAAGACCCGATCCGAGATGAAGTAGACGATTCTAAACCAAAATTATAATTTACAAAATAACTATAGCTCGAAACTTAAGTATTATGGCTTACAAAATTCGGGGTGTTACACTATATCTCCTCCTCTTCTCTCTCATATTCTCTCTCTCTATAACATACACATATACATATAATTGAATATGAATTCAATGTGAAGACGTGGTGGATACATTGTGAACACTTTCTTAAAAACATCATCATAGTTTGTGAACACACTGTGAACACACTCTAATCTACGAGATTGGGTATAGTTTGTGAACCTATTGTGAATACAAACTAAATCTAAACATTCTAATTATGAACACAATGTGAACAACACCCAAGTAAAAAGATTTATTTAAGTTTGTAACACCCCGAATTTCCATTATATTATATTTAATATGAATGGGTCGAATGGTAAATTAGTTTAAGACTTGGGGCTATTTAGCAATTATATAAATCATTGGGGTTAAAATTCAAGTGACCAAAGTTTGATGCTATTTTTGGAAAGTTGAAACTTGAGGGTGTGTTTGGTTATTTTTGGAAAGTGAAGTGTTAGATAAGGGATGAAATCTGAATTAAGAAAATATCTCAATCAGATTGAATTGGAGTCGGTTTTGGCAGAGAGAGAAAGAAGAGAGAAAGAAGAAGAGAAAGAAAGGAAGAAATCTCTTTTGGAAAAGTGGGTTTAACTTCATACAGGTACTAGCTCAGGGAAGTAAAGGGAAGGGGGACGAGTGCTTTTGAGTATTAAACTTTTGATGATAAGCGGAGAGATTAGCTGATGCGAGGAGGTTTTGGATGGATTGCTTAGATAACCTATTTAATCTAATTATAGTTGACATGATTAGATTAATAGGTTATTTAGAGAATTCGAACTGTGTATATATGAACTCTCATAGTTAATTCTCTGTTTATATATATAAAAGTTTGGATGATATTCGGATTACCTTGTTAAATTTTAAGTTTTAATTGGCCCTGATTTTAGGGTGTTACAATATGGTATCAGAGCTGAAGTTTAAGTGAACTAGGTATGTTAATGAGATACCTAGACTTAAGCTGAGATGAATTAAGTTATGGTTTGTGAGATATGGGTAGAAGTACTAAGACGGGACAGTCTTAGAGTCGACGGAAATACGTGAAATTAGTACTGTAACAATGGTCACGAGAATTCTCATGTATAGTATGTTCACAATTTCAACTAGCTACTGTTATTATGAATATATTGTTACACAAGTAGTCGGGATGAAATGCAACCCCAAAAAGGCTACAACAACTAGCAATCCATGCAAGTATACATGTTTTACTAGTGTCGTACAAAGCAAGTAATAATGGTAAGTAATACCAGATATCGTACCTCGGGGACTTTCAAAGCAAGAAGAGTAACAACAAGTTGATTCTCAAAGCAGGATTTTGGTAACAAGATTTTTTAGTAACTGAAAGCAAAGTACTGAAAGATAATAACAAGAAATTAAAGATAGTATGGGTGCAAGATCAGGTTGGATTTGGGCTAACAAAGTACTCAGGGCATTGCTATAGCAAGCACAAGAGTGCTGCAGCAAAGACTCCTGCAATACTACTGAATTGAATGGCCTTCCAAGGGAAGTTCAGATTAGACTTTTTACGTAGGACGGGCACTTGGTAAGTGCAGCAAGAACCTACTAGTCGGATCTTACCTTTCTTTCCATATAGTTTCTCAACCCAAAGGATTGAAGCAACTCTTTATAGTCTCTATAACACAACCAACATCAACACTTGCGTTGTCTCCATTTTGAGTCCAACTCATCCAAATAGAATAACACTTGTCAATTTGTCAAAGACTACTGGATGAAGTATTCATGTTGTTTATGAATAGTAAAGCAGAATGCCAATGCAAACAAATGTCCAAAGACACTTGGCTTAATATGCCAACCTTCACTTACACCCACACTATGGTGTTTAGCCTACCATACTGGAATGTAAATGCTTAAAAGTAAATGACATGTATGTAAATGACTTAATGTAAGTGCAGAAAGTAAAGAAAGTTGTAAAGGTTGCTATAGCAACATACAAAAACGAAATGACTTGTAACTAAAAGATTGCAATTGAAATGTAAAGTACTTAGTAACAAAGCTTAGGACAAACTTTGTTCCAGTAGAAGCTGAATACAAATGAAAGACAAGCTAAACTATTTATACTAGAAACAAGGAATCAAAAGATGCTTAAGAAGTACAAAAGTGGTTAACCCAATGGGTAATAACCAAGCATCTTAGTACAATACATGTAAAGTAAAAGACTATCTTAGGAAGCATCCTCAGGGGCATCTTCAGGGTTGACTTCTGCTCAAGAGTGTACTAAAAGATGCCTGAGATCTTTCTTCAACAAAATATCCGTCCAAATTGATTGAGCCATGCCTGCCAATATCACTGTTGTAGCATCCCCTGCTGTAGCAACATAGAAATCAGCTAAATTCATCAAAAAGATAGGATTATTCCATAGATTACATCCTAGCTCCATTCTAAAGAAAAGGTGTAAAATAAGACAAAAAGACTCAATATCTAATTGGGAAAGATGTAAAATAAGGTAAAATAAAGTCCTAAATGGGTATAAAAGTGTATATAAATACACACTTATCAACAAGCATACTTGTTTCTAAATTGTTACATTGACTAATGAACGTTAGAGTACGTTTCTTATGTCGGAGTACGTGTAACCATTTCTTATGGTTATTTCTTTGTGCTATATCAGAACGATGGTGAATACACCAACAAGATCCTCTAATTCTTCGGAGGATAGGGCGGTAATTGATTGGGGGTTGGAAAAGCAACCTGAAATGGGTGGAACACACGAAAGTCCGCCGAGTACACCTCTTATAGGAGGAATGGAAAGTCAAGCACAAAGAACGAGTACCGGCACCTCTAATTGTAACACCCTAAAATTTAGAAAGAGCAACTAATTTAAAATTTCGATAATACATCCACAATAACAGAATTTATCCCAATAAACTAACAAGGGAAACACCTCAATTTAAAGTCTATGATTGACCTCAACAAATGATGACCCCAAATTTTATTATAAAAACTAAAACCACATCGAGTGTTACTTAATCCAAGAATAAGTTGCTATTCCCAAGGATGAATGCGGAAGACTTCACTAATCTAAATCACCTCTCGAGCACAATACTAGCACACGACCTTTCCCACGTGTCACTAGGACTACTCCCAACCTGAGACCTGTTGCACATGCCGACAAATAAAAAGGGTTAGGCTAACGCCTAGTGAGTTCAAGCATTTTATCATGACTATATAAATTCATAAATCAAGAGGAGCGTAGTTTTTTTAGTCATGACTTCAAAAGAGTTTACTTCAAATACAAATCACCCATTTTTCTAACTCACACAATTCACATGTTAAAATCTTTATTATAACATGATTTCTCAAAAATAGACTTATTCACAAAGTCAACGAAAAGATGAAATAGCATTTGACACTCAAAACGATTAAACTTATAATTATTTGTCGTTGTCCCAAAACATCCCAAAATATGGATGAAACATAATCCACAACTCATATAACATGGAAAGTAATTCTCATAAATATAACATGTCACCGAAAACATGGATGAACATAAATACCCAAAACAACACCTTTTGGTGACGGGGGAGACCTGGTTCCATCGAAAGTGACGGGCACACAAAGTTAGGTCACTTAT
This sequence comes from Saussurea involucrata, assembly GCA_033807775.1. Classification (NCBI taxonomy): domain Eukaryota; kingdom Viridiplantae; phylum Streptophyta; class Magnoliopsida; order Asterales; family Asteraceae; genus Saussurea; species Saussurea involucrata. The sequence continues at coordinate 16,242,520 of CM066318.1, read as the reverse complement.
CAATGTTATCTAGATTTCATGTATTAGTACGTAGGACTTACACCATACTGTCGATGCCTAAACAGTGATACAACGTACTAGCACGCAGGACTTACACCATACCGTCGATGCCAGAACCGTGCCTCAATGTGGAAAACTAGCGTTCCATCATTGGACATAAAAACGTATTAGCACATGGGTCTTACACCATATCGTCGATGCCTAACCATGCCTCGATGTGGAAAACTAGTGTCCCAACATCGGTATAAAGACTATAATGCTTATGGATCCATTGTATTGCAAATATAACATTACATGACCTCAAACGAATGAACTAGCGCATTCAAAACATGTAATTATCAAATAGAATGCATTAAATGCAAAACATAATCAAACGCCCAACATCGAGCTATCAAAATCGGACAAATGTCCCCAAGACCCAACGGAGTCAAAACCGAGCCATGGGCTCCATAAATCAAATGACCATTAGTGAAAGTCATAAAATGATTTAAACGTAAACAACACACGTTTAAGCGAATACCCGTTTTAAATTCATGAATAACCCAAAACACAACATTGAGTGGGACATCCCATTTTCCAAAGGAACTCATATCGTTTACACTTTCAAACCGTCCCATAACATAACTTATGCATATTTCCAAAATATGCGTAAAAAGGGCATTTATACAAATCTCCATCTATAGGACAAAACATTTAAATGCCTTCATACATATCTCGTTTATTCAAAGCTCAAAATCTCACACGTTCGTATTTTCAAAACGTATCATATCATAAACTATGCATATTTCCAAGTAAGCACTAGAAGTGCATTTTCACCAAATGATCTCCATTTATGAATTAAATCATCAAAACCTTTTCGTTTATGATTTACTATCCCGTTTCCTCAAAATCCCAAATATGGGCATTTCTCCACATTTACCAAGTTAAACAGTTCAAGGGTTAAAACCCACCAAATAACCCAACATTAGATAATTTTCAAGTAAACACATAAATACTTGGAAAATAACATTTTGGCATGTACAAAGTTTTTGCAAAGTAACTTGAACTCACCTTTGCTAGATTTAGCTAAATCTAGATTTTTCCCCAAACGTAAGCTCCCTTGACGAAGTTTGCATCCTCAAGCCAAAACCTCCAAAACCTAATAACTTCCAACCATGAATATTCATATTCAGCACTTTAAAACCATTCCCCAACCATCTTATATCAAAATCTCCATTTTGACCAAAAACCCCAATATTAACCTAACTTCTCCAAAATCATCCAAACCGAAATTGGAGAAAGAAAACGCTAGGAGATCATCAATGGAACATTAATAACTCATATAAAAGTATAGAAGCTAGGAGGATGAACTCACCACTTAGGTTTTGATGAAAACCTAGAAAACCCCAAAAATCTCTAGTGATGTGGATGAAACTTGTTCTTGCATCAATGAATGAAACCACTAGCATAAAATGGAGAAGGAACACATTAATCTCCATGAAAAAGCCCCAAAATCAGTTAGGGTTTGTGAGGAAGCAAGGGAAAACGATTTGGAAGAGAAAGGGAAGAGATTTGAGAGACTTACCACCACCAAACACCTTTGAATCTTCCTATGAACTTCAAAACTCTTTCTAGATCCTTGAAGAGCTCTCAAAATCGGAACCATAGCAACTTGAATCGCCAAAATCGAAGTTGAAACGAGAGAGATATGAAAAAATGAAGTTTGGGGTGTGAATTTCGTATTTGACAGCAACCAGGTACCCGACCGCGACAATGACACGGTCATTGTCGCTGGTCATAGTCGCTGGTGGTGTACCGTAGGTTGTACCCTTGGCGCGACATTGATACGCGACATTGACACGGTCATAGTCGCTGGTCATAGTCGCACAAAGTGTACCGTAACTGTTTTGGCCATAACTTCTTCGTTATAGCTATGTTTTCGCTCCGGAAAGAACCGTTGGACTCGTATACGAATTCCTCATCCAACAAGACCATAATATCTAAGATTTAACCCAAAATCTTACCTTTCATATTTTTTTTAAAAGACCGGTTTCTCACTGATTCGAAATTATGCTTATCCGAAAATCACGGGTGTTACAATCCTCCCAACCTTAGGATGATTTCGTCCTCGAAATCTAAAATCCTCTACAACCCAAGGCTAACCGACTCAACGCCGATTATAATTTATCAGTTCCTAACTGGAATCTAAATTCCCTCCACACAGTCTATAAAGACAAATCCTCGAACAATTGCTTATCAACAAAGCCCCTTCACGTACACTGTACTTATGTCCGGGAGAACACCCCGACAACTGGAATACTTCCTAGTCGGACGACTTCGGTTGTCTCCCAACCTTAGATGTTCCATACATCCCGATTTCGATTTCCGACTTTAAGTCAATCCAAGGTTTGTTCGCTAACGAACCCAACGGAATTATCAATTCTGATTATTCCTACCATTACTTGCCATCTACATCCAACGAGTTCTAATAGACTCCAAGAATCCAACCCAACATCAATCATTAAACCGACAGGTTCTGTAACCATACACGAAGGTTATTCCACCAAAACCACTCGTCACAATTGAGCATCTTAAGGTTACTACAACCGTTACCATTATTTCATTTAGAATCGGACTACACCCTCCGAATTCGCTAACGGTCTCCGACCTCAGACCCACAAGGTTGACACCTAGTTATACCACCAAGTTTTGAACTCAAACAGGACTCCATACACGAGTTCCGCTTACCGAGTGTTTCCACGAAACTAAGGTTGTCAACAAAACGGTTATGCCAACCTCAACATGCGTTACCGCAAGTCTAACCCTCCAATTGCCACAAGTACCTCGACTTTGTTGCCGATATCATCCGGCCTATAGTCACAACACGTGCCCGAACGCTCGATTTTTCACAGTTGATGTTCTATACAACTTACTCTTAATCGAGTTACTTAACCTTTCCCAAGGTCCTAATGAGTTCAAGGTTTCAAGTGCTTCATTCAATAAATATGCCAATCAACAAAACTTTTCATAGAAATTTTCAACACAAGGATTTTCATATCAAAATAATCGTACGCACAAAACTACTATTATCAATTCGGTAGTTACGCAAAAATGGACACGCTCGTCCCACATATGAAAATCATGTTGAAAATTATTTCATTGCAGTTCAGTTTACCCACAAAACGCAAAAGCGTAATAAACAACTTCTTTAAAATGAACCACCACGGTTCTAGTATGGATTGACTCATGACATGCACGTAAAGTAACGACCCAACTTTAAACAGTGTGCAACAAAAGGTGTGCACGTATTTCAAAAGAAGTCCAACGACATTTGACTCCAAAGTTTCCCTTTTTACCATAAAATGGCGTGGAACAAGGTTTACCAACAAAATTTTGCGTGCGTCAGTTTATTATACAAAACGATGAAACGGTTTACAAATACACCTTAGTCAACACAAAATGACTTGTGCAAATTCCATATTTAAAACAAAACCCATACGTTTCCATCACTTGAAAATATCGACTAAGACATCTTAAAACCTCACATTGGGGTAGGCATGCAAGCTTGTAACACTTCCATTAGCAATTTTTTTTGAACGAAATAACATGCATCCAAAGGTTCGCGACCAAATTCCAAAAGATGGAATTCTTTAAATTAATTTCCCAAAATTTCCCATTCGGTCCTATAGCGACAATTGAGTAAAACGTTTATGGTCAAAACTTGTACACAACAATGCGTTTCCCAAAACATATGAGGAAGTAAGTGTTAATAAAAAGGTAGACACCCAAAAAGGATTCCTACCGACTTCAAATCTTGAATTGCACCAACGGTGCACGTCAATGTTCAAAACATAAGAAATTACACGCACCATAGTTTTATACAACAATTTTCTAAAATCTTCATCACGAAATATTTTCCTCAAAGTTTCATACTCGGAACACAAAACGTCAAAACGTCAACGCTTAAAATGTATTTGTCAAAAATACTCAAAATACACATTTTCTCCAAAACCAAAAGGTTTTCAATTTTCCAAAATGTTCGACAATCAAAGTTGACCAAATGTCAACGACTCACACATTTGTATTTTCAAAATGTAAAGCATTGCGAACTATGCATGATTTCCACGGCACCAAAACACCCCTTTGACCAAATGGCAATCGTTTATACAATGAGTTAATAAAATATTTTCGCTCATGATTCGTTTATCAAAGTGTTGAGAAACCATGGCTACCAAGCTATGCGTGCCCCCTAGTCAATATAATGCATTTACATGAAAATGATAATAAAACATTTAACTGACCAAAAGCGCACCAAGCAAGTCATTATGAAATGTCAACAAAATGTTCTTTCATGCATCACTTAAGCCACGTATAAATCAATCCATACACTGAACTATATGCAACGAAATACTTAATAGCACAAACTTCTGAAAGAAAAGTTACGCGACACTAGAGTTTCAAACTCATCTCTTCTTAGTCGCCTTATGGCATAAAATTAACATTTCTCAACAAAGCTCGAGTGGGACCAAATGCCCAACATAACTCGTAAACTTTTCACATAAGTAAATAGAGTATGTACATTGTAAAATTGTACCCACACGACACAAAACGTCGTACAACAAAACTCCATGAAATTCAACAAACTCAATGACTCCAAGTCAACAAAATAGCACCAAACATTGTGTTCCCAAAGTCAAATTGCTAAAAGCAAAATCATGACTAAAATGCCAAAATTCCAAAAATCTCATTCTTGTTGTAATACCATATAAACCACATTGTTTAACTCACTCATAATTAACAAATTCACAATATAACTTTATATAGATATCATGGAAGATAACTTTCCGTCCGAACTTTAACATATGTGGAGGAGATCCAACGTTAAAGTTATGAGCCGTAGTTATTTGCCCAACATTTTAGACATCATAAAACACGGACATCACTACACCCGAAAGAAGCGTTGGACAATAACAAAATGAAACAAATTCTGACGGAGTTTGCAACCCCCGTCATAAGATGGTTCATGTACGTCCAAAACCATGATTTAAAATATCGTGTGTGCTAAACATTTCTCAAAATTCATAATACAACCCATATAAGGATTGGAAACACAAGAAATAGTTGATGTAATTTATTTTCAAAATAAACTTTGTGCATGACTTAGTCGGCATTCAACGTCTCAACTCATACTCCTCCAAATCCTCCGGTTCACTATTGTCGCCCGGGCATTCAAACCTCTTAAGGCTAAGTCGAGAAATACATTAATTAACTTTATGGTTTTTTTCCTCAAATCAAAATCGGCTCAATAAGCCTATGGTTCTAGTCCAACCATCAATCTTGACCCAAAACGGTCTACTTAAAGTGAATATCATGTTTATCGTCACTCCAAGTGACCAATACTAGAATCGTCCATCTATTTCAACGACTATTAGTTTAGAACCTCCTTCACTACCCCAACGATCATCACACTAAAGTAATTCAAGTATGCACATGTACTAGAAGATTCACCATGACACTGGCCAGGTGTCACTATGAACGCACCGTACATGATTATCCTTGCTACTCTCGATGTAATTCTCGTTTCTAACAGTTCCATCAACTTCAAAACATCCTATCTTAAAGTGCCTAACGGTGAATTTCACTCTCATATACTTAAACGAACGCTAGTTTGAGTCTTGGTATCCAAAATCAACACCTAAATCTCTCAAACTTATGCTCTGATACCAACTTGTAACACCCTAAAATTTAGAAAGAGCGACTAATAAAATTTCGATAATACATCCACAATAACAGAATTTATCCCAATAAACTAACATGGGAAACACCTCAATTTAAAGTCTATGATTGACCTCAACAAATGATGACCCCAAATTTTATTATAAAAACTAAAACCACATCGAGTGTTACTTAATCCAAGAATAAGTTGCTATTCCCAAGGATGAATGCGGAAGACTTCACTAATCTAAATCACCTCTCGAGCACAATACTAGCACACGACCTTTCCTACGTGTCACTAGGACTACTCCCAACCTGAGACCTGTTGAACATGCCGACAAATAAAAAGGGTTAGGTTAACGCCTAGTGAGTTCAAGCATTTTATCATGACTATATAAATTCATAAATCAAGAGGAGCGTAGTTTTTTTAGTCATGACTTCAAAAGAGTTTACTTCAAATACAAATCACCCATTTTTCCAACTCACACAATTCCTATGTTAAAATCTTTATTATAACATGATTTCTCAAAAATAGACTTATTCACAAAGTCAACGAAAAGATGAAATAGCATTTGACACTCAAAACGATTAAACTTATAATTATTTGTCGTTATCCCAAAACATCCCAAAATATGGATGAAACATAATCCACAACTCATATAACATGGAAAGTAATTCTCATAAATATAACACATCACCGAAAACATGGATGAACATAAATACCCAAAACAACACCTTTTGGTGACGGGGGAGACCCAGTTCCATCGAAAGTGACGGGCACACAAAGTTAGGTCACTTATCAATGTTATCTAGATTTCATGTATTAGTACGTAGGACTTACACCATACCGTCGATGCCTAAACAGTGATACAAAGTACTAGCACGCAAGACTTACACCATACTGTCGATGCCTGAACCGTGCCTCAATGTGGAAAACTAGCGTTCCATCATTGGACATAAAAACGTATTAGCACGTGGGTCTTACACCATACCGTCGATGCCTAACCATGCCTCGATGTGGAAAACTAGCGTCCCAACATCGGTATAAAGACTATAATGCGTATGGATCCGTTGCATTGCAAATATAACATTACATGACCTCAAACGAATGAACTAGCGCATTCAAAACATGTAATTATCAAATAGAATGCATTAAATGCAAAACATAATCAAACGCCCAACATCGAGCTATCAAAATCGGACAAATGTCCCCAAGACCCAACGGAGTCAAAACCGAGCCATGGGCTCCATAAATCAAATGACCATTAGTGAAAGTCATAAAATGATTTAAACGTAAACAACACACGTTTAAGCGAATACCCGTTTTAAATTCATGAATAACCCAAAACACAACATTGGGTGGGACATCCCATTTTCCAAAGGAACTCATATCGTTTACACTTTCAAACCGTCCCCTAACATAACTTATGCATATTTCCAAAACATGCGTAAAAAGGGCATTTATACAAATCTCCATCTATAGGACAAAACATTTAAATGCCTTCATACATATCTCATTTATTCAAAGCTCAAAATCTCACATGTTCGTATTTTCAAAACGTATCATATCATAAACTATGCATATTTCCAAGTAAGCACTAGAAGTGCATTTTCACCAAATGATCTCCATTTATGAATTAAATCATCAAAGCCTTTTCGTTTATGATTTACTATCCCGTTTCCTCAAAATCCCAAATATGGGCATTTCTCCACATTTACCAAGTTAAACAGTTCAAGGGTTAAAACCCACCAAATAACCCAACATTAGATAATTTTCAAGTAAACACATAATTACTTGGAAAATAACATTTTGGCATGTACAAAGTTTTTGCAAAGTAACTTGAACTCACCTTTGCTAGATTTAGCTAAATCTAGATTTTTCCCCAAACGTAAGCTCCCTTGACGAAGTTTGCATCCTCAAGCCAAAACCTCCAAAACCTCCAAACCCTAATAACTTCCAACCATGAATATTCATATTCAGCACTTTAAAACCATTCCCCAACCATCTTATATCAAAATCTCCATTTTGACCAAAAACCCCAATATTAACCTAACTTCTCCAAAATCATCCAAACCGAAATTGGAGAAAGAAAACGCTAGGAGATCATCAATGGAACATTAATAACTCATATAAAAGTATAGAAGCTAGGAGGATGAACTCACCACTTAGGTTTTGATGAAAACCTAGAAAACCCTAAAAATCTCTAGTGATGTGGATGAAACTTGTTCTTGCATCAATGAATGAAACCACTAGCATAAAATGGAGAAGGAACACATTAATCTCCATGAAAAAGCCCCAAAATCAGTTAGGGTTTGTGAGGAAGCAAGGGAAAACGATTTGGGAGAGAAAGGGAAGAGATTTGAGAGACTTACCACCACCAAACACCTTTGAATCTTCCTATGAACTTCAAAACTCTTTCTAGATCCTTGAAGAGCTCTCAAAATCGGAACCATAGCAACTTGAATCGCCAAAATCGGAGTTGAAACGAGAGAGATATGAAAAAATGAAGTTTGGGGTGTGAATTTCGTATTTGACAGCAACCAAGTACCCGACCGCGACAATGACACGGTCATTGTCGCTGGTCATAGTCGCTGGTGGTGTACTATAGGCTGTACCCTTGGCGCGACATTGACACGGTCATAGTCGCTGGTCATAGTCGCACAAAGTGTACCGTAACTGTTTTGGCCATAACTTCTTCGTTATAGCTCTGTTTTCGCTCCGGAAAGAACCGTTGGACTCGTATACGAATTCCTCATCCAACAAGACCATAATATCTAAGATTTAACCCAAAATCTTACCTTTCATATTTTTCTTAAAAGACCGGTTTCTCACTGATTCGAAATTATGCTTATCCGAAAATTATGGAAAATATGATGCGCGTAATGAATACAGCGCTGGCACAACAATCTAAAATGTTCATGAAAGCGTTAAATGATCGAAGTACTGAGCTACGACGAACGGAGACGGGTACTGGTGTATTAACTCCACTTCATAATCCTGTAGCGAATGTAAATAGGAGGGTGGATAGGGTTTGCTCATATAAAACGTTTCTGAGTTGTAAACTGCCAGAGTTTACCGGAGCAGACAATCCAGTAGTACGTATGAATTGGCTTAGAGAGATGGAACAGACTTTTTGAGCTTGTGAATGCGACGAGGGATCGAAGGTCAAGTTCGGTTCTCAAATGTTAAGAGGCAACGCCTTAACCTGGTGGAACATTGTGACATCGACAGTAACAGCCCCGGTTTTGGCTGCTATGACGTGGGAATCTTTTAAGAAAAAGATTCTGGAAGAGTATTGTAACGAGAACGAAATGGATTGAATTGAAGAAGAGTTTCGGACTCTTAAAAAGGGTACTTCGTCTGTTCGGAAGTACACTGAATCATTCATGGAAAAGTTAAACTTAGTGAGGCATGTGGCTCCAACTGAAAAGGAAAAGATCAAGGCTTACCTGAAGGGTTTGCTAGCTGATATGATGTCCCGAGTTAGGAATTCTAAAGCCTCAACTCTTAGGGAAACAATTGAAGAAGCAAAGATTGTGGAAGAAGTTTATGCAAAAGATAAAGCGGAGAAAGCTCAAATGGGAGAGAAAATAAAATTTGAAGGTCGATCGGAACCTTCGCAAGGACCAAAGTCCCTTATCAAGAACACTCACTTTGAGCCTCGACCAGAACCTAATTGGTGTCAGAAATATAGGAGTAATCATTTTGGGCCGTGTCGAGTGATATTGAGGGAATGTTTTAAATGTGGAAAGAGTGGTCATCAAATAGAGAATTGTCCCATCCAAGGACCAACTTGCTATGAATGTAAGAAGCCTGGTCATTTTCGGAGAGATTGCCCAAAGTTGAAAGATAGTGGGAATCAAGAGAAGAAACCCAACACCCCAAGATCAACAGGATGAATGTTTTGTATGACGGTGGAGGACGTTAAGGAATGAGCGGATGTAGTTTATGATACATTCCTTATTAGTTCTATACATGGGTGTATATTATGTGATTATGGTACTAACTTGTCTTTTGTATTTCATTATATATTGTAAAAGTTAGCTATACCAGCTATTGTTTTGAAGGATGCTTTAATAGTTAAATGGGTTAAAATAAGAGCAAGTCATAGTTGGGTAAAGACTTGATGATTGTATAGTTGCTCCAAGGAGACTTGCAGAGTTTCAAGTTGGGGAGCGGGTAATGTTGAAGGATATAAGATTGAGAAAACGTGGAAAGTTGAGTCCTTATTATTTTTGGACCTTTAACTATGATTGAGTATGTAGGACTTGAATTTAAAAGGACACATAGCATATTTCATGTTGGTTATCCTTAAAAAGGAATAATAGATATCCTCGATTGTTTGTATAGTTCGATTTCGAGGACGAAATCATTTTCAAGTTGGGGAGATTTGTAACACCCCGAATTTCCATTATATTATATTTAAAATGAATGGGTCGAATGGTAAATTAGTTTAAGACTTGGGGCTATTTAGCAATTATATAAATCATTGGGGTTAAAATTCAAGTGACCAAAGTTTGATGCTATGTTTGGAAAGTTGAAACTTGAGGGTGTGTTTGGTTATTTTTGGAAAGTGAAGTGTTAGATGAGGGAGGAAATCTGAATTGAGAAAATATCTCAATCAGATTGAATTGGAGTCGGTTTTGGCAGAGAGAGAAAGAAGAGAGAAAGAAGAAGAGAAAGAAAGGAAGAAATCTCTTTTGGAAAAGTGGGTTTAACTTCATACAGGTACTAGCTCGGGGAAGTAAAGGGAAGGGGGACGAGTGCTTTTGAGTATTCAACTTTTGATGATAAGCGGAGAGATTAGCTGATGCGAGGAGGTTTTGGATGGATTGCTTAGATAACCCATTTAATCTAATTATAGTTGACATTATTAGATTAATAGGTTATTTAGAGAATTCGAACTGTGTATATATGAACTCTCATTGTTAATTCTCTGCTTATATATATAAAAGTTTGGATGATATTCGGATTACCTTGTTAAATTTCAAGTTTTAATTGGCCCTGATTTTAGGGTGTTACAAAGTTGTTGACATTGTGTTCCCAATGTGTTCATCTTGTGTACACGATATGCATGTTAATACGGAGTTAGGAGAGAGAAAAGGAGAGAGGGAGAAAGAGAGCAAAAAAGATAAGTATGAAATTTCCTTAAAAATTGCATAAATAAATATTGGTAATTATCTATTTTATTATCTCATTAACTAAAAATATTAATTATCTTAAACTAGTGACTTATAATAGATCTCACAGATGTCATATATTTTAGAGTTTTCAAATGATTAGACCCCATATATAGGGGTTCATATATATATATATATATATATATAGAGAGAGAGAGAGAGAGAGATAGATATTCAAGGGAAAACCTTAAAAAAAGGGAAAATTGAAGAACACCCTAGTAGCCCTTCATCTTGACAGTAAATTATGTTATTTTTTTGGTTTTTATGCACAACTGCATCATGCACTTGTGCATATGCACGTGTCCATGTTACAAATTACTTGTATGCACAAGTGCATACCGTCCAGATGAAGGGCTACCAGGGTGTTATTCAGTTTTCCGTTTTTTTGAGGTTTTCCTCTGAACCTGACTCTCTCTCTCTCTCTTTCTCTCTCTCTCTCTCTCTCCCCTCTCTCTCTCTCTCTCTCTCTCTCTCTCTCTCTCTCTATATATATATATATATATATATATATATATATATATATATATATATATATATATATAGGAAGGTCAAGGGAAAACCTCAAAAAAATGGAAAACTAAGGAACACCTTGATAGCCTTTCATCTGCAAAGTATGCATTTGTGCATATATGTAAATTAAGTTGTTTTTTTGTTTTTTATGCATTTGTGCATTATGCATTTGTGCATGTTACAAATTATGTGTATGCACAAGTGCATACCGTCTAGATGAAGGGATTACCAAAGTGTTCCTTAGTTTTCTGTTTATTTGAGGTTTTCCCCTAAACATGATCATATATATATATATATATATATATATAGAGAGAGAGAGAGAGAGAGAGAGAGAAAGAGGTGGGTTCAAACGAGAACGCTGACTATTTAAGAAAACAAGAGAACGACCGCCCCATGTACAAAATCATACATGATTCACGTACAAAATCATATATGATTCATGCGACTTGCCCCGCGACTTTTAAGTCGCGACCAAAGTCGTCCAAGTCCAGTTTTTTGCAGTTAGTGTAAAATCACATATGATTTTGTACATGGGTTGCCGTTCTCGTGTTTTCTTAAATAGTTAGCGTTTTCGTTTGAACATTCTTCTCTACACACACACACACACACAGATATATATATATATATATATATATATATATATATATATATATATATATATGAGCTTCTTTTGATATATGTATAATCCGTGAGATCCAATATAAACCACAATTCATATTAAGTTAAGGGTTAAATTAGAAAATTAATAAGTTTAGTAAATTTAAATTACAAAGTATTGTGGATATTTGCAAATTTCTCCTCCCCTATCCGGTTTCATCTCTCGTTTTATCAACATAATCTAAAGAATAAAACTAAACCTAACAAGTAATCTCTCATTTATATTAATGATGATTGATGTACAAACTTCCCCATATTGGGTTAAAGTTATCTTTAACATTGAAGGTTTGTATGTCTTTTATACTAGTGTTACCCTATGTTCTTTAAAACTAGTATTATACCCGTCCGTTGGTCGGGTAACAACATGTTAGCATAAATTGTCGACAACCATCCGAACATATTATAGACTTATGATTCATGAAGATTTAAGAGACAAGTACTAAAAATCTATACATTAGATGCTTATCAAACAATAATATACTCTATATTATTAAACTTCCATTCTTTCCACTACAACAATAATATACTCTATATTATCGTGCAACTTGAGATCATCAAGCAAAGTAGCCACGTCTTTGGGGTCCGAAAGAGCGTCTTGGCCTCCGTAGCTCATAAACAAAGGGAAGTTTCTTGGGATGTTGGAGATGTTATAGATTGGAGGCCTTGGTTGCCCATGGCGTTCCATATTTAAAGTAGGATTTCCATAGTCGTATTTCACCAAAACCCCATCTCTAACAGCTGCAAATTAATCAATTAATTTCTTTCATGTTTAGATCATAAAGAGATACATATAAACAAACAAACAAACTTACTTTGAGCCAAATGGTCCTATTTCTTGGCCTTCTCTTCTTTTTTCCTCCTTTTTAATTCCATCTTCTCTGCTTTTAGCTTGTTCAATTGTCTAACTAATACCTCTGTTGCTTCCTGCACAATCATACCATTCCCAAATCAATTCTCATTCTTTTCTCTAATTTCTAATCTAATGGTAACCAAACAACAACAACACTCAATCAGAAAAAGAAAAAGAAAAAATAACCAGAAAGAGGAAATTAATTATTCATATCGATATCATCTTCTCCTTGACTTGCTCATCCAACCCATTATCAAGATTCAAACCAAAACCCATATCAGAGAAACCAGACAAACCCTTCATCAGTTTCAGTTGTTTCTTCATCACAACAGATAACAGTAAACAAAAACTATCAGATCTTGTAGATTGGAACTTGGAAAATTAATATACCATGACCAAACCCTCTATGATATGATATGCTCAAGACTCCATAGGCTTTTGGACAACCCTGTACACAGGAACATGTCCCTACAAACATACAAATAATAGCAAAGAAATGATTATGAATAATATTCAGTATCAAAAGGATAACAATCAGTAATTGTTTAAAGCAGACTAACAGATAATGAACTTGAATGGTTTTGAAACTTTATGAAATAAAAAAAGAACAATAGATATTTCCTTTTTTTTGGTATACCTGCTTGTTAAACAATTCCATTCCCGTGTCTGATTCACTTATTGGAAGTCGAGTGCTCATCTGAACATCCATATCTATTGAAGATGCCCTCTGGCATCACTCACAAACGAATCCTGGAATACAAAAATACTGTATTTACAAAAAGCTTCAAGAATCCAAAACAATCACAAGTATAGATAAGATCAATTAAGATTACAATTTCACAAGAAATAGCATCAAAAGTACGAAAAAGATAGATAATATACACACAAAATGAAGTCTGAATTTGATTTATGTCCAACTTTTCAAGCTTAATCATGTCCAGATTATGAAATGTAATCAATCAGAATGTGAATAAAGATAACAATAACTTCTGGGTATGTTTCAAGACTACACTTTTTAAGCAAAATCCATGTCTTATTCAGTCGTTTTTAACCGTTTCTGAATTGTGCAAAAACACAATCTTCCATTGGATGGGGTATCTTTCCTTCAACCGAATGATTTCCATGGCGGATCTTCTTGTTTATCCGACTTCTTCGTTTTCCGGTTTCCACTGTGGGTGCACTCAGATCACGTATTTCCTGCGAGGATGATATATGTGATCAGATAGCTACCAAATGAAAAGCGACAAAAGTTCGTATGATCAAATGTTTTGAAGAATGTTCATAATTGTTTGAGTTTTGAAGAATGTTCATAATTGTTTGAACATTCTTGACTTTTGGTTCTCCATTTTTGAGAAATTTTTGGAATTTGTTGGAGATGCTCTTAGCAATTACCTTCATCTCACAAAGAAACACACATAGTTTGATTTTAGGGTCAAATTCAAGACCTTCCAAATGCAAATTTGATAAGCATTTCTTCCCAATTCAACAATATGATTCTAATTGCAGCACTTGCTGTAAACCTTGATATGTTCACCATTTTTTTCTCGATAAGCTTATCAATTTCAAAACTGAAAGACAATCAATTGATCAGTTTGAAAAAAATACGGTAAATCATCCAATAATCCGCATTCCGCACCCAAACACCAAAAAAATGTGCACGATTAAATTGAAAACGAACCAGTATATGAAAAAAGGTGATTTACAAACCATAAACAATTACAGCAAAACCATAAAATAGAAAGCTTGATAGCAATATCCAACGGGTCATAATATACCTTTATCGGACGAGCCTCCCTTCTGGCTCAGAAACGAATAAAACAACGGCGAGTTGATGTCGTGAATCATCGTCGTTCCATTTCACGATTTGAATTTGGGGATGAATCGACTGCTGATTCGTACGGGTATTGGGTGGGTATTTATAGTTGCAATCATGTGGAGGAGTTGAAACTAAGGTGGAGGACTGGGGGTTGAAGGGGGAGAGAATTGTGGAGAGAAATCAGGCGAGGGGGGAGGGTTCGTGTGAGAGAAATCAGGGAGTGAGGGGGAGGGTTAGTGTGAGAGAAACCAGAGAGTGAGGGGGAGTTGAAACTCTGAGTAATGGAGGTTGAAGGCGGAGTGGGAGTGTAATAACCCGGGTAAGTTCGTTTGTTAAATTCCCTTTTTGTTACGATTATTTAACTTTAAAATAGGATGTTTAGGGTAAGTTTGGGTTAGTTTTTAAGTCTAAGGATGCTATGGTCATTTTTTATTAGTTCAAGGTCTAAAAGGGTAAATATAATTTGATATTACCCATTCAGCCTTTAGATATTTCATAAACCATAAAAATATCAGATTCAAGTGTGTGTGTGTGTTTTTGGAGATAAGAAGAAGAAGAAGAAAGAGTCTTGTGGTTAAGGCACCATTTGGATTCATTGGAAGTGTTTTGAGGTATGTTTCATTTACAATTTATGTTTATAATTGCTAGTAGATAGTTCCTATCGGAGTAGAATCATCAATTTCATGCCTGAGGTTAAATTCTGTCGAATCTGGGTAAAAATGGGGTAAACCGACAGAGGTTTCCGGATGAATTATAGTGGTGTCCGGTAGTTTTGTTGATAGTGTCCGGAAGGTGTTCTAGTGGTGTCCGGACAGATTATTTACCCGGTAAGTTTCTCTTTTCTCTATTTTCCGGATGAAATTGGATACCAGATGGCATCCGGATTACTTTGGTGTCCGGATGTTGTCCGGATTGTTTATGCTATCCGGAAAGTTGGGTTGTCCGGATTGTTGGTGTTGTCCGGAAAGTTTATGTTGTCAGGAAACTATAGTTGTTTGGTCTTTTTGGAGATTTCAGATACCTTTAGCATCCGATAACTGTGTGTTTTGTCGACTCCTGGTTAGGGTATGAATGAGGACTGGAAATATTGTGGACTCAACTTAAGTTCGGGTTTGGGGGAAACAATAGAGGATACGAGTTAGATAGAGTTCTTAGTCTTCTAGTAAGTCTTATGTGTTTCATTTGGTAAAGAGATACTTGTAACTAATTGTTTCAGATTCTGTGGATTTGGAGTAAAAGCTGAATCTGTTGGGAAAAGCTTGAAAGCATTTTAATAAGCAATCAGGTGAGTTTTACTTTAAAACGTTTTTAAACTGGAATACATATATATGTGGAATGAGAATGTGATAAATAGTGTAATAGTGTGCATATTATGTTTATATGAGTATTACACTACATGAGTACAAGTTGGCCGGGCTTAGGACCGGTGGAGTTGGCTGTACGGAGTGACAGCGGTGTTGGTTGTATTAAATACAGCGGAGTAAATTGATTAGTTGGCTCGCAACCATCTAATTTGGCCATGGGAACGAGACAGGAAGTACACAATGCATGAGTCCTGAGTGGTATTTATATTTGTGTTATGTATATGGTGTTTGTGCAAATGATTTCCAACTAACAGAGATTTTCTCACTTAGACCACCAGGTCTAACCCTCATTTTGTTTTAAAAATATGTATTCCAGGTCGTGGATCGGGTAAGAGCAACTGAATAGAGTAATCGGTGGCTAGCTTTTGGGAAGACTTATAATTTGAAGACTATGACTTGTTTTGTAGTTATAACCTCGTTATCAGATATCATGTATTTAGTTAGCAAAAAGTTTGTAATGAAATACCTTATTTTGGATTGTAAAGACTAAGGGACCATACTTGTTATATGGTGTATCTTGTTATGTAACGATGTTATGCAATATATGTTATTTGATGCTTGTTTGGGAATCCGGGTCGTCACAGATGGTATCAGAGCCCTAGTTTAAGGGATTTAGGTATTCGGATCTATACCTAGACTTAAACTGCATGTGAAGTAGGATGTCCCTATTATATTAGAACCTTGGGATGATAAATATAAAAAGGTATAAGGAACATCATGTAAGGTAATTTCAGATTACACCTGGCCAGTGCAATTGTGAACTTACAGGTACATGTTTGAACTGGAAAATCTTATTATATGGGGTATGTGCTTATATGTATATTAATATTGTTTGAATCTACAGAATGGCAAGTGGTACTCGAAATACGAATAGAGAAGGAGGAGGAAATCTTAATAGAACGAATCCAACAGTCGGAACAAGGGGAAGAGGAGGAGAACGAGGTAGGGGTAGAACGGGGGTAGAGTTCAGCAGCGAGATACGAAATTTGTTACAAGGGACGATCTGACCGCGGAGATGGGAAGACTACAAGAAAATATACAAGCCATGTTCGACCGAACTCGTCATAATGAAACTGAAATACCAGGCCCTAATCTGGAAGACGAGATGCCCATTACACCTACTGTGATACCGGTGTCAAGGAAGTGTGACTATAAAATGTTTCTAAGTTACAAGTCTCCGACTTACTCAGGAGAGACGGACCTAGTAAAGGCGAGGTGGCTAAAAGATATAGAAGCTGTTTTCAAGACCAGCAAGTGTGCAGAAGAAGATAGAGTGCTATATGGAACCGCGATGTTGAAAGCAGATGCTCTATACTGGTGGGAGGCTCTTATTACCTCCATAGGATCTGATGTGTATTCTACTTTCTCTTGGGACGATTTCACTACGGCTTTTAAGAGACAGTTTTGTCCTCAAGCAGCAGTTAGACAATTGGAGGAAGAGTTTATGAATCTGCAACAGGGAAGTTTTTCGGTTAGGGATTATACTGCCCGTTTCCTGGAGAAGTCTCGTTTTGCAGAGTACTATGTGGCCACGGAGGTGCTTAAGATGGAAAGGTTTATCTTCGGGTTAAATTCAGAAATTAGAAGGCTAGTGATTGCAAAAGGACCTGATACCTTCTTAGCCGCAGTAGATGCCGCGGAAAATGTAGAACGGGATAATAGAAGAGATGCTAGTGATAAGAGTGCTAGAAAGAGAAAATGGGAAGGGCCACAGTATGATCCAAAGAAGTCCAGGTTTCAGAGATTTGATAGTCGTACACCTTTCAAACCAGCTGAAAGACCTTGCCCAAAATGCAACCGTTTTCATCAAGGAAATTGTCAAGTTGATCCTCGAGTTTGTTACAAGTGTAGAAAGACCGGACATATTGCTAAAGACTGCCAAGTGACTCGATTTTGTTTCTCATGCAATTCTCCCAATCACATTCATTCAGGTTGTCCACGGGGGAGAATACAACAGGGTGGTACTTCAGTGAGACCAATAGGTGTTAGACCAGTAGTACCAAGACCAGAGCTACCAAGAGCAAGGGGTCGTGCCTTTCAGATGACTGCGCAAGAAGCGGAGGAAACTCCTGATGTGGTTACAGGTACATTTTTGATAAACTCTACACGTGCTAAAGTGTTATTTGACTCCGGTGCAAACCGATCATTCGTGTCGCCTTCTTTTGCTGCTTATATGCATTTAAAGCCTAAAGTGTTAAATCATGCGTTAATGGTAGATACAGCAAATGATAGTCAAGTATCAGTTAGAGAGGTATTTGATATTTGTGTTATAGACATAGATGGGTGTGGAGTACCTATCCAGTTATTTCCTATGGTTTTGATTGAGTTTGATGTGGTAGTGGGAATGGATTGGTTAGCGGAGCACCAGGCTAATATTGTTTGCAATAAGAAGATAATTAATGTTGTATTACCCGAGAGGGGACCGGTAGTGATTTATGGTGATCGTAGGAATCGTCAGTCGTGCCTTATATCTATGTTAAAAGCTCGTAAGTGTGTTAGTAAAGGCTGCCCAAGTTATTTAGCGTATGTGATAGATACTAAATTAGAAAAGAATAAGTTGGAAGATATTCCTGTCGTTTGTGAATTTCCGGAAGTTTTCCTAGAAGATTTGACTAGTCTTCCACCCGTTAGACAAGTAGAGTTTGGTATAGATCTGATTCCTGGAGCCGCTCCTGTTGCCCGTACACCGTATCGTCTGGCACCTCCAGAGATGAAAGAAATGATGATGCAATTGCAAGATCTTTCAGATAAAGGCTTCATCAGACCTAGTTCTTCGTCGTGGGGAGCACCAGTGTTGTTTGTGAAAAAGAAAGACGGGTCGATGAGGATGTGTATTGATTATCGGGAACTGAATAAGCGCACGATCAAGAACAAGTATCCGCTTCCCATAATTGATGACCTCTTTGATCAACTAGTTGGAGCTTGCTATTTCTCTAAGATTGATCTGAGATCTGGTTATCACCAACTGATGGTTAAAGAAGAAGACGTTCTGAAAACTGCTTTCCGCACAAGGTATGGTCACTATGAATTCTTAGTGATGCCTTTTGGACTGACGAACGCCCCAGCTGCTTTTATGGATTTAATGAACCGAGTATGTAAGTCATATCTCGATAAATTCGTTATTGTGTTTATCGATGATATCCTTATCTATTCTCGATCAGAAGAAGAGCACGCACGACATATTCGTTTGATTTTGGAGTTATTGAAGAAGGAACAGTTATATGCTAAATTTTCTAAATGTGAATTCTAGCTACGGGAAGTTCAGTTTTTGGGGCATGTAGTTTCCGAGAAAGGCATTCAAGTTAATCCAATGAAAGTAGAAGCAATTGAAAAGTGGGAACCGCCGAGAACGCCAACCGAGGTACGAAGTTTTCTGGGTTTAGCCGGCTACTATCGAAAGTTTATACAAGATTTCTCCCGTATCTCTACGCCTTTGACCAAGCTGACTTGAAAGAATATAAAGTTTGATTGGAAAGCAGAGCAGGATGGAGCATTCCGGATACTGAAAGAGAAACTCTGTAGCAAGCCAATACTGTCACTACCTGAAGGTTCCGATGATTTTGTTGTTTATAGTGATGCTTCCAAACTGGGATTGGGATGTGTACTAATGCAGCGTGGGAAAGTGATTGCTTATGCTTCTCGACAACTAAAAGATCATGAACGACAGTATCCTACGCACGACATGGAACTTGCAGCAGTTGTTTTCGCGCTAAAGATTTGGAGACATTATCTTTACGGCTCTGATAACTCTATTTTTAGAGTTATTATTTCCTTTTATTTTCTATTTTATTTTGTCAATTTTAGCCATTCCGCTTCTTAAAACCCCCATTCTTGGCATAATTCTCGAAAATGAGCAAAAAAAGTGAACCATAGTCTTTAATAAATTATTTAGTGGAATTTGGGTGTTTTTCACGTTTTATCCTGCAGTGACCACTGTTGTGCCCACTCCGGTTTCCCACTCTTCGAGCAGATCAAGAAAACAAAAGAAAACCATGGGCTGGAAATATAAAAATCTGGAGTTGGAAGGATCATTTGGCAGGAAAATCTGATATGTGGTGGCTAAAAGGGTTCCTTAAAAGCTTGGCATAATGATTGTACCATTGTACTTGCAAAGGTTGACTCCTAGAAGACCATTGGGTAAAGAGATCTATACATGGAGGATTGAAGTGTTATCTTTTGAGCTGATTTTCAGCATTATCCTTCAGTCCTTACACCTTAGATAAACCCATTTTGTGTAAAGACCAACACCTCCTTCTTGGTATAAATAGGGGTGTTGGGTCTCATTTATTGCATCCATCTTTGCTTGCAAGTTCTCTAGTACTTCATTAAGTTTTAGTCCTTAAATTTTACTGCAGTAGTTAACATTTAATTTCTGTATTTTATTTTCTTAATTCAGTTGTAGTTCGCATTACACAGTGACAGGGACGAATTCTCGTTCCCCACTGTGGGTTTAATTCAAGTCACTTTCGGTTTAATTATGTGCAACTTCTACTCTTTTGCTTTCTTTACTTTAGTTATGGGCTAAAACATCCTTTGGGATGTAGGAAGGAGAAGTACCTGGATTTTATTAAAAATGCTCGAGTAATCTTTATACTTGGAATATTTCTTGTTTTGGTCATTCATTCTCGATTATTACCCAATGATGCGAACAAGCCGATCACTTGCAAGGATCTAAAGTCTAGTTCTTAACTTAGAAATAAGTAGAACGCAGTGACACGAGCTTGAATGATGCTAGGGGATTCGAAAGAATTCTTTTGACACTTACGAAAGTGAGGTCGACATAGTGAGCTAATCTCAACCCACTGGAGTAGTAGGCAAGCTAGTTGGTGTATCTAAAAACACTTAGAGTATTTGTCTCTACACATTCCATCGAGGCCTGAAAAGGTCCATTTTGAGATTGCCATTGACAAAAAATAAATACTAAGAGTATAGGATTTTTATCTAACGGTGTGAGTATTTTGTAACCGAGCTTTTCTAGCGAAAATGCCCACCTCGAATACAAGGATCACTTTTAGGACCGAGTATTTAGTATAAAATCTAGGGAAAATCTAACCTACATTCCTCCTTTTAAAATCTTAGTAAAATCGTTAAAAGCAGCTTTTCACCAACAAAACCAAACTATTGTTTCCTCTCTAATCGAAACTTGTAAAAGGAGCTCACAAGAACCGTATTGTCTTGATTGTCCAGTCTCTGTGGATTCGATTCTGGTATTTTACCAACTATTACTTGCTGTGACGATCATAGTGGACAGTGTACACTTGCACTTCCCACTGTGGACAGTTTGCAACCCACTGCGATTAAAACACATATTTCGCACTTACCAGGCTCTAAATGTCAAATTTATACCAATCATAAGAGTCTCCAACATCTCTTCGATCAACGAGAATTGAATGTGAGGCAAAGAAGGTGGTTAGAATTGTTGAATGATTACGACTGCGAAATTCTTTATCATCCGGGGAAAGCAAATGTGGTAGCTGGTGCACTGAGTCGCCAAGAAAGAAGCGGAACAATAAAGGCAATTGCACTACGAGCTGAACTTCTACCTAACATCTTTGACGAACTGAAGAAGTGTCAAATAGAAGCATTCCAAGAGGAACAATTGAAACTAGAACGATTAGTGGGGATATCAGCATTGCTTGTAAAGGATGATCGTGGGTTACTGTGTTTAGATAACAGAGTTTGGGTGCCTCGTTTGGGTGGTTTACGTAATCGGGTACTACAAGAAGCTCATCAATCTCGTTTCTCTATTCATCCAGGTACGAATAAGATGTATAAATATTTACGACAATTTTACTGGTGGCCGGGAATGAAAAGAAGTGTTGCTCAGTATGTGGAAGGTTGTTCTACTTGTAAGAAAGTGAAGATTGAACATCAAAAGCCTTTTGGTCAGTTGCAGCGTTTAGAAATACCTATGTGGAAATGGGATCAGATTACTACAGATTTCATCATGAAGCTACCAAGGACTCCGAAAGGGTTTGATGCCATTTGGGTGATCGTTGATCGGTTGACAAAGTCTGCTCACTTTTTGCCGATAAAAGATACCTATCCGTTAGAAAGACTAGCCAAATTGTACATCGACGAAGTAGTAACTCGACATGGAGTTCCAATATCAATTATTTCTGATCGTGATAGTCGTTTTACTTCAAGGTTCTGGAGAAGTTTTCAAAGAGAAATGGGGACGCAGATAAAGTTAAGTACATCGTATCATCCTCAAACTGACGGTCAAAGTGAACGAACGATTCAGACTTTGGAAGACATGCTACGGGACTGCATTGTTGATTTTGGGGGATCATGGGATAAGCATTTACCGTTGATTGAATTTGCCTACAACAACAGTTATCATTCCAGCATACAAGCGGCACCGTTTGAAGTTCTGTATGGTAGAAAATGCCGAACGCCTCTGTGTTAGAACGAAGTGGGAGAGAAACAATTAGTAGGGCCAGATATAGTTCAGTTAACCGCGGATAAGATTACTCATATTCGGAAAAGATTGAAAGTAGCTCAAGACAGACAGAAAAGCTACGCTGACCGACGCCGAAAACCATTAGAATTTCAGGTTGGAGATTTTATAATGTTAAAAGTCTCACCTTGGAAAGAAGTCATACGATTTGGGAAACAAGGTAAACTTAGTCCGAGGTACATTGGACCGTTTGCAATCACATAAAGGATTGGTGAAGTAGCCTACAGGTTGGATCTTCCGTCAGAGTTAAGCAGTATCCACAACGCTTTTCACGTTTCAAATTTTCGAAAGTGTTTGGTTACTCCAGATCAGACAGTCTCTCTACAAGATATACAGGTTGATGAAATGTTGAATTACGTGGAGGAACCTGAAGCCATTGTTGACAGTAAAGTTAAAGTTTTACGGAATGGTAAGGAGATTAAACAAGTAAAAGTTCAGTGGCGACATCATAAGGGTCAGGATGCTACTTGGGAATCAGAATCAGAGATGAGAACTAAGTACCCGTACCTCTTTGCTTAACCGAATTCCGGGACAGAATTCTTTTAAGGGGGAGATGATGTAATACCCCGGGTAAGTTCGTTAGTTAAATTCCCTTTTTGTTACAATTATTTAACTTTAAAATAGGATGTTTAGGGTAAGTTTGGGTTAGTTTTTAAGTCTAAGGGTGCTATGGTCATTTTTGATTAGTTCAAGGTCTAGAAGGGTAAATATAATTTGATATTACCCATTCAGCCTTTAGATATTTCATAAACCAGAAAAATATCAGATTCAAGTGTGTGTGTGTGTGTGTGTTTGGAGATAAGAAGAAGAAGAAGAAAGAGTCTTGTGGTTAAGGCACCATTTGGATTAATTGGAAGTGTTTTGAGGTATGTTTCCTTTACAATTTATGTTTATAATTGCTAGTAGATAGTTCCTATCGGAGTAGAATCATCAATTTCATGCCTGAGGTTAAATTCTGTCGAATCTGGGTAAAAATGGGGTAAACCGACAGAGGTTTCCGGATGAATTATAGTGGTGTCCGGTAGTTTTGTTGATAGTGTCCGGAAGGTGTTCTAGTGGTGTCCGGACAGATTATTTACCCAGTAAGTTTCTCTTTTCTCTATTTTCCGGATGAAATTGGATACCAGATGGCATCCGGATTACTTTGGTGTCCGGATGTTGTCCGGATTGTTTATGCTATCCGGAAAGTTGGGTTGTCCGGATTGTTGGTGTTGTCCGGAAAGTTTATGTTGTCAGGAAACTATAACTGTTTGGTCTTTTTGGAGATTTCAGATACCTTTAGCATCCGATAACTGTGTGTTTTGTCGACTCCTGGTTAGGGTATGAATGAGGACTGGAAATATTGTGGACTTGACTTAAGTTCGGGTTTGGGGGAAATAATAGAGGATAAGAGTTAGATAGAGTTCTTAGTCTTCTAGTAAGTCTTATGTGTTTCATTTGGTAAAGAGATACTTGTATCTAATTGTTTCAGATTCTGTGGATTTGGAGTAAAAGCTGAATCTGTTGGGAAAAGCTTGAAAGCATTTTAATAAGCAATCAGGTAGGGGTGTTCAAAAAAACCGTCGGACCGCTCAAACCGGTCGAACCAAGTCAATTCGGACCGTTTTTTGGCGGTTTAAGCGGTCTGGCGGTCCGACCTGGTTTGAAAAATTGCCAAACCGGGCGGTCCGGTCCGGTCTGCGGTTTGGAAAAAATTTTGGGCGGTTTGGACCAACCCGACCGCCACACACATATATATATATATATTATTTTTATTTTTTGTATATAACTATTAAGACTTTTAACAAGTCAGCCCAAAGTTTGTTCAAAGCCCAAGGCCCCAAACCCCAAATAAAATATGTTCAAAGCCCAAAGCCCCAAACCGCTATCCTATTATTTTCAGTTTTTCACGATAGTTTGCTAAAGTGCTAAGGAACACTTCAGAATCAGATTTCAGCCCTAGACTTTTCACCTTCACCTTCACTTTTACGCCGACTTCACAGCGCCACCACCAGTCTTCACAGCGCCACCACCAGAATCAGAATCTGATCGTCACTCTACGACGGTACGACCTTCTGTGCTATATCAACACTTCCCTTCTAAGTTCTAAGTTGTTCTATACTTCCATGGCATCATAGTACATCGTACATTCTGTGCTATATATGATGCGTTTGTTTTTAACATATATGGCTACTGAAGGTCACTATTGTCATTCGCATGAAGAACATAAATTATTTTCTTCTCCTTTGCTAAAACAGAAAATGCAGCCCGTGATCCATCTCCATGAAGCTGTAGAACTTTAGCAATTAGCAAGTTATAAAAGCCTTCATCTGCATCTAAATGTTATCTATTTAAATTCAATAGTTTACCTGCACAAACTCAAGGTCGGCGTCATCAGAAGCCCTCTGTATTGAGTTACAGTCATCTTCAACAAAAACCCCAACGGACTTTGCCCCATATTCACGAGCAACTTTTGAAATTTATTTTGCGGTAGAAATCGAAATTGAACGCTTATAATTAGGCCAAAGGATCATCCCAATAAAGTCAGCACCAGCTTCTGCTGCCAGTGCTGCATCTTTAGAACCAATGTGTTTAATTAAACTGATGTGGACTTGTGGTGGCTTTGCTTATTAGAATATGTTGTGGATTTATTTCTATGTTAGAAACTTAGAATCAATGTAAATAGTTTAGTTTAAGTGTTTAACTGTTATGTGTTTATTTCTATTTTCTAAATTAGAACCAATGTGTTTAATTAAACTGATGCGTTTATTACTTTATCAATGTGTTTAATTTAACTAGTTGTTTAATATTGTTCAATTTAATTAGATGGAAATACCCTCTCAAAGTATCGACTCAACCTCAACCGGTGCTTCTAAACCTTCTTTGCCACCTAAATCCACCGAGAAAAAGAAAAGCCGACAATGTTCAGAAGTATGGGACCATTTTACAAGAAATGAGACTAACCCAAATGACCCAAGGGCTATGTGTAATTATTGTGGTAAAGATTACGCAAGTGATAAGAAAAAAAATGGAACTAGTACCCTTTGGAACCACCTTAACCATCAATGTAAAAAGTATCCATTTAGGTTAGAAGATAAGAAGCAAAAACATTTGTCTTTTCAAAGAAATAGCATGAACGAAAGTGGTAGTCTTTTATCTGTGGGGTTTAGTCAAAAAGCTTGTCGAGATGCTTGTGCAGAAATGATTGTGATTGACGAGTTGCCTTTTAGACATGTTGAAGGAGAGGGGTTTAGAAAATTTTGTAGTGTTTTATGTGCAAAATTTGAAATTCCATCGCGCATTACAGTAAGTAGGGATGTTATAAATCTCTATAATGATGAAAAGAAAAAATTGAGGTCATTTTTTGTTAAGAACTCACAAAGAGTTTCCCTCACCACGGATACTTGGACTTCTATTCAGAATGTTGTGTATATGGTGTTAACAGCCCACTTCGTAGACTCTGATTGGAAACTTCAAAAGAGGATCTTGAACTTTTGTCAAGTGGCTAACCATAAAGGAGAGACAATAGGAAAAGCCATTGAGTCGTGTTTGAAACAATGGGGTATTGATAGGGTGTTCACTATTACTGTTGATAATGCTTCTTCTAACAATGGAGCTGTTCAACATATCAAAAAAAGATTGCAAATTTGGAAGACTGCCGTTTGTGATGGTGATTTCTTGCATGTTAGGTGTTCAGCTCATATACTAAACTTGATTGTGAGTGATGGATTGAAAGAAATGGACAATTCCATAGCTGTTGTTCGTAATGCAATCAGATATGTTAGGTCTTCCCCCTCTAGGCTAGCAATATTTAAAAGTTGTGTGAAAAATACATGTAAAGAGGAGAGAGCTGGTCTTTGTTTGGATGTGCCTACTAGATGGAACTCCACATACTTGATGTTAGATCATGCATCAAAATATGTGGATGCTTTTAAGTTGTTAGAAGAAGAGGATGATTACTTTTTTCAGTATTTTCGTGAAGACGATAGAAATGGAAAAAAACCGCCTGGGCCACCAACATTTAAGGATTGGGAGATGTGTACTATTTTTTGTAAGTTTTTGAAGGTTTTCTATGATGCCACTTTAAAGTTTAGTGCTTCTTTGCATGTTACTTCGAATCCTTACTTTCATGAGTTGTCGCTAGTTCATGGGTTGATTAATAAATGGTGTTCAAGCGAGAAAAAGAGCTTGAAAGAAATGGCTTCAAGGATGAAGAAGAAATTTGATACTTATTGGGGGACCACGCACAAACAAAGTTTGATTCTTTATGTGGCTATTGTACTTGATCCGAGATATAAGTTAAAATATGTTATATTTTGTTTGAGACAACTTTATGGTGAGGATGAAGTTACCCTTATCACGGATTCCATCAAAAATTGCCTTTCAAAGCTAGTAACTCATTATACTAGTGAGCTTAAAGTCGAGCATCAAGCGGATAGTGGTACTCAAGGACAAGATCATGTGCCGATGGTAGAGTCCGATGATGAAGATTCGGTCAAGATGTTTGAATCTGAATTTGACAAAGAATGTAATGAGGATGACTCTTTGGACATGCAAAATGAACTTGAAAGGTATTTAGGTGAACGCAATGAAGATAGGAAAAATAAGAACTTTGAAGTTTTAGAATGGTGGAAAGTGGCGTCATCAAAGTATCCTATTTTGTCGGCATTGGCTCGAGATGTTCTTGCTGTCCAAGTATCTACAGTGGCTTCAGAGTCTGCTTTTAGCACCGGAGGGAGAGTTCTTGATAGCTTTCGAAGTTCATTGAGCCCACGAATGGTTGAAACTTTGATTTGTAGCCAAAATTGGTTGAGATCCACGAATTTGCCTTTAGATTTGACTTCAATCTTGGAAGAGATGGAATCTCTTGGGATTGAAGAACCAGGTAATCAATTTAAATTAATTAAATTAATGTTACGTTACTTCAATTTTAGATTACTTTTTTTTGAATTATGTTGTTTATCTAATAATCTAATTTATTTTGTAGATAAATCCACCGAAGCACCATCTGAAGCTGGGAGTGTTGAATAGACATCTGAAGTTAAGCTGTTAAGGTAATTATATAATGTTGGTTGTTGGTGATAAAATGTTGAAAATGTAATTTTTTCTTTATAATTTATATAATTGTCAATTTTTTTTCCAGATTGTTGGTGATAAAAGATGGAGATTTGGATGGAAAGGAAAGAGAAGAAGTGAAGCCAACAAACCGTGGCCTTTGCTAATTTATTCGTGGACTATGTTTTGTTTTTCAAGGACTTGTGGACTATGTTTTTTTTTTAAGAACTTGTGGACTATGTTTTGTTTTTTAAGGACTTGTAGACTATGTTTTGTTTCCTAATTGTATGTGTTTTTTTAAGTTTAACTTTTAAAGCCCATAAAAGGCCTAAACCGCCTAAACCGGTCGGACCAAACCGCCTAAACCGCGGTCCGGTTGACCGGTTTGGACACTTGATGTCAAACCGCCCGATTTAAAAATTTACCAAACTGCCACTAGTGGTTTGGTTTGTGGTTTGAGGGGTTAAACCGCCCAAACCGGACCGCGAACACCCCTACAATCAGGTGAGTTTTACTTTAAAACGTTTTTAAACTGAAATACATATATATGTGGAATGAGAATGTGATAAATAGTGTAATAATGTGCATATTATGTTTATATGAGTATTACACTACATGAGTACAAGTTGGCCGGGCTTAGGACCGGTGAAGTTGGCTGTACGGAGGGACAGCGGTGTTGGCTGTATTAAGTACAACAGAGTAAATTGATTAGTTGGCTCGCAACCATCTAATTTGGCCATGGGAACGAGACAGGAAGTACACAATGCATGAGTCCTGAGTGGTATTTATATTTGTGTTATGTATATGGTGTTTGTGCAAATGATTTCCAACTAACAGGGATTTCTCACTTAGACCACCAGGTCTAACCCTCATTTTGTTTTAAAAATATGTATTCCAGGTCGTGGATCGGGTAAGAGCAAGTGAATAGAGTAATCGGTGGCTAGCTTTTGGGAAGACTTATAATTTGAAGACTATGACTTGTTTTGTAGTTATAACCTCGTTATCAGATATCATGTATTTAGTTAGCAAAAAGTTTGTAATGAAATACCTTATTTTGGATTGTAAAGACTAAGGGACCATACTTGTTATATGGTGTATCTTGTTATGTAACGATGTTATGCAATATATGTTATTTGATGCTTGTTTGGGAATCCGGGTCGTCACAGGGAGAACGTGAAGCGATGGAGAAGGAAGAAGAGGCGTGCGTAGTGGGCTGGAGGGAGAGAACGGTTTGCAGAGAGAAGTTGAAGAGGGACGATTAAGATGGCTTAGTGATTTTAAACGGCCAGGATCAAAAGTTGAAGGGAGTTTAAACGACCGAGATCTAACCAAAAACGGTTATACTCGGCTGGGTCTATATTATATATAATTTTAGGGTGTTACACTGTATTCGAGGACCACAACCACACCTCCCAAGTCCCAACGACCAAGACACCATCCCCTTCCCTCTTCTCTGGGCACTCTCCCTCTTCCCTTTTTAACATCATCCTCATCTCCCTTATCGGTTCAAATTACTTGTGTGTGTGATGTTTTGTTGTATGTGGGTGTCCGACGTGTGTATTATATGTTGGTTTCCTATGTATGTGTTTGTTGAAGATGGGTTTTGTGTGTATGTCCTATGTAAGTGTTGTATGGAAGGTGGAGGTCGGAAATAGGAAGGATGGAGGCCGAAGATGGTGGTTGATGAGATTGGGGCAAGGGCTCATCATCGACAACAAGGGGGGGTGGGGGAGACCGTCACCTTTACTACATATATGTAACATACTAACATTAATATGTAATCAATTAATACAATGTTAATATGTATAAAATATATTAATGGGTAAAAGGCAAATATAAATTATGTTGTATATAAAACATACTTATGGACAAAATGCAAAATGCAAAATGCGAAAACAACAAGGAAAAAGGGTGGTTAAAAGACAAAAATATGACTCAACATAATATTTTTAAGGAGATCTTTTTTAAAACAAAATGCAAACAATGGTAACCATAGGGACCGAAAATGTAATTTACTCATCTATAAATGAATTCGGACAATAGACACAAAACAAATATAGAATTAAAATATTGGTTTCTTCAAAAAAATTAAAATATTGGTAAACAAGTGTGGGATAGAGTCTATTCCAGAGTCAAGGCCTCAAGGGTATAGCCAACAGCCCTGATTAATAGAATCTGCTTTTGCATATTCATCGCAGCCACACTTCCTTCCGTTTCTTTACTCACTCTCCACGGCTCTTCACTGAAGAAGAGAACAACACTTCATTCCTAATAGAATCTAGAAACTGGTACGTTTCTAATTCCTGAATCAACCTCTCAACTACTTTCTTCATTTGCTCTCTTTTTCGCTTGTGGGTTTTGATTAACTGTTAAGAAAATGTGTCTGTTTGTTGTCTGAATTGTTGCATGATTCTCGATTATCTTTATGTTTGTGATATGGGTTTAGAAAGTTACGACTTTTCATTCTGGAAAAATGGGAAAAAAAGCGATGCATGATTCTTGATTTTCTTTATGTTTATGATACGGGTTATCAGAAAGTTCCGACTTTTCGTTCCTGAAAAATGTGAAAACGAGAACCATGATTCTTGATTTTGTTTATGTTTTATGATTGGGGTTGTTTCGATTAGGGTTTGCTTTGAAATGCTCAAAGATTGTGACTTGTGGTCATTCTTAAGCAGTGAATATTGACAGATTGCCTCTAATGAATGCCTTGTGTATTTATGGTTAGAATTTACAACACTTCCACTTATTCCTTTATACATATTGTGGAAGCCAAGATATGGAGTTACAAACATATAAAGTATTGATGATAATCTTGATTTCTGTGTAGATACTGAACTTTTTTTTTTGGTTGATTAGAGATACCATGTGTGGAATACTTGCGGTCTTTGGTTGTGTGGATTGCTCTCAGGCTAAGAGGTCCAGGATCATTGAACTTTCTAGACGGTAATGCCATCTTTTCCAGCATTTTTTTCTGTTGATTTAATTGGGTATTTATGTCCATTGTTGATCAAATCTGGCCATTAGATATTAGCCAACCAGACGAAAGTTCCGTTAGGAACCTAAATTTTTTGATTAGGAACCCGAGAAGGGGATGAATAATCATCATGAATGTTGTAACATATTCATGATGAATGTGGATGTGTTATTCATCATAAATCACTCATTCATGATGAATATGTTACAACATTCATGATTGAGGAGTTTTTTATGCTTATTTTCTTTAGCTCCTTAATAGATCGTTTGGTTTATGTCTCTTTTGGCTTATTGTTGCTTGGTACAGTGTGGTTGCCAAGTTTTATTGCTTTGTCTGGTTCTGGTGAGGCGGTTTGCCTAACTCTTGTTCTTTCTTTGGTTTTTTAATGATATTGCGTGAAGCCTTTCCTTTCAAAAAAACATTCATGATATACAGAATTTGGTAAGTTGTCAATTATCTTTATGTTTATGTTTATTTTTTTTTCCTTGAGTATGTCAGGTTACGGCATAGAGGTCCGGATTGGAGTGGGTTGCACAGTGAGCAAGACTGTTATCTTGCTCATCAACGATTAGCTATAGTAGATCCAGCTTCTGGAGATCAGCCACTTTATAATGAAGACAAGACAATTATTGTCACGGTAACCACATATAATTTTTTAAGTTTGTGTTGGCACCTACTTCTTTGGGTGTTGATTTATATTAGAATTAATACCAAAATCCAGACATATGGTCCCCTTTTATAATTGTTGTTTAATAAATAAATGTTGATTCATTAGGTTAATGGGGAGATATACAACCATAAAGCATTAAGGGAGAAACTCAAGTCTCATAAGTTCAATACTGGTAGTGATTGTGAAGTGATTGCCCATCTTGTAAGTACCTTTTAGTTAATTTCTTTAGCAGGAATACTTGAAGAATACAATATATATATATATATGTGATATTATCTGCTGCTAACATGGTTTAGTATATATATAGTATGAAGAATATGGAGAAGAGTTTGTTCATATGCTTGATGGGATGTTCTCTTTTGTGCTTCTGGACACCCGTGATAAAAGTTACATAGCGGCTAGGGATGCTATAGGGATCACCCCTCTTTACATGGGTTGGGGACTTGATGGTACATATATCCTATCTTCCATTCTTTTATCTTCCTTACTTTTGTATACTCTACTTGATTGAGATTTCGTATTAATTTGTATGTGCAGGTTCTGTGTGGTTTGCATCAGAAATGAAAGCCTTGAGTGATGACTGCGAACAGTTTATGTCATTCCTTCCTGGCCATATATATTCTAGCAAAACTGGTATTTATTATTTATTTATTTAAGTTAGTCATCATGTATACTATTATATAATATTGGTTTTTGTTGTGGATATTTCTTCCATTAATATATATATATACATATATATTTACAGGTGGTTTGAGAAGGTGGTATAACCCCCCATGGTATACAGAACAAGTTCCTTCCACTCCATATGATGCCTTACTTCTACGCCATGCCTTTGAGAAGGTTACTATCCTCACCATTTGCTTCCTTGTTTTCAATTTTTTTTAACTCCATTTCATAAAACCTTACTTATAGATGATGATTATAACTTCACATTTCATAAAAGCTAATCAAGAACAATAGTAAATGATTTTTATTTATTTATTTACAGGCGGTGATTAAAAGGCTTATGACGGATGTCCCATTTGGTGTACTTCTTTCTGGAGGTCTTGATTCCTCTCTTGTTGCTGCTGTTGCTTCCCGCCATCTGGCTGATTCAGATGCTTATTGTCAATGGGGATCACAGTTGCATACTTTTTGCGTTGGATTGAAGGTCAATATCCTATCCTCTTATTATTATGCAACATTTTTTATAAACTTTTATTTTGCAAGTATTAATTTATGCTTTAATTTTTCATCAGGGTTCTCCTGATTTGGTTGCTGCAAAAGAGGTAGCTGATTATCTTGGCACTCGCCACCATGAGTTTTACTTCACAGTCCAGGTAATTCTTCTTACAAATTATTTTTCAATATGGACAATTATTCAGATGCTCATCTGTTTAACTGTCTTTATCATACAGGAAGGAATCGATGCACTTGAAGAAGTGATTTATCATATTGAAACCTATGATGTGACGACTATTAGAGCCAGCACACCCATGTTTCTCATGTCGCGCAAAATCAAGTCTTTGGGAGTTAAAATGGTTCTTTCTGGAGAAGGTTCTGATGAAATTTTTGGCGGCTATTTGTATTTCCACAAGGCACCCAACAAGGAGGAGTTCCACCAGGAAACATGCCGAAAGGTTCTAAATTTCAGCCTTATCTTCATAGATGTTTTTATGATGTGTATATATATATATATTTGGTTGCTTTCATAGATTTCTAACACTATTTTTTCATTTATTTAGATCAAGGCTCTTCATTTGTTCGATTGCTTGAGGGCAAACAAGTCTACTTCAGCATGGGGTCTTGAGGCTCGTGTACCTTTTCTAGATAAGGAGTTCATTGATGTTGCAATGAGCATTGACCCAAAGTGGAAGATGGTAAACTCACTTCACATGTTGCTCTTCCTTCTTCATATACTATTATATATATTATATATATGCGCTCTCAAATAGGGAAATTATTATTACTTCCTTGGTTCCAAAATAAGTGTCTGCTACCAACGAGCTCCCAGCCCAGTGGCTAGGTAACATCTCGGGGGGGGCACGGGGTGAAAGCCGTGCTACCCGAGTTCGAATCCTGGGAGGGGATGTCTCTGCGGTATCCAGATCTTGGGTCTGGTCCTTCGGGGCCGGGTCCGGGGCCGGTTCGGGTGGGTCCAGTCTATGGGACCAACTACCCTGCTGGTCGGGTTCAGCCAAAGGCTGGGCCGGGTCGCAGCGGATTAGTGGGATTGCCCGTAATGGAGGCCCGATACCGCTGGAACGTGTGTGTGCGTTTACTTGCCGTTCAAAAATAAAAATAAAATAAGTGTCTGCTTTCAGAAGTAAGTGTCTGCTTTCAGAAGTAAGTGTCTACTTTCCAATTCGACCCTTAATTATTATTCTATTACTAAGGGTAAAATTATCATTTGTTTCACATATTTGGCTTGCCACCTTTGCACAAGTGGTAACTCAAACAGACATTGATGTAAAAGAATTTCATTTGGTTAATAAATTTGTAAATCTGAATCTTTCGGTTGTTACTTGCTGAAAAATCCAAGATTCATGCGGGATGTGTAGAGTTAATTTCTGTATTTATTAATTATAGATTCAACCTGATATTGGAAGGATCGAGAAGTGGATCTTGCGCAATGCGTTTGATGATGATGAAAAACCATATCTGCCAAAGGTATTATTGTTGCTTCCCTCTTAATGAAAATTCCATCTTGTTTTTGGGTGTAACTATAAGATTGATTTGTCCCTTGTTCTTCCAGCACATACTGTACAGGCAGAAGGAACAGTTCAGTGACGGAGTTGGATACAGTTGGATAGATGGTTTGAAGGATCATGCAAACAACCAGGTCTCTCTTACTTCTTCATTTAGGAATGCTAAATAGTTTGAGAACCAAATATTCATAACGAATATGCATATATATTCATTATGAATAATCATGATATTCATTATGAATATTCAGGTCTCAAAGTATTTATGGTTTTGATACTTTTATATTAAAATCTAACAACACAATTACTGTTGCAGGTTACTGATTCAATGCTAACAAATGCGACATTTGTTTATCCTGAAAACACCCCCACGACAAAAGAAGCCTACTACTATCGGACAATCTTTGAAAAGTTCTTCCCCAAGGTGGGTAAAGTTCATTTTAAGCGTCCTATAAACCCAATTATGTTTTTGATCATTTTTATGGACCCTAAGTGTAATATATATTTTTGTGTTTTGCCATTTGAAACAGAATGCGGCAAGATTAACAGTTCCTGGTGGTCCAAGTGTGGCATGCAGCACAGCTAAAGCAGTGGAGTGGGATGCATCTTGGTCCAAAAACCTTGACCCATCTGGCAGGGCTGCTCTTGGGGTTCATGCTGCCGCTTATGGAAATGCAGCCGAGACCAAGATTGATGATCCAATGAGTGGTGCTTAATAACTATGAGAGATTGTTTGTTCCATGAGTTGTTGCGCATTATAGATTAATTTCTACTATTACTTACCATCCATCGCTTATTGTTATTTTGCTTCATCCGGGGTGGGTCGGAAAGTAGCCATCTTTAGGTTGCATGTTAATCATGGTTTGTGTGGTGAAACACCCTTGTTGGTATATTTGCTTATGATATGCAGAAAGTTTTCTTGTATAATGTATTGATCTGAGCTAGAGATGGCCCGGCCCGGTTATGGTTTTGAATGAAATGCATGGCCTAGGATCGGTTTTTGGCCATCTCTAATATGTGCTATAGATTTCAAAAAAGCCCAGGCCTAGGCCAAATAGCTGATCAAATCAAGTATTTTTCTCAAGGCCTGGTTAAAGCTTGGCCAATACTTACCTTATCAGGTAACATTATTGGCCATGAAATGGATTGTTCGTAAGTGTCTCTTACATGATGAGTGCTAACCGGTTAAGGTCTTCTGCTTCACCGGATAAGATTCTATATCCTTGCTATGTCTCTAACCAAGTAAAAGTTTCTGTCCCGGTATGCCTTTGATAAACGTCCATTTACAGTTATGTTTTAGACTTGTTTAGAAATTGTTCGACTTTTTTTGGAAGGACTTTCAGGCTATTTTTAAGCAATATTTGGAATGTTGGAGTGTGCTTTTGCTAAAAGTTTCACACCATTGGTTTTCTTTTCTGTTTTTATTTACATTAAAAAATTAAAAACCGAACAAAATGTTAGGTATAGATGTTCTTTTAACGTTCCTTATCCCTCTTAAAAATTCAATAGAACGTATTTTTCTGATTACTTACATCCCTGTAGTTGCATTTTTTTTAATGAGTTAGATCCATGTAGTTGCACTTTTTTAACGAGTTATATCCATGAATAAATCAATGACTCCTGTGGTTGCATTAAGGACCCAACTCTTAAAAATGCAACCACAGTTACACATTCCGTTAGATTTTCAAAAAAGGGACAAAGATCGTTCAAAACACATAACCACATGGATGAAACATGTAATTTACTCTAAGTCTGGAGTACGTATCCGGAAATGTTGGGAAACAAACACCAAGTTGAAGAGATTTTTACAATCGATGAGCTAGATAAGACATGTTCTTTCAAAAAAGTTGTATCTTTTTACACTGGATTTGATCGTACTAAATATTCACCATCCATGAGACGGAAACTTAGATCTAAGTCATATATTATGTATTACATGATGAGAGTCAAGTTCTGGGTTATATAAGAGAAACAAAAAATTCATGTAGAAACCATAAATATTTTGAGAACCAGTAGCTATTCACGATGAATATGTCTAAACATTTATGAATATTCATCGTGATTCATGAATATCATTTTCATTATTGAATACCAATCACGATATTCACCGTGAATAAGTGGTTTTCTCGGCTCTCAAAATATTTAGGATTTCTAAAATGAAAGTTTCCCTTTTATAAACTAACATTCAGACATTTTCTTTAAATATATGACCTTTTGATACCAGAAGAATGCCTGTTTCCTAATACAATAATGTCTCATAATCTATCATTTAAAAGAAAACATGTCATAAATAACCCGTCTACTAAGCAATATCCTCCTCCGTACCTATCATTTGTGAGTAAAGTTGAACGATCACCGTGTGAATCTCATGAATGGCTAAATGAGATGCATCCCCTCCCACGAAATAATGTACTACATTGTCGATCTCCATCCAACTAAACGCCGTTTGCTTCTTGACTTGGTTTTCCTTCATCCAACATCTCACCTCAGTGACTTTTCTCCACAAATTGGCTGCAGCGTAGATATTAGACAACATAACATAAGCCCCGGAGTTTTTAGGATCCAACTCCATGATCTTCTGTGCAGCTAATTCTGCTAACTCAATATTCAAACTAAAACGACAGCCCGCAAGAAGGGAACCCCAAACTCCCAAATCGGCATCAAATGGCATCTCTCGAATCAACTTATAAGCATCCTCAACGTCACCAGATCGACCCAAGATATCAATCAAACAAGCATAGTGCTCACACCTAGGTGCCAAATTGTATTTGTTTTTCATGGACTCAAACCAATATAAACTCTCCTTCACCATACCTGCATCATCAATACAAGTGAATCAAGTCCTTTTCTCCAAAAACAAAAAAATGGGAAACTAAGAAAAGTTTCACATACCTGCATGACCAAATGCAGAGAGTAAACTAAGAAAAGTTATCCCATCTGGTTCAATACCACTCAATTCGATCTTTTTAAAAAAGCAAAGAGCTTTCTCGTAGAGTCCATGGTGTGCAAAGGCAGCAATGATTGTGTTCCACGAGACAATATTCGGACTGCTAATATGTTCAAAAGCTGCCTCAAAGTCGGAAAGAGATCCGCATTTGTTGTACATAGTGATGAGAGCGTTTCCCACGGAAACATGTGTGTCGAACCTATTTTTGAACACAAGTGCATGAGTTTGTTTTCCTTGTGTTAGTGATGCAAGGCTAGAACATGCAGCAAGGATGGAAACAAGGGTGTATTGATCTGGTCTCAACCGACTACGAATCATATCTACGAGTAGTCTTAGTGCTTCCTCACCTCTTCCATTTTGAGCATAACCTATCAAGCACCAATATATAAATTGTTATTTTTCTTTTTCTTTTTTTGAAGTATATAATATTTACATACCGCAAATGAACTCACACACCCTCCTCCCCTTTGGTTTGAATAATTACTTCTAACCACAAAACACCAGAGCTCAGGCTTGCTTATATATCTATATATATATATATAGAGAGAGAGAGAGGGAGGTTAAGGGGAAAACCGAGAAACACCCTGGTAACCGTTCATCTGGACGGTATGCACATGTGGATACAAGTAATTGAAGTTGTTCTTTGGTTTTTATGCACGTGCGTATGCACATGTGCATGTTACAAATTACTTATATGCACATGTGCATGTTACAAATTACTTATATGCACATGTGCATACCGTCCAGATTAATGGTTACCGGGGTGTTCCTCAGTTTTTCATTTTTTTGCGGTTTTCTGACCCTATATATATATATACTAATTCATATCACAGGGGTTCACCCCAATACAATCAATGTGGATTAGTGTTCGCCTCCTCACTACACCATGGACAGTCGATTAGAGATGCACAAAAAAGCACAGGGCCAAAAAGCCCGAGCCCATGCTCAGGAAAAGACTAAAAAGCCCGATCAGGACAAATATTTTTTCAAGGCCCCGTTACAGCCCAGCCCACAGAAGCCCGATCAGACCCATTTTCACG
This sequence comes from Saussurea involucrata, assembly GCA_033807775.1. NCBI lineage: Eukaryota > Viridiplantae > Streptophyta > Magnoliopsida > Asterales > Asteraceae > Saussurea > Saussurea involucrata. The sequence continues at coordinate 16,204,636 of CM066318.1, read as the reverse complement.
CCCAAAGTCCAGGCCTGGTTTCCACAATTACAGTTCACAGCGCCCATGACTTAACTAATCTAATAGAAAGTCATAGGGCTTGAAGGCCCGGGCCTTGTGCATCTTTACGTCAATATCATATAGTCGTTTTGTGACATGAACTTGACAACAATTTTCAAATGTCTTGCAAGCAACTAACCACAACAAGTTTATTATACAGAATTAGTTGCGTAAGCTAAAATCAAAGCCCATTAGCAAAATTTTATAAAATCTCAGATTTTTTTCCTTCTGAAATAGTCCATCAATCATTATACTCCGACATACCCGTTATCATTGCATTGAAACAAACATCATCTCTGGGTTGAATTTCTTCAAACAACATCCTAGCATCTTCCATCCTTCCTTCTTTGCAGTAACCAGTAATCATAGCCGTCACCGCAACTATATTCTTATAAGGCATCCGTCCAAAGAGTTCTCTAGCTTCATCAAATTGATCACTTCCCACATACGCATTGATCATCACGGTCCAAGAAACTTCATTTCGGGTTGGCATGGACTCAAATAACTCCCTTGCTTTCATAATCTCCCCTTTCTGTGCATACCCATCAATCATGGCTGTATAAGATATCACATTTCTCCTTGGCGTTTGTTCGAAAAGCTTAACAGCTTCGTCAATCCTTTTATGCCTAATAAATCCCGATATCATAACATTCCAAGAAGCTATATTTCTCTCAGGCATCTGGCTGAAGTACATAAATGCAACATCTATCCTACCATTTTCGATACAACCAGCGATCATCGAGTTCCAAGACACTACATTTCTTAGAGGCATTAAATCAAATAATCTCTTGGATTCTACAATACACCCATTTTTCCAGTAGCCAGTAATGACGGCGTTCCAAGAAACAACGTCTCTTGTAGGCATTTCGTCGAACAGTTTGCGGGCAAGATCCATTTTGCCAGCACGAAAGAGCTTACCGATTCTGACATTTGAAGTGTAAACATCTCGATATGAATGGAAATAGCGATTCATGCAAGGGACAGAGGAATTGATCGAAGATGGATTTTGAAGACGAGCCCGGGAAAGCCAAAACACAAGCATCCGGGCATTGGGGTGAATTAGCAACATCCGCCAACTTATTTTTATGAGTAAATTACGAATTTGGTCCCTGTGTTTTTTCAAAATTTTGGATTGGGTCCCTCTAAAGATTTAATTACGGCCATGGTCACCGTGGTTTATGTTTTGTTTCGGATCAGGTCCCTCCCATTTAACCCCGTCAAGTAGAGCCGTTAAACCCCCTCCCACTGAGGGGTATTTCTGTCCTTTTAAAAACCCCTTTTTTAATTCATTTTTTCATTGAAACCCTTATTTGAATACGCATTATGATTTTCCCTAACTGCTGTATACCTGTCTTCATGAAATTCTTCCCAATCCCAACGTGATGTTCTTCCTTTCATGAAATTCTGCCCAACATGATCTTCTTCCCTTCATGAAATTCTTCCCAACGTGATCTTCTTCTAAGATTAATTTCTTCCAGCGTGATTTTCTTCCTGTCGTGATCTTCTTCCAATGGTGCACACATGTGCCAAGTGCAATAAACAGGGGCACAAGTCAAGAACATGCAAAGGACAGGCAATTGGAAGTCAGGACCTTTTTTGGGTATTTGGACAGGACAATAGCTTGTAATACTTCGAATTCACAACAGTTTCCTTTTGCATAGATTTTGATTTTGCACAGAATCTGATTTCGGACAACTTTGTGCAGTTGGACAGATTTGGGAAACATTTGCTGCACATCTGTTGGTTTTGCAAAAACAGATTTTGCAAAAACACATATGTTGGGGCTGCACATTGTACAAACTATGTAGAAACAGAGTTGTGAACAGAATGTGTATAACCATAATTACCAAAACAAGTATAAAACCAACGAACAAAGTGTTTATAAACTGGAATTTTCATACAAGAAATAGCAACGTTACATAATTCCCAAATATAGTCATTCAAGATAAAACTAACGTAAACCTTAAACTCAAAATAACCTATTAAACCATTTTAGGTCGGCTAATAAACAATGGTTGAACAAAAAAATCCAACTGAAGCACGTAATAATCTTCCATGTATGAACTTCTTTCTTCATTGCTTTGATTGATGCTTCAAGCTCTTTTTTTTACCCAATACTTGTTCCAAAGAAGATCCAACAAGTGACAATCCAGACACAACTTGTTCCAAAGAAGATCCGGTAAGTGATATCCAGCGAGTAATACTGTTCACCAAAATTCAGAGGAAATAAAAACTCAGTTCAATTAATAACTCAACAAAGCAAAAAAAATGTATTTGCTTCTGCATTAGCCTATACAAGTTTGAAACATATATAACATTGGCATAAATAAAAATACACCAAGTAACCAAAGTCATTATACCAATTGAATCGAGTATATACATACCATCCATGGAGGCGCTTGTGGAGATTGATGGTTAGTAACCACCTCTTCTTTTCTACCGTTAGTCTTCTCCACCATTTTTGGCCTCTGTCTCTCTTACACCTTACCTGCAAACAACAGAGAAATTTAGCCTTAAAATCATCAATTTTCAATCAATTTTAAACACAAAAATCATTATCAATCAACATTGTTGCATCAAAATGTAACTTTAAGAATTATGTATCACACAAGATTTGGGGATTTAAGGGTTAGGGTTTATCGATTCCTAATATATACAACGAACAATCAACAAACGGGAATGAAATCGAAATAGAAATAGAAATTGAAATCAATTATAACCTGCTTAGTAGTATGAGAGTAGTCAACCATATCTCATGCTACACGATTGCTTATTTTAGGAGGAGAACTGGAGTATCAGAGGTCTCATAATCAGTCCAATGAACAGTGCTTATTTACATCTGACGCTATAGTGCTGGAGGTATTGAAGAAGGATAAGCTTGTAGATGAGGGAAGAGTAAGAAGGGTAGTCGTGTTTAAAACCACCAGTTTGGCAGTAATCTTCGAAGAGAGTGAGTGCTTCATCTGGGTTTTGAATGTCTTTGAGGTCGGCGACGAAAGGTATCGGTTTGCGAAGGAGAGCTTTGGCCGGCGACGAAAGGTATCGGTATAAGAGCATCTCCAACAGCTTCCCGAGTAAATGGGGAATACGGGATTTAGGAGAGAGAATGTCATTTTCTCCAAATACCGAGATTATCCAAAAAAATCATTGAGAGAAATAATATTTTATTATTTTTCTTTTAAAAATTTGTTGAAGATAATAATGTTTTGAATATTTTAACAAAGTTGAATATTTTAATAATATATTTAATGACTTTGGGCTGATTATGAGGTCTCTGTAAGTGATAATGGCGAAGGAGAGTGAAATGCAGGTTTCAACGTAACCAATTGCATAAGGATAAAAAGAAAACTGAATTAAAAAAGGGGTTTTAAAAGGACAGAAATACCCCTCAGTAGGAGGGGGTTTAACTGCTCATACTTGACGGGGTTAAATGGGAGGGACCTGATCCGAAACAAAACATAAACCACAGTGACCATGACCGTAATTAAATCTTGTGGGGGGGGGGGGGGGGGGGGGGGGCTCGGGCTCACGGCGGGCTTCCAGCCCCGGGTTCCCCAACCCGATTCATCCCGATGATTTTAATTTTTTTAAATTTTTTTTGAAAATAATAAACTCCAACGGCTATGTAATTTTATTTTATTTTAATTTTTTTTCAATTTAATCACACTATATATATTAACCCAAACCTCTTATTTTTTCACACCAAAATCTCTTAAATTCTCTCAAACTCTCTCAAATTCTCTCAAACTCTTTCAAATTTCATCACGAATCCAAACAAAACACCTACATCCCGTCGTAACCGACCGGATACACCGCAACCGCAAGAAGACCCGGAGCTTGGTTTCCAAGCGTTTTCACAACAAGATTATCATCCGCAATTTTCGCAACAATTTCCGCCACAATTTTCGCAACAATTTCCGCCACAATTTCCGCAACAATTTTCGCAACAATTTTCGCAACAATTTTTGCAACAATTTCCCCAACAATTTCCGCACAATATTCCTTACCAATTTACACGTCCCGGTTTGATTCAACAAGGTTTTACTCCGGCCAACTACCATCTTCCGGAAACCCAAGATTCTATCCCGCACACACCACAATCCATCTCCACACAACAATCTATCCCGGAACCATCAAACCCGACGCCAACGAGAAAAGGAAAAAACAAAAAATATGAAAATAGAGCCGTCAAACAGATGTGGAGTAAAGACGAGGAACTCGCGTTAGTGTCGGCGTGGGTTGACGTTTCGGAGGACCCCGTTGTCGGTAACGCACAAACCGGTGGTAATATTTTAATTGTTATTATTATTATTATTAAGATTATTAATATTATTATTAATGTTATTGTTATTATTCTTATACTTGAACTTACATAAATGTAGACAGTTTTTTGAACCGAATCGGGCAAGTGTTCTTTAATTCTATGGGTCGTGGAAATTATAGAACAACTCATCAACTCAACACCAAGTTCAACGACCTCAATAAAAAAATAAATTCTTTTGGCGGCATCTACAACAACTTGGTCACTAATAGATCAAGCGGAATGAGTGAGACCGACATTTCACGAACGGCACACGAACGGTACCGAGCACAACTTGGGGTTGCTTTCACTCACTAACAAGCTTGGGAAGTCCTCAAAAAATGTCCAAAATGGGGAGCCGTTCCAACGATGACGACAACTTCATCGCGGGGTTCAAAACGTACCAAACCTTCCGATGATGACGATGAAGACGTCAACGAGGTCGAGCAATTTCAACGACCCATGGGGAGAAACAAGGCAAAAAAACATCAACGAGTAATACGAGTGGGTCGAATACGAACGAAAGTGTTACTCATCAGTTGTTGACGACCATAGGCTCGTTCAACGAGCATATTGAGGATACAATGGAGTACAAAATGAAAAAAACTCGAACTCGAACGAGAACTCGAACGAGAAAAACGATATCAACAAGACTTCGAGTTTTTCATATCCTCGCATGATCACCTTTCGGGAGACGCTTTGAGGGCTACTTTAGCGAGAAAAGAGAAAATTAAAAAATATCATAATTTTGGGTAATTTTGTATTTTGTAATTTTTATTTTTTTAGTGTTTTGTATTTTGTAATTTTTATTTTTAATGAATGATATGAATTTTTATCTTATTTTTATTTATTAAAAATATATATAAATATTTTTATTTTGTTAAATAATTAAATGTATAAATAAAAGAATTAAAAAAAATGAGGTGACAAGAGGGTTTGAGGGTATGGGTACTCCACTTTAGGGTAAGGAGAGGGTAAGGGCATCTCCAATCGTACTCCAAAAAAAACACAAAAAACACCAATTATGGTGGGCCCAACACCAAAAAAACCCTCAACTCCAACCATACTAAAAAAAACACCAAATTTATGGACCCCACATTAAAATAACATTATTTCATTTACTATTTGCTATTAATATATATAAGTTATAATATTTATTAATTAAATAATAATACTTTTAATGGAAAGTGGTGGGATCCACCATATTGGAGTGTCAAATTCACACTCCATATTTGGAGTGTGAAATCATAAAACGGCAAAAAATTTTGGAGTTTGGCGTGCGATTGGAGCATCCATCAACACCAAATTTGAAGTTTGGAGTACGATTGGAGATGCTCTAAGGAGAGGGTAAGGAGAAAAGCTGATGTGGCGCTGAGGTGGCTCAGGGCTTGAGGGTATGGGTACGGAAGGCTCAGGGCTTGAGGGTATGGGCTTGATTTTTGTCCACGTTATTTTAAATTTCGATTTTAGTCCGTGGTTTTAAAACATTCGATTTGATGTATCTGGTTGCAGTTTATTGCTATTTTTTTTTCTAGACTAATTTCACTTTTAAATATAAGAGACTAAAATAGCAAAAAAATACGCAGACAATAGGATGCGAATAAATATGAAAAACATAAGTTCTAAACCACAAGGACGAAAATCACATTGTTTAAGTAACATTTGGTGCGCAGACTGGATGGGACAAGACATGATTAAACTACATTGGACGGGACTCGTTGGGACAAAACAAAATCGAACTAATAGTTTGTCCTACGTAAAGTTCTAAATAGCGTAAGGCGTGGCGTGACGGCGAGGCCATGCCCAAAGTCTTAGGAGCCATAACGAGGACGTTTATCAAGACGTGACTTATGGCGGCAAATCTTTATATCATATTTAATATTATGTATAAAAACATATGTTTTGTACTATTAATCGACGAGTCAATGATAATATACAAGTTAAATTATGCTATATATTAAAAACTAGTAAATAATGCAGTAAAAACGTAAAGAGAAATCATATATCGCGTTATAAAAGACCGTCACAGACATAACGTGGCGTAAGACACAATCCTTGAGCCACGGCACGCCATGACGGCTGTCGCGACGAGCTTTTTAGAACAATGATAATAACATACAAAAACTTGCAAGAAAGTATCAAATGGACCAAAAGGATAAATATATGCCAATTTCTAACTTCTTAAATTAAATTATTATTTTAATAATATGATCCAATAATTATATTTATTATTTAATTTTTTTTAAAACAACCAAAATATATCGATGCATTTTATCACGTATACCTTCATATATGTGTTTTGATTTATATGCTGTTATTTTTTAAATCATTAATGAATTGTTAAAGATAATACATCATCCATACAATGAGTTTTCGTAACTTTGCGTATCAAAGTACAAATTGCGATAAGATGTGTGTGCTAACGTGTGGACATTAACCATTAGTTTCTTGACCAACTTACGTATACGGACTAATCTTGGGTGACCACAAATGGCCCGGAGACTGAAGTCATCACAGTGGAACATAATGAGTAAGAATCGTGTTGAAAAAGTCATGACAGTGCTTCCAAGAGGACAAAACCTTCGCACTGTTATAATAGTAGAATCCCCTCCCCATTAGAGTAGATGTTCAAGCAACAATGAAAGAGTCATTTGCGTCTCGGAAAACCATAACTAGTAAGCCCAATCTGCTCGGGCCAAAAAACCAAATCAAGGCAAGTATTTTCTTTAACACCGGTCTAAATTATGGTTTGCTATTCATTGTTGTGTTTACCCCTGAAGCTGCTAATTCCATCGGTGGGGTGGGGTGGGGTGGTTTTCCACCAAGTATGAGATGAGAGACTAAAACAAGGAATATTATAAACTTGAGGGACGAAAAACAACAATGATCGATCGTTAACCACAGACAAAAAACAACTAAACCACACGAGCAAAAACCTTAATTTGAACCATTTTTCCCAATAACAAATACAAACAAAGAGCACAAAGTTGAGAAACTACTTCCCTTTTACAAACCCTATAAAATACAAAACACATTAACAACAGTAAGTAGTTAACTTTTGTGTATAACTTCATCAAACTAAAAGTCTTGTTGTTCACTCTTGGCATACCCAGTTCAAAATCAATGTACATATCTGTCTGCTCCTAACTATGGTATGGCTATTATAACTTATCAAACCCAAAACAATGTGAAACCTTTAGATGCTCTGCAAGTCTCATGACTGCTGATTGTACCACTTCCGACTGTGGAGACACTGAACCTGGAAGTTCAGGTAGGCACACGGGTACGTATTCATCGTTGTTTCCTTGATGCCGATAAAGTGTCAGCACAGACCGGCAGAATATAAATCTGGACCCAAATAAGGATGGATGTTGTAAATCAATATAAAGCAAAATATCTATATCTATATTACTAGTTGGGTACCCGTGGGAAAAAAGGGGATATAAGATTTTATTCTAGTAAAATTCGAGATATGTGTTTGAATAAAGTAGAAATTACAATTGCTGGTTGAACATGTCTTGCTAATTTGAAAACCCCGAAAAAATATATCAATAATGGTGCCAAATTAAAGAATAAAAAATCCTCATTTCTTTTTTATATGATTTGTTTAATTCAGAATTTTATTTAATTTTAAATATTTTAGAGTTAATAATAAAGATGTAAGTTATTTTGGTTTTAACGATTTGGATAAAGATAGCGAGGAGCATTCTGTTAGGGCTCAATGTTTTTTTAGTTGTTTATTAGCTAGTTTTATGAAGCTCAAAAAGCTTTGAAAAATTGTACATACGCAGTAATTATATGTAATAATAAGTTGTTTTTAACACTTTTACCTAAATGTTTTAACTATACTATATATTATAAAGCATTTAGGTAAAGGTCTTAAAAGCAACTTGTTAGGGTGTATGTATTGCTTAGTAATGCATAATTCCTTAAATTTAAAGGTTTTCATGTAATTATGGCATACGTACGATTTTTGTTAAAGCTCTTTAAACTCCATAAAGCTAATTAATAATGGCTTAAAGAATCCTATATAAACTCCCTTTGTTCCAAGATAAAGAATTACATTTGGCATTACGATAAAAACAAGATAATTACTATATGATCCCTAATCATTGTGTGGAAGACAAATTACCTAAGAATAAGCCGTCGCAACAAAGGTTCCGAGAGAACTTGGGCCCAGACTAGATTTAGGCTAGTTGAAGTACAAAGTATTACTTCCCACTCTGAAAACGCAGACGAAACAATACTCTCAGCGTCTTCCATCACATCCTGAGAGCAGAGAATATAAGAAACGTAAGTGCCTACTTTCCAATCCCGTCCTTAATTATGAGATAGAAAAATTCATTACTCCCTTATTATTAAGGGTAAATTTGTCATTTAGTTAAATTAAAAAAGTGTAATAATCACACATTTCTAAAATATGAATATTTAATTTGGGATGGTGGGAGTATTTAATATCTAGTCGACATACCACTTCATCATCAGAAAATGTGAGGCCAAACATTTGCCAACATGCCCGTAATGGAGCAGTCAAGAACAAGGTGAATTGACTTCCATTTTGTGTTATATCACCACCAGATTGATTCTTGAATGTTGGTCTCAAAGGTGAAAGAAGTAGGGCAGCTGGTTCTCCCCTTTCTGCACCATGTAGAACCTGGACCGCAATAAAAAAAGGCACATAAGCAAAATTTTCTTAATCCTTGATTATGTTCTATTCAAATAAAATAATGCAATATTTCTTTCCGGTAATAGGACCTATTTTGCAATGAGATGGTCGGTCTATGACCTATTGCTTAGTCGAAGAATTAGACAAAAATAAATAAATTTTGCATCATAAAAAGAGTGACATATAGCTAACAGATCAAGAAAGAGAAAATGAATAGGGGAGAGAGAGTAATTCACCTATTTGATTTCATATTCTTGCTATATAGAAATCTAGTAAGGCGGCTTTAGAATCGTAATAAAGAAAAGAAAAGTAGTGAAACTTCTCTTATGTTCTAAGAATTATCATGATCGAAAATCTGACAGAAACAGAAAAAGAGAAGGCATCCCTTATTCATACATAATTTACATGTTGCAAAACTGTATGACAAAGTTGAGAAACTCAAACATATTGTTGGCCTTAATGAACTTAAAAACTATCAATCAAACTAATTGAGATTCTAAAAAGATGAACGAAACATGTAACACCGTAGACATGGCTTTCAAAAATTTCAACCTTCCTAGTGTTGCAGAAAATCTATAACAATACCAAGCATAATAAAAGAAAAATACAATCCTTTTTATATTACTTCCTCCATTACCGAAAAGAAGATACATTTTGACTTGTGATGAAAGGAGGTTAAATTTAGAAAACGGCAAACTTCCATTTCTCTATCGCATCCACAAATTTACCATGATACCAAAATAGTGAAAAAGATAAACTTGTTTATACAACTTCATTCATTCCAGAAAAGATGATGATGGCTCCTTCCATTGCAAAAAAGAGACTAACTTATATAAATATTTAACCTCACTAAAGGTGAGGAGTGTGTGTGAATTTGCCTTATATAAATATTTCAAAAAATTAACCATGCATAATATAAAACAAGCTGATATCATCTTCTTCAAAAATACGTTGAATGAAAGATAACTATGAATGTAAAACACAAGTTTAGACAAACCTGCCTTGAATGAATGGCTGTTGTCACTATCAATAATAAAAAAAGCAGGTCTTCTGGTAAAAGGGATTAGATCACCAGGGTAGAGGTTGTTAGAACCTGCAAGTAAGTAACATGAAACAAAATGAGCAATCTTTCATGATAAATTTAGCTTCTTGTGGTATTATGGAAATATAGTTTCCTACTTCTTACCTCCACTTCTTGTGGGCCCTAACCAGACAGAACTTTCAAAGGGATGACTCGAGCCCCCCTTGCCATTAACAAGATTTTCAGGCATAAAGCTACTGCGTTCATGAACAGTATTTAGCTTCAACGATGTCCTCACACTTCCAGATATATGCTTATGTGGAACACTAGTTTGACCAGATTCCCCTGCACAGACCACATGTCAGTTTACCGCTTAATGTGACAACACATTTTACACTGGATGATCGAAAGCAAGAAGTAACCTGAGGCTGCTATATATATCAGCATAACACTATCTGGAGGGAGCTCATCACAAATTGCAGCCAACACCTGCAGATACCCACAAAAGTGCCTGTAAATTAAAGCATATATGGAGATCCAAGAAACTGAAAAGTAACAAAATCTGTATGACTGAAAAATCAAGAAGAAATTATCCGTTACTGCAAGAGTTTTGTACTCACAGCTAGTTTTGTACCCACAAAAGTGCCTGTAAATTAAAGCATATATGGAGATCCAAGAAACTGAAAAGTAACAAAATCTGTATGACCGAAAAATCAAGAAGAAATTATCCGTTACTGCAAGAGTTTTGTACTCACAGCTAGTAACTGTATCACAGATGGGTGATAGAGAACGGCTTTTTTGGGATTTGGAGGCAAAGATGGGTCTGTCATATCTGCCACCAAATTTATATCAATTAATCCTGAAGTAACAGACTGATCATTCGAAACACCATTGTCGTGAGATTCTACAGGTTGTTGCTTCTGGTAGAAGGACCCACTTGGTTCCCATTCCAAGCACTGCAACATTCTGAAGGTATCTGTTGTAAGTTCTGCAAACTTCACCTGAAATCATGTATCCACAGATTAAGTGGAGGGTCAATATACATAGCATTGACCAGCCAGCCCTATGTAACCATGTATACCAGTTACCTCATTCCGGTGATAGCTCATTAGCAATGCATCTCGCAGTTTTAGAACCTTCTTTGCATGGAAACGTGCCACATATGGAAGTGAATTTGGGTAAGAATCAAACATAGCACAGTATCGCGAAGGCCTAGTGTTTGAAAAGGCTGCATCAACTTTCATAAACCGTACCATTTCTTGCATCACCACCTTCCATTCCTTGAAGGTGGTATCCTGTAAAGATACGGTTTGTAAGTTTAGGTCATAAAAACGATGGTAAATTTGTCACATTTAAGTATTAATTAAGTAGATGCTGCTGCACCTTATATGGTTATACAAGGCCTTCTTAAAGAAAGAAATTGAGACAAACCAAAAAGAGTGATGATCATTAAAAATTCATCATCTTCCTAAGTTCCTGACAGATTTTTTAGATAAAGCACCACTCTCTTTACAAAATAGCCAGACCAGAGGCAAGACTATCTTTGCTAGTGATTCCTAATTTCTCAACATTATTTAACATAAATCATATAGATGAAATGCTAACAACACTGAGACAGCTACACCAATTGCTTATTGATTGTATATGATATTAGATGATACACTGCACCTATTACAAAACAATTGCGTATGAAAAGGGTTGATAAGTTTCTAATTTTTCCTCAGTGAAGTTACAGTACCATAAGATCTTTACCAGCGACCTATAATTTGAAGTAGTCAAGCAATTGGATAACCATATTAATATGTCAATCTAACAATGAGCTTATCCTAGCTAATTTAGTTAGTGCTAAATTCCAGCGAATCATGTTCTGAAATCTGAATCGAAACCATGATTCAAGTTTACCACTCAGACAACACCATTGCCCAAGTATTAGACTCCAAAACGTAATTAAGCATCACAAACAAATACGAATCATCCAAGTCTGATAAAACACAAAGCTATGCAAGTGATGTACATGGAGCAACAAAAGAAGAAGCAATGTATGTAGATGCTAAAAAGATCACCAGAAGAATTTCTTAGGTGTTCTTTCTTTCAGGTGCTTTTCTTTCCTTAAAAGCACAGATGTGTAGAATCATTAAAATCCCTAATTTTCTTCTTTGCTTATTTTCAGAGGTTGGTTCTAAGAGGAGAGGGAGGTGTTAAACTGGTTGTCCTAAGCTACTAAGACAGTAAATAATGACAAGCTACTATTCTGTCCTAATCTAAGATGGTTGATTCCTCCCAAAAGCTGAAGAACCAGTTGATAGACCTTTTAATACTCACAGTTTACCTACTTTTACCTGATTTTGAATCATTATAAAATATAAAAAGCATGATTAAAAACTTTACATATCATCTATCAAATACTTCCAACAAGCTGGTAGACAGTAAGCCTCTAAATGCTTTCATGAAAACTCAAATTCCTAGACATAAAGTAGGCCATCCGCCATCAAACTTCATAGAGAATTTAAAACTGTAAACAATTGGCTTTAATATGAGGAAATGCAAAAGTTCCTATAATTAGTCCTCCAAAAACCAGTTGATAGTAATTACTCCATTATAGCAACCAAAAGAATGTTTTGATCTTGATACTATGCATAAAGTCAATACATCCCAATCAATTAAAAAAAAACCCCAAAAAATTAAACAGCGTTTAAAATTAGGGCCATACAAAAGCTTAAATAATCAATGTGTGTATATATATAGTGTTATTATTAATCGTACCGGAAACTTTGCTTTGCTATCATCAACAAGAGCCTTAAACCGGTCTAAAAGAAGCTTAACCATCTCCCACCGATTCAAAATCAACGCAACCAGCAAAAACCTGGCGTAAAACCTCAATTCCTTAAACCTAAGCCCTCGATCTTTCAAAGCCTTAAAACTGGAGCCTTCAAAGTAGCCTCGGTTGAGTATAGCCTCGTAGAAAATGTACGATTCCAGCAAAAACCGAGCCTCACTCGTCCTCATGTACTGCACGAAATAAAGCTGACCAATTCGTGAAGCGATCTCGCCGATTTCCCATCGCTGGAGCCCTGATTCAACGAGTCTAGACCTGTTTTTCTGCTGGTAATCCCATAGCTTCATGTAAGCCTTGAATACCTTGGGGAAGTAGTGGTTAGGTCCACGACCATACGCCGGAGCATCGCGGACCTTGGCGAACTTTCTCTCGGCGCCCTCCACTAATGCCCTGAAGGTTTGAGGAACGGCGTCGTCAGCCATTACCAGTTCCACCGGAGGTCGGCTTCAATCACCACCATCTGCCACCGCAACACATGGGCAGAAAGAAACAGGTGTGGAGTGGTTAGTTGTGGTGTGGGGTTGGACTTTTTCTGTTTATAGTCAGCAAGGGGAGCTGGCGAATCTCTTAATTTTTTTTATAATCCAATTTTTCTATTCTTGATTTGGTAAGCAACAATTCTTTAATATTTTTATTCATTTGGTGGTTGGATTTCCTAATAATTCAGGGCCCAATAAAATGAATTTTGTTTTTAAAGACAACTAAATTTTATAAATAAATAAAAAACAGAATCGGAGAGGTCAAACGAAGCAAAAACAAAACAGAAATGTTATAAAAGCAAAGATACTACAAGTTGAACCGAACCTGATACAGAAGAAGCTAGAGGGAATTATGAGATGGGAGTGACATGTTGTGGTTGCGCGATCCACTACTCCCATTTCAGAGACTCTATAAGAAATCATCTCGAGATCCATTTGAAGACTAAAACTCTTATTTTCGCAAATAAGGCCTTCTCAATTGACAACTTACCTCGAAAAGCCACGTGATTTCGACGATCGCAAACTATAATTTAACAGATAAACTATCTAGTGGCTGTGGGAGATTTGAACCAGTAACATCTGAAAGTAGTTGTTCAATTTTGCATACAGCTATTAACATCATGGTATTTTTCAAGAACTTGTAGCATGGTAAGAAATTTAAATGATTTTTATAACAGTGTTCATAATAGTTCTTCAACAACAATTTTTATGTTCAAAATGAAGGAAAATCACATCGAAATAAATCAATTTCACCTGATTTTTATATTTGGGAACCAACTTTCAAAATCATTATTTAAGGGTCTTTGGATCTGAAGCATTTAGGGGTCTAGTTTACTTGTTCAATAGGATAAATTCAAATGATGTAGAAAAAAACATTAAAAAATATCCACATTCTAACTAATTTACATCTCACCAAAATAATTATTATGATCAGTGGATGATGAACATGATGTAACACCTTGAAATTTCCATAATGTTTGTATGATTTAGTGTCGAAGGGTCAAAGTGTAATTGACCAAAGTTTGAATCTATTTGTGGAATTATGAAACTTCAGGGTTGGTTTGGTTTTTTTGTTTAAAGTTGGTCATGTATATATTGGGGAAGGCGGTTCTGGAATTGAGAATATCTCAATTCTCAATTTGGAAGTCGGTTCTGAGCAGGAGAAAGAGAGAAGAAGAATTAAGCAGTTGATTTCCTTGTGGTAAGGGTTTGCAATCATCTTCTCTATTTAATTTCTAAAAAGATTGGTAATTGCAAGTTTAAATCACCTTTCAATAGGTTATTGAATCAGTGGGGAGAAGGAATTCGATTACTGGATTGTGGTTTTGGGTCGAAGCCTTGACATGTGAGTTCATCTCAATTTTGAAGTAATTGAAATGGAAATTGCATGATTTATGTGTTTTCAAATAGTCTAAGTATTTTAGAAAGGTTGTGTTGGTATGTAGTTAATTGGAATATGGATTATAATGGGTTTTGAATTGAAAATCGAGTGCAGATCGATAGTTCCCGGATAAAAATGTAGGATCCGGTAAAACTCTGTTCGATGGTGTCCGAAAAAATTAGAGTATCTGATAAATCTTACTTCCTGCAATATCTGGTAAAGATGTAGTTCTCGGATAGATAGGTTACCGGATGTTACCCGGATTACTTTGGTTTCTGGACGTCATCCGGATTGTATGTGTTTCCGGTATGTATTACGAAAATATCCGGTAACTTGAGTTTCCCAGATACTAGTTCCGGATTGTTCCCGGATTCCGGTAGTTTCCGGATATGATCCTCGGACACCTTGTCCGGATAGTCTTGGTGTCCAGATAATTCTGATGTCCGGGAAGTTCTGATGTTCCGGATACTTTTGAGTTTCCGGTAACTAAAGAGTTCCTGGTAACTTTTGGCAGGAAATGTTTTATTAATTGAAATTCAATCCAAGCAGCATGAACATACTTATAAATTGATTTTGGGTATGTTATGATTTGACCTATGAGTTGGTTTGATACAATGCACGTATGCTAGGAAGTGTAATGGATCCATAGGCACTAGCATTAGTTGATAACGTAGAATAGGAAAAGTATAATTGATATTCTCGTTTATATTGGAATTGAGGAATAGACAAGGTATAATTGTTATTCCCTTTTCGTATCGTGATGAGGAACGGTGAAATAGGCAAGGGATAATTGCTATTTCCGTTTCATATTGAGAGATGAGAAATAGGAAAGGTATAATTTCTATTTCCACTTTCATTTGGGAGATTAGGAATAGGCAAGGTATAATTGCTATTTCTACTTCCATTCCAAGAAATAAGCATGGTATAATTGTAATTTCTTGGACATGAGCTATAATCTAGAATCCGTGGAGATTCGTAGTGGCGCTCTAGAACATGAGACTGTGACGTACTTAGTGTTGGTCATACTCATTGAATCGGGTATGAATCCCATCATCGAAAGATGCTAGGTGTGCGGTAAGAAAGTTGGGAACAGGTTCATTTATACGCTTTGTTTACAGTTTTTGGTTCTCAAAGCTTATAAAGATTTTGATTCAAAAATTTGATGTTGTCACTAGGCGTAAGCCTAATCTTTTCAATCTAAATTTTCTTACCAAGTACTAGCTCAGGGAAGTTTGCAAAGGGATGAATGACGAGTGATACCGAAGTTCTACTTTTGGTGATGTGTGGAGAAATTAGTATATATGAAGATGTTTTGATGAATTGCCTAGACAACCCGTCTAATCTGATCTTAGTGTTAAGGATTAGATTAGTAGGTTGTTTTGATAAGTTCAGTTGTATATGTAAACCTTCGTAACTAATTCTCCCTCTATGAATGAAAGTTTTGGAAGAGGTTGTTATAGACTTTGTTAAATTCAAGGTTTAAATTTATTATGGTTTTTAGGGTGTTTCAGTTTGGTATCAGAGCTGTAGTTTAAGTGAACTAGGTATGATCGTGAGATACCTAGACTTAAGCTGAAATGATTAAGTTATGATTTGTGAGATTGGGTAGAAATACTAAGACGGGATAGTCTTAGAGTCGACGAAAATACGTGAATTAAGAACTGTGATGATGGTAACGAGGATTCTTATGTATAGTATGCTCATAATTTCAATTAGCTACTGTTATTATGAATATATTGTTACGTAAGCATACTTGTTTCTAAATTGTTATGGCAATTAATGAACGTTATAGTACGTTTCCTGTGTTTGGGTATGTATAGCCATTTATTATGGTTATCTTTTTGTGCTTCAAGCCTTCAACAGAATACGATGGTGAATACACCAACCAGATCTCCTAATTCTTCAGAAGAGAGAGCAGTAAATGAATGGGTGGTGGAGAAGCAACCTAAAAGGGTTGGAACGTATGAGAGTCCACCAAGGCCACCTATAATGGGAGGAGGAGGAAGTCAAGCGCAACGAACGAATGCCGGTACCTCTAATCCTGTGACGACGGAATCCACTATGGAGTCCAGAATGATGGAAAATATGATGCGAGCTATGAATACGGCGTTGGCACAACAACAAGAGATGTTTATGAAAGTGTTAAATGATAGAAATGCTGAGTCACGAAGACCGGAGACGGGTACTGGTACGGTCTCTCCGCCTGTTAACCAGTGTTGAATGTTAACAAGAGAATGGAGAAAGTTTGTTCTTACAAGATGTTCTTGAGCTGTAAGCCACCAGAATTTGCTGGCTCTGATAATCCAATTGCATGTATGAATTGTATTAGAAAGATGGAACAAGCATTTAGAGCTTGTGAGTGTGACGAAGAATCGAAGGTCAGATTCAGATCTCATATGTTACGCGTAAATGCCTTGACCTGGTGGAATATTGTGACATCGACTGTAACGGCTCCAGTTCTGGCTGCTATGACATGGGAGTCATTTAAAAGAAAGATTCTAGAAGAGTATTGCGACGAGAATGAAATGGATCGCATTGAGGAAGAATTTCGAACGTTAAAGAAGGGTAATTCGTCTATAAGAAAATATACTCGAAACTTTTTAGAGAAGTTGAACTTAGTGGGGCATGTAGCCCTAACTGAAAAAGAGAAAATTAAAGCCTAGCTGAAGGGCTTACCAGCTATATGATGTCAAGAGTTCGAAATTCCAAAGCCTTGACATTAAGAGAAACGATTGAGGAAGCTAAGATAACGAGGAAGTTTATGCCAGAGACAAGGAGGAAAAGACTCAAGGGGGAGAGAAACAAAAATGGGAAGGTCGATCAGAATCTTCTCAAAGATCAAAACCGTTTGTTAAGAATACTCGTTTTGAATCTCGACGGGAACCGAACTGGTGCCAAAAATGCCGAAGCAAACATTTTGGCCCGTATCGGGTTGTTTCAAATGAATGTTTTAAATGTGGAAAGAGTGGGCACCAAATTACAAACTGTCCCATCCAAGGGCCAACCTGTTTTGAATGCAAGCAGCCTGGTCACTACCGAAGAGACTATCCTAAGTTATGGAATAGTGGAAATCAAGACAAGAAGCCGAATACTCCAAAGCCAACGGGCAGGGCATTTCATATGACGACTGATGAGGCAAAGGAATCTAAAGATGTGGTTTATGGTACATTCATTATTAGCTCAATACCTGCACATGTATTATTTGACTGTGGTGCCAATCTGTCTTTTATATCGAAGTCGTTTTATCAAAAGTTAGATATGCCTGTCACTACTTTGGAAGAGGCCTTAGTAATTGAAATAGCTAACGGGGGTCAAGTCTTAGTTCGTGAAAGACTTGAAAGTTGTACAATTATGATAGAAGGGAAGGAATTCCCGATTGATTTGATTTTGATGGAGATTGGGGCGTTTGATATAGTCGTTGGTATGGATTGGTTGACGACCAATCAAGCAGAAATTCTTTGTGCCAAGAAATTAATTCGGATCCCTATGCCCGAAAATGATGTTGTATTCATCTATGGGGAAAAGAGAAAAGGGGAGGTTCCGTTGATTTCTATTGCCAAAGCGCGTAAGTGTCTAGTAAAAGGATGTTCATCCTATCTAGCATACGTTTTGGATGCGAAAGTAGAAAAGAAACGAGCGGAAGATATAAAGGTAGTACGTGAATTTCCAGATGTGTTTCCTGATGATCTTCCATGCCTACCGCCAGAACGACAGGTAGAGTTTAGAATTGATCGTGTTCCTGGAGCGGTACCGATAGCACGTGCACCGTACCATTTAGCACCGGCTGAAATGAAAAAGATGATGTCTCAACTGCAAGAACTGCTCAAAAAGAGATTTGTTAAGCCAAGTTCTTCACCCTGGGGAGCTCCGGTGTTATTTGTCAAGAAGAAGGATGACACTATGAGGATGTGCATAGACTACAGGGAATTGAATAAGGTGACCATTAAGAATAAGTCTCCGCTTCCAAGGATTGATGACTTATTCGATAAACTCCAAGGCACAGGATGCTTTTCAAAAATTGATTTAAGGTCGGGCTATCATCAAGTACGAGTAAGGGATGAAGATGTTCCCAAAACAGCGTTTAGAACGAGGTATGGGCATTATGAATTTTTTGTGATGCCATTTGGGTTGACAAACGCTCATGCTGTGTTCATGGATTTGACGAACATAGTGTGTCGACCATTCTTAGACAAGTCAGTCATCGTCTTCATTGATGACATACTTGTTTATTCAAAGAATGAAGCCGATCACGAATGTCACCTTCGCGAAGTATTAGATGTTTTGAGAAAGGAGAAATTGTACGCCAAATTTTCAAAGTGTGAATTTTGGTTAAAGGAGGTACAATTTCTTGGCCATGTAATTACTTCTGAAGGGGTCAAAGTGGATCCGACAAAGATAGAAGCAATGATGAATTGGGAGACACCGAAGAACGCATTGGAGATCCGGAGTTTCTTGGGTTTGGCAGGCTATTACCGGAGATTTATAAAAGATTTTTCTAAAATCGCTTCTGCCTTAACAATTTTGACACGGAAGAATGTAAAGTTTGTATGGACTGAAAAGCAAGAGTCAGCTTTCAGGACATTACAAAAGAAGCTGTGTGAAGCACCTGTTCTTGCATTACCAGAAGGGACGAAAGAGTTGGTAGTATATAGTGATGCGTCAAAGATGGGTTTGGGGTGTGTATTGATGCAACGTGGCAAAGTGATTGCTTACGCGTCAAGACAACTCAAGGAGCATGAAAAGAATTACCCTACCCATGATTTAGAATTGGCAGCAGTTGTATTTGCTTTGAAATTGTGGCGGCATTATTTGTATGGAACGAAGTGCACTCTTTTTACTGATCATAAGAGTTTGAAGCATGTCTTTGATCAGAAAGAGCTGAACATGAGGCAAGGACGTTGGTTAGAATTGCTTAAGGATTATGATTGTGAATTGCATTACCATCCCAGTAAAGCAAATGTCGTGGTTGATGCCTTAAGTAGAAAAGAATACAGTGGATGTTTGAAAACGACTAACGCCAGAATTGATGTAACGTCAAGTCTGATCGAAAGAATCAAAGTGGCACAAGCGGAAGCATTATTAGAAAAAAAATCTAAAATAGGAAGTCATGGTTAAGCAACGTCTCCAACTGACTGAGGATAGCTGCAGAATTAAATTATTTCAAGGCTGTATTTGGGTGCCAAGGATTGGGGGAAACTGAGAGTTACTTTTTTGAAGACACCCACAAGTCCAAATATTCTATACATCCTGGGAGTCCTAAGATGTATAGAGATTTGAAACTACATTATTGGTGGCCAACTATGAAGCTAGATGTGGCAAAATGTGTAGAGAAATGTGTGACATGTTCATTGGTAAAGGCTGAACATCAACGACCTTATGGGAGCCTACAATCTTTGGAGATTCCTGAATGGAAGTGGGATAAGATTACCATGGACTTTGTGACTAAGTTACCAAGGACATTGAAAGGTAACGACACTATTTGGGTAATCGTGGATCGTTTAACCAAAAGTGCTCATTTCTTAGAAATGAAAGAAGCTTCACCGATTGATAAGTTAGCCAAGTTATACATTGATGAAATGGTGTCAAGACATGGTATACCCATATCTATAGTTTCTGATCGTGACAGCCGTATTACTTCAAGATTTTGGCAATCACTACAAGAAGAATTGGGCACAAGAGTGAATTTGAGCACATCATACCATCCACAAACGGACGGGCAAAGTGAAAGAACCATTCAAACTTTGGAAGATATGCTCAGGTCTTGTGTGATTGACTTTGGAGGTAACTGGGATACGCATTTACCCTTAGTAGAATTTGCATACAACAATAGTTATCATTCCAGTATTGGAAGAGCACCTTTTGAAGCCTTATATGGACGAAAATGTAGAACTCCAGTATATTGGTTAGAAGCTGGAGAAAAACAATTTGCTAGTCCTGAAATTGTACAACAAACGACCGATAAAGTGAAAGAAGTTCGGAAACATATGAAGGTGGCTCAAGATCAACAAAAGAGTTACGTCGATCCGAAAAAAAAGGCCGAAAGAATTCCAAGTTGGCGAGCGGGTGATGCTAAAGGTATCCCCGTGGAAGGGTGTGATAAGATTTGGAAAACGTGGAAAGCTAAGTCCTCGTTTTCTTGGACCTTTCACTATATTAAAAAGAGTAGAACTTCAAGCATATCAGTTGGATCTTCCACCTGAATTGGAAGGAATCCATAATACCTTCCATGTCTGTTATCTTCGGAAATGCTTAGCCGAAGAGGAAAATGTTATACCACTTTTTGAAATAAGAGTGGATGAGAAGAGTCGTTGCGTGGAGGAACCGGAAGCAATTTTAGAGAGGACGACTAAGAAGCTACGACATAAGGAAGTGGTCAGGGTTAAAGTACAATGGAAACATCACAGAGGTGCTAACATGACTTGGAAAGTTGAAGAGGATATAAAGAATAGATATCCTCATCTATTTACCTAACTTTGATTTCAGGGACGAAATCATTTTCAAGTTGGGGAGATTTGTAACACCTCGAAATTTCCATAATTTTTTTTGAAAGGCATTTTGCACTTCGGGGGTATCCTGAATAGGATCAGACTAATCCCCCCACAACCCACGACCCGACCCATAATAGCTGGCCCACGATCTGCCCCTTGATTCGGGGATACCTCCGCGTGATCACCACGGGGTTCGAACCCGGGTAGTAAGGGCTTCCACCACTTACCCTCCCAGGATGTTACCGAACCACTGGGCTACAACATCTTTGGTCTCAAAATTTCCATAATGATTGTATGATTTAGTGTCGAAGGGTCAAAGTGTAATTGACCAAAGTTTGAATCTATTTGTGGAATTATGAAACTTCAGGGTTGGTTTGGTTTTTTTGTTTAAAGTTGGTCATGTATATATTGGGGAAAGCGGTTCTGGAATTGAGAATATCTCAATTCTCAATTTGGAAATCGGTTCTGAGCAGGAGAAAGAGAGAAGAAGAATTAAGCAGTTGATTTCCTTGTGGTAAGGGTTTGCAATCATCTTCTCTATTTAATTTCTAAAAAGATTGGCAATTGCAAGTTTAAATCACCTTTAAACAGGTTATTGAATCAGTGGGGAGAAGGAATTCGATTACTGGATTGTGGTTTTGGGTCGAAGCCTTGACAGGTGAGTTCATCTCATTTTTGAAGTAATTGAAATGGAAATTGCATGATTTATGTATTTTCAAATAGTCTACGTATTTTAGAAAGGTTGTGTTGGTATGTAGTTAATTGGAAAATGGATTATAATGGGGTTTGAATTGAAAATCGAGTGCAGATCGATAGTTCTCGGATAAAAATGTAGTATTCGGTAAAAGTATGTTCGATGGTGTCCGTACAAATTAGAGTATCTGGTAAATCTTACTTCCTGCAATATCCGGTAAAGATGTAGTTCCCGGATAGATAGGTTACCGGATGTTACCCGGATTACTTTGGTTTCCGGACGTCATCCGGATTGTATGTGTTTCCGGTATGTATTACGAAAGTATCCGGTAACTTGAGTTTCCCGAATACTAGTTCTGGATTGTTCCCGAATTTCGGTAGTTTCTGGATATGATCCTCGGACACCTTGTCCGGATAGTCTTGGTGTCCAGATAATTCTGATGTCCGATAAGTTCTGATGTTCCGGATACTTTTGAGTTTCCGGTAACTAAAGAGTTCCTGGTAACTTTTGGCAGGGAATGTTTTATTAATTGAAATTCAATCCAAGCAGCATGAACATACTTATAAATTGATTTTGGGTATGTTATGATTTGACCTATGAGTTGGTTTTATTCAATGCACGTATGCTAGGAAGTGCAATGGATCCATAGGCACTAGCATTAGTTGATAACGTAGAATAGGCAAAGTATAATTGCTATTCTCGTTTATATAATTAAGGAATAGACAAGGTATAATTGTTATTCCTTTTTCGTATCGTGATGAGGAACGGTGAAATAGGCAAGGTATAGTTGCTATTTCCGTTTCATATTGGGAGATGAGAAATAAGCAAGGTATAATTTCTATTTCCACTTTCATTTGTGAGATTAGGAATAGGCAAGGTATAATTGCTATTTCTACTTCCGTTCCAAGAAATAGGCAAGGTATAATTGTAATTTCTTGGACATGAGCTGTAATCTAGAATCCGGGGAGATTCGTAGTTGCACTCTGGAACATGAGACTGTGACTTACTTAGTGTTGGTCATACTCATGGAATTGGGTATGAATCCCGTCATCGAAAGATGCTAGGTGTGCGGTAAGAAAGTTGGGAACAGGTTCATTTGTACGCTTTGTTTACAGTTTTTGGTTCTCAAAGCTTATAAAGATTTTGATCCAAAAATTTGATGTTGTCACTAGGCGTAAGCCTAATCTTTTCAATCTAAATTTTCTTACCAGGTACTAGCTCGGGGAAGTTTGCAAAGGGATGAGTGAAGAGTGATACCGAAGTTCTACTTTTGGTGATGTGTGGAGAAATTAGTATACATGAAGATGTTTTGATGAATTGCCTAGACAACCCGTCTAATCTGATCTTAGTGTTAAGGATTAGATTAGTAGGTTGTTTTGATAAGTTCAGTTGTATATGTCAGCCTTCATAACCAATTCTCCCTCTATGAATGAAAGTTTTGGAAGAGATTGTTATAGACTTTGTTAAATTCAAGGTTTAAATTTATTGTGGTTTTTAGGGTGTTTTACATGAACAACCCCATTGGAATAAAACTTGAATGTAGATGAACATGAAATGGAAATAGGAACAAAATCGAACCCATGTTTCTTTTACAAAGCAGATTCATATAAATCAAGAACCTTGTGATACTCAAAAAAGCAAAACCCTAAATGTAACGCTCGTAATTGTAGAGTTATTGTTCATGGTTTTACCCATATTCTTTGGCAAATAGGATAAATTTTTAATAAGGTTTCATGTAATAATATTATTAAAAGATAGGGATTCAAATCAGGATTCAAAAAACAATGAATATCGCATAAAATCACCCTCGCACGACCAGGCATGTGTTGATCCAAACCCTCAGTGATTTGATAATGACCCTCTCTTAAATACTTAGTAAAAATTGTAAGTAAACAATATGTATCAGAGTTTCACTATCGCTGATAAGTACTAAGACCTTACAGTACCGCTGATAGGAACTCTCACTCTTTAGATTAAACATTCAGCGAACACTGTTCACCATAATGCTCTGAGCCTGTTCAGTCCTTATGGTGATCGCTGATAAGTTAGTTGTTTACTTATGATCCCTGAAGACAAGTTTCACGTTAACATAGGTTCTACGCTGAAGTCGAAGATCAAGCTCAAAAACCAGTGACAAGTCTCCTAATGAACTGATGCGGATCAACGAAGACTCATATTTGTCCACTCAACGTGAAGTATCAATTACAAGACTTCAGCTATCGCTGAACTTTGTCATTTACTGATATAGAATGATAAAGCGCTGAATCAACGAAAGCTGACCATGAAGTCCTCCGTACAAAGTACTTTTGTCTTAACCACCCTTGCACGTCTCCGTACGATATGTCAGAAAAGAACCTTCTTATTGTCTGAAATCGTACAACCACTCTGATACTACACTGTTCAAACATGCGGCTACTAAGGTTGTCTACAAAGGTCAATGACATACAACCAATGAGTTGCTGCCACGTGTAAAGTATAAACTGCCATGCATTAAATGCATGCAATATATAAGAAGGACTCCAGCTTCATTTTTGAAGTACTTACTAACTCTGGTCAAGTCATTTTCTTATCTTGAGATAGGTTATTATTAGTAATTTCCTTCTCTTTCTTAGTGCAAGAAACTTAGTGTTCCAACTTGTTTAGATTTAGGTTTATCCTTAATCTTGTTCCGCAACAAGCTATAAATTGTTAATGATTTATCAATAAACAATTTAGAATAGTAAAAATGTGTGTTTGTATTCAACCCCCCCTTCTACAAACTTGTATAGCCCTTCGGGACCAACAAGTGGTATCACAGAAGATTTGTTTAATCTCATAAACAAGATCTGATCTATACTAAGATTTCTCTTCCTAGTTATTTCTTAAAATGGCTACCAACACAAACACAAACTATATTGACAACGGTTCTCTTGCAAAACCCCCTAGATTCTCCAGAGATAATTTTAATCTATGGAAAAATAGGATGATTCTCTTCTTAGAAGGTGTAGACCCTACTATGCCTTATTATCTTGAAAACGGCCCATATATTCCTGTAAGAATTGATGCTGCAGTACCAGCCGCTGAGAATAAACCTGCTATTCCAGAAAGGCTGATTCCCAAGGAAGTTCATATGTGGACTGACGAAGATAAGAAGAGAGTGGCTATCGACACCAAAGCCAGATCCATACTCTCCATGGCTCTTCCTGATGAAGTCTACCATTCCGTCATGAACCTGAAAACTTCAAAAGCTATGTGGGACACAATCCGTGTTCAGTATGAAGGTACTTCTGAAGTCCAGGACTCTCGAAAGATCAACCTGGTAAGACAATATGAAAGCTTCATTTGTGGAAAGAATGAAACTCTCTCTGAAGTACACCAACGTTTTAACTGTTTAATAATAGATCTGAAAACTGTTGGTAAGGAATATCCTAACTTTGAAGTGCTGACAAAGTTTTTAGAATGTTTACCTGAAAGCTGGGACAGTTATTCTATGTGTCTCAAGCTGTTAAAGGATCTAAAATCAATGACCCTTTCTACCTTATATGGCACGATGCTGAATCATGAGCAATCGAGTCATCTTAAGAAGAATCTTGTAAAAGATTCCAAAAGCACCCCTGTTGCTTTAATCTCAGAGGAACCTTCAACTCAGCGACCCTCGGTCACTATCACTGAGTTGGAGAGTAACTCTGAAAGGTCATCAGATTCTGACTCTTCAGATTTTGATGAATCTTTGGCTCTCCTCACTAAAAAGTTCAGAAGATTCGCCAAAAAGAAAATGTTCAGAAAGAATAAACCTCTTTCCATTACTGACTAGCCAAGATCATCAGCTCTTGTTGATAAGGCTACTGCTACTTGTTTTAACTGTGAAAAGATAGGACATTTCGCTAACGAGTGCAGGTCAAAGAAAGTCTCTAGACCCTCAGCTTTTCCCAAGAAAAACTTTATTCCCAGGAATAGAGATGACAAATACGCCAAGCTGAAAGAAAGGTATGCGAAGCTGAAAAGCTTTAAGAAGAAAGGCAAAGGCCTAATGGCTGACTATGATTGGGCTGACTCTGATGAGGAAGAAACATCTGACTCTGAAGATGATGAAGCCAATCTCTGTCTTATGGCCAAACTTAAAGATGAGGAAGAAAATTCTGACATTCCCTCTACTTTAACCTTTGCTACTCAGGTATCACCTTCTTTCTTTATCAATATTGCAAATATTGATGAAGCTGATAGTCTTCGAAAGATCGATCTCTTGACTAGAAGTTTATATGAATCCATGAATGGCAAAACTGTAGATGAAAATCAAAACCTTGATCTCGCTGAACAGCTTAGAAACTGTCACCTTCAAATAGAAATTCTTTCTAAAATTGAAGAAGATTTTAAAGATCAAGTTCACCTAAATCAGCTAGTCAAAATCGAGCGCGAAGAAGCTATCGCTGCATTAAAAGCTGAAAAAGCTACTGTTGATGGATGGTATAATTCCTCAACAAAGATCACTGAGATAATTAAGTCTCAGATTCCCCTGAGTGATAAACGTGGTCTTGGTTACAAAGCTGATACTCTAGAACCAACCACTGATCGTTCCATGCTCTTATTTGGAACTTTCGTATCCTCAGTCGCTGATACTTCATCCTCTCAGTGTTCCTCTTCTAAACCGCCTATCCCTGAGGAAATTTCTACCTCTTCAAAAGGTAAAGAGAAAATGGTCTATCCAAAACCTACCTCTGTCTTTAAAGATAAAGGTAAAGGAATTGCTTATGATCAAAATCCTCAGAAGGGTATCTTTATACCTAAGCTGAATGCTTCTACAGCCTCAGCGATTCATCCATCTGGTTCAGGGAACAAGAACACCGAATATGTTTAGCGTGGATATATTCAGCGATCTACTCCCAGAATCAAAGTGGATGTTACTGGTAAGAAATCTGAAGAACTGATAGTTCCTCCTATTTCCAATACCAAAGGTGTACTTGATGCTGGTCCTTCCAATTCTAAATCAAAATCTAAAGCTCAGCATTCAAATGGTCCTAGAACTATTTTTAGTTATAGGAAATGTTATCATTGTGGACTTACAAATCATATTGCTAGTAAGTGCCCCACAACCACCAAAGCTGAAAAGATAGCTAAGGTGAAGATCATTGCCCCCAAGGCAAAGAAGACCACTGAGGTTAAGAAATTAACCAAAGTGAAGACTAACAAAGCTGAATCTTCAAATGCTGCGAAGACTGCTGGACCTTCCATTCCAACTACTTCCATTGAAAAACGTGTACACATGGTTAAGTGGGTACCCAAGAAAAACTAATCTTCCTTTGTAATGCAGGTTAAGAAGGGTATCTGGTATCTCGATAGCGGATGCTCTAGACACATGACTGGAAAGAAAAGTCTGCTCGCTGAATACAAGGAAGAGAAGGGTCCCTCTGTGACTTTCGGTGGAAATGGAAAAGGACATACCCGAGGGTTTGGTGTACTATCTAATGGTACAACAACCTTCAGAAGAGTCGCATATGTTGAAGGGCTGAAGCATAATCTTCTAAGCATCAGTCAGCTTTGCGACATGGATAACAAAGTAATCTTTACTAAGAAATCATGCTTTGTCACTGATAAAAAGGAGAAGATAGCTCTCAACGGTTATCGTTTGGAAAATGTTTATGTAATAAACATGGACTCAACAACCACTGAGAACTCCTGTTTCTTCTCAAAAGCCTCATCTGATGTCAACTGGCTATGGCATAAGAGGCTCTCTCATCTAAACTTCAAGACACTGAACACTCTTTCTTCAAAAGAGTTAGTCACTGGTCTACCTCAGCACTCATACGCCAAAGAGTCTTCATGTTCAGCGTGTGAGAAAGGGAAGCAGACCAAAGCAAGCTTTAAGTCAAAGCAAGTCTCCTTAGTGTCATCTCCTCTACAACTTCTCCATATGGATTTGTTTGCCCTGTTAACAAATAATCCATCGCTGGAAAGAAATATACGCTGGTCATAGTTGATGAATTCTCTCGATATACATGGGTAATGTTTCTCCGTTCTAAGAGTGACACCCCTGAAGAACTCATCACCTTTGTTCGGAAGATGGAAACCCTGAACAACTTGACCGTTCGCTCAATAAGGAGTGATCATGGGACTGAATTCAAAAACAGTTCTCTTGATTCCTTCTTTGAGAGTAAGGGTATTTCTCACAACTTTTCTTCAGCGAGAACACCGCAACAAAACGGAGTCGCTGAAAGAAGAAATACAACAATTATTGAAGCTGCACGTTCAATGCTCAACGATTCTCACCTGCCTACTCAGTTTTGGGCAGAAGCTGTCAACACTGCTTGTTTTACACAAAATAGGTCGCTGATAGTCAAAAGATTCAATAAGACAACCTATGAACCTTTTCATGGGAGAAAGCCTTCAATTAGCTTTCTTCACATCTTTGGATGTCAGTGTTTCATACTGAATAACAGAGATGCCCATGGAAAGTTTGATCCTAAGGCTGATGATGGAATCTTTCTTGGATATTCTTCAATTTCCAAAGCCTTCAGAGTCTTCAATCGAAGAAGACAAACTGTAGAAGAAACTATTCACGTCACTTTTGACGAATCTCGTTCAGCAAACTCTAAACCGTCTGCTGATACTGAAGAACTGAATCAATGGATGTTTTCTCATCTTGGTGATTCAGAAGATATTCCCACTCATACTCATACAGTTGAAGATGATAGTCCTACTATCATCCCAAACATGCAGAATAGTGAAGCTGAAACATCATGGGTCTCAGTTGTTCCTTTAAACACTATACCTGCTTCTGAACCAAATGTCTCAGACATTCCATCTACTTCTCAGCAATCAGTGAATGAGATGACATTTGCACCTACTCCTCTCTTGGCTGATCTACCAGAAGTTGCTGAAGCTTCATCTTCAGCTCCTCCAGTTCAATTTGAGCCAGTGACTTATGCTCCTGCTCAGCGATGGACTGTAAATCACCCAATTGATCAAATTCTTGGTGATCCAAACGCTGGTGTTCAGACTCGACGAAGTGCAGGTAATATTTGTTTATTTGTTAACTTTATTTCTCTGATTGAACCAAAGAAAATAGATGATGCCCTCAAAGATCCAAACTGGGTCAGCGCCATGCAAGAAGAGCTGACTGAATTCGAAAGAAATAAAGTTTGGAAACTTGTTCGAAGACCAACTGACAAGACAGTGATAGGCACTAAATGGGTCTATCGAAACAAGTTGGACGAACATGGAACTGTAACCCGCAACAAGGCTCGACTTGTTGCTCAGGGATACAGACAAGAGGAAGGCATAGATTACGACGAAACATTTGCTCCTGTAGCAAGACTAGAATCTATTCGTCTATTCTTAGCATACGCTGTACACAAAGACTTCAAAGTATATCAGATGGATGTTAAGTCAGCATTTCTAAATGGAAAGCTGAATGAAGAAGTCTATGTGGAACAACCTCCAGGATTTTCAGATTCTAAGCGTCCAAGTTATGTTTATAAACTGGATAAGGCACTTTATGGCTTAAAGCAAGCTCCACGTGCATGGTATGACACTCTCTCTACTTATCTCCATATTGAAAAATTTGAGCGTGGTAAAATCGATAAGACTCTATTCTTCAGGAAAGTAAAAGGTCATATTATTCTTGTTCAGATATATGTTGATGACATTATATTTGGTTCTACTAACCCTGACCTTTGTACTCGTTTCGCTGATAGAATGAAAGAAGAGTATAAAATAGCATGATGGGTGAGCTAACATATTTCCTTGGTCTTCAGATAAAGAAAAATGAAAAAGGAACTTTCATTAATCAGGGAAAGTATGTTAAAGATATGCTGAAGAAATTTGATTTAACTCAGAGTTCAGCTATGAAAACCCCTATGGCACCACCGCTGACACTAAACAAGGATTCAAATGGAATACCTGTTAATGTCACGCTGTACCGTGGGATGATCAGCTCTCTCTTGTATCTTACAGCTAGCCGACCCGATATTATGTACGCAACCTGTTTGTGTGCACGATATCAAGCTGAACCTAAGGAATCTCATATGACCGCTGTAAAGCGAATTTTTCGATACCTTAAGGGTACTGCGAACCTAGGTCTTTGGTACCCCAAAGACTCAGGGTTTGATCTAATCGCCTATTCAGATAGTGATTTTGCAGGTTGCAAATTGGATAGGAAAAGCACCACAGGAGGCTGTCAGCTCCTGGGTGGAAAGCTGGTGAGTTGGACAAATAAAAAGCAAAACTCAGTGTCCACCTCCACAGCTGAAGCTGAGTATGTAGCCGCTGGAAGCTGTTGCACTCAGGTCTTGTGGATGAGAAATCAACTACTAGACTATGACCTTCAGCTCTCAAAAACTTCTAATCTATTGCGACAGCACAAGTGCCATCGTTATAGCCAACAATCCAGTGCTACACTCAAAGACGAAACACATCGAAATCAGGTATCATTTTATCAGAGATCATGTGATGAATGGTGATATAGAACTTCATTTTATTCCAACTGACTATCAGTTAGCAGATCTGTTCACCAAACCTCTTGATGAGACAAAGATTCAACTTTCTCATCAACGAGCTTGGAATGCTGAACTTTGAAGAGTAAAGATCTTCAGTGGTTCACATTTGATCAGCGATAGGATAAAACAATTATATAACCCATTCTATCATTCTCTCTCTGAACATAATTGATTCGCATGTGAAGGTATGTTTTCTCTCTTGCTCGCTGACGTTCGCATGTGAATGTAAGATTTCAAAACAAATTGCATCGCTGAATATCTCTTCCTTAACATCGATACTTTGAAATTTCTTAAACTAACACTGATATTTCTATTTAGTGCTTCATGTTTTTCAAAATAGTCCCTGAGCTTTCAAAACCTCAGAGACATCCTAAAATATGAAAGGACGTTTGTGACATCATCACAACGGATAAACCCTGACATGTTCTTTTTCTGACACACGTTTGCACGTTTCGTTTTCCATCCAATCAAATGCAAACACGTGTCCGTGTCATGATGAAAAACTTTCCCGCTAGAGTTTTTCTCTCTCTCAAATCTAACTATATAAACTATTTCGAGCTTATATTTTTTCTTTACACGAACTTCTCCTCAAAGAAAGAAAAGATTTACTGTTGCTTATTTCCAGAAAACTTTTCATCTCCTTCTTCGATTACCAGGTTAATATTCTTATTATTCACCTGCATAACTTGTTTCTGATCTTCTTGTTGCTTTTAACAGATCAAATAAAAGAAACCTTTTCTAAAAATAAAATCATTTCTTTCATGGTTTTATGAACACAACCTTTTCATGGTTGTTCTTCAAGTTTAAAACTCAAAATCTTAAACTTGTTCTTCATTCGTTTTTCCAGAATCCTTATCTTAAGGAAAATGGAAAACAAGACTTTTACTGGGTTTGTTTTTCTTTTTCAAAACAAGAAAACCCTAATCTTCATTAAGACATTTATGTCTGAATGAAATGGACAAAAATCGGAAAACATCTTATTGGAAAATCTTTCACATTAAGATTATTCTTTATCTATGTTCATGGTTGATATGTTAAACATAAATGACATCTTCTACTCCTGCTCCTACCGCTGAGAAATCCACGGCTGCAAAGAAACTGACTCTCGTCAAAGCTCCTCAGGTCAAGTTCAAGCTTGAGGAAATCGATTTTTCAAAATCGAACAACCTCCATGCGCTTTTCGAGTTTCCTCCTCGAAAGCAAGTCACACATCTGGATGATGCTGTGAATTAGCTCAAAACATGTTGCTTATCTACAGCCCTGACTATTACACCCCCTGCTCATCAATTCCTACTATCTCAGTTCTGGTATACTGCCAGAAGAGCTCAGGTACCCCATGCCAAAGACCCAACGAAGATCGTTGACTCCATTCAGTGTGACACCAAATTTGGCACCGCCAAAATCAACCCTGCCATTATCAGGAAAGCACTGAGTCTTCCTACCTCTACCAAAGAAAACCGCTTTGTCCCTCTCCCAAACCACAAAAACCATGCTGATAGGGAAGCCATCACTGCATTCTTCGATGCAATGGGTTACGCATGGGACACTGGAAGGGACAAGAAGCCTGAGAAGAAACTGACCTTGATCAAGAAGTCCAAAATGGCCAGCGAGATGAACTTCATCTTCGCGCATCTGATAAGCTGCATGACAGCGAAGAGTGGCTCTTCTGATCAAGCTGCTCAACCTCAGCAAGAAATGGGCTATGCATTGCTGAAAGGTCTAAATGTTGACTGGGCCTCAATCATCTACGACGACCTTGTGTTCAGAGTGGATATGGCTGAAAGACCTTCATGGGTTCCTTCTCCCAGATTCATCAGCGCCGTCTTTCAACAAGGACTTGGCGAGAGGTACCCAACAGAGGGTGATCTGAGTCTCTCTCAGGTTGTCCCTAAGGTGCTCGACTTCAAGCCACTGGAAAACGAGGTACGTCTTTCTACTATCTTATCTCTTCTCAATCCTCATTCTTCTACTTATGCAGCTCATTCAGTGGAAATCCCCACCGTCGATACCCACGCTGCACCCTCCACTCCTTCTCGAAAAAGGAAACAATCTACTTCCTAACTTGGTTCCAAAAGAATCAAGAAAACCAAGGAGCAACCCCCCAGCATTCACACGCTGAAGACTCCACAACTCATCTTGAAGAGTTGATGGAAAGTTCCGTGGTACGCTCTGCCACAACTGATCAAGCCACCCCTTCCATCCCAGCTTCAGCGTCTCTAAACGCTGAAGTTATAAAATTGGAAATGAACCCACCTCCTTCAGCCTCTCTACAGACTGAAGTGATTGTCAGCGGATCCAACGCTGAACCTCGCACCCAACCATCATTCTCATCCCTCATTCCTCCTACTCAATCTTTGGTCTCTCCACCAATTTTCCCAACTTTCTCAGGGACACCCTTCATCGTACATGACTCAGCTGCAGACACTCTAAATACGATGCTGGATGCAAACTTAGGATCTACAGGCACATCCATGCACCAAGGTACTCTTGAAGGTGATATGGAATATCATTCAGGACACAAAGAGTTCGACAACTTCGCCAACCCGCCTGCAGGTATACACATTATCCCAAACACTCCTCTCTCTCAACCCCAAACTTCTAAGCTTTCCTCTGTTCATAAGTTAGTAACTGTTTCAGGTCCTAATTTGGGGGATATCAACACCTCCCTGAAGGCCCTGGAAACAAAGGTGGAAAATTACAACACCATTCTCTCCACGAACTATTCAGCGGTTACAGACGCTGGAGAGAAACACAAAAAGTTGACCGAGATCGTTGATACGAAAGCCTCCAAAACTGATCTGGAGAAGGTGGATGGTAGCATTGCTCAATTTGCTACCACCCTCGCTGACAATTCAACCGCCACCACCTCTCTTTCAACAAACTTCACCACTCTGTCCAATGAAGTCACATCATTGAAGACAGAGGTTGGTTCTCTTAAGGGTGAAGTATCCATGATCAAGACTAAGGTCTCTGCCGTCAAAGAAATTGTTCAGAAAGTACTCGATCGCCTGAACGCCCCAACTTCTCATTTTACTCAGGTCGATCGAGACGATCTTCAAAATATCAATCCTGCTATAACTGGACTGGAAGTCAGATTAGCAAAGATTGAGAACTGTGTTGGGATCTCTGGCCTAGAAGACAGGGACCAAATACACACTGCTACTGCTGAAAAATCTGTAACCTCCCCCAACCATAATGTGGAAGAGGGGGAGAAGACTAAAGAAGACCTTCCCCATAATGCTGAGGGGGAAGGTATTGAAACTGCTGTTGCTGCTACTTCTACTTCACAACCTCAGGGAGTTGAAAACCCTGAGGAAACCGAGAAACCTCCCTCTGTATCTGAGGGGGAGCAACTCGATGAGCAACTTAAGGAAGCTGCTGCTGACGTGACCAAACCTTATGCTGAAGAGGTCGAGTCTGAAGAAGAAGCTGAAGACGATGAACCTGTCGACATCTCTGATGAAGAACCATCATCATCCCCCAAAGATGATGATGATGACGATGATGATGGCGAATTCTTCTACGTCCAGCCTGTTGCAAAAGCCCCAACTCAAAAAGGGATCGAGATAAAAGAACCTTCAGGGGAGCGGACCAAGACAAAGCCTGCAGCGTCTGAAGCTGACAAAGGCAAAAACAAAGGCCTCGCTGAAGAAGACAATCTAACGATCTTGCTTCAAAAGCCAGTTTTTCAGGTACACTACCTTCTATTCCCTTACACTGCATCCCTCCTCTATCCCTTCTCAATCTCAATCCTTCTATCCATAAAACCTCTATACACTTAACCCTATTCTTTTCTCTTTCTTCCCAACTTTTCTTACTTAAACGATCGTTGTGTGTCAGCTAGTCCTCTCCCATGTTTAAGGATCCCGCTGAAGCTCCCACGACTACACCAGAAATAATCCCAGCCATAAGAGCTGAAGAAATAATCCCAGTCTTGGATTTAACCACTGAGACTGATGAACCTGAAGAACAGCTGCTCTCTCACAAAAACAGACCTTCCTTGGCTCCTCAAAAGCTAAGTGAAGAGGATCAAGAAAAGAGAGATGCAATGATCAAACAGCTTGAAGATCAACGAATCATTCTTCCTCGTGACAAAATCCCTGCTCCCACAAAGT
The DNA here is from genome assembly GCA_033807775.1 of Saussurea involucrata. Classification (NCBI taxonomy): domain Eukaryota; kingdom Viridiplantae; phylum Streptophyta; class Magnoliopsida; order Asterales; family Asteraceae; genus Saussurea; species Saussurea involucrata. Next base: position 16,170,146 of record CM066318.1, on the reverse strand, counting down.
TCAGGATATCAAGGAAAGAATACGAGGATCATCTAAGAGCTGAAAGATTACTCGCCGAAACGAAGGAAGCTGAAGAAAAAGATAAGGCTCTCGCCATCCAGCTTGTCCAACAATCGGTGAAAGACCCCGCACTAAAAAGAACTCCCATTGATGTCCAACATCAGCTATGGGATGATGCCCAAAGGATCGTTGAAGAAAAGACTAAAGTATCCGATTCGACTTTGGAATGGTGTAAATAAATGCTGAACTATCGATCTCGACCATCCAAAATCATCAAGGTAAATATCAGAGGAAAACTGTTCGTAGACGTTCCTGTTGTTGAAGTTCACGTATTCAGAGAAGAAAAAGCCAAGCAAACCTTCTATGCTGCTACTTTAGAGAAATTTGGTTTCTCTGAATGGTTGGAACTGAAATTAGCCATTCAGCGATCTCGCTCAAAGTTCAAGAGCCATGTCAAGAAAATTTTAAATTCTCAGATCGACTTGGTTTCTTCTGCTGTGGATATTCCTCCTTCCACTCTTCTTCCTCCTCAACAAAGAAGATCCTCTGCAAAGGAAAAGAAAACCTCAGACTTAGGTCCTCCTATACGGAATGAAACAGATATTGGTTTCTCTCGTGCTGAAGTTCTTGGTCCTGATGCTGACCTCTCAGCGCTTGACACCTCCCTACCACCTGGTGAAACTTTCATCCCTGGCAAAGTCCTAAGTGATCCCTATGGTATTTTCTTTCTAGACTGCTATGGAAATCAACACTTTCAACGCATCTCTGAGCTTCCAATCACTCCCATCGAACAACTCAGAGACCTCATATACTGGTGTGAAGTCAGACGCGACATTCAGGCACGTCACCTCAAACCCTTGATCTTTGAAGAAGCAAAGAACAAAAAGGATCAAGGTGTAACGGTCCCTGACTGGATGATTCCCACATCAAAGACCATTGATGAACTTCTCATTAAGGAAGAACCTTTTGACGGATAGGATCGCCTTGTAATTCTTTCTATCCTTATCTGTCTACATCTTTTGTACTTGTAATTTTATTTGCTGTACTTGTAGTTTTTCCACTTCCCTCTGTAATCTTTATGAAGTTTAAAGAAAAATTTCAGCGAATGTACTTTACTCCATCAGTACTGAAAAGATCCCAGAAAACAGTAAAAGGGACAAATATTTTATGAGTTCTTTTTATCCTTATGTTTTCATTAAATAGCAATTTTCTCTGTTGTTATGTCATAATCAAATAGGGGGAGATTGTTGATCCAAACCCTCAGTGATTTGATAATGACTCTCACTTAAACACTTAGTGAAAATTGTAAGTAAACAATATGTATTAGAGTTTCACTATCGCTGATAAGTACTAAGACTTTACATTACCGCTGATAGGAACTCCACTCTTTAGATTAGATATTCAGCGACCACTGTTCATCATCTTACAGCTCTGAGCCTGTTCAGTTCTATTGATGATCGCTGATAGTTTAGTTTGTTTACTTATGATCTCTGAAGACAAGTTTCACGTCAACCAAAGTTCTACGCTAAAGTCGAAGATCAAGCTCAAGAACCAGCGACAAGTCTACTCATGAACTGATGCGGATATCAGCGAAGCAAGACCTGTCCATTCAACGTGAAGTATCAAGTAGAAGATTTCAGCAATCGCTGAACTTTATCATTCGCTGATAAAGATATGACTCAACGAAAGCTGATCATGAAGTCTCCCTGCATGTTACTATTGTCTTACCTCCCTTGCACGTCTCCGTACGAACTGTCAGAACGGACATCCCTTTTGTCTGTAATTGTACAACAACTCTGATTCTACACTGTGCACCATGCGGCTACTAAGGTTGTCTACAAAGGTCAATGACATGCAACCACTCAGCTGCTGCCACGTGTAAAGCCATACTGCCATGCATTAAATGCATGCAGTATATAAGAAGAATCTTACTTCTGTTTTGAAGTGTGCTCGAACCATCTTCTTATTTCTCTCTTATTGTTAAGTTATTATTCGTAATTTCTTTAACTCTTTCTAGTGCAAGAAACTTAGTGTTTCTCAAGACTTGTTTAGATTAGGTTTATCCTTAATCTTGTTTCGCAACAAGTTGTAAATTGTCTTGATTTATCAATAAACAATTTAGAAAAGTAAAAATCGTGTGTTTGTATTCAACCCCCCCTTCTACAAACTTGTATAACCCTTCGGGACCAACACTTGGTTATAAAGCTAATGCTGAAAAACAACCACTGATCATTCCATACTTATGTTTGGAAAGTTTGTCTCCTATATCCCAGACACTTCATCTTCTCAGTGTTCCTCTTCAAAAACCCCTATCCCTGAGGAAATCTCTACCTCAGTTTCTAAAGGTAAAGAAAAAATTGTTTATCCAAAACCTCAGAAGAGTACCTTTGCACCTAAGCTGAATGCTTTTAACGCTTCAGTGACCCATCCCTTTAATTCTAAGAACAAGATCCCTGGATTCTTTCAGCGATCCACTCCTAGAATCAAAGTGGATATTATTGGTAAGAAATCAGAAGAACTGATTGTTCCTCCCATTTCCAATGCCAAAGATATACTTGGTGCTGGCCCTGCTCATTAAAAAATAACGGGTAAGCATGCAAATGATCCTAAAGCTACTTTTAGCTATAGGAAATCTTATCACTGTGGACTTACAAATCATGTTGCTAGTAAGTGCCCCACAGCCACTAAAGCAGAAAAGATAGCTAAGGTGAAGATCAATGCTCCCAAAGCAAAGAAGACCACTGAGGATAAGAAATTAACCAAAGTGAAAACTGACAACAAAGCTGAATCTTCAAATGCTGCGAAGATTGCTGAACCTTCCACTTCCTCTACCACCACTGACAAATCTAAACCCAAATTGAAATGGGTGCCTAAGTCAAACTAATCTTCCTTTGTTTGCAGGTTAAGAAGGGTATCTGGTATCTCGATAGCGGATGCTCTAGACACATGACTGGTAAGAAGAACCTGCTCACTGAGTATAAGGAAGAGAAAGGTCCCTCAGTGACCTTCGGTGGAAATGGAAAAGGCCATACCCGAGGATTTGGTGTACTCTCTAATGGTACAACAACCTTCAGAAGAGTCGCATATGTTGAAGGACTGAAGCATAATCTTCTAAGCATCAGTCAGCTTTGCGACATGGATAACAAAGTGATTTTCACTAAGGAATCCTGCTTTGTCGCTGACAAAAAGGAGAAGATAGCTCTCAGCGGTTATCATTTAGAAAATGTTTACGTTATAAACATGGACTCTACAACCACTGAGAACTCTTGTTTCTTCTCAAAAGCCTCATCTGATGTCATCTGGATATGGCATAAAAGGCTCTCCCATATCAACTTCAAGACATTGAATACTCTTTCTTCTAAAGAGTTAGTCACTGGTCTACCTCAACACTCATACGCCAAGGAGTCCTTATGTTCAGCGTGTGAGAAAGGGAAACAGACCAAAGCAAGCTTCAAGTCTAAGCAAGTTTCCTCAGTGTCATCTCCTCTACAACTTCTCCATATGGATTTATTTGGCCCTGTTAACAAACAATCCATCGCTGGAAAGAAATATACATTGGTCATAGTTGATGAATTCTCTCGATATACCTGGGTAACGTTCCTCCGTTCTAAGAGTGACACCCCTGAAGAACTCATCACCTTTGTTAGGAAAATGGAAGTCCTGAACAACATGACCGTTCGCTCAATAAGGAGTGATCATGGGACTGAATTCAAAAACAGTTCTCTTGATTCATTCTTTGAAAGTAAGGGTATTTCTTACAACTTCTCATCAGTGAGAACACCGCAACAGAATGGAGTCGCTAAAAGACGAAATCTAACTATCATCGAAGCTGCACGTTCAATGATCAGCGATTCTCACCTGCCTACTCAGTTTTGGGCAGAAGCTTTCAACACTGCTTGTTTCACTCAAAACAGGTCGCTGATAGTCAAAAGATTCAAGAAGACAGCCTATGAACTCTTTCACGGGAGAAAGCCTTCAATTAGCTTTCTTCACATCTTTGGATGTTAGTGTTTCATACTAAACAACAGAGATGACCTTGGAAAGTTTGATCCTAAGGCTGATGATGGAATCTTTCTTGGATATTCTTCAGTCTCCAAAGCCTTCAGAGTCTTCAATCGAAGAAGACAGACTGTTGAATAAACTATCCACGTCACCTTTGACGAATCCCGTTCAGCAAATTCTAGACCTTCTGCTGATACTGAAGAACTGAATCAATGGTTGTTTTTTCATCTTGGTGATTCAGAATACATTCCCATTCCTCCATCTCATACTCATCCTGCTGAAGATGATGGTCCTACTATCATCCCAAGCATGCAGACTAGTGAAGCTGAAACATCATGGGTCTCAGCTGTTCCTCTAAACACTATGCCTGCCTCTGAACCTTCTATCTCAGACATACCATCTATTTCTCAGTAATCAGTGAATGAAATGCAATCTGTACCTCTTCCTCTCTTAGCTGATATACCAGAAGTTGCTGAAGCCTCATCTTCAGCTCCTCAAGTTCAGGTCGAGTCAGCGACTTATGCTTCGGCTCAGCGATGGACTATCAATCATCCCATTGAGCAAATTCTTGGTGATCCAAACGCTGGTATTCAGACTCGACGAAGTGCGGGTAATATTTATTTATTCGTTAACTTTAATTCTCTGATTGAACCAAAGAAAACAGATGATGCCCTCCAATATCCGAACTGGGTCAGCGCTATGCAAGAAGAGCTGACTGAATTTGAAAGAAACAAAGTTTGGAAGCTTGTTCCTAGGCCATCCGACAAATCAGTGATAGGCACTAAATGGGTCTATCGAAACAAGTTGGATGAGCATGGAACTGTAACCCACAACAAGGCTCGACTTGTTGCTCAGAGATACAGACAAGAGGAAGGTATAGATTACGACGAGACTTTTGCTCCAGTGGTAAGACTCGAAGCTATTCGTCTATTCTTAGCTTACTGTGTACACAAAGACTTCAAAGTTTATCAAATGGATGTCAAGTCAGCGTTCCTAAATGGAAAGCTGAATGAAGAAGTCTACGTGGAACAACCACCAGGATTCTAAGATTCTAAGCATCCAGGTTATGTTTATAAACTGGATAAGGCACTTTATGGCTTAAAGCAAGCTCCTCGTGCATGGTATGACACACTCTCTACTTATCTCCATATTGAAAAATTTGAGCGTGGTCAGATTGACAAAACTCTATTTTTCAGGAAAGTAAAAGGTCATATTATTCTTGTTCAAATATATGTCGCTGATATTATATTTGGTTCCACTAACCCTGACTTGTGTACTCGTTTCGCTGATAGAATGAAAGCAGAATATAAAATGAGTATGATGGGTGAGCTAACATATTTCCTTGGTCTTCAAATAAAACAAAATGAAAAAGGAACTTTCATTAATCAGGGAAAGTATGTTAAAGATATGCTGAAGAAATTTGATTTAACTCAGAGTTCAGCTATGAAAACCCCTATGGCACCGCCGCTGACACTAAACAAGGATCCTTCTGGAATACCTGTTAATGTCACGCTGTACCGTGGGATGATCAGCTCTCTCTTATATCTTACAGCTAGCCGACCTGATATTATGTACGCAACCTGTTTGTGTGCACGATATCAAGCTGAACCTAAGAAATCTCATTTGATCTCTGTAAAGCGAATTTTTCGATACCTTAAGGGTACTCCTAACCTAGGTCTTTGGTATCCAAAATACTCAGGGTTTGATCTAATCGCCTATTCTGATAGTGATTTTGCATGTTGCAAATTGGATAGGAAAAGCACCACAAGTGGCTGTCAACTCCTAGGTGGAAAGCTGGTGAGTTGGACAAGTAAAAAGCAAAACTCAGTGTCCACCTCAACTGCTGAAGCTGAATATGTAGCCGCTGGAAGCTGTTGTTCTCAGGTCTTGTGGATGAGAAATCAACTACTGGACTATGACTTACAACTCTCAAAGATTCCAATCTATTGCGACAGCACTAGTGCCATCGCTATAGCCAGCAATCCAGTGCTACACTCAAAGACAAAACACATCGAAATCAGGTATCATTTTATCAGAGATCATGTAATGAATGGTGATATAGAACTTCATTTTGTCCCTACTGACTTTCAGTTAGCTGATCTGTTTACCAAACCTCTTGATGAGACAAGATTCAACTTTCTCATCAGCGAGCTTGGAATGCTGAACTTTGAAGAATAAAATCTTCAACGGTTCGCATATGATCAGGGGTAATATGAACTTGTATAAACCCTTTCCATCATCTTCTCTCTGAACAAAATTGATTCGCTGATATCAAGGTATGTTCTCTCATACTCGCTGACATTCACCTATGAATGCAAGATTTCAAAACAAATTGCATCGCTGAATATCTCTTCCTTTCAGTGATACTTTTGAAATTTCTAAATCTAACACTGATATTTCTATTCAGTGCTTCATGTTTTCAAAAATGTCCCAGAGTCTTTCAAAATCCTCAGAGACATCCTAAAATGTGAAAGGACTTTTGTGACGTCATCAAACGGATAAACCCTGGCACGTTCTTTTTCTGACACACGTTTGCACGTTTCATTTTCTCAACCATTCATATGCAAACACGTGTCCGTGTCATCATGAAAAACTTTTCCCGCTCATAGTTTTTCTCTCTCTACTCTCATTATATAAACCCTTTGAGTTTATATTTTTTCCTTTATGCGAACAACTTCTCCTTCTTCAAGAAATCACTGTTGCATTTCGAACTCCTCGTTTTCCAGATATTGTTCGTCTTCATCATCTAAGGTTAATATTCTCATTATTTACTTTTTATAAACTTGTTGTTGATCTTATTCTTGTTATTAACAGATCAAACAATAGAAACCTTTTTAAAAATGAAATCATTTTCTCTTCATGATTTTATGAACACAACCTTCATGGTTGTTCTTCAAGTTTAAAATCAAAATCTTAAAGTTGTTCTTCATATATTTTTCCAGAATCTCTTCTTCAAACAGAAACTGGAAAACAAATTCTCTATACGTTTTGTATTTCTTTTTCAAAACAAGAAAAACCCTAATCTTCATTAAGACATTTTTTTGTCTGAATGAAATGGACAAAATTCAAAAACATCTGTTTGGAAAATCTTTCCACATTAAGACATTTTTTTGTTCATTTTCTTCGTGGTTATACGTGTTACTCAGAAATGGCATCTACTACTGACACTGCAACTGCGAAGTCTCCCACTGCCGCTGAGATCACTGAGTTCACAAAGGCTCCTCAGGTTAAATTCGATCTCAAGAAAGTTACGTTTCAACACAATAATCCCTATGCTCTCTTCGAATTCCCTGAAAAGAAATAGGTCACATATCTTGATGACGCTGTGAACTTTCTCAAGACTTGTCCTATATCGACAGCTCTTACTACCGCACCCCTGCACATCGATATCTTCTAGCTCAGTTCTGGTATACTGCCAGAAGAACTTAGGTGCCCTCAACCAAAGATCCTAAGAAACTGGTTGATGTTATTCTCTGTGACACCAAACATGGAACCTCAAAGATCACCCCGTATCACATCAGGCGTGCTCTAAACCTTCCCGGCAGTACCAAAGAAAACCGTTTTGTCCCTCTACTAGATCCCAAAAAGAACCCTGCTGATAGGGCAACCCTGATTGCATTCTTTGATGCAATGGGTTACACATGGGACACAGGGAGAGACAAATACCCTGACAAGAAGCTAACTGCCATCAAGAAGTCAATGATGCCTAGCGAGATGAATTTCATCTTCGTTCATCTGATTAGCTGCCTGACAGCAAAAGTTGGGTCAACTGACCAAGCATCCCAACCCCAACAGGCCATGGGATACTCATTGCTGAAGGGTCTTCATGTTGATTGGGCATCAATCATCTATGACGACCTGGCGTTCAGGGTGGGCATGGCTAACAGACCAACATGTGTTCCATATCCAAGGTTTGTCAGCGATCTCTTTCTACACGGACTTGGGGATGAATACCCAAAAGTGGGTGACCTGAGACTCTCTCAGGTTGGCTCTAAGGTGCTCGACTTCAAAGCTCTGCCAAACGAGGTACGTCTTACTACTCTCTTATCTATTCTTAATCCTCCTTCTTCTACTTCTGCGACTACATCAGTGGTAATCCCCAACGCTGATACCCAGACTGCAACCTCTACTCCTTCTCGTAAAAGGAAACACTCTACTTCCCAACTTGATTCTGTAATGATCAAGAAAACCAAGGAGCAACCCTCCAAGCCTTTCCAGGCTGAGGACCTAGCGTCTGACTCTCAGCAGACTACGCTAGATGGTTTCGTGGTACGCTCTGCCACAGCTGATCAAGCCACCTCTTCTATCCCAACTTCAGCGTCTCTAAACGCTGAGGTTATAAGCTTGGAACTGAACCCACCTCCTTCAGACCCTCCACGGACTGAAGAAGTATTTCTCAGCGGATCGAACGCTGAACCCGTTACCAAAACCCTCTTCTCAACCTTCACTCCTCCCACCATCTCTTTGGACACTCCACCAGTATTCCCCCCTTCTCTATACAGAACATCATGCTCGATACATCAGCTGCTACTCTACAGGGGATGATGCATCAAAACTTAGGATTTGCAGGCACTTCTATGCGCCATGGCACTCTGGAAGGCGACATGGAACACTACTCAGGTCAACGAGGTTTCGACAACTTCACCAACCCGCCTGTAGGTATACACATAACTCCAAACACTCCTCTCTTAAAACCCCAAACTTCTGAGCTTTCCTTTGTTCACAAGTTCTCAACTTTTTCAGGTCCTAATTTGGGAGATATCAACACTTCCCTCAAAGGCTTGGAAACGAAGGTGGAATCTCTCACCACCACTCTTACTGCAAACTCTTCAGCGGTTACAGACGCTGGAGATGCACTCAATAAGCTGACCACCGAGGTCCAAGGCAAAGCCTCCAGCGCTGAACTGGAGAAGGTGGATGGTAGCATTGGTCAATTTTCTACCACCCTCGCTGAAAACTCCACTGCCAACAATACTCTCTCCACCAACTTTAAGGCCCTGTCCAATGAATTCACAACATTGAAGACAACGGTCGATGATCTTCAGGGAGAGGTGAACTCTGTAAAGTCTGAAGTGACTTCGGTGAAGACTCTAGTGCAGCAAATCCTCGATCGCCTGAACGCTGCTACATGTGCTCCCTCGCACTTTACTCAGGTAGATCGAGAGGAACTTCAACGAATCACTCCTACTATATCTGGCCTGGAAGATAGATTAGGTAGGATTGAAACATGTGTTGGGATCTCTGGCCTGGAAGACAGGGACCCAATGCAGACTGATGCTGCTGCTGCTGAGAATGCTATTTCCTCCCCCATCCATCATATGGAAGAGGGGGAGAAGACTGAAGACCTTCCCCATAATGCTGAGGGGGAGGAGAAAAATCTTGAAGACCTTCCTCGTAACTCTGAGGGGGAGGGTATTGACATTAATGCTGCTGCGATAACCAATAAACCTCAGGGAGTTGAAAACCCTGAGGGAACCGAGAAAATTCCCACTGCACTTGAGGGGGAGCAACTCGTTGAATCTCTCAGAGCTAAGAAACTTTTTGCCGAAAGAAAGAAAGCTGAAGAAAAAGACAGAGAGTATGCCTTAGAGCTCGCTCAGCGTTCTTTTGAAGATCAAGACATGAAGAAATTTCCTGTTGCTGTTCAAGAAAAACTACTGTTGGACGCACAGAAGACTCGCCAAAAGAAGACCAAAGTCAACGACACCACTCTTGAATGGTGTAAGGAGAGTTGCCACAACAGACAACATTCCTCAAGAATAAAAACTGTTAACGTTCGACGGAAATACGCTTTGAAAAACAACATAAGGGTACCGATTGTTAATATCCAAGTTGTCAGAGAGAACGGCCACTTCAGAACCTACTACATGTCTGATATACACAAGTTTGGCTTCTTTGAATGGCTGGAAATGAGGATAGCAATTCAGCGCTCTCGCTCCACTTTCAAACCCTATGTCATTGAAGCCATAAACAGGCAGATTGACTTAGTGTCTTCAGCAATTGATATTCCTCCTCCACCATCGACAAAAGGACAAGCTTCTCCAAAGAAGCAAAGAACTTCCTCCTCAGGACCCGCTCAAAGAAATGAGACTGGTATCAGTTTCTCTCGTGAAGCAGTTCTTGTCCCTAACCCTGACCTCTCCGGACTTGATACATCTCTACCTCCTACTAAAGATTTCATTCCCGGTAAAGTTATTAGTGAACCCTATGGCATATTCTTCTATGACTATATTGGTCACCCACGATTTCAACGCATCTCTGAGTTATACAAAACTCCGATTGAACAACTTAGAGATTTACTTACTTGGTGCGAGTACCGACACAGTCTACTTGGATCACTCCTGAAGCCCCACATATATCGCGAAGCAAAGAAACGAAGGGAACAGGGAATCACTGTCCCTGATTGGATGATTCCAAAGTCTGATTCACTTGACGAATTGGTCAAGAAAGAACCTGAATAGTTGATAGGATTTCTCTCTGTAATTTTTCTATCTTTATCAGCTAATATCTTTTTTACTTGTAAATTCATTTGATGTACTTGTAATTTTTCCACTTCCCTCTGTAACCTTTACGAAGTTCAAAGAAAAATTTCAGCGAATGTACTTTACTCCATCAGTACTCAAAAGATCCCAGAAAACAGTAAAAGGGACAAATATTTTATGAGTTCTTTTTATCCTTATGTTTTCATACTTAGCCATTTTTCTTTCATTGCTATGTCATAATCAAATAGGGGGAGATTGTTGATCCAAACCCCCAGTGATTTGATAATGACCCTTCTAAACACTTAGTGAAAATTGTAAGTAGACGATATGTATTAGAGTTTCACTATCGCTGATAAGTACTATGTCTCTACAATACCGCTGATAGGAAACTCATGTTCTTTGATTTATACATTCTGCGAACACTGTTCATCAACATAGCCCTGAGCCTGTTCAGTCTTGTTGATGATCGCCGATAGTTTAGTTGATTACTTATGATCCCTGAAGACAAGTTACACGTCAACAAAGGCTCTACGCTGAAGTCGAAGATCAAGCCCAAGAACCAGCGACAAAGTCTACTAATGAATTGATACGGATATCAGCGAAGCCAAGACCTGTCCACTCAACGTGAAGTTACAAGTAGAAAACTTCAGCGAACGCTGATCCTTATCATATGCTGATAAGGAAATCATTCAGTGAACTCTGATCATGAAGTTTCCTCTACAAGTTACTTTTGTCTTATCCCCTTGCACGTCCCCGTACGATAATGTCAGAAAGGACATCCCTTCTACACTGTTCATCATGCGGCTACTAGGTTGTCTACCAAGGTCAAACCATGCGACCAATCAGCTGCTGCCACGTGTAAAGTTATATTGCTACGCATTAAATGCATGAAGTATATAAGAAGAAACCCTACTTCAAAATGAAGTGCTCGACCATCTTCTTCTTTCTCTCTTAGTGTTAGAATATTACTCGTAGTATTTGTAAGTTTCAGGATACACTCTTACAATCAAATATGAACAATTAAGATCGTATTCACAGCAACTGGTCATATGATTTATTAACAATTTGTGAATTACAAGATATTACAATGAATTTCTCTCTCAATAGATCTAACAATTTATGCGTAAAGAGTTATCCGAAAAGTTAGCCAAAAGATTCAGTTAGCTACAGTTGCTAACTCCTATATATACTGTTTAAGAAAGGCTAAAGCTACAGTACATATAAGAAACAGACTAATAGAACAATTACACATGTCCTAATTAGTAACTGATTATAACAGAAAATATCATAAGATATAAGTTCTGAACATGTTGTTCAGAACTTCTGAACATACTTCTGAATAGGCGCTTCAGAACATTTGTCTTCATAGTCAGAAGTTCTGAGTCTCCTACTCAGAACTCTGAACCTTCTAGTCAGAATCCAACACTTAGAATCTTTTTGAGATTTCTCACTCAGAACTTCTGAGTCTTCTACTCAGAACTTCTGAGTCTTCTGAGTCTTCTTTAGTCTTCTTACTCAGAACTCAACACTTGTGTTTTTGACAAAACTCTAGACCTAACAGTATTCTTATCTCAGTTATGTCTTAATTCTAGTGCAAGAAACTTAGTGTTCTTAACTTGTTTAGATTAGGTTAATCCTTAATCTTGTTCCGCAACAAGTTGTAAATTGTTTGTGATTTATCAATAAATAATTTAGAAAGTAAAAATATGTGTGTTTGTATTCAACCCCACCCCCCTTCTACAAACTTTTATAACCCTCCGGGACCAACATACTCCCACATGACCCTTTCCTTTGCCATTTAGCTCTAAATCTCCCAAATATAGGTGTATGAGCTTAATAGCATCAATAAGTAGCTTTTCAGAGAAGTGTTAGTCAATAAGATAAAGATTAGTTAAAAGACTTGTATTAAATGATCTTGAGGGTATAGGAACTCACAATCTAGGTTTTAAGTCAAAAACCTAGAAAAGTAGCAAACCCTAGAAATGGCAACTCTTTAGATGAAGGGAGCTTGAGACTAGCTAGACCTTGATGGCTTCTTCTTGACAACTTCTTAGCCTATAAGTCCACCATAAATGCAAGGATCCTTCCAAAGTATTTAATGAGGAGAGATGGAAGAAGGAAAAAGATGAAAATCGCCCCTTGGGAGAGGAGAATCGGGTTCCAAATCTGATTTCTAGAAGTGGGTTTCATCTTGGCAAAAAGTGGTATAAAAGGTCACTACATCTCCCGCTTGCGACATTGACCATGCGACTATGCCATGGGCATAGTTGCGGGCATAGTCGCGCCCCACCACCATGCTTCTATTTGTTTTCGTCCTCTACCAGTAACATTGACCATGCGACTATGACCATGGTCAAGGTCGCCGGTCATAGTCGCGCCCGACCCTCAACCCATTGTTTCCTCGCTGAAAATTCCCAAAATGCTACGTTGCTTGTTCCGAGACTTCATGCATTGTTTTGAGTGTGTTTATCATTCAATATGGAGTCATGTAATGGGCATGTGAGTCAGTCATGTTTGAGAAGTGGGGAGCTTTGATATCCTCACTTTGAAGCCAACGCCCAAGTGGGTATACTGGTAGTCTTCGTATTGCGAAGAGGAACCTGTATAGGCTTGGAATCTAGGACTGTAGGTATTATAGAGAGGAACACGTGTAGGGTTGGACTTCAAGACCATCAGTATTACAGAGAGGAACCACTATGGGATCAGACTCCGGGACGATAGGTATTAAGATGATGAACTCGTGAGGGGTCGGGCACCGAGACCCTTGTTTTGAGCCTTTGACCTAGTAGAGTTGACACTAAGTAATCAGGGGTATTTTGGGAATGAATTCGTGTGGAGTCATGCCACAAGACCATTGACTTGTAGATGTAACTCTATGAAGTGTAAGTAGTCATTAAGGTCGGGGGTATTACAGAAATGAACTCGTATGGGGTTGAGCTCCGGCAGCTTGGGTATAGGGATGGAAACGGGGTGGGTATTAGGCAGGCAACGCATCCATCATCCCCGAACCCCGTTTAAGTCCCCCGTCCCCGACTCCACCCCAACAAATCCCCGACAGGTTTGGAGGGAAGGAATCCCGGACGGGTTTGGGTAACCCGTTGGGTACCTGTTTAATAAAAAATAATGTATCTTAAAATTAAAATTATAATGATTTGTCACTATATTAATCACCAATATTGAAATGTCAAATATATTTGTCATTTAATAATATATATAGACATATATTCATATAGGGGTTGGTTATTTTACAAACCAGTGAAATCTAACAAACCGTACAAACCACGTTTAACCAATCATATTTTTTCATTTTTTTCACTTTTTCTTTATTATGGGGGTTGATTAGTCAATAATACATAAAATAATTTCATCAAGAATATATAAAGATTGATTAATCAACAATATATGAAACAAATTTCATCAAAGTGAGAAATACATGACACAATTTCATTGGTACATAGAAACAAAATTATATGAAACAATTTCATCAAAAAAGAAATTATATGAAACAATTTCATCATATGAAACACTTTCATGAAACAATTTCATTCAATTAAACATTGAAAATAAGAGTTTGTACGGTTTGTTAGATTTCACTGGTTTGTAAAATAGTCTTGGCCTATTCATATATTTATTTATATAGACACACTATATACATATATTAAATAAAATAAAAAAATTAATCAGGGTCGAATTAGGGGCGGGTAATGCCATCCCCGACCCTGCCCGACCCCGTTTCGGATATGAAAATAAATCCCCGTCCCCACCCTGCTACCCGTCAACCCGGGGAATGCCCGCCCTGTTAGGGTCGGGTACCCACGGGTACCTGCCCCAACGGGTAAAAATTCAATCTCTACTTTGGTATAGTGGTTGAAATTTGAGAGGAGCTAGACACCAGGATCGTGATCTTAAGGTATTAATTGATAACGTTGACTCATGGCTTACTTTGTGTTTCTCTATAGTCGATGAAAAAGAGTCTCCCCTGTCACCGAAATATAAACAAGGATGAGGCATAATACATTGCCAATAAATCATGGAGAACACTCCATTGAAAATATAATACGTCTCCGAAAACATGGATAAAAGTAAATACCCAAAACAACACATTTCGATGATGGGGGAGACCCGTCTCTATCAAGGTGACGAGAACACGTGACTGGGGTCACCTATAATGTTATTGGATTACATCTCAAGTCCCGGTTTTAGTTCCCATGCCATCAAAACATCACAACCTCAAACCATTACATGCCTTTATGGTCTACTCCGTCGAGTTACACCTCAAGGACTTACGGGACCATATTGCCTATCCAATTTAGACGAGTTACACCTCAAGGACTTCAATGTCCCTTATTGTCTACTCGCTAGTGACCCAAGATGGCCAACAAAATATGTGCATAAAATCCATACGATCTAAATCCTCATGCACAAGGAGATAGACACCAAATAACCCATAGCCCCGAAGTACAACCCATAATGATGTTGGGTTTTGTTCAAAAACGATTTCTTTATAGAAAACATTTGCAACAGAAGCTTTTAAAAATGAACAACATTAAAGAAAGTTTAACACCCACCAAGGATCCATTTGCATGAAACATGAAAGATTTAAACTAAACAAGGAGGTTTTAGAAAGTACAACCTTTGTAGACCTTGGAGATGATTAGTTGAAGATGGCAAGAACTCAAAAAGAATTCCTCTTTAGTCACCAACAAGTTCCAACACTATTGTATGCTAGTACTTCTTCTTGAAGATTGATGCAAGACTTCAAGAACTCTAGAATAGAGTTGTAAATGGAAAAACACAAAACACACACACACACACTATGTGTGTGTGTTCGGCCGAAAGTGGAGAGAGGAGGGAGAGAGAGAGCAAAAATCAAGTGTATCTTTTTGAAGGCTTCATCATCTCTTTTATGCTAAAACCACAAGTCAAGTTAAGTATTTTTATTGGCTCATAAAGTGATCCAATGAAAAATGAGCTTTCCATGCATAATTTCATTTCAAGCCCCTTTCGTTTAAAATAGTTTAAAATCTTTATTTTAATTGTGTAAACTTGCTACTTGTAATCCCTCCTTGTATCCACTAGTTATTAAAATCATCATATTTTAATAAACTAGATTTCCTTTTTGCATCTTATATTAAAAATTATATTTATTAATATAATTAATGATATTCATCAAGAAATAATATTTATCAAGAATCAAATTCTTATAAATATCAATTTAGTGTCTACTTGTTGTTCGGTGTGACCCTATAGGATCATATATTACCGGTAATATTATTTTACAATTACTCTTGAGCACATTTAACCAACAATCTCCCACTTGCTCAAGATTGCATTATAAAATAATATAGACAGTGGTGGACGTCTAGCAACATCTCACTGCCCCCAGTAATGTATGACGGTAAGTGCCATTCAACAACATTCAATTCCCACAATCTCATATCTCCAATTTATGTATAAGGTGTGGTATCAGTATTTCCATTTGTTTAGACATCATGTTGAGCATGAGACATGGATCACAATCATTCTCATTTATTGTTCAACTTTTGGTAAGGCGCCTTAGATGTCTCACTCTTAACATATTAAGAGAAACAAATTCCATCTTGACTACATACGCCTCTTATGCAGTTCATGTCTTGCCCAATAATGGCCTTTATAGCTGCCTTTTTCAAGAACAACGGTTAACCATATTAAAACATAACACTCCTTACACTTGAGTCCCAAATATGCATCTCAGGTCGAAGGACACAAAGATACTACATTCTATTCAAGAATCACTTATGACGACGATCCATGAAGTGATCTTGAAGCGGGTCAAGTCCAATATTTGTTCCCTTAACAAGCACCTATGAACTTGGTTGCAACACTTTGCCACTTTTACTTTTAAATGTCAACCAATCCAATTCATATTAGTCTTACTTCATAGTTGTTCCCACAACTATGATTGACTATGGACATTTAGAATAATCAATTTATTCAAGGATTTAAACATGCTAATTGTTAGCTTCAATCTTCCTAATCATAAAAGTATTTAGAAGTAGTGAAAAATAGGCTAAGTGAAGAAAGCCTCTTACAGAGGCTCTGCCGAACTTACCGAGAGATCAAGGTCTAGAAGCTACAGAAGCTAAAGAGGCGTCCTACAGAAGCTCTGTAATACGCACAGAGAAGACCAAAGACTCAGAATCCGGTGAAGACTGCTCTTCTAAGGACCAAACCGCAGAACCTCTGTGGCACTTCACAGAGCCTCTGCGGTCTTCAACAAAGACAAAAGATATTTATAATATCTTGCTACTGTTACAGGACCTGTTCATCAACTTGCATGGTAGCATGCCCTGTCCAACTGCAACGTGTCAAACTCTGATGGGATTCAATAGGGCTTAGTACATAATAGACGTCTGCTGCATTAAATGCAATAACAGCACGTCCAACTGTTCATGCCATTCGTCCAACTATTCATACCGTCCTTTGTGAATAGTAGCATATGCTTTATGGTCCCCTTAGAGTAGTATATAAGGAAGACTCATGTTGAGTTCTTCCTATCCATCGATCGATCAATCGAACAATCGAAACAAGAATTCAAGAGAGAAAAACATCACAAGAACACATAGCTTTAAACACTTTGAGAGTCATATCTGTTTTAAAAGCTTTGCTTACTCACTGTTCTTGAATCTGTTCTTAATATATATATTCAGTAAACTTTGAGATATTATTTCCTGTTCACTGTTTATTTATATTGTGTTCTAAATCTATCAATCATATCTGTTAGTTCTTCAAATACGCTTCCGCATCAAACATAAATTCGAACTAATAGATCTGACAATCTTGTATAAGCAAAACGGGAACCAACAATTGGTATCAGAGCATAGCTTGATTTTCAATATCAAGTGATCCTCGTTTTTACAAGATTAGTGATAGAAATCATTTTTTTTCCTATTCCTCATCTCTAGGTTAAAACTCCATTAAAGTGTACTCTGGGAACTGTTCAAACCCAGAAAACTTTCCAGATCTTCAGACTCATACTCTTTAAATCATACTATCTTTTCAGAACCTTAAAAATGACAAATACAAATAACTTCTTTACTGCTGGTTCACTCACCAAGCCTCCTACTCTCCTTCGAGATGAGTATCCTCAATGGAAGATAAGAATGGTTCATTTCTTTGAGGGTACTGAAAAAAATCTAGTACAATATCTTTACAACCTTCCTCCTGTTCCCATGATAACAGTACCATGAGTACCAGCCACTGCTGAATCTCCTGAAATCCCTGAACATCAAAAACCAAAGCCAAAAGAAGAATGGTCAAATGAAGATAAGGCAGAAGATGAAGTTGCACAGAAAACAAAAAGAATCCTGATAATGGCTATCCCTAACGAGCTTTTTCAATCCTTAGATGCATGCGAAACTGCGCACGATCTTTGGAAAGAATTAGAAAGACAGTTGGAAGGGGGTGCTAAAACACAGAAGAACCGAAGGGCACAATACATAAATGAATATCATGCATTCAGAGCATCTACAACAGAATCTCTGCAAACAACGTACGACAGGTTCAACTCTCTCATAAACAAATGCAGAAAGTCTGGCATTCACAGAACCTCGGAAGAAAATAACGTCATGTTTCTAAAGAGTCTGAATGATGAGTGGCTTCAACTGTCTATGTCTTTACAAACAACCCAAGATCTAGACTCATGGACACTCTCTGATCTCTATGGAACACTAGCTGCACAAGAGCCTCAAATAGCACAGGCTAAAACAATAACCATTGCACCATACGCATTGGTTAGTAAATCAACAGAGGCTAAAGAAAGACCAAGAAATGAGAGATCAACAGAGGAAAAGAAGAAGGAGAAGAAGAAGATAGTGATGGTTGATAGCGAAGAAGACGAGCTGATAGAGGAAGAAATAACTCTTGCGTCATTAGCTAAATCATTGGCTCTATTGACAAGAGAGTTCAGAGGTAATCAAAGAAAGTTTGAAAATGACAGAAATAGCAGAGACAACCAGAGAGAAAGAAGAGATGATGGGAGAAGAGAAGAATCAAGTGACCGACAGAGGTCAGACTACAGAAGTGACCGACAGAGGTCGAGCGACAGAAACTACAGAGGAAATGACCGACAGAGGTCAGATGACAAGGTAGGCCACACACAAGAATGCTACAAATGTGGTAAGCCTGGTCATTACGCAAACGAATGCCGAACAGAGAAAGGTGGAGACCAACAGAAGTCCGACGATCGAACTGGAAACACCTCCCAAGGTTGTCTAAACTGCGGCAAGCCAGGCCATTTCGCAAAAGATTGCAGAAGTAGACAAAATCGCCCATAGAAGGACTCAGCTTTTTACAAAAAGAAGGCTGAATATTATGCACAAAAATCCCTAATGGCGAACAAAAGGCATTCTGAAGCAAATAAGGAGGACTTCGAGTCAGACTCTACCTCTGATGATGAATTCACCACCAATGCCCTGTTCTGTGGCATGGCAGAAGTCGACTCGGGCACTGACAATGAGGTATCCATTTCAAACTCTACCTCTTGTATTAAATATGTAGATAATGATTCAATTAGACTTAACATTGAACTGATTGAACTAAGAGAGATAAATGAAAGTATTCAGAAAAGACTCACCTTTAATGAGAGAGAAGTAAGGCTTCTCACTCAAGAAAAAGCCAAAATTTTTGAAGAAAAGGAAAGAGTAGAAAAATATTGGAGCAAAAATGTAGATCCTTTAAAAAGGCAAATTTCTGAATTAACCTCTGCTTTAAAAGTCAAAACTAAAGAGCTTTCAGTTTCTAGGAGTGAAACAACTGACATAAGAGCTCTCAAATAATACTTTCAAAAAGAGAGAGAGGTACTTTGGCAAGATCTACTCAGAAGAGAGGTTTTACTTAAAAACTATAAAGATGCACAGAAGGTGTATGAGAAAGTAAACTCACAAATAGGAAGACGAGGTATAGGGTACAATGATATTACTCTAGGTGTTGAAGGCAAAAAACTTAAACCTCTGTCTTCTTTGTTTGTAATAGGAAATACAAATAAACCATCTTTTCCAAACTTACTCTCTGTAAGTAAAAGGGTTAAAATCTCTGCAGAACCTCACTTAAGGAAACATACGAAGATGATCAATGTGTGGTTTGAAAACACAGATTCATCATCTTCAACCTCTGTCAATAGAGGAATCAAACCAAAGAAATATCTGAAAACACAAGATCAGATTGGTATCTTCAAGTTTGGTAAACCAGAGACTCAAACACAGGTTGCTTTTGTCTGTATGTTAGATGTCGAAAAGAAATTATCTGCAAAAGCTCCTGAGTTTAAACCCATCATTTCAGAAGAAAAACTTAAAAGATCAATTGAAAAAGAAATCTTGGAAGTTTTGAAATCAAATGTTTTAGAAAATCTCTGTACATCTTCTATAAATCAAATTCTCGCTGAAAAGATCTCATCAGAAACCTCTGCCATCTATGAAAGTTTTTCTACAGAGGAAGAAAGCTCGTACGATACATGCTCAGAAAATCCAGCCTCTGTCGAAAGAAATGACTCAACCTCTGTATATGAGGACGATTCATCCTCTGACGACTCAGAGACTGATTCTAAATCAGGGATAATTCACTGTGACACAGAGGATATTAAATTCTCCTCTGAAGTTCTTAACAGAACAATTTCTCCAAAAGAGAAAATCACAGAGATACCTATCTGTCCAGATTTTCTAAAAATGTGTATACAAGTCAAAACCTCTACAGAGCTTGATAATTTGAAAAAGGCCTCTGAAAATCCTAAAAGCTCAAAATTTTCAAAACCTTTAAGGCCTGAAGCTAACAAATATATTTCCTCTGTGACAGTGAAGACAGACGTTCACCACAGAAGAGACTCACAGAAGGCAGGACCTAAACAAGATTTTTGCAAAAAACATTCTAGTATTCATAGATCTTCTTGTGATAGGAAATCTAATGTTAAGAACGAATGTAATGCCTCTGTGACTCAGTTCAATGAATTCAATGAAAAGTTCAAACAAATCACGTCTCATATTAAATACTGTCATTGTTTTGATCTTATGTTCAAATTGAAAAATCACTTCTCAAGTCCAGATTGCTTACTCTCCACTAAAATTCAAACTCCAAAGTCAAAACCTAGAGAGAAACAATCTGATCTTTCTACAAAAGATAAAATGTATTTCAAGAATGCTAAGGCAAACTTGAAAAATTCTAACAATATTAGACCCATATGGATATGGGTACCTAAGTCTCTGTGATTGTCTTACAGAAGCAGTATGTGCCAATTTGGTATCTTGACTCCGGATGCTCAAGGCACATGACTGGCGACAGAAGTTTACTATCCACGTACAAAGAAACACACGATGGTGGATTTGTAACTTTTGGAGACAACAAGAAGGGACACATCAAAGGCTATGGAGTCATACAGAAGGAAAACGTCTCTGTATACAAAGTTGCATATGTGAATGGCCTTAAACACAACCTACTCAGTGTAAGTCAACTCTGTGATACAGGATTTGATGTCTTGTTCAAAAGGACTTTCTGCTCTCTGCAAAGTGAAGACACAGGAATGGAACTTCTGCGAGCCGAAAGAAAAGGTGATCTGTATCTGATGAACTTTTGTTCAAAAACCAAGGACAAAGTTTGCATTGTAGCTTGTGAAAGTAAAGAAGCCTGGTTATGGCATAACAGGTTCTGTCACTTGAACTTTCACACCTTGGATAAACTGGTCAAACTCGAACTAGTTAAAGGTTTGCCTAATGTTAAATTTAATAAAGATCACTTGTGTTCTGCCTGTGAAATGGGAAAACTCAGAAGAGCTTCCCACAGAGGCAAAACAGATGTGTCTTGCACTAGGCCTCTATACATGCTTCATGTCGACCTCTGCGGTCCCATTGCCATACAGAGCCTAGGTGGCAAGAAATACATACTTGTCTTAATTGATGAGTACTCGCGTTTCACATGGGTTGAATTTATTCGAAAGAAATCGGATGTTCCAATCATCTTGATTAATCTAATGAAAAGAATCCAAGTTCTTTATGAATGCAGAATACAGAAGTTGAGAAGTGACAATGGCACGGAATTTAAAAACTCTGTCATTGAAGCCTATCTTTCTACAGAAGGAATATCACAGAACTTCTCTGCCGCACGCACTCCACAGCAGAACGGCGTAGTCGAAAGGAAGAATCGAACGCTCGTGGAGGCCGCAAGAACTATGCTATCAGCATACGGATTACTGATGAACTTTTGGGCAGAAGCAATTTCTACCGCTTGTTACACACAAAATCGGTCAACCATTGTAAAAAGACACATCAAGACTCCTTACGAACTGATCAACAAAAGGCGGCCAAACATCAAGTTTTTCCATGTGTTTGGATGTAAATGCTTTGTTTTAAACGACAGAGATTCAAGAGGAAAGTTTGAGGTAAAAGCTGACGAAGGCAAATTCATTGGATACTCTGCCACTTCCAAAGCCTACAGAGTATACCTTACAAGATCTCGCAAAATCGTAGAAAGTATCAATGTTTCTTTTGATGATTCATTCCAGATGACTTCTGAGCAAATCAGTTCAGAACTCGAACTTAAAAGAGAAACCTCTGGCATCTCGCAAACGAAAGAAGACTTGAATCTTCTATTTTTAGAGATGTTCCACGATGACATTGATCCTTCTGTTGGAACCATCAGAGTTTCTGAAGAACCATCCTCTGTTGGACAAAATCCTACAGGTATGACTCTAACTGGTCCAAATAATGCTTCATCTTCTTCTATAAATACTACAGATGCAAATGCCGAAGAAGAAAATACAGAAGATGAAACATCAAGAAAAACTACCACAGAAGCTGCTGAAAAACAAACTCCACAATCCACAGAAGAACCAATTACAGAGGAAATTGAGGACCAAGACTATACGTCCTCAGAGGAACAAACTCCACCACCACTCATACCAATCATTCCACAAATGGTAGAATCTTCTACCAAGGTAAGAAGAACGACAGAGGCTATACAAGAAGAAGATCCACAAGAAGCTTCTGAAGAAAGGTTCGATGACATTGATGACCATCTTCCACGCACCACTCAGTGGACAAAAAGCCATCCTCCAAGCCAAATAATTGGAGAACCTTCTGACTCAGTAAAAACCAGGTCTGCCACTGCTAATTTTTGTTTCTTTACAAATTTTATTAGTGTGATAGAACCAAAGAAGATTTCTGAAGCACTAGATGACCCAAACTGGGTAGACGCCATGCAAGAAGAACTTCTGCAGTTTGAGCGTAACAGAGTATGGACTTTAGTACCTCTGCCACGAGGGAAACAGGCCATTGGGACTAAGTGGGTCTACAGAAATAAGAAGGATGAAGATGGAGTGGTCATCAGAAACAAAGCACGATTGGTGGCCAAGGGTTATAGACAAGAAGAAGGCATAGATTACGATGAGACTTTTGCTCCTGTCGCACGGCTCGAAGCAATAAGAATATTCTTAGTCTTCGCAGCCCACAGAGGTTTTAAAGTCTATCAGATGGACGTAAAATCAGCTTTTCTCAACGGTGAAATCTAAGAAGAGGTTTACGTAAATCAGCCACCAGGGTTTGAAAGCTCAAAGTTCCCAAGGCATGTATACTACCTTGAAAAGGCTCTGTACGGACTGAAACAGGCTCCAAGAGCATGGTACGAACGACTTTCTACCTTTCTTCTAGTCAATGGCTACGACAGAGGTACACCAGATACTACCTTATTCTATAAACGTAAAAACAGTGAAATAATGCTTGTACAAATCTATGTGGACGACATAATTTTTGGGTCTTCTAACACAGAAGAGTGCAAAAGTTTTGAAAAACTCATGCAAAGTGAGTTTGAAATGAGTATGATGGGAGAACTAACATTCTTCCTCGGACTCCAAGTCAAACAAACATCAGAGGGAATTTTTATAAATCAGGCCAAATATGTCTCTGACATTCTTTTCAAGTATAGCCTCTCTGATACCTTTGCAATGAAAACTCCAATGGCCACTGGAAATAAGTTATCCTTAGATCCAGATGGCATCTCTGTTGAATGCACTCTCTACAGATGCATGATTGGATCTCTGTTATACTTAACTGCAAGCAGACCTGACATTATGAATGCCACATGTCTTTGTGCACGTTATCAAGCTAATCCAAAGAAATCACACTATGATGCTGTGAAGAGAATCTTTAGATATCTAAAGGGGACCAAAAATCTCGGTCTCTGGTATCCACAGAACTCTGGTTTTAGTCTTAAAGCTTATACAGATTCAGACTATGGAGGATGCATGCTCGACAGAAAGAGTACCTCTGGGAGTTGTCAATTCCTAGGTGGTAAACTAGTCAGTTGGACCTCCAAGAAGCAAAATTGTGTCTCAACATCCACTGCAGAAGCTGAATACGTTGCTGCTGCTAGCTGTTGTTCTCAGGTTCTATGGATGAAGACTCAGCTAAAAGACTACGGCCACATCCTATTCAAAATACCCATCTTCTGTGATTCCAAGAGTGCCATTGCTATCTCTGCCAATCCTGTGCAACACTCAAAAACCAAGCATATCGATATAAGGTACCATTTCTTGAAACATCATGTTGAATACGGTACAATCGAGATGCATTT
Organism: Saussurea involucrata; assembly: GCA_033807775.1. Lineage (NCBI taxonomy): Eukaryota > Viridiplantae > Streptophyta > Magnoliopsida > Asterales > Asteraceae > Saussurea > Saussurea involucrata. The sequence continues at coordinate 16,146,069 of CM066318.1, read as the reverse complement.
CGTGCCCACAGAATACCAACTCGCGGACTTATTCACCAAAGCTTTAGACGAGAAAAGATTCAATTTCTTGGTGGGTAAGTTAGGAATGATCAATATGACGTAAAAATCCTCTGTAAGTATAGCTTTATCTTCTGTAAATATGTATATATTTCTAATTATTTTTGCTTTAATTAATTTATTTCTGTATGTAAGTTCTCAATCTTAAATAGTTCTTAAAATCACAGAGCTTCTGTAAGTCTACTCAGAACCTCTGACAACCCCTACAGAACCTCTGGAAAATATGACCTATGTTCTATGCAAAACTTATCATTCTTTGATCCAAGCATAGGTCAAGGGGGAGCAAAAGGAAATTACTTAATCTACAGAGGTGATTAGATCAAGGGGGAGCAAAAAGGGATCCTGAAATGATCTACAGAGGTAAAACTTTCAAGGGAAAGCCAAAGAAGAATGTCAATAAATCTATATCGACAGAAGTCAAACATCACTGCCGAGAAAAGAAGAACCAAAAGGTATGTCTCTCGCACAAAAGGTTTTTGAAAACAGTTTTCTAGGACACAAATTGTCAAATATGTCCTAAATATACTGTGGATAACATTTCAAAAAATCAAAAGATCAAAAAGTTTCATAAAATTTGAGTTATGAGAAATTTAAGGTCATAGAGCTTCTGCTGAGCTCAACAGAAGCTCTGCCAGAAATATGTTCTGAGATCGCAACTTTAACCTCTATCGATCTTTTGGAATGTTATCTCGGAAACCAAACAGACTCACCATGACCTTCTCGAACAAAACTTTTTCCATAACAATTTTTTCGGACACCAACTTTCAAATATGTCCGAAAAACATCTCTTAAAACAGATCAAAAATTGGATGATCAGAAAAGTTAATAGAATTTTTGTTATGAGATTTTTTTTCCTCATAGAGCTTCTGCTGGCCCTCCTAGAGCTTCTGCAAGTTCCAACAGAGCCACAAAACCTCTGCGAGTAAAAACTCTTAACTAAAAATCCTATTTGACCCTCTCCAATGCCTTTACAAAATGTTTTGGTTAAAAAGGAACCCCACAGAAGTCATGATAACAATGAGATATATGAGAAAGGGATAAACATCAAAGATTTTCAAGATCACAGAGCTTCTGTAAACTACAGAAGTTCTGTCAATCTGTTACTTGGGCATTTCTGTAGTAATAACGGTTACTTTTACTGAGAGTGAATTACATGTGGCTAAGAATAACCCCACACGCCTAGCATTAATGGGCCGCGCACGACGTCCTGTCATCCTCTGACATGACCTACGTGTCCCATTTTCATTGGGCGTACATGGAACGTTTTCTGTGGAAAGTTGAACCCGCCGTTCTAACTTGAGTTCGGATTCCAAATTTTAATCCATTGCCATATATTTTACTCTTTCGAATTCTACCGTTTTACCCTCCTATAAAAACCAAGCTTACCCTCTCATAAACTTTTTACAAACTCTCATTCTTCTCCGGCGAAACTTGCAAATTTCTTATTCTCAGTACCAAATGGCTTCATCTTCTCAAGCTATCTCCCCTGCACACTCTACGGCGACCTCACAAGAACATTCACCTGCTCATTCTGAACATTCAGAAAACCCCAACCCTGCCCAAAACATTGAACTAGAAGATTCCGGCGATTCAACAGATTTTGCTCCAACCACACATCTTCAAAACTTCATAGCAAAGGATCATTTCGAAAATGTACTACCAATCAAATCCAACAATTGCTATTTGGTCCCCTCACCCCCTGCTTTCGGCGAAACCCATGCCATTCTTCTAAACATAATGGAAAATCATATCCTCTTCCCTTTACTCTCAAGAACCCCAAAGAAAATTCCAGTTAGATATCTGAACCAGTTTTGGCAAAGTTGCCGATTTGATAAAGATGATTCTCTTATCAAAGGGTACATTTCAAGACCTGACAAATCTGAGCATCTGGAAATCAAGTTCAATAGAACAATGTTCTCACTTGAATTCAACCTACCAACAAGGGGTCTTCTTGGATTGAAGAAGTACGCAGAGCAACCAACAGACGACGAGATCTGTCGTTTCCTAGAAATGCTTGGGTACAACACACCACTGAGGAAGAGAAATGACTTCCGCAGAGGCAGATTACCACCTCTGTGGAACACCTTGTTCTCAATTCTTAACAGATGCCTGACAGGGAAGATAGGCAGTATTGACCAGAGCTCACATCAGATATTAACCATCATGTATGGGGTTTACTATGATCTCCTACTGGATTACGCGACCATAATGATGCAAGAGATCATCAACACCATCGACAGAAAGAACAACACAAGAAGGGTCAAAGAGAACGATCCTAAGTTTCTACCACCTCTACAATTCCAAAGAATACTGGGACTCTTGTTCGAACCTCTGTTGCTGATACAGAAATGGCCAATGGAAGGGCCAATTCCCAAACAGTTCACAATGAACAAAAATATCCCCACTGATCATGTAGATGGTTACACACACTGCAGACCTCTGTCAAAGAAATTTCAGAAGTATGCCTCGAATAAAACCCTTAAGAAAGAGTATATACGCGATCATAGAACTCCTAAACCGAGTCCTATGACACCCCCGCGTTTAGGTGTCCCCCTAGGAACAATGATTGCAGAACCTCTTTCCACTCAAGAAGAAAAAGTTAACAAATTAGCAAAACACATGGCTATTCAACTTAGCTTCATAGCCAAACGTGCAGAGCTCATGGGAAAGAAGTCCTCTTCAAAATCTTCTGCCTCTACTCCAAAATCAAAAAGGAGGAAAACTGTAGAAGGCACCTCTACAAGCGCTGCAGAAGATCAACCTTCACCTCCTTATGCCACAGAAATTGGCTCCTCTGCTCCTCCCTCCTCTCCAAAACTAAAGAAGAAAAGAAAATCGAAAACTACAGAGGAAGGGGCACCAAAACCTAAGAGGAGGAAAACCAAAAAGAAGCATGGTAAATCACTTGAGAAATTGGTTACCATAGAAGAGGAAGCAATCGCAGAAGAAAGAACTGCAGAAGAAGAAGATGCAGAAGTAGAAATGACAGAAGAGGGATATCAATCGCCCCATCAATCCCCAGATCGATTTGCTCACCAAGGAAACATTAACGATTTCCTACAGAACCCTGACATTGCCAACACTTTAAATACAACAGGGTGGACGTCACAACCTCTCGACCACCACTCCCCAGAAGAACAATACTTCTCTATTTCTGGCATTGACACACATCTGCAAGAAGATGATCAAACACCCAGAGATCAATCAGCTGAGACACCTATTATTCTACAGAACCCCTTCATTCAGCAAGGATTGGACGTTCACAGAAGGAGTCCAAGCCCAGCTTCAGAAGAAATAGGACAAACAGAAGCTCAGTGGAATAGAGATGAAGTAACAGAGACAAGAATGGAGGTCTCAGAGGTAGATTCAGACGAAGAAGAAGCTGTCTGGATACGAAAAGGTCTCTATCATCCACATGTCATGAGGTTATACGGCTCTCATCAAATGTATGACTTCTTAGGCACAGAGCAAGGAACTTCAACGAAGGATAGGGTAGAAACATCTGGAGGAAAAGAAAATGTAAAAGAAAAAGATGCCGAAGATGAAGAAGGCACACATCCCTCACCCCCTCCCAGTGCAACCCACACATCTAACTCCGCAGGTCTAGCTGCAGAAGGAGTTATTGAAAAAGAGCAGCACAACTCGATCCAAACCCAACCCAACCAGCCAGAAGTCACTCTTTCGACTTCTGCGCCCACATAAACCGGGGAATCCATTCCTAGGGAGTCTCCTCAGAGAGACTCACCTATAGTTCGTGATCAATCGCCCCAGATCACAATAGAACACCCTACAGAGGAATTCGTTTCCTCTGCCACACGCATACAACTAGGGCCAACACTTCTTTCAGAGAGAAGTAGTGAGCACAAAGACGAAGAGACTCTAGACAAGTCTCCGAGTCAACAGAAGAACATTCCGACACCCACCTCTGGAGTGGGATTGGACACTGTTCTTCACAGAACTTCTGTAGAGTTTGAAGCACTAGATGCTTCTGCTCGAAGATCAGATGGAAATCCTTCCACCCCCAACGTACAAACAAGGGTGAACGAAGGTGTCCCAGGAGCAGGGACTCACCCTGGAGACGAATGTGTTCCTCCAGAGGTTACACCAGGAACACAAGTATCAAGGGATGAGTTCCAAACCCTTGTCACCTCTGTGAACCAAACCATGAAAGAGTTGCAAAGCTCTTTCACATCTTTTGCAGAGAAAACATCAACGGCCTTGCTGAATCTAAACACCAAAATGGACAATCTGTCTACAGAGGTGAAAACAGCCATCACAGAGATGAAATCTTCTGCGCAAACAACTACAACAACTACAGCCACTTCTGCTGCTAAAGATTTTGGAATTGCCGCAACTTCTGCATTCAAGGAATCAGTCAAACATTTCCTTGAACAAATGAACAAGCAATCCAACAAATCACAGAGCATCACACCCGCAGATCTACAGAAGGCTCTGCAAAACGTTCAAGCAGAAGCAATGCGCAACACAATACTAATGCAGCCTAAAGACTACATGACCAGAGCACAGCTAACAGAGCTCGGCCAAAATGTCATAAACCAGGTCACAGAAGTCATTGTCTCCTTCACTACTGCAAATGCCAACTACGTCAAAGAGTTCAGAAAAAGTGTCGGCAAAATACGCTTCAACACAGAAGAAGAGCTTGCAACTCTATTCGGCCTCTGTGATGATGTATGTGCAAAGTTGATAGCCGCAGGAGCAGAATTACCAAAGAAACCCAAAGAGTCAGGATGATTCTGATGATGACCATCCTGGTCCATCAGATAATCCTGAGGGGGAGAATATAAGGGAGAAAGCTACGACCAGAGGAATACAAGCTCCACCAATCACAGCAGAACCAATCAGTCAAGCCCCTCCAGAACAAACCCAAGATCAACAAAAAATCAACAGACCACAGAGACAACACCCATCTATGTGGAATCAACTCCTGAAGAAACCAATATTCCAGAAGCTGATCAGCATACCACAGAGGCAACAACCACCCCTGTGGTAATCAACTTGGAAAAGAGTCCTTCAACAAAATCAACAGAAAAACCCCAAACCATACCAAGAAGAAAGTCGATTGCCAACAAACCAAAAAGAGCAACGACCTCTGCTTTTTCTATTCTGAGAAAGATGCAAAATACAATGTCTGATCGAATGTCGCAGAGAGAAGAAGAAAGGCACAGGTTCACATTAGCTTTCAAAATGGCAAGAAGATTCAATGTCCAATCTTCATCAACAGAAATAGAGCTCACAGAAGAAGTCACCAAAGAACCTCCAACAGAGGTTACAGAGCAACTCAAGCCAACATAACCATCGCCACAAAAGTCCTCTAAAACACAAGTGTCAAAACCTACAGAGGCAACCATCAAGCCAACAGAAGCACCAACCTCCAAACCTACAGAAGAAACAGGTTCTGCACCTCCAAAAGCCAAAGACAAGGGCAAAGCAATACTGACAGAAGAGCCCAAGAAAAAGAAGTCATTGCCCAAGCCTACAGAAAAATTGATGAAAAGCGCTTTTGATACCTTTCAAACTCCAAAGCCTGAAGAAGAGGACTGGGCATATGGATTAAAGCCTCTGACAGACATTCCTCTAACTGGCAGAGCTGCAGAAGTTGTTCAAAAGATGGAGAGTCTCAGAAGACAAGTACCACAACCTGGTCCAACACATGAAGAGATGGAAGAAGTGGTATACAAATACCTCTATAAACAAACCTTTCAGACCAATCATCCAACAGATCATGTGACAGATTCAAGGATCAGAGAAGAATTTGAGAACATCTTCACAAGGACAAAGCCAAGAACCAAAGCAGATGTCTTCTCAATCCACAAGATCAAAAAGGTAATCTTCTGCAAGTTCTCCTTTACAAGAACCTATCCAAGGGTCAGGTACAATCTTTACAAAGTCAGAAGAGAAGACAATTCAGAAACCACCTTCGCTGATGCTGACCTAAGAAATATCAATCCTTATGATCTACCTGACCTTCTGCAATGGACAAAGGACAACTACAACACAGAGGCAAACACCAGAGCCTATCAAGTGTTAACAAAAGCAATGAGGGAAAAGCTTCTGATCTTTAGTATGATAGATTTTCAACTGGGAAAGGATCTTGGTCTCAAACATCTAAATTTACGACCACCAGAAGATCGCTGCCCACCCAACGCCGTGCCCAACTCTATCATTACAGAACCAAAATTCGGGTTAGTATTTCAAAACCCACAAGGCGAAGTCAAACTGTTTGTGTGCATGGACTGTCAGAAGTACGCAACTAGTACTCTGAACAAGTTCAGAGCAAGCCTTGTAAAATACAGAGGTACAGAGAAAATGGATAGAGATGCTGCAGATACTTTCATCAGAGAGATTGATGCCACAATCCGCCTAAGAGAACTCTGCATCAGTTTCTACAAAGAGATCAGAAGAATCGGAAGAGACAACAGAAGCTACAACGATTTCAAAGATGCTAAAATATGATTCTCAAACCTCAAATCTCTGCAAACCAAGTCAAAAGTTTATCTTTCATTGTACTCAAATGTAAAATGCCTCTGGCATATTTCTGAATGAACGAACTTTCGAGGTATTGTTTAACCTCTGTCTTATCTAACTTAGCCTAATTAAACTCAAGTTCAAATTTTTATTTTTCACTACTTAGGGGGAGATTGTTAGCTTCAATCTTCCTAATCATAGAAGTATTTAGAAGTAGTGAAAAATAGGCTAAGTGAAGAAAGCTTCTTACAGAGGCTCTGCCGAACTTACCGAGAGATCAAGGTCGAGAAGCTAGAGAAGCTAAAGAGGCGTCCTACAGAAGCTCTGTAATACGCACAGAGAAGACCAAAGACTCGGAATCCGGTGAAGACTGCTCTTCTAAGGACCAAACCGCAGAACCTCTGTGGCACTTCACAGAGCCTCTGCGGTCTTCAACAAAGACAAAAGATATTTATAATATCTTGCTACTGTTACAAGACCTGTTCATCAACTTGCATGGTAGCATGCCCTGTCCAACTGCAACGTGTCAAACTCTGATTGGATTCAATAGGGCTTAGTACATAATAGACGTCTGCTGCATTAAATGCAATAACAGCACGTCCAACTGTTCATGCCATCCGTCCAACTATTCATACCGTCCTTTGTGAATAGTAGCATATGCTTTATGGTCCCCTTAGAGTAGTATATAAGGAAGACTCATGTTGAGTTCTTCCTATCCATTGATCGATCAATCGAACAATCGAAACAAGAATTCAAGAGAGAAAAACATCACAAGAACACATAGCTTTAAACACTTTGAGAGTCATATCTGTTTTAAAAGCTTTGCTTACTCACTGTTATTGAATCTGTTCTTAATATATATATTCAGTAAACTTTGAGATATTATTTCCTGTTCACTGTTTATTTATATTGTGTTCTAAATCTATCAATCATATCTGTTAGTTCTTCAAATACGCTTCCGCATCAAACATAAATTCGAACTAATAGATCTGACAATCTTGTATAAGCAAAACGGGAACCAACACTAATATAGAACACAACGAGTATTAAAAGGATCATATCTAATATATCTAATTGAATATAATACTTGTTGTTTTTCATTGTTCCAAAATCCAAATACTAAACCAAATCAAATCCATTCACTAGAGTAACGAAGTCCTATAGCTCTAGCGTGATCCTCATGCTTAGCTGATGGAAGGGACTTCGTGAATGGGTTTGCCAAGTTCTGATCTATATGAACTTTGTGAATACTTATTTCACCGCTTTCAACTTCATCACGTATGTAGTTGAATTTCCGACGAATGTGCCTGGTCCTTTTCTGTGACATGGCATCATTAGCTATGGCTATGGCACCCTCATTATCACAAAGGATTTCTAGGGGATCCTGAATGGTAGGAACTACCCCTAGACCTTCAATGAATTTCTTCATCCAAGCAGCTTCCTGTGCAGCCTGTGATGCTGCGATGTATTCTGACTCTGTAGTGGATTGTGCAACCACACTTTGCTTGGAACTCATCCAAGAAACTGCGCCTCCATTCATTATAAAGACAAAACCAGATTGTGACTTACAATCATCGCTGTCCGTCTGGAAGCTAGCATCAGTATAACATTTTATATTAAGGCTTTCTTCCTGACCTCCATAGATAAGGAATATCTCTTTGGTTCTCCGTAAGTACCTTAGAATGTTTTTCACAGCTATCCAATGACCTTCTCCCAGATCTTGTTGGTATCTACTCGTCATGCTAAAAGCATACGATACATCTGGTCTTGTGCATATCATAGCATACATGATAGATCCAATTGCCGAAACATATGGAGTGCCATTCATTTTCTTTCGCTCAGCTTATGTGCTAGGACATTGAGACTTGCTCAATATGGTACCAGATGGCATCGGCAATGACCCTTTCTTAGAGTCCTGCATCTTGAATCTTTTCAAGATTTTGTCAATGTATGCATTTTGACTCAGTCCTATAAGTCTTCTTGATCTATCTCTATAGATCTTTATACCAAGAATATAGGCTGCTTCACCTAGATCTTTCATTGAGAAACATTTATCAAGCCAAGCCTTAACCCCTTTCATAGAAGGAATATCATTTCCAAAGATCAGTATGTCATCCACATACAACACAAGGAATGTTACAATGCTCCCAATAGCTTTCTTGAAGACACATGGTTCATCTTCATTTTTAATGAAACCAAACTCTTTGATTTTCTCATTGAAACGGAGATTCCAATTTCGAGATGCTTATTTTAGTCCATAAATGGATCTCTTAAGTTTACACACTTTATTAGGATACTTTGGATCGACAAAACCTTCAGGCTGAACCATATAGACATCTTCACTTAAGTGTCCATTTAGAAAAGCCGTTTTGATGTCCATTTGCCATATCTCATAGTCATAGTATGCCGCAATGGCAAATAGTATTCTAATAGACTTGATCATGGCCACATGAGAGAAGGTTTCATCATAGTCAATACCACGAGTTTAGTGAAACCTTTCGCCACAAGTCTTGCTTTATATGTGTGCAAATTTCCATCCATGTCGGTTTTCTTCTTGAAAACCCATTTACTTCCTACAGACTTGCTGTTGGGAGGAAGATCAACCAAGTCCCATACTTGATTAACATACATGGATTGCATCTCAGTTTTCATGGCTTCGAGCCAATGATCAGATTCAGAACCTGTCATGGCACTCTGGTAGTTGGTGGGTTCATCAGAATCCACCAAGAAACAACATTCATCATAAGATATGGAAAAGCCATATCTTTCTGGTTCCTGTCGTACTCTACCAGATTTGCGAACACTTTGTGTCTCATTTGTCTCCTGCCCAACCATTTGTTCAGGTTCAATATCTCGTTGTTGAGTACTAGTGCCAACCTCAGGTGCATCAACTAACGGTTCTTCCTCAAGTACCATTTGCCTCCCACTTGCTTCTTCCATTAGAAACTTACTTTCCAGGAATTCAGCCTTTCGAGCAATAAAAACTTTATTCTCGGCGGGATTATAGAAATAGTATCCCATACAGTCTTTAGGATATCCTACAAAGATGCATTTAGTAGATCTGGGATCTAATTTGTTTGAAGCTTCTTGTCTCACATAAGCTTCACATCCCCATACTCTTAAATAGGATAAGGATGGAACTCTTCCATGCCAAATCTCATAAGGTGTTTTATCTACTTTCTTGGTTGGAGCCATATTTAAAATACGGGTAGCTGTAATTAAGGCATAACTCCAAAATGATAAAGGAAGAGTACTCCTATTCATCATAGAGCGAACCATATCTAGTAAGGTTCGGTTCCTCCTCCCAGACACACCATTATGTTGTGGTGTTCTAGGTGGAGTAAGTTGTGAGACAATCCCATGAGCTTCTAGATGATTTAGGAATTTATTACTTAGATATTCACCTCCTCTATCGGAACGAAGGACTTTAATGGTCTTATTGAGTTGATTCTCAACTTCACATTGAAATAATTTGAACACTTCAAATGCTTCATGTTTATGCTTTAACAAATAAACATAACCATAACGACTGAAGTCGTCAGTGAAGGCGATGAAGAATCTAGCACCATCCCTTGCTATGGTTCTGAAAGGACCGCATACATCAGTATGTATGATTCGTAACAAATCTTTAGCCCTTTCACTAGAACTAGAGAAAGGGGCTTTGGTCATCTTCCCCGATAAACAAGATTCGCATATATCAAATGATTCTTTCTCATTTGCCTTCAAAATACCACTCTTTTGAAGTTGGGTTATGCGTTTCTTGTTTATATGGCCAATACGACAATGCCATAAATAAGAGTCGCTCAAATCATTCTTGAGTCTTTTGGTGCTAGCATGGTAAATAGAACTATCATTTATGGAACCATCTAGTTTTACTTCATATATACCATTTAGAGGTCTAGCCTCGAAATAGAACATATCATTTTTGTAAGCATGAATAACATCGTCATTAAAACGATAAGTAAAACTAGATTGTTTTAAACGAGCAACTGAAATAATATTCCTGGTCAATCCAGGGACATAACACACATTGTTTAGTGTCAAATACAGGCCATTCGGTAAACGTAAATCGTAATCTCCTAAAGCTTGAGCTTCAACTCTTGCTCCATTTCCAACGTGGAGTACGATTTCACCTGTCTTCAGTTGCTTACTTCTTCTCAACCCCTGTAACATGTTACATATGTGAGTTCCACACCCAATATCAAATACCCAAGTGTTAGGTGAAAAAGTAAATAGATCTATTTCTATCACATAGATACCTGAAGTGCCTTCGCCGGCCTTCTTCTTCTTCAACTCCGCAAGGTAAGTAGGACAGTTCCTTTTCCAGTGACCAACCACGCCACATTCAAAACATGCGTCTTCTTTGGCCACCTTCTCCTTCTTTTTAGTTGGTGGGGTTCGGGCAACTTTCTTGCCCTTGCCCTTCACAAACTTATCCTTGGAGTTAGTAGTTTTGGGCTTCTTGGTTTTACCTTCCCGAATCATGAGCACATGAGGGGTTTTCTTTGGGAGATTCTTATCAGCAGTTTTGAGCATCTGATGCAGCTCTGAGATAGGTTTCTCCCAACCATTCATGTTGTAGTTCATGATGAAGGGGTCATAGGATTTGGGTAAAGAATTCAGAATAATACCCGTAGCCAAATCCGTTGGATATTTAGAGCCAAGACGCTCCAAATGATCCAAGTGACCTTTCATCATAAGTACGTGATTGCTCACATATCCTCCTTCCTCCATCTTGCATGCATGCAACGATCGAACTGTTTCGAATCGTTCAGTGCGGGCTTGCTGCTGGAACATTTCTTTTAGCTGATTGATCATGTCAAATGCCGTGTGATTCTAGAAAATCTCTTGGAGTTCGGGAATCATTGTGGCTAGCATGAGGCTCGACACTTCTATCGAATCATCCACATGTTTCGACCATTCAGCGTGAGGAGCCCTAGGAGTAACGGGAGGTTCATCGGGAATAGGGGTATCCAACACATACAACTTCTTTTCCGGCCTGAGAACAATTCTCAAATTTTGGCGCCAGATTAGGAAGTTGGTGTGGTTAAGTTTTTCCTTTTCTAGGAGAGATCGAAGGTAATTGGTATGGTGGTTCGCATTAGTTGCCATCTACAAAATTTTAACAAAATTCTATTTAGTATTTTCGATTTTTAAAACTTTATTTATTAATAACCTTTATGTATTTAAAACATTAATAATATAAAGTCTAGGATCCAACGTTGCAAAACAAATAAATGGTTATGTGACTTTTATCCCATCTATTTAATTCAACATGGTAGGTGACGTTCGCCAATTTCATCCAAATGTAATTCCTAGTAATATGGGATCCTTAACAACGTTTGTTTTGGCATGTTTGATCCCATCTATGCCTCGGGTTTCTAGTGCTTAGGTGACCTTTATCACAAAAGATCCCCGATCATGTAATCCAACTTGAACAACTTGTGGAGACGGCGCATAACTAGTGGTTAGGTGACCTTTATCCCACTAGAAAACGCGAAACCACCTCGGCCATCAAAAGACGATCCAAGTAGTTAGGTGACCTTTATCCCACAATGATCATACAAGTGACGTGCGAGTGTTTTCAAAAGGACGGCATAGACTTGCGTTTATAAAAGGGATTTTAGATGTTTTATAATTCTAGTTTTATAAACATATTGTATCATGTATATTGCATGCATCCAATATCACATGGTACTTATAATTTTGAAAAACATATTTTTTCTTTTATTGGTTCTTTAAAATAAAATCTCCATTTTATTAACTATTTCGTTGCGGTCAAAATCTTTTATATTAATATCCTATATTAAGGTTTTAGTTTGAGCGCATTAGAACCAATTTTAGTTCTTTTAATAAAACAACCTTTTATTATTTGACTTGGAGTTTGGATGAGTTTTAAAAACACAACTTTAACTCATTTTTAGTACTTCAAAAATTTTAAGAGTTTTTATAATAATACTCCTTTTATTTAAAACTCATTTTTATCATTTTACTTTAAAATGTTATTTTGAAAAGCCAAAACTCCAAAAGATGATTTATTTTATGTTCAAAATATTATCTAGCATGCAAGAACCTATTTCAACCATACATGATAATATCAACATAAAAAATATCAAAAATATGTAAAAGGTGTATAAACCAAGCCAAAAAACTAGTGACTATTCTTGTGAACCAAACAAGAATGTCAAGTCCATTCCTAAGGGACAAAAAAAAAGAACTTTCTAAAAAAAGTCTTCTAGCTCCCACTTGCCATAGCAACCATTTGCTTGCATAATCTTCTTAGTAACTCCATGGTGAGTGTCTTACTCCTTCATAGACTCCATTCTTCAACTTGTTACATTTTTTATATAAAATAAACTAATCTATTTAATACAAAAATAACAAAAAGAAATGCCTATTTACTATTACAAAATATTATGAATAAAAATAACCAAAAATAAAAACAACACAAACATCACAAAAGGTCTTTGGCTTGTTTATACCCAACAATTACATATAATAAAAATAAAAATAAACAAACACTTTGTTTTTCTAAGACAACTTTTATGACCAAAATGCATGTAAAAATTTGGTCATATGAAATAACAAAAACATAAATAATAAAGTTGCCAAAGATGCCATGTATGAACTTCTTCATACAAAATAAAAATCATCCATGGCTTCCAAAAACCAAGCATTTTTCATATAAACAAAAAATCTAAACATGCATGCAAAAGAGGCTCTGATACCACTTGTTGGGTTTTGTTCAAAAACGATTTCTTTATAGAAAACATTTGCAACGGAAGCTTTTAAAAATGAACAACATTAAAGCAAGTTTAACACCCACCAAGGATCCATTTGCATGAAACATGAAAGATTAAAACTAAACAAGGAGGTTTTAGAAAGTACAACCTTTGTAGACCTTGGAGATGATTAGTTGAAGATGGCAAGAACTCAAAAAGAATTCCTCTTTAGTTGTCCACCAACAAGTTCCAACACTATTGTATGCTAGTACTTCTTCTTGAAGATTGATGCAAGACTTCAAGAACTCTAGAATGGAGTTGTAAATGGAAAAACACAAAACACACACACACACACTATGTGTGTGTGTTCGGCCGAAAGTGGAGAGAGGAGGGAAGAGAGAGCAAAAATCAAGTGTATCTTTTTGAAGGCTTCATCATCTCTTTTATGCTAAAACCACAAGTCAAGTTAAGTATTTTTATTGGTTCATAAAGTGATCCAATGAAAAATGAGCTTTCCATGCATAATTTCATTTCAAGCCCCTTTAGTTTAAAATAGTTTAAAATCTTTATTTTAATTGTTTAAACTTGCTACTTGTAATCCCTCCTTGTATCCACTAGTTATTAAAATCATCATATTACTAGATTTCCTTTTTGCATCTTATATTAAAAATTATATTTATTAATATAATTAATAATATTCATCAAGAAATAATATTTATCAAGAATCAAATTCTTATAAATATCAATTTAGTGTCTACTTGTTGTTCGGTGTGACCCTATAGGATCATATATTACCGGTAATATTATTTTACAATTACTCTTGAGCACATTTAACCAACAAATGATTCCTCTCCATAAAAGAAACGGGTCAAAAACAATGCCAGTGCGGGCATAATTCCCAAAGTGAGAATATCAAGACTCCTCACTATTAAAAATGAGTGACTTACATGCGTATGGATCCAATGCATTACAATCTAAAAATACATGACTCCACTTGAATGACACACACACACACACACACACACTCAAAACATGTACTCTCCAAAGGGAACACAATAAATGAAACTCACACCCAAATTTCCTTATTACATTGTTAAAACCGGAAAAATGTCCTCAAGACTCAATAAAGTCATAAATCGAGCCATAAGCTCAACCAAAATCAATTGACCATTATTAAAGGTCATAAATGCAACAAAACACAAATAACCCACGTTTATGCGAAACATGCTCCATAGTCATGAGTGACTCAACTCAACTTTAGAGCAAGACAAATCATTTTCCTATGGCGCCGATCAAGCGTATTTATATCAAAAGATTTACCTTTGTAAGATGAATCGTTGAAAAACCAATATTTAAGAGTTATACATCAAAACCCCAACATACATCTTTTCCCCAAACCAAAAGGTTTAAACTTTCTAAAATGTCCACAAGGTCGGGGATGACCAAAATCCAATGACCCACACTTTCGTATTTTCGAACGTTCTATAACATGCATTATGCATATATCTAACAAATACTAGAAATGCATTTTTACCAAATAATCTCCTTTTATGCATTAAATCATCAAAACACTTTCATTTATAATTGATTTATCAAATTATCCAAAAATCCCAAATGTGGGTGTTTTACAAGGGTTATAAAGTTAAAACACTTTGAAAAAATCAAAACCCACCAATAACTCAACAATTGATAATTTTATGTAAAACACATAAACACTTTAAAATGGACATTTTTGGCATGTACAACGTTTTTGCAAATCAACTTGAACTCACCTTGCTAGATTTAGGCTAAATCCAATTTTTTCCTCAATTTGAGCTCCTTTGAAGAAATTTGAATCCTCAAGCCAAATCTTCCAAAAACCTAGATCCATAAGTTTCCAACCATAAATTATCATATCCAACCATTTAGAATCATTCCCAAACATTTTACATCAAGATCTCAACTTATACCAAAACCCTAATTTCCATAGATTTAGGAAAGAGAATATTACCTTACTCACATCTTGTATTCCACCATCAACATATTTCTAGGGTCACCAATAAGAACCTCAAGCTCCAACTCTTCACAAGAGTGAAATGGATTGTATGAAACCCTAGAAAAACTTAGAAACTCAAGAAGATGAAGAGGAGATGAAGTACACCTAGCTTTTGCTTCCAAATCCTTGCTAGATGAGGAAGAATCATATGAAATCTCGAGTAATGGGGTCTCAAAGGCTCAAAATCGACAATGGGGGCTGAGGGTTTCGGTCCTTGGGAGGGAAAAACGAAGTGGGTGAAGTGAAATGAGGAAAAGGGGTGAAAAATCCCGTTTTTATGGGTCAGAAGCCCCGGTGCGACAATGCCCGACGACTATGCCCTTTGGCATAGTCGCGTGTCACAGTCGCGGGATTGGTACCACCCTCTGTTCCCTGGTGCTACATTGACCAGCGACATTGACACGTGTTATAGTTGCTGGTCATTGTCGCTCAGGAGGTATCGAACATCGTTTTGGCCATAACTTCTTCGTTTTAGCTCCGGAAAGGACAGTTGGATTCGTTATTTGGATTATCCATCCAATAAGACCATAAAATCTAGGATTCAATCCAAAATTCTATTTTTCGTATTTGTCTTAAAAGATCAATACCTTCAAAAGATTGGGGTGTTACAATCCTCCCAACCTTAAAAGCGATTTCGTCCTTGAAATCTAGTTCCCATACGTCCAAGTGAACGCTTAACTTACTAGAGTAGTTTCTAACCACAAGACCTCGGTTGCCTCCCAACCTTAGGTGATCCATACTTCTCCAATGGCAAATTCCGACTCCCAACCAGTCCATATCTACACGCCTTTAAATTCCTTCTCCAACAAAATCTAAGGTTCCATCACTACCGAAGCCAACAAAATTCTCAAATTCAACTGTTCCCGCTACTGAGCTGTCCTTTTAATTTTAACGACGGTTCTTGGACTCCGAAATGAACGGTCATTCTTGTCCCGAAGATTATACAACTCCCAAAATATGTCCCATTTTCAATCATCCAATGGACAGATTCTCTTACCACTCAAGGAAAAATCATCCCACTAAATCCACTTATCACAATTTGAACTTCTTAAAATTGCTACAATCGATACCTTTATCCCTTAATATTGTACAATACTCCAAATACACTAATGGTTCTTCGCCTCAAAATCAGGAATTCGACACCCAACCATTTCACCATGATTCGAACCACTGCAGAACTCCATACACGAGTTTCACTCGTCAAGCATTCCCAAAAAACCAAGGTTGTCAACACGGTGACTAAGGGTTCTACACATCCCCTATGCAAGGACTGACCAACATCCAAAATGAGGTTTCCGAAATGAATGGTTTCCATAATCATTAATAAAAGATTTCGCGAGTCTAACCCTCCAGTTACAAAAGTACATCGACTCTGCAAACGATACTACTCGGCTTATGGTACTATCACGCGTCGGAATACCCAACCTTCCACTGTCGAGGTTCTATACGCCTTTACTCTTAACAGGGGTTACTTAACCTTTCTAAGGTTCTAATGGGTTCAAGGTTTTCAACCTGTTCTTCATGTCTATAGAACAACCCCTGTTTTTGTGTTATTTTCAACTGGTTTGAATTTGATACGTTAATAGGAACTGTTTCTCTTTTGATTTCTTTCTAAGTGTGCGATGTGTTCATTTTTAACTCTTTTTCTTCATAGTTTAAGCTTGTGTTTCAAATCTGTCCCATCTTTAAAACGATTTCAGTACCATACTCTGTTTTTTCTTCAAAAACTCCATTTCTTCAAAATGGCAAATGCTACCAACTTTTTCACTGCTGGTTCTTAAACCAAGCCTCCGACTCTTCTAAGGGACGAATATCCACAATGGAAGATTCGAATGATCCATTTTCTGGACGAAGTTGACAAAGAAACCCTCCATATGTCCCCATGGTTATTGTTCCTAGGGTACCTGAAACTCCAACAACACCGGAGGTACCTGAATATGATAAACCCAAGGATATTGACAAGTGGTCCCCACAAGATTGGGAGAAATATGAAACAACAAAAAGAACAAAACGTTTGCTCATCATGGCAATACCAAATGATTTATTTCAATCTCTCGATGCCTGTGAGTCAGCCTATGATCTGTGGAATAAACTTGAGAAACAACTTGAGGGTGAAGTGAAAACACAAAAGAACAGAAGAGCCCAATGCATAAATGAATACTATGCTTTTAAGGCTCTGCCGACTGAATCACTCCAGAATACATATGATCGTTTCAACTACTTAATTAACAAATGTAAGAAGTTTGGAATCCACAGAACCCCTGAAGAGAACAATGTGATGTTTCTAAAAAGTTTGAATGAAGAATGGCTTCAACTTCCATGTCACTCCAAACAAATCAAGATCTTGATACATGGACTCTTACTGACCTCTTTGGCACACTAGCCACATAAGAAAACTATGTGTCCCAGACGAAAACCCAAACGGGTGGACCTCTGGCACTAATAGGAAAGACTGCCGAGGTTCACGACAAGCCACAGAAGAAGAAAGGCCCAAAGGAGAGCTTGAGAGGAAAGAAGAAGATGAAGAAGGTGTTGGTTGCAGACAGTGAAGAGGAGGAGTACTCAGGAGAGGAAGAGGCAAACATGGCCTCAATTGCTAAATCCTTGTCTTTAATTACCAAGGAATTCAACAGAGGTTTCAAGAAGAAGCCTAACTTCAGCACAGAGATGGAAGAAGTGGCCGATTTCAAAACTTTAGGCCACAAATGGAGAGATCTTTCCATGATCCAAGACATTATGGACGACCACAATCTTACAAACCGAGAACTCAAGGGAGAGATGAGTTCTTTGATCAGCAGAGGATGTATGACAATAGTCATTATGAGCAGAAGGGAGGTGTATACCAGCAGAGGCAAGCAGAATACCCACATAGGTGTATGCCTAGAGAGGAGCACAGAGCTCAAGAAAAAGCCATAGCACCAACTCCACAGAACACTGGGCGCTTCAAGTGCAACAAACCCGGCAGAATACCGAAGTCAACCAAACAAAGCCCAACCACAAAGAGACTATGCCTTCTACAAGAAAACGACAGAATACTATGCATAGAAGTCTCTCATGGTCGAACAGGAGAAATGGGAGTTTGATGAGTCCTTAGATGAAGGAGAAAAGAACGCACTATTCTGTGGAATGGGATAAGTGAGCACCTCAGACTCCGGCAGTGAGGTATCCACTTCTAACTCATCCTTTGATGAAACAAAAGCAAATTTGCTTAAGCTTATAGAAGAATTTAATGATCTTGAAAAGACATGTGGTGATTTAAAGAAAAAACTTGCCTTCTATGAAAGAGAAACTAGACTTCTCAATCAGGAAAAGGCAAAAATTGCTTTAGACAAGGAAAATCTTGAATCTGAATATTTCAAAGAATTAAAGCCATTAAAAGAAAAAAATTATGATCTTGATCTGGCCTTAAAAACCAAATCCAAAGAGCTCATGGACAATGAGAGTGACAAAATGAATATTCTTTCTCTTAAAAACATTTTCCAAATAGAAAGAGAAGTTCTTCACCAAGACTTGCTCGACAGAGATCTTGTAATAAAGAAATACCAAGATGCACAAAAAGTTCATGAAAAAGTGAACACCCAAATAGGCAGAAGAGGAATTGGATTATGTGATTTTGATCCTTATACGGGAAACAAAAGAAACCAATCTATGTCTTCCCTATTCAACATTGGGAATGTTCAAAAACCAGGTTTTCCTAACCTAATCTCTGCGCACAAAAGGCGAAAAACCTCTGGAGAACCTCATAAGAGGAATCATATGAGGATGATAAATATGTGGTATCATAATACAGATTTGTCATCTTCAGACTCTGTCAGAAGAGCTTCCAAACCAAAGAAATATCTGAAAGCTCAAGATCAGATAAGACTCTTCAAGTTTGGGCATCCAGAGATACAAGCCCACGTTGCCTTTGTGTGCATAGTAAACCCTGAAAAGGAGTTATGTACAGAAGCACCTGAGTTTGTGCTTTTGTCTACAGAAGCTAGTAAGCAAAAATCTTCTGAAAATGAGTTAAAGGAAACTTGTGAAAATCAACTTGTCTAAAGTCATGAGACACCCTCTGTCGAACAAGGTCTATGTGGGAAAGATTATGTGGAGTTCCTGAAAAACCCAGAAGTTGTCCCTTGTATTTCAAAAGACTTAATTATTTCAAAGGACAAAGAATGAAGCAATTGTGACACATGTCCAGAAAATCCTGCCTCTGTCAACATAGATTTCCTTGACTCAGACTCAGAATATGAGAATGATTCAATCTCTGTCGACTCAGAGATAGTGCCTTACGAACTAGAGGGATTTAAGCTTCCCTCTGGCATTCTTAATAGAACAATTCATCCATAGGAAAACTTTGCAAGAATCCCTATCTGTCCTAATTTTTTAGACATGTGTATACAAGCTAAAACTTCCCTTGAGCTTGAAAAGATTAAAGAACAAAGGAAAGTCACCTCAAAATCCTAAAGCTTCAAAAGGGGAAATGGATTCAAAATAACAAATATTTTTCTTCTGTGGTAGTGAAACTGACAGAAGGTCACCACAAAAGATGGGTACAACCGAAGGCTCTTCCGGAGAAGAATTTTTATAAAAATAAATCTAGCCTAGATAGGTCCTTCTGTAAAAGAAAGTCTGATGCTAGGAGAGATTGTCAACATAAAGCCTTTGTACCCATTTTCAATGATTTTAATGAAATGTTTAAGCAAGTTGCATCTAATGTTCATTATTGTCATTGCTTTGAGCTTATGTTCCAATTGAAATGCCATTTCTCTGGTCCACACTGATTCCTCTCTCGACCCAAAGCTAAGAATGCCAAATTCAAGGGTCAGAAGAAGCAAAATGGTTCTTCTAATAAAGAAGTTAAAACCAAAAGCAAGGATGCTAAGGCAACCTTAAAAACCCCTAACAAAATTAGACCTATTTGGAAATGGGTACCTAAAACTCTCTGAATGTGTTGCAGAAACAGTATGTGCCCATATGGTACCTAGACTCCGGGTGCTATAGGCACATGACTGGCGACAGAGGTCTACTCTCTTCATACAAAGAAAAACTTGGAGGATGATTAGTGACCTTTGGAGATAATAAAAAGGTGTATATCAGAGGCTATGGAGTCATCAAAAAGGAAGACGTGACTGTGTGCAAAGTTGCATATGTGGATGGCCTCAAGCACAATCTACTCAGTGTTGGCCAACTTTGTGACATAGGATTTGATGTGAAGTTCAAAAGAACATATTGCTCTCTGCTAGGTGAAGATACATACATAGAACTGCTAAGAGCCAAAAGAAGAGGTGATCTGTACATCATGAACTTCAAGGCAAAGAGCCAAAAAGACAAGATTGGTTTTGTGTCAAGTAAGAATGAAGAATCTTGGCTCTGGCACAACAGGTTTTTAATATGAATTTTCATACTCTTGACAAACTTGTGAAGCTTAATCTGGTTAGTGGTTTATCTAATGTTAAATTCGACAGAGATCACCTCTGATCTGCTTGTGAGATGGGTAAACTCAAAAGAGCTTCCCATAAAGGCAAGTCAGATGTGTCTTGCACTAGGTCTCTATACATGCTTCATGTTGACCTCTGCGATCCTATTTATGTACAGAGCTTAGGAGGCAAAAAGTATATATTTGTCCTAGTTGATGAGTACTCAAGATATACTTGGGTAGCGTTTGTCCGAAAGAAGTCAGATGTTCCTCAAATCATTATTAATCTAATGAGAAAAATCCAAGTCTTGTTTGATTGCAAGGTACATAAATTAAGGAGTGACAATGGGACAGAGTTCAGAAACTTAACCATTGAAACATACCTTACAAAACCTCTCAGAACTTCTCTGCCGCACGAACTCCACAACAGATTGGCATGGTTGAACGAAGAAACCGCACGCTAGTGGAGGCTGCAAGAACTATGTCACCGCATCTATATTACCCACTTCTTTCTGGGCAGAAGCAATCTCTACCGCATGCTTCACTTAAAATCGTTCCTTGATGGTGAGAATACACTCGAAGACACCTTACCACCTAATCAACCAGAGGAAGCCAAACATAAAGTTCTTCCATATGTTTGGGTGCAGATGATTTGTCTTGAACGACAGAGAGCACCTTGGGAAGTTTGACCAAATAGTAGATAAAGGAAGATTTATTGAATATTCTACCACATCCAAAGCCTACAGAGTCTATGTTCTGAGGACAAGAAATGATTGTGGAAAGCATAAACGTTTCTTTTGATGATTCATTTCAACAGACTTCTGAGCAAATCAGTTCAGAACTCGGGCTAAACAATCAAGCCTCTGGTGTCTCAATCTCTCGAGAAACAGAACTGAATCTGTTGTTCGAAGATGTGTTCAATGACGACGATGATCCCTCTGCAAATGGTTACAGAGCTTCTGGAGAATTAACCTCGGCGGACCAAGCACCTCAAGGTATATCTATAACCGGTCCTTCAAATACTTCACCCTCTTCCATTACATGTGCAGGTATAACTGTTAGCTCCAATAGATAAACTCTTAGAAGTATTGAAAAATAGGCTAAGTTCAAGACTGGCAGAAGCCCTCTGCCAGATACACCAAGATCACAGAAGCTCTGTCGACCATCTTCCGAGAAGAACAAGTTCAACCGAAGATCAATACCACAGAGCCTCTGTGAAACTTCACAGAGCCTCTGTGGAACTGAAGTCCTTGAAGATGAAGACTTATGCTATCTTGAAGACCAGGCAACACATGCCTCTTACGTGCCTCTACTGTACGAAGATACTGAAGATCAAATAGTACAGCCCACGATGATATACTTTCCAGGTGTCATCCTCTTAGAGGTGGAAACCTTTACCTGTACCTTTAGTCGTCCCATGATCGTGTCTCCTGTACTAAATCTTTGTGGCACTACCTTGTCTTGTACTATGTGTTCCCTACCTCACTATAAGTAGAGAGCACTTTCTACCATTTGTGGTAACGAAGCACATAACACACACACACCAGTAGAAAGAAATTTCTTAGAGAAAAACACACACTTCAAGGTGTTCTTGGTGTAATCCTTTTGAGTTAATTGAAGATGAATCATTGAGCATTTACTGTTATTTACTTATTGTTTCTTCATTATTCTCATCGTGTGTTTTCTACCAATACTTATAAACCAATCTGTTGTAAACGCTTCCGCACACAAATATTTATACTCTATTTTATATATTGATTGGTTTAAATATCATTGTTAGTAAATCTGGGATCACAATTGGTATAAGAGCAAACTTGGATTCTCAATATCAAAGGATCCACTCTGCAATGATCTTAACTCACTTTTTGTAGATTTCTGGACTGATTTTTTCTGTTCTTCAGTTTCATAGAACAACCCCTGTTTTTGTGTTATTGTCAACCAGTTTGATTTTGACACATAAATAGGAACTGTTTCTTCCTAAAAATCCTTCCAGTGTGTGCTTTGTTCAGTTTTAACTTCAATCTCCTTAAGTTTAAGCTTGTGTTTCAGATCTGTCTCGTTTCTTCAAAAGTTTCAGTACCATACTCTGTTTTTCTTTCTTCTCGAAAACTCTACTCTCTTTAAAATGGCCTGCAAACTTCTTCATTGCTGGTTCTTTAACAAAGCCCCCAGCTCTTCTTAGAGACGAATATCCACAATGGAAGATTCGAATGATCCATATTTTGGAAGGTGTTGATAAAGAACTAATCACATATATCCACAATCCTCATTATGTGTAACGACCCACTTCCCAAACATACATCAAATATCAATTTATACATAACATTGTTACATAACAAACGATACTTCATATTTCACATACGGTCCCTGCGTACTTTCTAAACATAATAAGTATTTCAGTACAAACTTTTTGCTAATAATTTACATAACAATTACTAGCACGATAGATACAAAACGCTTCATAGATCTTCAAAAACATACATCTTCCAAATAATTCACAGATTATCCTATCACTTGCCCTTATTTGCTTCACGACCTGGAATACATATTTTAAAACAAAATGAGGGTTAGACCTATTGGTCTAAGTGAGAAAATCCCTGTTATTGTATAATCATTTGCAAATTTCACAATATATATATATATACCACATATATGAATACCAATTATGACTCAAATGTATCGTGTACAATTCTTTCTCATTTTCATGGCCATGTTAGTTGGTTGCAAACCAACTAACCAGTTTACTCCGCTGCACTAAAATACAGCCAACTCCGCTGTCCCTCCGTATAGCCAAACTTCACCGGTCCTAAGCCCGACCAACGTGCACTCGTGTAGTGTAATGCTCATATAAATACAATATACATCTCAATATATTATATTTCAATCATAAGCATATAATCACACTATATATCACATTCCCAATCCACATATATATGTATTCCAGTTGAAAATGTTTTATAGTAAAACTCACCTGATTGCTTATCAAAAAAACCTTCCAAGCTTTTCTCAAGCAAATCCTATCTTTCACCCAAAATTCACGAAATCTGTAACAAATTAAATACAAACATTTCTTTACAGATCAAACACATAATATTTAGTCATCTAAGAACTCTAAATAAACCTATCTAATGCTTACCCTAAAATGTTTCTCTTTAAAGGCTAAAAATCTCAAAAATCCAAAAATCCTCGTCTGTTATGGCAACCAACTAGTTGCGATAATCCTTATCGCAACCAACTGCTTGCGACACAGTAATCTGTCGCAACCCACTATTGCGACATCTCTTCTTATCGCAACCAACTGTTGCGATACACCACTTGTCACAGCCAACTGTTGCGATACCAATGATCTTGTCGCAACCCAAGGTTGCGATATTTATGAATGTCGCAAAATACCATAACTGTCGCAACCCACTACTGCGACACTCATAACTATCTCAGTCAACTAAGTTCATCTTTTACCCAGAAAATTGTAGATTTAGACCATGCATGTTGCTGAAATTTTGCAGAAATACTTTAGACTATATATAGCAACTATCCATAAACTCAGTTTTCCAAAAACATCCACAATTCATCAAGACCCATTTCTATACCTTTTTAGAAACTACTAAACATAAAAAGAGGAATTTGTATAGGATAAATACCTTTGTTTTCTTGAATTGTTTCTCTATAATTCCAGCTGCAATACCTCAGTTTCTTCCTTCTTCTTCTTAACCTTTCTTCCTCAAATCTCAATCTTTTTCTCTCCTCTCTCTCTTGTCGTGATAAACCCACACACACACACACACACGCACACTTAGAGGTTGTCAAATGCCCCTAAATGAGACACCTCATTGTCTCTAAAAGAATGAGGCAGTTTGAGGTGATTTGTTTAATCACCTTAACCAATTAAACATCTAACTATTAACAAATGCCACTACATACCCTCTAACTACTATATTAAAATTAAAACCTACCCTTTAACTTCTAACTCCATAAAACATTTAATGGAAACTTAAACTTTACAAACTACCCCAAATCTACCTTAAACTAAATAATACAATTAAATAAATCAATAACATACCTAGTTATTACAACATTTCCCCCTTAAAAGAATTCCGTCCCGGAATTCGATTAAGCGAAAAGATGAGGGTATTTAGCTCTCATTTCGGACTCTGATTCCCAAGTAGCATCTTGACCCTTATGATGTCGCCACTGCACTTTTACTTGTTTGATTTCCTTGCCATTTCGCAAAACTTTAACTTTATGGTCAATAACTACTTCAGGTTCCTCCACGAAATTCAGCTTTTCATCAACCTGTATATCTGGTAGAGAAACTGCCTGATCTGGTGAAATCAAACCCTTTCGTAGATTTGAAACATGGAATGCATTGTGAATACCGCTTAACTCTGGTGGAAGTTCTAATCTGTAAGCCACTTCACCAATTCTTTCTGTGATTGCAAACGGTCTGATGTACCTTGGACGAACTTTACCTTGTTTCCCAAATCGAATGACTCCTTTCCAAGGCGAAACTTTTAACATTACAAAATCCCCAACTTGGAATTTCAACGGTTTTCGACGTCGGTCAGCATAACTTTTCTGTCTATCTTGTGCCACTCTCAACCTTTCACGAATCTGTGTAATCTTATCCATAGTTAACTGAACTATGTCTGGTCCTGCTAGTTGCTTTTCTCCCACTTCATTCCAACACAGAGGCGTTCAACATTTTCTACCATACAAAA
Source organism: Saussurea involucrata (assembly GCA_033807775.1). Lineage (NCBI taxonomy): Eukaryota > Viridiplantae > Streptophyta > Magnoliopsida > Asterales > Asteraceae > Saussurea > Saussurea involucrata. Next base: position 16,120,647 of record CM066318.1, on the reverse strand, counting down.
CTTCAAACGGTGCCGCTTGTATGCTGGAATGATAACTGTTATTGTAAGCAAATTCAATCAACGGCAGATGCTTATCCCAAGATCCCCCAAAATCAACAATACAAGCTCGTAACATATCTTCCAAGGTCTGAATCGTTCGTTCACTCTGACCGTCAGTTTGAGGATGATATGTTGTACTTAGCTTTATTTGCGTTCCCATCTCTTTTTGAAAACTCCTCCAAAATCTTGAAGTAAAACGACTATCCCGATCAGAAATAATTGATATCGGAACTCCATGTCGAGTTACTATTTCATCGATGTATAGCTTGGCTACTCTTTCTATCGAATAGGTTTCTTTTATCGGTAAGAAGTGAGCAGACTTTGTCAATCTGTCGACGATCACCCAAATGGCATCAAATCCCTTCGGAGTCCTTGGTAACTTCATGATGAAATCTGTAGTAATTTGCTCCCATTTCCACATATGTATTTCTAAACGTTGCAACTGACCAAAAGGCTTTTGATGTTGAATCTTTATTTTCTTACAAGTGGTACAACCTTCTACATGCTGAGCAATACTTATTTTCATTCCCGGCCACCAATAAAATTGTCGTAGATCTTTATACATCTTATTTGTACCTGGATGAATAGAGAAACGAGACTGATGAGCTTCTTGTAGTACGCTATCACGTAAACCACCCAAACGAGGCACCCATATTCTGTTTTCCAGACACAATAACTCACGATCATCTTTTACAAGTGATGTTGATATACCCACTAGCCATTCTGGTTTCAAGTGTTCTTCTTGAAAGGCTTCTACTTGACACTTCTTCAATTCATCAAAGATGTTAGGTAGAAGTTCAGCTCGTAGAGCAATAGCTTTTATTGTTCCACTCCTTCCCCGAATGATAGAGAATTTCACAGTCGTAGTCATTTACCAATTCTAACAATCTTCGTTGTCTCATATTCAGTTCTCGCTGATCGAAAAGATGTTGGACTTTTATGATCGGTATAAATTTGACATTTAGAACCGTATAGATAATGTCTCCAAATCTTTAGTGCGAAAACAACTGCTGCAAGTTCCATGTCATGCGTGGGATGCAGTCTTTCATGATCCTTCAGTTGTCTAGAAGCATATGCAATAACTTTTCCACGTTGCATTAGCACACATCCCAATCCCAGTTTGGAGGCATCACTGTAAACAACAAAGTCATTGGAACCTTCAGGTAGTGACATAATTGGTGCACTACAAAGTCTTTCTTTCAAAATCCTGAATGTTGTATCTTGCTCTTCTTTCCATTCAAACTTCATATTCTTTCGGGTCAACTTGGTTAGAGGCGTAGCGATGCGAGAGAAATCTTTTATAAACTTTCGATAATACCCGGCTAAACCCAGAAAACTTCGTACTTCAGTCGGCGTCCTCGGCGGTTCCCACTTTTCAATTGCTTCAACTTTCATTGGATCAACTTGAATGCCTTTTTCTAAAACTACATGCCCAAGAAACTGCACTTCCCGTAGCCAGAATTCACATTTAGAGAACTTGGCATATAACTGTTCCTTTCAACAATTTAAGAATCAAACGAAGGTGTTGTGCATGTTCTTCCTTGGATCGGGAATAAATAAGGATATCGTCAATAAACACAATAACAAATTTATCGAGATACGACTTACATACCCGATTCATTAAATCCATAAAGGCAGCTGGAGCATTCGTCAATCCAAAAGGCATCACTAAGAATTCGTAGTGACCATACCTGGTGCGAAAAGTAATTTTCAGAACATCTTCTTCTTTAACTTTCAATTGATGATAACCAGATCTTAGATCAATCTTGGAGAAATAACAAGCTCCAACTAACTAATCAAAGAGGTCATCAATTATGGGAAGCGGATACTTGTTCTTGATCGTACGCTTATTTAGTTCCGGATAATCAATGCACATCCTCATTGACCCATCTTTCTTTTTCACAAACAGAACTGGTGCTCCACACGGTGAAGTACTGGGTCTGATGAAGTCTTTATCGGAAAGATCTTGTAGTTGCGTCATCATTTCTTTCATTTCTGGAGGTGCCAGTCGATACGGTGTACGGGCAACAGGAGCGGCTCCCGGAATCAGATCTATACCAAACTCTACTTGTCTATCTGGCGGAAGACTAATCAATTCTTCAAGGAATATTTCCGGGAATTCACAGACAACGGGGATATCTTCCAGCTTATTCTTTTCTAGTTTAGTATCTATCACATAAGCTAAATAACCCGGGCAACCTTTACTGACACACTTATGGGCTTTTAACATGGATATAAAACCAGACTGATAATCTCTACGATCACCATAAATCACTACCGGACCCCTCTCAGGTAATACAACATTAATCAACTTCTTATTACAAACAATACTAGCTTGATTCTTGGCTAACCAATCCATCCCTACTACCACATCAAACTCGATTAAAGCCATTGGAAAGAATTGAATAGGCACGTCACATCCACATATATCTATAACACAACTATCAAATACCTCTCTCACTGGTACTTGATTATCATTTGCAGTTTCTATCACTAAAGCATGATCTAACACTTTAGGCTTTATATGCATACCAGCAGCAAAAGAAGGAGACACAAAAGATCGATTTGCACCGGAGTCAAATAACACGTTAGCACGTATCGAGTTTATTAGAAATGTACCTATAACCACATCAGGATTTTCTTCTACTTCTTGTGCTGTCATGTGGAAGGCTCGACCCTTTGCTTTCGGTACTTCAGGCTTTTGTATCCCTCCTGGTCTAACACCCATGGGTCTCATTGTCATACCACCTTGCTGTGCTTTCCATTGTGGGCATTCTGACTGAATATGATCAGGGGAGTTGCAAGAAAAACAGAATCTAGTTACCCGATAGTCTTTAGCAATGTGACCAGTCTTTCTACACTTGTAACAAAGTCGGGAGTCCACATAGCAGTTTCCTTGGTGAACACGATTGCATTTTGGACAAGGTCTTTCAGTTGGTCTGAAAGATGGACGATTATCAAATCTCGAAGCTTTGGATTTCTTTGGGTCATACAACGGTCCTTCCCATTTTCTCTTTCCCATACTTTTATCACCAGTATCCCTCCCTTTATCTCTTTCTACATTCTCGGCGGCATCTACGGCGGCTGAGAAAGTATCAGTTCCCTTAGCAATCACTAAACCTCTGATTTCCGAATTTAATCCAAAGATATACCTTTCCATTTTAAGTGCTTCAGTAGCCACATAGTATTCAGCAAAACGAGACTTTTCTAAAAAGCGCGCAGTGTAATCCCGAACTGATAGCTTACCCTGTTGCAAATTCATGAATTCTTCTTCCAATTGTCGTACAGCAGCTTGAGGACATAACTGTCTTTTAAAAGCTATGGCAAATTCTTCGCAGGAAAAAGTGGAATATACGTCCGGTCCATTCGAAGTAATAAGAGCTTCCCACCAGTATAACGCATCATCCTTCAACATTGCAGTCCCATATAACACTCTATCTTCGTCAGCACATTTACTAGTTTTAAAGATAGCTTCTATCTCTTTGAGCCATCTCATAGCCTTCACCGGGTCTCTTTCTTCTGAGTAGTTTGGAGGCCTGCAACTTAGAAACATTTTATAATCACATTTCCTGAGCACTGGGGTGACAATAGGCACAATAGGCGTCTCTTCTTCTAAAATAGAATCTGGTGTTTCAGTGCGGCGGTACGGTCAAACATAGCTTGTATATTAGCCTGTGTTGATCCAAACCCTCAGTGATTTGATAATGACCCTCTCTTAAATACTTAGTGAAAATTGTAAGTAAACAATATGTATTAGAGTTTCACTATCGCTGATAAGTACTAAGACTTTACAGTACCGCTGATAGGAACTCTCACTCTTTAGATTAGATATACAGCGAACATTGTTCGTCATCTTATAGCTCTGAGCCTGTTCAGTCTATGAGATGATCACTGATAAGTTAGTTGTTTACTTATGATCCCTGAAGACAAGTTTCACGTCAACCAAAGTTCTACGCTGAAGTCGAAGATCAAGCTCAAGAACCAGCGACAAGTCTACTCATGAACTGATGCGGATATCAGCGAAGCAAGACCTGTCCATTCAACGTGAAGTATCAAGTAGAAGACTTCAGCAATCGCTGAACTTTATCATTCGCTGATAAAGATCTGACTCAACGAAAGATGATCATGAAGTCTCCCTGTATGTTACTATTGTCTTACCTCCCTTGCACGTCTCCGTACGAACTGTCAGAACGGACATCCCTTTTGTCTGTAATCGTACAACGACTCTGATTCTACACTGTGCACCATGCGGCTACTAAGGTTGTCTACAAAGGTCAATGACATGCAACCACTCAGCTGCTGCCACGTGTAAAGCCATACTACCTTGCATTAAATGCAGTATATAAGAAGAACCTTACTTCAGTTTTGAAGTGTGCTCAGACCATCTTCTTACTTCTCTCTTATTGTTAAGTTATTATTCGTAATTTCTTTAACTCTTTCTAGTGCAAGAAACTTAGTGTTTCTCAAGACTTGTTTAGATTAGGTTTATCCTTAATCTTGTTCCGCAACAAGTTGTAAATTGTCTTGATTTATCAATAAACAATTTAGAAAAGTAAAAATTGTGTGTTTGTATTCAACCCCCCCCCCCCCCCTTCTACAAACTTGTATAACCCTTCAGGACCAACAAGTTGTATCAGAGCAGATTTGTTTAATCTCATAAACAAGATCTGATCTATACTAAGATTTCTATTCCTAGCTATTTCTTAAAATGGCTACCAACACAAACACAAACTATATTGACAACGGTTCTCTTGCAAAACCCCCTAGATTCTCCAAAGATAATTTTAATCTATGGAAAAATAGGATGATTCTCTTCTTAGAAGGTGTAGACCCTACTATGCCTTACTATCTTGAAAACGGCCCATATATTCCTATAAGAATTGATCCTGCAGTTCCAGCCGCTGAGAATAGACCTGCTATTCTAGAAAGGCTGATTCCCAAGGAAATTCATATGTGGACTGATGAGGATAAGAAGAAAGTGGCTATCGACACCAAAGCCAGATCCATACTCTCCACGGCTCTTCCTGACGAAGTCTACCATTCCGTCATGAACCTGAAAACCTCAAAAGCTATGTGGGACACAATCTGTGTTCAGTATGAAGGTACTTCTGAAGTCCAGGACTCTCGAAAGATCAACCTGGTAAGACAGTACGAAAGCTTCATTTGTGGTAAGAATGAAACTCTCTCTGAAGTACACCAACTTTTTAACTGCTTAATAATAGATCTGAAAACTGTTGGGAAGGAATATTCTAACTTTAAAGTACTGACAAAGTTCTTAGAATGTTTACCTGAAAGCTGGGACAGTTATTCTATGTGTATCAAGCTGTCAAAGGATCTAAAATCAATGACCATTTCTACCTTATATGGCACGATGCTAAATCATAAGCAATCGAGTCATCTTAAGAAGAATCTTGTAAAAGATTCTAAAAGCACCCCTGTTGCTTTAATCTCAGAGTCACCTTCCACTCAGCGATCGACTATCACTGTCACTGAGTTGGAAACTAACTCTGAAAGATCATCAGACTCTGACGTTTCAGATAATGATGAAACTCTGGCATTCCTGGCTAATAAGTTCAGGAGATTTGCTAGAAAGAGTAACCTCTTGCTATTGCTGACAAGCCAAAATCATCAACCCCTGTTGATAAGGCTACTACTACTTGCTATAACTGTGAAAAGATAGGACATTTTGCTAGCGAGTGCAGGTCAAAGAAAGTGAAAGTACAGGATCTAATCTTACAATCAATATAGAAAGCAGTAATTGAGAAGTTGTATGATCAAGCCCAATTGTATTCAATGATGAACAGGATTACAGATCTAAGAGAGAGAGAATCTCAAAGATTACAAAGAATGAATACAAAGATACACGGGAAAATCAATCAGTTAGCTACGTAGTGCTAACCACTCTATTTATACTGCAACGAACATGTTAAAGCTACAGTACAAATAAGAAAGACTAATAAGAATGTGAAAACCCAGATCTTTAGCAATAAGATATGAATGTAGTGAGAGAGAATCTAGAGAGCAAATATGTCATCCATGTATTGATCTCAAAGGATTACAAAAGGTTTCTAAAAGATTACAAAAGCTTACTAACAAATATGGCATGAACTGAATGAGAAGATAGATCTTCGCCGACAAAACAAGGGAAAGCCTTATGTTCCATATATGAGGTTTCTTCAGATTATCATTCATAGCATGCTTCGTTCTAACAGAGAAATTCCAAGACGAGCAAATCATCCTTCTGTGCCCGAGAAAGCTATGCAGTATCTTTAGTTTCGTAAAACTGAATTTGATTATGAGATGCCATTACCTGAAGGATTTCTTCGATACGCGGATCAGGACGTTGAGTGCATTATCGAGTATAGAGAGTCTATGGTCCAGCCAGAACCGGAGGGACCTACCCCAGACTCAACCCCTAGGCGAGAGGAGTCGGTGAGTGTTCAGGATGCACGGGCTACTGAACGGGGAGAGTCGAGGGAAAACACCGAGAGGGGAACTGGTGGGGATCATACATCTGTATTTGAAGATACAGGGTCATCGTCCGAGGACACACATACATATGATCTTGTACAACACGATTCTGAGGGAGAAATTCCTAAACACATTGGGGATCCTCCTTTAGTTGAGTACTCTAGTGATAGTACAGAGTCTGATAATGCGTCTGATTCAGCGGAGGAACATCGTGATGATGATGAAGATGACAACGATGATAATGATGATGATCAAGGGAATGCTGGAAATATTGGTGCTGATGCTACTACTGAAGAAAACTGGTTTGGTAACGTTTCTGATATCTTTGAATTTCCACAATTGAATATGTCAGATAATATTAATGTGGAAAGCTTAAACTTTGATGACATGCCTTTAATGTCGACTCAAGTTAGTGAAGGAACGGAAGGCATAAGGAGACCCGAGGGAGTATCAGTTGAAAATATATGTGAGTCTGTGAGAGAAACTGAAGAAAAGAATATGGAGAGTGTGAAAGATATCCAAACTGTCTATTCCAGAAGGGCAGCCACATCCACCACCAGATCTCATTTGTTGGGATCAGGTGTTGAACAAGTCGTTACTCGCCCAGTAACGCAATTGCACACCTCTGCCAGCTATTCAGCTTCTTCTTCACAAGAAACTGTCTCATTTTCTCACGGGGTTTTAGCACAAACACTATCTGGATCTCGTTCGGAGATTCCGGATATTGAAACAGAGCGACTTCCTCCCCAGTCCTCGACCTTCTTTCCTGCACAAAGTTCGAGTCTAGTGCCTGTTCCTAACATATTTGATTCTTTGAATAGGACACTTTCAGGAACATCTGATGCGCGTCTTCGTGACTCATCCGGAACACTCAGAGTAGATTCTTTTACAGGACTACAAGGACAGAGTGGAAATCCTACCAGTGCTAACACTATGCCAACACTGAATGTAGGTCACACAGTTGCAACAACTGTTGTGTCAACGGCAAACCTAAGTGGTGCCGGTGTTACTTTACCCGTCTTTGTGACAAGGGAAAACTTCGATGGCGCCCTAAAGGACATTGAAACTATGTTCATCCGGGAGTTACAAGGTGTGAAGAATCAGTTGAAGGGAAAAGAACCGATGACTTATGAGCCAGCTGTACGTCCTCGTCCAGAAATCTATCTGGCTCCGCCTCGAGTACCTCAGTCTTCTCCTATGCAACAACCACCAGTGGATCAAAGTGTTGATGAATTAAGGGATTTATTCTATGCCAAACTGATGTCTATGAGTCCTGAAGATCAGCAAAGTAAAACCTTGTTATCTCTACTTCAGAATTTCCAATCTACTCCAAATCCACTTCCACCTACACCTTCAGTTACACCCACACAGTTTCAAGCATTATCCAAAGAGTTATCTACTTTCAAGTCTGAAGTTGTGAAATCTTTAAGTGATATGAAGCAGTCAATTGTTGAGTTGAAAGCATTAATGGAACAGTCGTGTAAGACTCAAGCTCAGAGTACTAAAAGAAGACATGATCAGGATCCTGATGATCATGATCATGAGGGGGAGATGAGTAAGAAGAGAAGAGCTGAGTCAGAAAGCTCTCAAGGTCAGAAAAAGAATCCGACTGTTGCTGAAATATCTAAGATGTTTGAATCAGGTGCTATGGGTGATCAAAGCGGAAAACAGATCGTATTATATGTTGATCCGAATATAGAACCAACGGTTGAAAAGCCTGAGGTAAATGAGAAGGAGATAAGAGAAGTGGTTGATCGATTCGTGCAATCTGTGGAGTTGATTGAAATTAGTTCTGATGATGAAGAAACTGATGAAAGTGCAAGAGCTTATGATCGGTATTGGAAAGTTAAGGAGGAAGAAGAACCACTTTTGGTATTTACTTATGAACCAGAAGATCAAGGTGTTGGATTTAATGAAGAAGAGGTTGATATTTTGTCAGAGATATATGGGCCACAAACTCCTGAAGAAATAATCTTTAGCCCTGTACACTCACCCGAACATATCTCAACCACTTTGATGTCAGAACAACCTTCTGTTACACCTATAACCATCAACCTTAACCAATCTACTTCAACTCAAACCACTATACCTGTATCTGAACCACATCATTCTCATGATCCATTATCTAAAGAGCCAAAATCCGAAGAGACTGATCCTCAATCCACTACATCTTCAATACCTCCTATCATTCCTAGTCATGATGAAGCTGGTCCTTCTAATCCTGCTGATCAACCTGGTCCTTCATCCTCACGGAGCAGAAAATTGACTGAACTTGAACAACGACAAAGAACTTTGTATTTGAGAACACCTTTCCTAGAAGAAGAAGAAAGAAGACTGTTTGTGCACAGAATCAGAACTTTGAATCCCTACGCTGTGTTGGGTATTACAGATCAAACAGCCGAATACAAGTTCGAATATATGTACTTTCTAAGGGACAAGTGTCAAAAGAAAAGAGAGGTGAGGAGCAAGAAGTTGATTGTGTCTATAAAGGAGGTAACAGCTAGACTGTATTACAAGTTGTGGTATCCAGAGTTTCTTGTTCAAAGGCAAGATTGCAGAGATTATAGATTTACTGAAGCTGATTTCTGTCATTTAACCATGGAAGATTTTGAGTTCTTGTATCATCATTTCAGAGATCTTCAGATCAGAAAGGAAAACGTAACTCTTGCTTTGAATGCCATTAAGAGATTTCTGAGAAGACACGTTTTATTCACACAGTGTCATGATTTGCAGATGGGTGTGGAAAGCTATCAACCAAGAATAAATCTGTTAAGACCAAATCAAGAATTGACTGGATTGATGAGGATGCCTTTATATTGTGTGATTGGAGAACCAGAGTTTGGTGTTGTGTTCAGTAATGGTGCAAACAAGATATTCATTCGGTTTAATGAGTTGGAAAAATATTCTGATGGTACGCTTAAAATTGTAAGACTTCAGTTAGTCGAAAAGCTCAAAAGACATGATGCTGAACGAAAAGTTAATTGGATGTCTTCAAGACCTAGAAGAGTTTTGTCAAGAGCCATTGAAGAGATAGATGAAAAATTGAGCTTCAGAATGGCTATGCGAAGGATTGAAACGCATCTTGGGTTTCGAAGTAGAAGAAGACCCTTTCTGCCTTGATAGCTAAGGGGGAGATTGTTAGGGCATTTTTGTAGCTATCAAGACAGTATTAATATCTTGTACTGTTTCTCTTTTGTAGAGGCATGGGCTTGTCATGTCCTACTATATAAAGGAGTTCCTTTGTTATTTTGTATAACAACTTGAAGCATTTGTCATTTTACACTTTGAAATCAATATATGGATGACAAGATTGCTCTCTAGATTCTCTCTACACTTGTTCATTACTTTGTGCTAGATTTGGGATTTATCAATTGGTATCAGAGCTAAACAGAAGATACAAGCAGATCGAAGACCAAATTGAAGATTTTTTACACTGTTCTTGAAGAATTCGGACCAAGAAGAAAACACTGTTCATCTGAAGTCTTATCATTCAGACATGGAGTTTTTCTAGATTTTGAGTTTTTGAATCATTTCTTTGCATCGTTCAACTCGGATTTGAATTCTGAACACATTTAATTCTTGCATAAACATCAAAATCTGCACAGAATTGACAGATCTGATCGATTCTTGAATATTTTTTCAAAAACTTCAAGTTCACTGTTTGGATCTTAATTCGATTAAATTGATCGAATTGTGAATTGTGATCAACAGGAAAAGTGTGCGGATTTCAATTACGAACAATTTGATATAAGATTCATCACAATTGATCAAGAATTGAAGAAGTTATGGCAGATTAAGTGATTTTGAAGTTCGAAGTGCAGAATTCGGATCATTCTTGGTGAATTCGGATCATTCAAAGAGAATTCGGAACATTCATAGAGAATTCGGATTGTTCTTGGCATCACAAGTGTAGAATTCGACTCAAGAAGAATTCGAATTCATAGAATTCGAACCCTATTACATTCGAATTGAGTGAATTCGAACCTTATTACATTCGAATTGAGTGAATTCGAACCTAAGTACATTCGAATTGAGTGAATTCGAATCCAGTTACATTCGAATTGAGTGAATTCGCACTCAACATAATCCGAATTGAGTGAATTCGAACCTTAGTACATCCGAATTGAGTGAATTCGAACGCTGTTAAGTTCGAATTGGAGGATTTCGAAATCTATCAAGTCCGAATTGATTATCCGAATTGAGCATCCGAATTGAGCATCCGAATTGATCATCCAAATTGATCATCCGAATTGAGCATCCGAATTGAGCATCCGAATTCTTAGGAATGTTGATTAAATTCTCATAAGTGTAATTTTTCTTACACTAACTGCTTTATCTTCTGAACGATCGTTTATCTAGCCAATTATCAGAAGATGTCGAGAGATATGCTGAGCATGGGTTCTAAGAATAAGCCTCCGGTATTGATAGCTGAAGAATATTCTCAATGGAAAAGGAGAATGATTCAATTTCCGAATCATCAGAACAGAGATCTTATGCTGTCCATTCAGAACGGTCCTTACAAAGCCTACATAGAGGTTGGTGGCATTGCTGCAACAGAAACAAGTCAAGAGATTCTTCCAAGAAGAATAGAAAAGGATTACAAAAGGTTTCTAAAAGATTACAAAAGCTTACTAACAAATGAACTAGACAAGCCTATTTATACCCATGACATACAAGGTATAAAGGCATTCACAATACTGTATAGACTCATACAGTACATTGACTTTACAGTAAATCTTGAATACAACAATGCTCTAACAATCTCCCCCTTTGGATTCAAGATTTAAAAAAAATAACAGCAGTCTTCAGCTCTTTGTAAAGTCAATCTTCTCAAACAGACACTCTATCAAACCATCTAGACACTCTATCAAACCACTTCAAATAGCTTTATCTCCACTAGTTCACGGCGAACTATATGCTTTGACGCTCTTTAAGAACTCAGCTTTGAAGAATCTTCAGACAAACATGAAAAGTCATTGTCTTTTTCTTTGAAAAATCAACCTTCTTCAATACAATCTTCAACAGATTGTCTTCAAGTCTTGAACATGGATTTCATATCTTTATATAGAACCATCAATTCGGAACAAGATAAATCAGAAACGATTAGAGTTTGGATCAGAAAGATGTGAAACCATCCACATTGTTGAACTTATAGGTGTAAGCGCATTCCGAGAACCACTCAGAACTAAGATAACCAAATTCAACAATATTTAGACTTCACATGATCCTTCTCCCCAATCTTCAGTCTTTGTTCACGAATCTTTGACTTGAAATATCTTTGATTTGAAAGCTCTTTGACATGAAATTGAAATTAAACTTTTCTCCCCTTTTTCGATGATGGTGAGCATCATAATCATCGAAAACCATTTTCAATTTCAGTTGTGTCTTTGAGTATTGCTAACAATCTCCTCCTTACAGAATAACCTTGCTCCCCCTCAAAATAAGAATTCTGGAGCAATTTGTTTTCTCCCCCTGAAAGTATGCATATATTTCAATAACGTACAGTATTTGAAATTGTAGCACAAATTTTAAAACAAATTTACACAAGGAAAATAACATTCATTGAATTTTATTTTATAACTACAAACATTTGATCATTTGAAAACTTTACAAAAGAAATTCAACTTAATGAAATTTAACAGATTTTTCAATCAAATGAAATCAAATGCATGTGTTTGGATTCAAGAACAAGTCATCATTGTATATCAAGTTAAAAAATGTTCAGTTTCAACCCCTTTATTAAATCTATTTGGTGTGCTAGCATGGGAAATATGATTAGCTTCAAGCATATGCAATTCTAAAACATATAAGAATATTTTGCTCTACTCACACTATTTGTCCAAAATCAGAATTTTCACAAATTTACGGGTTTATCGCGACTTTGTATTTTCCCAAGTTTCAAGAGATGTGTGCTCATTGGCATCTTTTGATTTTGTGCACATTGACATCTTTTGATTTTGTGCTCATTGGCATCTTTTGATTCTGTGCTCATTGGCATCCTTTGATTTTGTGCTCATTGGCATCTTTTGATCAAAAAATTTAGTAAGAATAAGATACACCGTTAAACATGACTTTCTATCTGGTTCTATAGCAGGATTTGGGTTAGCAGATCCCAGACCAGTTGGCCTTAGGTGCTAGGTGACGAGCACCCCTTAGAACTTAATTTCCCAAACCAGAAAGGCCACATCGATATATCTTAAACCCATTTGTACCAGTAGAACATGGCTTTCTATCTGGTTCTATTGCAGGATTTGGGTCAGCCGATCCCAGACCAGTTGATCTTAGGGACTAGGTGTCGAGCACCCCTTAGGACTTACTCTCCCAAACCAGAAAGGCCACAGGCACAAACTTTCAAACTAAATGATAGTGCAACAATTTTATCTCAATCACTTGGTTCTAAAATATAGTGCTTTGCCCATATTTTCATTTCCATCCATCATTCTGACATATAGGCTTTTTGAGCATTATATTCTATATATATCCAGATTCACATAACTTTGAGCATTCAGCATAATTTCATTCATGTTTTGCTGACCTTTCGATTTATTTTAGAGGTGAGAGTTGAAACAAATCTAACTCAGATAGTACAAAGTTTCTTGTAAAATCATCCTTTAGCACACATTTAATTCATTGAATGAAAATTGAAAATTTCATCTTATTGAATTAAATTTGTAAAGTTTCAAGTTTTCAAATCAGTAGAAACAAATATAATCCAATGTTACCTTTTGCCACTTGTTCCTTGAAACAAAAATATATAGCAGTTAAGGATATTACCTGAGAAGTGTGAGTTCTAAACTGATTTGTTTAGAAGTCTTAGTCTTTAAAGTACGGGTCCTGAACTGAGTTGTTCAGAAGCCATAGTCGTTGAAGCACGGGTTTTGAACTGATATGTTCAAAAGCCATTGATATTTGTCTCCCCCTTAATGGTACAAATATTTTTCAAAAAATACGCCGCTTCTCTTCTGTTTTCAGTCATGTGTGTGGTATGTATCTACAATTCAGTACAACACATGAAGAACCTGCAAAACAGATTAAGCAGATTTTGGTACCCAATGGCATTTGGGTCCTAGTGGGTTAGGTTTTGATTTCTTACAAGGAATACTGTAAGAACCATACCAATAAGAAGTATAATCTTTATGCACAAAATCATTTGATCCACAGTAAGAACAACAGATTTTCTTATGTGCCAACCTAATCAGATGATTTACAGAATGAATAGGATTAGGTATAGCATTAGATTTACCTTTTGGCGCATTGTTCTTCTTTGCATTTGATGTGGATACAGATGATTTTGGCACATCTTTCTTTGGAATTGCTGTGCCTTTGATTCTCCATTCCATCTTCACCCTCTTGAAGACTGGAACTTCTTCAGATTTGGAAGTATTAATTTTAGGCACCTTAAGAATATCATCCGATTTATCAAACAGAGGATTATAGAAAAGATTAGAAGAACGAATCTGACCTTTTGAGAAATCTGTTGATCTATTAAATTGTTTAGAAGGAATGTTTTTAAAACTTGAACTTGAAGCAGTTTTAAAAGAACATTCAGAATCATTTGAATCAACAAATGGAGTCTGAAAGATAGAATTATGACTGGCCTGCTTTGAGACATCAAATTTAAAAATGACGTCTTCAAGTTCTTTGACTTTGTTTATTAAAACATTTTTCTCTTTAGAAATTAGATCAAATTTCTTTTGGAGATCAGATTTGATCAACTGATCCTTCATAATATCAGCTGATAAACCAGATAATCTTTTGGTAAGATTAAGAATCACATCTTCAAAATATACACGTTCCGATTCAAAATCTTTTTCCAAAAACCTTCTTTTATCAGTAATCTCTTTGAAAATTTCCATATTTTTCTTTTTAAGGGTTTTACTTTCCTTTTCAAAGAGATTTTTCTTTTCCGTGAAATCTTTTCTTTCCTTTTCCAAAAGATTTTCTAATTCATAGATTTTCATGGAAAGTTCAGAACTTTTAATCTCAAAAGATTTTCGTTCAGTTTCAAATTTAGCTCTTTCTTTTTCGAGCTTGTCTTTTTCTAAAAATAAAACTTTCTCAAAGTCAGAAACTTGTTTTGAAAGTTTTATACAATTAAGTTCAATCTCTTTCTTTTCTTCAAAAACTTTCTTTTCTTCAAAAGAAAAATTAGACAGTTTTCTCTTTAGATCGGCATTTTCACTGTCCAAAATTTTCCCTATATCTTTAACTTCTTTTAATTGAGCATGTAACTTTAAGTTCCACTTCACTCTCTTTTCTTCTCTACTCTTCAAATCGGCATTTTCTTTTTGAAGAGTTGTTACTTTCTCTTGAAGATTCTCGATTTGATCGTGCAGACTTGAGTTGTCTTTCTTTGCTTCAAGATCTGCAATATAAACTTCAAGATCAGTTATTCTTTTAGTAAGTTTAGCATTTGAAGAAGAAATGTCTAAAATTTGTCTTTTCAGATCAACATTTTCTTCTTTCAATGCTTTATTTAAAATAGGAGTTGAAGAATTTGAAGCATTATCTTTAACAGGAGTTTCTGATATAGGAGATGTTTCTGATAAAATAACTTGTTGCAAAATTCCATTATTTGCCTTAGCTTTTTCAAGTGGCTTTGGAGGTGTTTTTGTTATTATGACTTGTTGCAACACTTCATTATTTGGTTTAACAGATACATGTGAATTAACAGATGTTTCTGTTATAATGACTTGTTGCAACTTTACATTTGGTTTAACAAAAACTTTTGCAATTGGAGGAATCTCCTTTTTCAGAGTTTGCTTCAAATCTTCACCACTGCTTTTAACAATAACTTGTTGTAAAACCATTTTGAATATTGCTAGAAATTGATCGTTCAGAAGATCAAGCAGACAGTGTATGAAAATACACAAAAAAATTATATAAAATTTTTTCTTGAAAAGCTCTTACAGTGTATGAAATACACTATAGGAAAAATTTCGAGATAATTTTTTTTTCAAATCAATGAATTCGAATGTATAAGGGTTCGAATTCAATGAATTCGGATGTATAAGGATTCGAATTCAATGAATTCGAATGAATAAGGGTTCGAATTCAATGAATTCGGATGAAGAAGGATTCGAATTCAATGAATTCGGATGAATAAGGGTTCGAATTCAATGAATTCGGATGAAG
Organism: Saussurea involucrata; assembly: GCA_033807775.1. Taxonomy (NCBI): domain Eukaryota; kingdom Viridiplantae; phylum Streptophyta; class Magnoliopsida; order Asterales; family Asteraceae; genus Saussurea; species Saussurea involucrata. Next base: position 16,105,002 of record CM066318.1, on the reverse strand, counting down.
AAGGATTCGAATTCACTGAATTCGGATGAATAAGGGTTCGAATTCAATGAATTCGGATGAAGAAGGATTCGAATTCACTCAATTCGGATGTAACTAGGTTCGAATTCACCCAATTCGGACTTAACTTGGTTCGAATTCACTCAATTCGAATGTAATAGGGTTTGAATTCACTCAATTCGAATGTAATAGGGTTCGAATTCTATGAATTCGAATTCTTCTTGAGTCGAATTCTACACTTGTGATGCCAAGAACAATCCGAATTCTCTATGAATGTTCCAAATTCTCTTTGAATGATCCGAATTCTCCAAGAATGATCCGAATTCTGCACATCGAACTTCAAAATCACTTAATCTGCCATAACTTCTTCAATTCTTGATCAATTGTGATGAATCTTATATCAAATTGTTCGTAATTGAAATCCGCACACTTTTCCTGTTGATCACAATTCACAATTCGACCAATTTAATCGAATTAAGATCCAAACAGTGAACTTGAAGTTTTTTAAAAAAAATATTCAAGAATCGATCAGATCTATCAATTCTGTGCAGATTTTGATGTTGATCCAAGAATTAAAGATGTTTAGGAAGCAAATCCGAATGCAATGATGCAAAGAATTGATTCAAAAACTCAAAATCTGGAAAAACTTCATGTCTGAATGATAAGACTTCAGATGAACAGTAAAAGATGAGTGGTCCGAATTCTTGAGCACTTAGTGTAAAATTTCTTCAATTTGCTCTTCGATTTGCTTGAATCTTCTGTTTAGCTCTGATACCAATTGTGAAAACCCAGATCTTTAGCAATAAGATATGAATGTAGTGAGAGAGAATCTAGAGAGCAAATATGTCATCCATGTATTGATCTCAAAGGATTACAAAAGGTTTCTAAAAGATTACAAAAGCTTACTAACAAATGAACTAGACAAGCCTATTTATACCCATGACATACAAGGTATAAAGTCATTCACAATACTGTATAGACTCATACAGTACATTGACTTTACAGTAAATCTTGAATACAACAATGCTCTAACAAAGAACATAACACGTGTCCTAATTAGTTTACTAAATACTAAGTAAAGTATGTAGTCATAAGTTCTGAACAGGTTGTTCAGAACTTCTGAACATTCTTCTGATAACGCTTCTCAGAGCTTCAGACTCTTTCTCTCAGAACTCTGACTTCTCTTCTCAGATCTCTGACTCTTCTACTCAGACCATCTGAGTCTTCTTATCAGATCTTCAGCACTTGGTTTATTGACAAAACTTAAGATCTAACAATCTCCCCCTTTTTGTCAAATAAACTTGAATTTTGCATCATCCAGTTCTTTCAGAGCAGGAACAATTTTCTGAAGTAGCACATTTCTCAGATTAAGCCTCTTATCAATTTTAACAATGATTTCTTGAATAATTTCAACTTGCTGATTGATTACTTCTTGAGTTATGTTTGCTTCCTTCACTTTCAGCATCTTTTTCTCCAAATTGTGCTTTATGATTCTTAAAGTTCCAGAACAGTATTTTGCAGTTTCCTTTGCTCTGAAGAAGATCTTTCCACTTTTGTTTTTCAAAAATACTCCCAAATCTGGATATTTGTGAACACTTCCAGTCTTTAACATCTTTTTCTGCTTATGATCTGTATTGGGATTTGCCAGATAAACACATGACTTTTGTAAATACAGAGCTATTTGGAAATCTGTATAACAGTGCCACCTTAAGATATAGAACATGGCCTCAATCACTACACTTCTTGCCTTCCTTTCATTTTTGTCTTTGCTTGACTCTTTAAAGCATAGAAAGCTGTGTAATCTGTAGAAGTCAACCACTGATAATTTCTCAAAATCTGCATCAGTAAAGTAATAAACCTTGCCATCTTCTCTCAGAACTTCAAAGGATAAGTACTCCATCTTTCTGAATATCTTAACCTTCAATTCTCTGATTCCAGTGATTAGAAAATCTGAGTAAACAGCTTGCTTTGTTTTGCCAAGACATCTTGATTTTTCAGCCAACCAGATCTGAGTCTCCTTAGGTCTATCATAATACACGTCCAAGAATTGTACTTCTTTTGGTTTGAAGAACTCAGGCAGATCAAATTCAAGAAAGTATCCATTTAGATCAATGGATATTTCATCTTCTTTGGGTTCAGACTGTTCAGCTTGATCAAAACTAGTTATATGCACATTCTGAGGTGTTGTGTCCTGGACTTCTTCAACTTCATCTGACAGAATTTCATTCACTTCATACTCAGCAGGAAACACAAAATCACTATGTAACATCTTCTTGGGATTAACTTCAGATAGCAACCATTCACCACAACTTCTGATCTTTCTTCTGAGATTCAACCTTCTTTTCATAGAGTTTACACACCTTTTCTTTAAATTCTTTCTTTCAGTTTTAGCACTTACTTCCATTTCAATCAGTAACCAACTCAGAGTTGCATCACTATATTTTACCAGTTCTTTCAGTTTGAACATTTCAAGTCTCTCTTGAACTTTATATGCAAACCCTTCAGATTCCATTCCTTCATTTACAAATCCCTTTATACACACATCAAATCCTGCAATATTTGTTGGACACCTCAGATTGCACTTCTCTTTTCTTCCTTCAATGGCTAGTTGAAAATCATATAAGTACATGTTTCTGACATAGATACCCAGAAGTCTTCTGCATTCAATTTCCATCAAGGCTTCTTCAGTACTAGAGAAGAACTTGACTAGAAATATCTGATCATCAAGTGTTAGTCTGTGGAAATCAAAACTGGACATGAAAACCTTTGTATTCCTTTCTTTCAGCACTTCCATTCTTACAAATATCAAACCATTGAATTCTTCTTGTTGGAACATTGGAACTTTCTCAATTCTTTTATGGATATGCAGTCTTGAGTCAGGAATTCTGAATCTGGTTGAGGCTTCTGTATAAATCATCTGAGCTCTTTCATCCATGAAGCCATCAACATTGCTCTCTAAAAGCTCATATTCTCCTTCTGTGTGGTAGAGGTTTTCATACATTTCCTCAGGAAAAATATCATCATGAAATTGTCTGGCCAAAGGTACATCACTTAATTCCAGGATAAAATCACATATAGGTTATTCTAAAATCTGTAAGTCAATCTTGGGAATCTCAATTGGTTTTTTGAATACATACTCAGAAGGCATAAAATAATCTTCTAGTTTCTCATATTCTTCTTCTGTGTTCATCTCATCAGCATAGTTATATCTGAACTCATGCTTAAAATTCTGAGAATAACCAACAGTTCTATCTTCTTCTCCCAACAGATCAATAGGCCTTATCAGTTTTAACCCTTGTTGAATTTTCTGGACATTAAGTGCTTTGACTACCTCACTTTGCATTCTTCTGATCAATTCTTCACTCAACCTCCTTTCTTCTGATTCAGAATTCATCACATTTTCTTTGTTATACACCACAATATCTGTACACATGTTGACCACTTCACTTTCCACTGTCTTTTCTGATCTCAATACATATTCCTCAATAGCTTCAGTTTCATCTGAGTTTCCTTCCATCTCTGTGTCTAAGTTCAATTCCTCTGTTTTATCTGAATCACCACCATCTGTACTTTCCAACTCCATTTCCTCTGTATCTGAGCTATCAATCTGAACTATCTGAGTTATTGCCTTTAAATTTTCCTGTGTCTGATCTTCTGAACTTTTTGTACTGGCTAAGTGCATATCTGCTATCTCAAAATCTTCTATGCCAATATCATCATCAGAACTTAACCTCTGTCTTTTCTCCCCCTTTTGATGATCATAAGGCTCATTATCATCAAACTTTCTCTTCAAGTTCTGATTAGAAGTACCTTCAGGTTCAGCTTCTGCAATAGGAATAGGATCAAGAGGCTTTGAAGTCAAAGCCAGTGATACACTCAGTGCTTTCAGTATAGATTCCTGCATACCTTGCATTTGGTTTAACATATCTTTTTGAAAACCAGACATTATATCCATGATCTCCTTTTTGTGAGAATCCAAGGATTTCTTTACATCATCTACTTTGGTTTCAACATAAATCAACTTTTTCTCCAACACAACTTTCGAATCTGACATCTCATCATTCAAATCCTCCACTTTCTTCTCCAAATTTTCTACTTTTTCCCCCATCTCCTTGTTTTGTTTCTGAATCTTTTCAAATTCAGAAGTTTCTAACAGTGAACCTGAACCAACAGATGGTCCAGTTTTCATGTGCCCAGAGGGCTCATGGCCTGTAGATAACACAAAGTCATCGTGTACAACAGATGCACGTTTGAATGAGGCTTTTGTAATGTTCACCTCACCAGGACTTCCATCCAATCCTCGACATCCAACATTAGGTATGTCTATTAATGTTGTTTCAGGAATACGAAATTCCTGATTTGTGCAAGTGTCAGAAGGAATTTCAGGCTCAATATGAATAGGACTGTGATATTCAGACTCAATGTGTTGAAAAATAGATTGGAATTTATCACCTCCCTCCAAATGAGTTTGGGATGGTTTCCCTGATTTGTGTGAAACAGTAGCATGTTGAAATGCTTCTGAGTGGGTATGGATGGGTTGTTCAAGATCCACCACTAGGTCCATGGTGTTTGTTTCAATATTGGACACCAAGAGATGTGAACCAATAGCATTTGTGGTTACCTGGCCAAGATTAGCTGGTTCAGAGGCATCTCTTTCTGTTTGAACCTCTGTTGACAATCTCTCATCCTCACCACTCTCATTCTGTTTTTCCTCACTGAGTCTAACCAAGCTCTCAGAATTTTCCCCCTCAAGTCTCTCAGAATGTTCACCCATCTGAACATCCTCCCCCTCTCTAATTCGACTAGACCCCTCACCTCTTTTCTCAGGTTGGTCCTCTTGGGTAGGGATTTGAGGTAATTCAATTCCCATAGAGATGCAATATGCTTTTAAAATCTCACTCTCCCTTGGAATATAATTCCTAAGTGATTTTGGCAATAGTTTATGATTGGGATAGTTTTCAAGTCTTGTTACTGAGGTCATCTTACCCAAATAAAATGTGGGACCATGCTCTTCATTTGTTCTTCTTGAGATTGTTTTGTTTTCCTGCATGGCATACCAAATAACAATTTGCCAGTACCTTATATAAGGAATGTATGTCAGTGGAGCATCCTTTGTTTTCCTCTGAATTGCTTTCTGATTCTTCTCAAATGTATTCTTCATGTCTTCCCAAAGTATTAAAGTATAGTCATAATGCCTATTCTTCACTAAGCCCTGAAAGATCTGAAGAATTTGTTTAGAACCTTGATCAGCAGAACTATTCTTCCCTGACAAACATTTATTTACCACATGAAAGAAGCAAGCCCAAATAGGTGGTAATTTGTTTCTTCTGAACAAACTGAGAGTCCTCAATCTTTCATTGTATCCCAATTTCATAAATTCAGCTATTAATTCCTCTGTTAGGGGTGAATCTTCAAAATCTGTCCTTCTTTGTACATCATCTTTCTCTGGTAGATTCAGCATTTCTCTTAGTGCAGAGATAGATAAGGCAAATGTCACTCCTCCAATTTCAGACACAAACTTATTATCTTCTAACCTAAGATGTTTCCACCATTGTTGTATGTACTGAACAGGAACATTTTTGCTTCTTGTAAACCATTTTCTATAAGGATGATGTTTGAATAACTCCATGATAATTCTGTGTTCAGGTTTAAATCGACTTTCCTCAAACAATATAACACAGTTATTTTCAGATAATTTCAACCATTCACTCTCAGGAACAGCCCTTTCCACAAAAATAGGTCTATCTGACATAATCGACTCTGCAGCACTCTGTTCATGTTCAATATTAATGTTTACCTCATCTGCATTTCCTTCTGATTCATCCATTTGTTCATCTTCTTCATCATTTCTTATTGCCTCTTCCTCTACAGCTCTATTCTGTACTTCATCATTATCCGAATCAGATGAATCCATTATCGATTTTGTAGAATGTAGTGAAATTTGACCACTCCTTCGTATTCCAGACATGATTTAAGAAGAAAACAAACTCAAAGAACTCTGGATTTGATTCGTATCTCACTTTTCGCTCTGGAATTTGAAAAGGTTTGAAATAGGGATTTTAAGACCTATTTAAAATCCGCGAAGTTGAAAGGTTTAACGGAAAAGCGAAATCAATGTTATAACGGAGTCAACACATTTGAAATGCCATAGAGGATTTAAATGAAATGCGTGGCATAATCAAACAAATATGAAGCTGGCACGTGTTAGTGGATAGAATTTTGACTCAAGTCAAAGATCTGAATAACACGCTCAGATGTTTTGACTTTCCTTTATCAGATATCTGATTCCATAACTCAGAAGAATTTTGCCTTGTAACCAAAATGTCATTTAAAATCAACTTCTGACAAATATAAAACATTTTGATTATTCAGAAGAGGTTTGAACAGATAGAAGCACTTTTTATCATCAAAATTTTGTTCATATTATGATGATTTTTAAAAAAATCATTTAAAATCTTATATCTGAATATGAAATTTTTTAATTCAAATATAGTTTGAATAACAAAAAAAAATTTATCATTAAAAGCTTGTTCTTCTTAGAATGATCAGAGATAAGAAATGAAAACAAACCTTTTAAGCATCACAAAATGATTTTCAAACTAAAAATTTTGATGCTCCCCCTTGACTGGAGCATGCATTTGACTATTTATGATACATAAAGATGAGATAAAAAGATAATAGAAGAAGCATAATCCACACAGTTGAAGTATTTGTATTTCTCAAAAATAAATTTTTGAAAGTTAGATTGCTGAAGTATCGACTCAGAATCTCTGACCTTAAAACTCAGAGGTTCTGAATTTAAGACTCAGAAGTTCTGAACTCAAGACTCAGAAGTTCTGATCTCAGTACTCAGAAGTTCTGAACTTAAGACTCAGAGTTCTGAGTACACTACTCAGACAATTTTATTTAGAAAAATTTAGCATTTTTAAGAAAAACAAATATTTTCAATTAGGCATATTAAGCATTCCTATTTTACATATGAGAAAAGAAAACCTTTTGTGAACAAGTCAGCCAATTGATACTTTGTATGCACAAAGTGCATCTCTATAGTTCCTTTTTCCACATAGTCCTTTATAAAATGATACCTCACATCTATATGCTTAGTCTTTGAATGTTGAACAGGGTTCTGAGTAATGGCAATTGCACTTTATGAGTCACAATAGATGGGAATCTTGTTAAGCTGATATCCATAGTCCATGAGTTGTGTTCTCATCCACAATGTTTGAGAGCATGAAGCAGCAGCAGCAACATACTCTGCTTCAGCAGTTGAAGTGGACACACAATTCTGCTTCTTTGATGCCCAGCTCACTATTTTATCTCCCAAAAAGTGACAAGCACCAGATGTACTCTTTCTGTCCAACCTACTTCCTGCATGATCAGCATCAGTGAAAGCAGTCAATTTGAAGTCAGTTTCTTTTGGATACCATAAACCTAGATCATGTGTTCCTTTGAGATATCTTAAAATCCTTTTGACAGCTAACATATGTGATTCTTTTGGGTTAGATTGAAATCTAGCATAGAAACATGTAGAAAACATGATATCTGGTCTACTTGCAGTCAGATAAAGTAATGATCCAATCATGCCTCTATAGAGTTTGATATCTGCTGAAACACCTTTGAGATCAGCATCTAACTTTATGTTAGTTGCCATAGGTGTTCTCATAGAAGCACAATCAGACATTTTGAACTTTTTCAGAATGTCTCTGACATATTTTCCTTGATTTATAAAAATACCTTTTGGTAATTGTTTGACTTGAAGACCAAGGAAAAAATTCAGCTCACCCATCATGCTCATTTCAAATTCAGATGACATGATTTTTGAAAAATTAACACATAATTCTGGACTGGTAGAACCAAATATTATGTCATCAACATAAATCTGAATCAGAATTAAATCATCACCCTGTTTCTTTAAAAACAAAGTTGTGTCAATCTTACCTTTCTTGAACCCTGAACCTAACAAGTGTTTAGTAAGAGTGTCATACCAGGCTCGTGGTGCTTGTTTTAGACCATATAAAGCTTTGTCTAAAATATAAACATGATCAGGGAATTCTGGATCAACAAAACCTTCAGGTTGATGAACATACACCTCTTCATTAAGTTTGCCATTTAGAAAGGCTGATTTGACATCCATCTGATACACCTTGAAGTTTTTGTGTGCAGCATAGGCCAAAAATATTCTGATTGCCTCTATTCTTGCCACTGGTACAAATGTCTCATCATAATCAATTCCCTCTTGTTGACAGTATCCCTTAGCAACCAATCTTGCCTTGTTTCTGATGACAACACCTGATTCATCCTTTTTGTTTCTGAACACCCATTTAGTTCCAATAATAGATTTACCTTCAGGCTTTGGAATGAGTCTCCAAACTTTATTTCTTTTAAATTGGAGCAATTCCTCTTGCATTGCTGAAATCCAGTCTGGATCCTCTAGGGCTTCATTAGCTTTCTTTGGTTCAATCACACTTAAGAAACTAGCAAACATTGCTTCATTTGCTGTAGCTGATCTGGTCTTTACTCCTGCTGATGGATCACCTATTACTTGATGAATAGGATGATTTTTAGTCCATTTATTAGCACTAGGGAGTACATCAATCTCTGAATAATTGTTGTTTGCATCATTCTCATCAATGATTGCTTGTAATTCTGAACTGTCCCCTTGTTCTGATGTAAGAGTAGGAGTTGCATCCAAGTTTGGGTTCTGAGCAATGAATTCAGAATTCTGAGTGACTTGTTCAGAGCTCTAAGTACAAGAATCAGAATTCTGATTACAAGGTTCAGAATTTCCACCACTTGTATTTATTAGATTTGGACATTCCTCTGATGGACCTTTGTCAGAAATTACAGTTGATTGAACTATTTCTGGAGTCTTATTTTTCATCTCTTTGACCATCTTTGGGTTTTCATATTCTGCATAAGAATCAGAAATTAGTTCAATAAAAGCATCCTTAAATAGTAAATTGAGTTCTGAACAAATAGGATTAGAATTTGTATCAGAAGTCATTTTTGTCTTGTTCAGCATGAGTTCTGAACTGTCTTGTTCAGAAGTCCTGTTTCTGGCTTCATCAAAAGTTACATTTATGCTCTCCATCATCCTCTTGGTTCTTCTATTATAAATTCTGAATGCTTTGGAAGTTAAAGAATAACCCACAAAGTATCCTTCATCTGCCTTTTTATCGAATTTGGCAAGATTTTCTCTGTCTCTAAGAATATAGCACCTGCAACCAAAAACATGAAAGAATTTGATTAATGGTTTTCTTTTATTTATCAGTTCATAAGCAGTCTTATTTAATCTCTTATTGATTAAAGTTATATTCTGTGTAAAACAAGCAGTTGCAATTGCTTCAGCCCATAGGAAGGTAGGAAGATTTGCATAAGCCAACATTGTTCTCGCAGCTTCAACTAGAGTTCTATTTTTCCTTTCAACAACACCATTTTGTTGAGGAGTTCTGACAGCAGAAAAATTGTGAGAAATCCCAGAACTTTCTAAAAAATTCTGAAGAGTCTCATTTCTGAACTCTGTTCCATTATCACTTCTGATTTTCTGAACTGGAAGTTGTAAGAGAACTTGAATCCTTTTGATAAAATTTATCAATGTAGTAGCAGCTTCTGACTTAGCTCTTAGGAACTCAACCCATGTGTATCTGGAGAATTCATCAACAATCACAAGCATATATTTCTTTCCTCCCATAGATTGAACTGAAATTGGACCACAAAGATCAGTATGAATCATTTCTAATGGTGCTTTGCAAGATGAGTCCATTTTTAATTTGTGAGAACTCTTTTTCATCTTGCCCATTTCACAAGCTGAGCATAATGATTCTTTTTCAAATTTAAGCTTTGGTAAGCCTTTAACCAGATGTTTTGCAACAAGATTATTAAGATCTTTGAAATTTAGATGAGAACATCTTCTGTGCCAAAGCCAGCATTCATTTGCAGTTGACTTTGATAAAAGACAAACTGTATTTAATGTTTTCAATTTTGAAAAATTAACTACAAATAAGTCCATATGTCTTTTGGCCCAGAAGACTTTATCATCATTTTCAGTTAAAATCATGCAACCTGTTATTTGAAACTTGATTTGACAAAGACTGTCTAAAAACTGACTTATGCTGAAAAGATTATGCTGTAATACTTCAACATAGAAAACCTTTTGGATAGTCAGATCCCCTTTAGTTAAATCCCCATAACCTTTGACTTGTCCTTTGCTGTTATTTCCAAAGTTTACTGCTCCTCCAGCCTTTTCTGTGAAGTTTGATAGAAAAGACTTCTGACCTGTCATGTGTCTTGAAGCTCCTGAATCTAAAAACCACACATGACAGCCCTGCAAAAGGATCAGTTAGTTTTAGGTACCCATTTTGGAATGGGTCCATCTTTGTTAGCTTTGTCATTGGATTTAACATTAGTACCTTTTACTCTCCACTCAAAATCTTTCTTCAAACACCACTTTCCTTGAAATTTTATGAAGTCAGAACATTTTCTGCTTACAGACTTGTTTAAATTCCTTTTGAAAGTTGTAACTTTTGATTTTGCAATATTTTCAACTTTCTTTTCTTTTATCTTTTCTTTCTTCTGAGTCTGAGGAACAGAAACTTTCTTCTTTTCTGTATTCTGAGGAACAGAAACATTCTTCTTTTCTGTTTTCTGAGTATCTTTTCTTATAAAAGAAACAGATGTTATTGTGATTGGACATTTCTGAGAATATTGAAAAGAGTTACTTTTACAACGAACACAACTAAGATTTTTCTTTGCAAGTAACAACAGATCTGTACCATAAGCTTTTTCATTTTTATTGCTGTTTTTCAAAGTACAAGTACATTTATCACAATAACTATGTGCTTTTGGTACAGTTGCAGGAACCTCTTCATTCATCTCAGAAGTTCTTTTCACACCATCTTTCCTTTTGCTTTCTTCTTTTTCTGAAAAATTCAACTCCTTTTTGTTAGAAGAATTAGATGATTCACCTTTTACATATGTACTTGATTCATTAAAGAATTTATCATTTTCTTTTAGAGCATTAATTTTAAAAAGATCATACTCAGTCTTCAGTTTTTCAAGCTCTGTTATTTTCTGAATAAAAATATTCTTTTCTTTCAAAGCTTCTTCAAGTTTAATATCCACCTCACAGAAATCATTTTCAAGTTCATCATAAGCTTTCCTTAAGTCCTCAAGTTCTTGACTCACAAGATTAAATCTCTTTTCAAGTTGTAAAAATTCATCTGACTTTGTTTCAGAAAATCCAGTTGAATCAGACTTCTGACTACCTGAGTCAGAGTTCTGATTTACAGACTCAGATGTCTGATCTTTAGACTCAGAGTTCTGACTACAAAGTTCAGAATCCTGACTAGAAGTTTCAGACTTCTGATTGACTGTTTCAGAATTTTTACTTGTGTCAAATATGCTCTCAATGTCATGATATGAAAAACTTGGTTGTTTATTTTTGTAGCTGACATTTAAAGAATCATACTTGAATTTAGTATCATTGTATTTTGGCTTCTCATCTGTTGGTTTAGAAACTTCTTTCTTAACCTTTTCTTCTGAAACAACTGACTTTTCTGTTTTAGACTCAGAAATTTTCTCATCTGACTTTTTAGAGTTTGGTCTTTGCAAATTGTCAGAACTTGTTATAGAACTAGCAGGTCTTATGAAAACTTCAACAATTTCTGGGATTTTTGGCTTAGAAACTTGAAGTTTTTCATACAAGTTGATTGGAGCTCTTTTTAAAGTGACATTTTCTTCCAATCCCAATCCCTTCTTTGGGTTGTAAAATCTTGTATCTTTAACATTGCTTAATAAAAGATTTAATGTTTACTGAGTCTGACCCCTTTTCAAATTCAGATCTTCCAATTCTTTGATTTTGGTGTATAAATTCTTTCTTTCCTCAAATAACATATCAAATTTTATTTGTAAATCACCTTTTTCATCCTTTATTTTGGAAAACTCAACTTTTAGTTCAGAGATCTTTTTCAATAATTCAGATTTTTCATCTTTAACTTTCTGTTTCTCAGCCTCAGATTCTTCATATTGTTCTTTTATTACTTCTTTTTTCAATTCTGAATTTGTTAACCAAATTTCTTTCTCCTTTTATCTGTTTTCTTAGATTAGCAAATTCAGTTTTCATTTCACCAATCTGTGTCATTAACTCTATTTCAAGTGAAGAATGTACCTCAGCAGATGACTCAGAATCAGCATCTTCAAAATCAGAATCATCCTCATTCCTCATTTTTGCCATATAGCTTTGCATCTGTGGAAAGTTGATATGATCATCTTCATCAGAAGTGTAGTACAACCAATTCTCCTGTTCAGCCAATAAAGCAATTTTATCATCTCTCTTCTTTGCAAGCTGAGCCTTCTTGGTGTAGTACTCATAGTCTTTCACAATTTTAACTCTGCAATCCTTAGCATAGTGGCCAGATTTTCCACACTTGAAACACAGATTCTTTTCTTTTCTCTCATCCTTCTCTTCTTTGTTTTCTTCACTTCTCTCTACTCTCTTTTCAAACTTATTTTCTTCTCTGTCTTCTTTCTTCTTATAATCTGAACTCCCAACTCTCTTATAATTTCCTTGAAATCTACCCTTCCCATACCTTTTGTTGAAAGTATTTGTCAACAAAGCTAGTTTCTCAGCCATTATCTTGATATCTTCATCATCTTCTGATCCTTCTTCCTTGTCAGATTCTTCCAGATTAGGTATCTCTGATAGATATGCAGTCTTTTTGGGTGCTTTGATTGCTTTGGACTTTGATAAGAACGCTAACTGATCAGCAACATTTTTCTTCTCTTCCACAACTAACTTGACAGAGTCTTCATGTTGATTAAGAACACAGAACAGATCATTTAAGTCTTCTTCACACATATCCTTGTTCATTTGCAGACTTATGGCAAATGATGACCATTCTGAATTTAGACTGTTCAGAAATTTGTAATTTATTTCTGACTTCGTTTTCTTCAGTCCATTTCTTCTCAAGTCATTTAGAATAGTGCAAAATTTATTGTATGTCTGTGTCAAACTTTCTGACTCTTTTGCTTTGAACCTTTCATAAGCATTTATGCTTTGATTTAACATTGCCTGAATAGTTCTCACAGTTCCTAACATCTGCCTTTCCAATTCGTCCCACATTTCTTTAGCTGATGATCCACTGTCAATCCTGTTAAGAACCTCATTTGGGACAGCCAAAGTCATCAAAGTAATTGCTCTTTTGTCAATAGCATGCCTATTCTTCTGTTCAGCTGTGTATTGGGAATAATTCTTCTTCACTCTGGTCGCTGGAATTTCTGGAGTTGTCTCTGTAGCAGGGGTTGCGGCAACATCAATATACACTTCAATTGGACCTTCTCGAATGGAGATCATAAGATTTTCATCAATGTTGTCTAGGAATTGGATCATACGAATTTTCCATTGCTGATACTCTTCTGGTATAAGAACAGGCGGTTTGGTTTCAGATCCTATGGCTAGATATTCTTTAGAAGACATGATTGTAAGAAAATTCAACAAAAAGACAAATTCGAGTTTCTTGATCGAAATGTAACAAGTAATTCAAGAATTGCCAAGAATTCAAGAACTAGCCCTAGCAGCGGAATCGATTTTTGAATGAATCAAGAAATCTTCAAGAAATTGATCAATTGATCTTCGCAATCACAATCTTGAATGAATTTGTTTGTTGATTGGCTCTGATACCAATTGAAAGTACAGGATCTAATCTTACAATCAATATAGAAAGCAGTAATTGAGAAGTTGTATGATCAAGCCCAATTGTATTCAATGATGAACAGGATTACAGATCTAAGAGAGAGAGAATCTCAAAGATTACAAAGAATGAATACAAAGATACACGGGAAAATCAATCAGTTAGATACGTAGTGCTAACCACTCTATTTATACTGCAACGAACATGTTAAAGCTACAATACAAATAAGAAAGACTAATAAGAACATATCACGTGTCCTAATTAGTTTACTAAATACTAAGTAAAGTATGTAGTCATAAGTTCTGAACAGGTTGTTCAGAACTTCTGAACATTCTTCTGATAACGCTTCTCAGAGCTTCGGACTCTTTCTCTCAGAACTCTGACTTCTCTTCTCAGATCTCTGACTCCTCTACTCAGACCATTTGAGTCTTCTTATCAAATCTTCAGCACTTGGTTTATTGACAAAACTTCAGATCTAACAGAAAGTCTCTAGACCCTCAGCTTTTCCCAAGAGAAACTTTACTCACAAGACTAGAGATGAAAAATACAAAAAGCAGAAAGAAAGGTATTCAAAGCTGAAAACCTTTAAGAAGAAAGGCAAAGGCCTTATGGCTGACTATGATTGGTCTGCCTCTGACGAAGAAGAATCATCTGACTCTGAAGATGATGATGAAGCCAATCTATGTCTCATGGCCAAACTTGAAGATGAGGAAGAAAATTCTGACATTCCCTCTACTTCAACCTCTGCTACTAAGGCATCACCTTCCTTCTTTACCAATATTTTAAATATTGATGAAGCTGATAGTCTTCGAAAGATTGATCTTTTGACTAGAAGTTTATATGAAACCATGAATGGCAAAACTGTGGTTGAAAATCAAAACCTTGATCTCGCTGAACAGCTTAAAAATTGTCACCTTCAAATAGAAAATCTTTCTAAAATTGAATAAGATTTTAAAGATCAAGTTCACCTAAATCAGCTAGTCAAAATCGAGCGAGAAAAAGCTATCGCTGCATTAAAAGCTAAAAAAGCTACTGTTGATGGATGGTATAATTCCTCAACAAAGATCACTGAGATAATTAAGTCTCAGATTCCCTTGAGTGATAAACGTGGTCTTGGTTACAAAGCTGATACTCTAGAACCAACCACTGACCGTTCCATGCTTAAATTTGGAATGTTTGTATCCTCTATCCCTGACACTTTCTCATCTCAGTGTTCCTCTTCTAAACCGCCTATCCCTGAGGAAATCTCTACTTTAACTTCTAAAGGTAAAGAAAAAGTTGTTTATCCAAAACCTACCTCGGTCTTTAAAAACAAAGGTAAAGGAATTGCTTTTAACCAAAATCCTCAGAAGGGTACCTCTGTACCAAAGCTGAACGCTTCTAAAGCTTCAGTGACTTATCCCTCTGGTTCAAAGAATAAGATCCCTGGATTTATTCAGCGTAGATCTATTCAGCGATCTACTCCTAGAATCAAAGTGGAAATTATTGGTAAGAAATCCGAAGAACTGAATGTTCCTCCCATTTCAAAAGCCAATAGCTTACTTGGTGCTGGTCCTTCTAGTTCAAAATCAAAAGCTCAGCATGCAAATGGTCCTAGAACTACTTTTAGTTATAGGAAATGTTATCATTGTGGACTTACCAATCATATTGCTAGTAAGTGCCCCACAGCCACCCAAGCTGAAAAGATAGCTAAGGTAAAGATCATATCCCCCAAGGCAAAGAAGACCACTGAGGTTAAGAAATTAACCAAAGTGAAGACTGACAAAGCTGAATCTTCAAATGCTGCGAAGACTGCTGAACCTTCCACCTCCTCTTCTACCCTCACTGACAAGTGTGTACACATGGTTAAGTGGGTACCCAAGACAAACTAATCTTCTTCTGTAATGCAGGTTAAGAAGGGTATCTGGTATCTCGATAGCGGATGCTCTAGACACATGACTGGTATAAAGAACCTGCTCACTGAGTACAAAGAAGACAAGGGTCCCTCTGTAACTTTCGGTGGAAATGGAAAAGGACATACCCGAGGGTTTGGTGTACTCTCTAATGGTACAACCACCTTCAGAAGAGTCGCATATGTTGAAGGGCTGAAGCATAATCTTCTAAGCATCAGTCAGCTTTGCGACAAGGATAACAAAATAATCTTTACTAAGGAATCCTGCTTTGTCGCTGACAAAAAGGAGAAGATAGCTCTCAGCGGTTATCTTTTGGAAAATGTTTATGTAATAAACATGGACTCAACAACCACTGAGAACTCCTGTTTCTTCTCAAAAGCCTCATCTGATGTCAACTGGCTATGGCATAAGAGGCTCTCTCATCTCAACTTCAAGACACTGAACACTCTTTCTTCAAAAGAGTTAGTCACTGGTCTACCTCAGAACTCATACGCCAAAGAATCCTTATGTTCAGCGTGTGAGAAAGGCAAGCAGACCAAAGCAAGCTTTAAGTCAAAGCAAGCTTTAAGTCAAAGCAAGCTTTAAGTCAAAGCAAGTTTCCTCAGTGTCATCTCCTCTACAACTTCTCCATATGGATTTGTTTGGCCCTGTTAACAAACAATCCATCGCTGGAAAGAAATATACGCTGGTCATAGTTGATGAATTCTCTAGATATACATGGGTTATGTTTCTCCGTTCTAAGAGTGACACCCCTGAAGAACTCATCACCTTTGTTCGGAAGATGGAAACCCTGAACAACTTGACCGTTCGCTCAATAAGGAGTGATCATGGTACTGAATTCAAAAACAGTTCTCTTGATTCCTTCTTTGAGAGTAAGGGTATTTCTCGCAACTTTTCTTCAGTGAGAACACCAAAACAAAACGGAGTCGCTGAAAGAAGAAATAGAACTATTATTTAAGTTGCACGTTCAATGCTCGGCAATTCTCACCTGCCTACTCAGTTTTGGGCAGAAGTTGTCAACACTGCTTGTTTTACGCAAAACAGGTCGCTGATAGTCAAAAGATTTAATAAAACAGCCTATGAACTTTTTCATGGGAGAAAGCCTTCAATTAGCTTTCTTCACATCTTTGGATGTCAGTGTTTCATACTGAACAACAAAGATGCCCTTGGAAAGTTTGATCCTAAGGCTGATGATGGAATCTTTCTTGGATACTCCTCAGTCTCCAAAGCCTTCAGAGTCTTCAATCGAAGAAGAAACTATTCACGTCACTTTTGACGAATCCCGTTCAGCGAATTCTCGACCTTCTGCTGATACTGAAGAACTGAATCAATGGATGTTTTCTCATCTTGGTGATTCAGAAGATATTCCCACTATTCATACTCATACCGTTGAAGATGATGGTCCTACTATCATCCCAAACATGCAGAATAGTGAAGCTGAAACATCATGGGTCTCAGCTGTTCCTTTAAACACTATACCTGCTTCTGAACCAAATGTCTCAGACATTCCATCTACTTCTCAGCAATCAGTGAATGAGATGACATCTGCACCTACTCCTCTCTTGGCTGATTTTCCAGAAGTTGCTGAAGCTTCATCTTCAGCTCCTCCAGTCCAATTTGAGTCAGCGACTTATGCTCCGGCTCAGCGCTGGACTGTAAATCATCCAATTGATCAAATCCTTGGTGATCCAAATGCTGGTGTTCAGACTCGACGAAGTGCAGGTAATATTTGCTTATTTGTTAACTTTATTTCTCTGATTGAACCAAATAAATAGATGATGCCCTCAAAGATCCAAACTGGGTCAGCGCCATGCAAGAAGAGCTGACTGAATTCGAAAGAAACAAAGTTTGGAAACTTGTTCGAAGACCAACTGACAAGACAGTGATAGGCACTAAATGGGTCTATCGAAACAAGTTGGACGAACATGGAACTGTAACCCGCAATAAGGCTCGTCTTGTTGCTCAGGGATACAAACAAGAGGAAGGCATAGATTACGACGAAACATTTGCTCCAGCAGCAAGACTAGAATCTATTCGTCTATTTTTAGCATACGATGTACACAAAGACTTCAAAGTATATCAAATGGATGTTAAGTCAGCATTTCTCAATGGAAAGCTGAATGAAGAAGTCTATGTGGAACAACCTCCAGGATTCTTAGATCCTAAGCGTCCAGGTTATGTTTATAAACTGGATAAGGCACTTTATGGCTTAAAGCAAGCTCCACGTGCATGGTATGACACTCTATCATCTTATCTCCTAATTGAAAATTTTGAGCGAGGTAAAATCGACAAAACTCTATTTTTCAGAATAGTGAAAGGTCATATCATTCTTGTTCAGATATATGTTGATGACATTATATTTGGTTCTACTAACCCTGATCTTTGTACTCGTTTCTCTGAAAGGATGAAAGAATAGTATAAAATGAGTACGATGGGTGAGCTAACATATTTCCTTGGTCTTCAGATAAAACAAAATGAAAAAGGAACTTTCATTAATCAGGGAAAGTATGTTAAAGATATGCTGAAGAAATTCGATTTAACTCAGAGTTCAGCTATGAAAACCCCTATGGCACCACCGCTGGCACTAAACAAGGATTCAAATGGCATACCTGTTAATGTCACGCTGTACCGTGGGATGATCGGCTCTCTCTTGTATCTTACAGCTAGCCGACCCGATATTATGTACGCAACCTGTTTGTGTGCACGATATCAAGTTGAACCTAAGGAATCTCATATGATCGCTGTAAAGCGAATCTTTCGTTACCTTAAGGGTACTTTGAACCTAGGTCTTTGGTATCCCAAAGACTCGGGGTTTGATCTAATCTCCTATTCAGATAGTGATTTTGCAGGTTGCAAATTGGATAGGAAAAGCACCACAGGAGGCTGTCAGCTCCTGGGTGGAAAGCTGGTGAGTTGGACAAGTAAAAAGCAAAATTCAGTGTCCACCTCAACTGCTGAAGCTGAGTATGTAGCAGCTGGAAGCTGTTGTTCTCAGGTCTTGTGAATGAGAAACCAACTACTAGACTATGACCTTCAGCTCTCGAAAATTCCAATCTATTGCGACAGCACAAGTGCCATCGCTATAGCCAGCAATCCAGTGCTACACACAAAGACCAAACATATCGAAATCAGGTGTCATTTTATCAGAGATCATGTGATGAATGGTGATATAGAACTTCATTTTATCCCAACTGACTATCAGTTAGCTGATCTGTTCACCAAACCTCTTGATGAGACAAGATTCAACTTTATCATCAGCGAGCTTGGAATGCTGAACTTTGAAGAGTAAAATCTTCAGTAGTTCACATTTTATCAGCTATAGGATAAAACAATTATATAACCCATTCTATCATTCTCTCTCTGAACATAATTGATTCGCTGATATCAAGGTATGTTTTCTCTCTTGCTCGCTGACGTTCGCATGTGAATGTAAGATTTCAAAACAAATTGCATCGTTGAATATCTCTTCCTTAACAGCGATACTTTGAAATTTCTTAAACTAACACTGATATTTCTATTCAGTGCTTCATGTTTTTCAAAATAGTCCCTGAGCTTTCAAAACCTCAGAGACATCCTAAAATATGAAAGGACGTTTGTGACATCATCACAACGGATAAACCCTGGCACGTTCTTTTTCTGACACACGTTTGCACGTTTCGTTTACCTCCAATCAAATGCAAACACGTGTCCGTGTCATGATGAAAAACTTTCCCGCTCGAGTTTTTCTCTCTCTCAAATCTCTCTATATAAACTATTTCGGGTTTATATTTTTTTTCTTTACGCGAACTTCTTCTCCAAGCAAGAAAAGATTTACTGTTGCTTATTTCCAGAAATCTGTTCATCTTCTTCTTCGATTACCAGGTTAATATTCTTATTATTTACCTGCATAACTTGTTTCTTATCTTCTTATTGCTTTTAACAGATCAAACAAAAGAAACCTTTTCTAAAATGAAATCATTTCTTTCATCGTTTTATAAACACAACCTTTTCATGGTTGTTCTTCAAGTTTTAAAACTTAAAATCAAAAAATTGTTCTTCATTCGTTTTTCCAGAACCCTTCTAAAGGAAAATGGAAAACAAGACTTTTACTGGGTTTGTTTTTCTTTTTCAAAACAAGAAAACCCTAATCTTCATTAAGACATTTCTATCTAAATGAAATGGACAAAAAAAACGGAAAAAATCTTATTGGAAAATCTTTCACAATAAGACTATTCTTTATCTATGTTCATGGTTGGTATATTAAACAGAAAATGGCATCTTCTACTCCTGCTCCTACTGCTGAGAAATCCACGGCTGCAAAGAAACTGACTCTTGTCGAAGCTCCTCAGGTCAAGTTCAAGCTTGAGGAATCGATTTTTCAAAATCGAACAACCTTCATGCGCTTTTTGAGTTTCCTCCTCGAAAGCAAGTCACACATCTGGATGATGTTGTGAACTATCTCAAAACATGTTGCTTATCCACAGCCCTGACCATTACACCCCCTGCTCATCAATTCCTACTTTCTCAGTTTTGGTATACTGCCAGAAGAGCTCAGGTACCCCATGCCAAAGACCCAACGAAGATCGTTGACTCTATTCTGTGTGACACAAAATTTGGCACCACCAAAATCAACCCTGCCATTATAAGGAAAGCACTGAGCCTTCCTACCTCTACCAAAGAAAACCTCTTTGTTCCTCTCCCAAACCACAAAAACTATGCTGATAGGGAAGCCATCATTGCATTCTTCGATGCAATGGGTTACGCATGGGACACTGGAAGGGACAAGAAGCCTGAGAAGAAACTGACAATGATCAAGAAGTCCAAAATGCCCAGCGAGATGAACTTCATCTTCGCACATCTGATAAGCTGCATGACAGCGAAAAGTGGCTCCTCTGATCAAGCTGCTCAACCTCAGCAAGCAATGGGCTATGCATTGCTGAAAGGTCTAAATGTTGACTGGGCCTCAATCATCTACGATGACCTTGCGTTCAGAGTGGATATGGCTGAAAGATCTGCATGGGTTCCTTATCCTAGATTCATCAGCGCCGTCTTTCAACAAGGACTTAGCGAAAGGTACCCAACGGAGGGTGATCTGAGACTCTCTCAGGTTGGCCCTAAGGTGCTCGACTTCAAACCGATGGAAAATGAGGTACGTCTTTCTACTCTCTTATCTCTTCTCAATCCTCCTTCTTCTACTTCTGCAGCTCATTCAGTGGAAATCCCCACCGCTGATACCCACGTTGCACCCTCCACTCCTTCTCGAAAAAAGAAACAATCTACTTCCCAACTTGGTTCCAAAAGAATCAAGAAAACCAAGGAGCAACCCCCCCGGCATGTACACGCTGAAGACTCCTCAGCTCATCTTGAAGAGCTGATGGAAAGTTCAGTGGTACGCTCTACCACAGCTGACCAGGCCACCCCTTCCATCCCAGCTTCAGCGTCTCTAAACGCTGAAGTTATAAACTTAGAAATGAACCCACCTCCTTCAGCCTCTCTACAGACTGAAGTGATTGACGGCGGATACAATGCTGAACCCCGCACCCAACCATCATTCTCATCCCTCATTCCTCGTACTCAATCTTTGGTCTCTCCATCAATTTTCCCAACTTTCTCAGGGACACCCTTCATCGTACATGACTCAGCTGCAGACACTCTAAATACGATGATGGATGCAAACTTAGGATCTGCAGGCCCCTCCATCCGCCAAGGTACTCTTGAAGGAGACATGGAATATCATTCAGGACACAAAGGGTTCGACAACTTCGCCAACCCGCCTGCAGGTATAAACACAATCCAAAACACTCCTCTCTCTCTACCCCAAACTTCTGAGCTTTCCTCTGTTCATAAGTAAATAACTGTTTCAGGTCCTAATTTGGGGGATATCAACACCTCCCTGAAGGCCCTGGAAACAAAGGTGGAAAATTACAACACCATTCTCTCCACGAACTCTTCAGCGGTTACAGACGCTGGAGAGAAACTCAAAAAGCTGACCGAGATCGTCGATACAAAAGCCTCCAAAACTGATCTGGAGAAGGTGGATGGTAGCATTGCTCAATTTGCTACCACCCTCGCTGACAATTCAACCGCCACCACCTCTCTTTCAACAAAATTCACCAATATGTCCAATGAAGTCACATCATTGATGACAGAGGTTGGTTCTCTAAAGGGTGAAGTTTCCACGATCAAGGCTGACGTCTTTGACGTCAAAGAAATTGTTCAGAAGGTACTCGATCGCCTGAACGTCCTAACTTCTAATTTTTCTCAGGTCGATCACGAAGCTCTTCAAAAGATCAATCCTGCTATAACTGGCCTGGAAGTCAGATTAGCAAAGATTGAGAACTGTGTCGGGATCTCTGGCCTAGAAGACAGGGACCAAATACACACTGCTGCTGCTGAATAATCTGTTACCTCCCCCAACCATAATGTGGAAGAGGGGGAGAAGACTAAAGAAGACCTTCCCCATAATGCTGATGGGGAGGGTATTGAAACTGCTGCTGCTGGTACTTCTACTTCACGACCTCAGGGAGTTGAAAACCCTGAGGAAACCGAGAAACTTTCCTCTGTATCTGAGGGGGAGCAACTCGATGAGCAACTTAAGGAAGCTGCTGCTGACGTGACCGAACCTTATGCTGAAGAGGTCGAGTCTGAAGAAGAAACTGAAGATGATGAACCTGTCGACATCTCTGATGAAGAACCATCATCATCCCCCAAAGATGATGATGACGAAGATGATGACGACTTCTTCTACGTCCAGCCTGTTGCAAAAGCCCAGCTCAAAAAGGGATCAAGATAAAAGAACCTTTAGGGGAGCGGACCAAGACAAATCCTGCAGCGTCTGAAGCTGACAAAGGCAAAAACAAAGGCCTCGCTGAAGAAAACAATCTGACGATCTTGCTTCAAAAGCCAGTTTGTCAGGTACACTACCTTCTATTCCTTTACACTGCATCCCTCCTCTATCCCTTCTCAATCTCAATCCTTCTATCCTTAAAACCTCTATACACTTAACCACATTCTTTTCTCTATCTCTTTCTTCCCAACTTTTCTTACTTAAACAATCGCTGTGTTTCAGCTAGTCCTCTCCCCTATTTGAGGATCCCGCTGAAGCTCCTTCGACTACACCAGGAATAATCCCAGCCACAAGAGCTGAAGAAATAATCCCAGTCTTGGATTTAACCACTGAGACTGATGAACCTAAAGAACAGCTGCTCTCTTACAAAAACAGACCTTCCTTGGCTCCTCAAAAGCTAAGCGAAGAGGATCAAGAAAAAAGAGATGCAATGATCAAACAGCTTGAAGATCAGCGAATCATTCTTCCTCGTGACAAAATCCCTGCTCCCATAAAGTTCAGGATATCAAAGAAAGAATACGAGGATCATCTAAGAGCTGAAAGATTACTCGCCGAAAAGAAGGAAGCTGAAGAAAAAGATAAGGCTCTCTCCATCCAGCTTGTCAAAAATCGGTGAAAGACCCCGCGTTGAAAAGAACTCCCATTGATGTCCAACGTCAGCTATGGGATGATGGCCAAAGTGTAACATCCTGAATTTTCAATAATAAGTATTTTAATGAGAATTGGGATCTTTTGTATTTTGGGTTAAACCTTCAATTATATGGAAATTTTACAATTCAATAGGGTTAAAATACAAGAGATTAAAGTAGGATGTTACTTTCGGAAATAACAGAACCTTGAGGTGTGTTTGGTCAATATGGATAATATGTATGGATAAGGGGCTGAAGAGATGAGATAATATCTCATTTTGGTTTTGTTTGAGTCGGAAGAAGAAAGAAAGGCAAGGAGAAAGAGAGAAAGGGAAAAAGGAAGAAAGCAAACTTTGATCATCAATTTGGTAAGGAAAGTGATCATGTTTTCTGATATAATTGTTATAGACGTTGGGTTATAAACAAATCTGTGTTTGGATTAGGTTTTCAAAATCGTTCAAAACGGATTGGAGCAACAGATCGAGATTAAAGTGGATTTTCTTCAAAAAGGTGAGTTCATTCGATTCTTTGTACAAATCAGTGTTTTTAAGTTATAGTAACCTTGGTATATTTGTATGAACTGACTGAGGATTGATTAGAATGAGTAGATTGAATTGATTTCATGTTTTAAATCGATTTGAGGACTTGTTGAACGGACAGTACGCAAAACCTTGAAAGTCCCGCTAGTTGGAAGTCCCGGTAGAGGCAAGTCCTGGTAGTTGAAAGTCCCGGTAGTTGGAAGTCCCGGTAGAGGCAAGTCCCGGTAGTTGAAAGTCCCGGTAGTTGGAAGTCCCGGTAGAGGCAAGTCCCGGTAGTTGGGAGTCCCGGTAGTTGGAAGTCCCGGTAGAGGTAAGTCCCGGTAAAGGTAAGTCCCGGTACATGTGAGTCCCGATACAGCATATCGGGAGTTGAGTAAAGAAACCAGCCTATCTAAATGGTATCACAATTTGATATGGCTCAAGGATCTGATAAGTTAAGTATCTAGAGGCCTTGTATTTTATGTATCTTTCCGGATGTAATGAAATGTGCATTTATGTAAATCGTGGAAATATGCGATTTAGGAATTGTGATGGGAATTATATAGCTTGAACATACATACCCTTGAAAAGTAGTATGTTAGTTTTATAGACTGCGTTAGTCGATACTAGGCAGGAATATAATGCTATATAAAAGAAAAGGATTTATTGGTGATTCGCTCATACAGTTGCTATGAGGAATCTGTACGATATATATATGATTTGCTCATACTGAATGATATGAGGAATCTACTAGGTATAAATATAATTCGCTTATACGGTTGCTATGAGGAATTTATATTGAGTAAATACCTATATGAGTACAATTAGGTGATATGGATCCATAGGCACTGAAGTTTGGTAATCACATGGAATAGGCGTGTGGTATTACTCGTTTAATCGTTATTCCAGTGTGTGTGGGAAATCATGGAATAGGCGTGTGGTATTAATCGTTATTCCTGATTTCTAAGGAAGAGAGTGAGATTGACATAAGTGCTTGTGATCTCTGCTTCCTTACCGATAAATGGGCGTGTGTAATCGCGATTTATTGGTGGAGAGCATTGATCTAGAATCTGAGAAGATTCGTAGTGTGGCTCTGGGGTATGAAATGCTGATAAATGGGCGTGTGTAATCGCGATTTATTGGTGGAGAGCATTGATCTAGAATCTGAGAAGATTCGTAGTGTGGCTCTGGGGTATGAAATGCTGATAAATGGGCGTGTGTAATCGCGATTTATTGGTGGAGAGCATTGATCTAGAATCTGAGAAGATTCGTAGTGTGGCTCTGGGGTATGATATGCTGATGGAATTGTTGTCAGTCATAGTCATGGGAGTGGATAAAATTGTGTAATGGAATAGAGTTATACGTATGGTAAGAAAAGGGGAATCAGGTTTGTTATAACTTGTTTACATTGAATTTTACAAATGTTATCTTGGAAACGAATGTTCTCACTAGGCGTTGGCCTAATCGTTTCAATTGATGTTTTCTTACCAGGTATCAGCTCGGGGAAGTAAAGGGTTGTGGGACGAGCGTTTTGATATAGCAGAGGTGGATGAATTTAACAAAGAAGAGATTTTGATGGATTGATAGATAACTTGATTAATCTGGTTGTAGTGACATAATTAGATCGATAGGTTATTTGAAGGGTCTTGTAATGTGAATATACTCTTGATGGTTAATCCACTTCCTGTTTTATAAGTCGAAGTATTTATTGTCATAACCTGTTATAATTTGAGGTCTAAATTGGCGAAGATTTTGGGGTGTTACAATATGGTATCAGAGCACTAGTTTAAGCGAACTAAGTATGCTGATAAGATACTTAGACTTAAGCTGTGATGGAGTAGGTTATGATATGTGAGATATGGGTAGAAGTGTTAAGACGGAATAGTCTTAGAGATTAACGGAAATACGTGAAATTAGTACTGTGACAATGGTAACGAGGATTCTCATGTATAATATGTTCACAATTCCAATTAGCTACTGTTATTATGAATATAGTGTTACACGAGCATGCTTATTTCTGAATTATTACCGTGACTAACGATCGATAAGGTACGTTTTGTATGTGTGTACGTGCATAACCATTTCTTATGGTTATCCCTTTATGTTTTAGTAGAATGATGGTGAATACACCACCAAGGTCCTTTGAAGGACAAATCAGTTTTGATTGGAGGTTGGAAGGATAACCTGGAATTGGCGGGACTCATGAAAGTCCGCCAAGGTAACCTTTAGTAGGTGGATTGATATGTGTGGAGATAGAGTATGAGATGATTGATCAAGATGGAAATGGCATGACATGGTGGAGTATGTGGATCGTGGAATGCCAGTATAGCAAATGTTATAAGGCCGAGAGGGTGACCACTGGTCGGAAGTAGAATGTCAATGATAATTTACGTAAGTAAGACGATTGACCTCGTTTGAGTAAGTAGCCTTCAATTACGAGGAAGTTTTATGCCTGGTGTTTTAGTGTGTGTTACATGGGTTTTCATGATTTCAAAGCAAATGCATAAATAACAGTTTTAGTCAAGGTTGAATTAGCATGTGCGAAAGTGTATTTAAAGAAAAAGGCAATCCCATTTACGTCGCACAGCGAAATTTTTGAAGTTTTTTCAAAGTATTTCTTACTTTTCATGAAAAGTTGAATTTCAGCAAGAAAGCGTTGGTCAGCAAAACGTTTAATAACTAACAGGAGTATGGACCTATTAAACATCATATAAATAGGTGAGAGAACCGACTAGTTTATTTCGTGTCGGTCAAACTTTTTCGAACTGTTGTCGTACGAAGAGATTTTCATTTAGTATATTACCGTCGTAACAACACTGTTTTGGTTGAGAATGATTGAGTTTTCGGAAATTTAATATGCAAACGATTCTCCAGATCATTGTGCAGTACTTTGGGGTATGTGTGCCCAAGTTATTTCCCAGTAGGGTTATTTAAAATGAGAAAATGTGCGAAATGATTTTGTCATGAATAAAGGCTATGAACTCGCTAGGTCGTAGAGTATTACGTTATAAGCTAAGAAAGAACTCCAAGAGTGGAGAGGTGTTGGATAAACCTTGGGAGAAAGTTTGTAGTTTTGGTAATTGTGTTCAAATGAGAGATGAACAGCGTGAGAGTCGAAAGTGGACTTTAGTGTCGGTTGCATGAGAGTCTGTACCCTTGTTCGCTGACTAGGAATACAGTTGCCAAGGGACGGTTGTGTCCGGAGGAAGAATTATGTAACGTCCCAAAAATTACAAGCAAATTTAAATTTTTAAATAAACAACTCATTTATAACAACTCATTAAATGAATCCCAACGTTTCGTTTGCAAACTCATAATTATTAACTTTATAATAAAAATACAGTGGAATAAACGTTTAATTAATAAAACCATAAAACAACCAGCTCTCCTCGCGCGCCAGTGTGTACTCGTCACGTCTTGGAGCCGCCCGTACCTGAAACCACAGTTTATTGGGAAAGGGTAAGCACAAAGCTTAGTGAATTCCAACACATGCGCATATAGGAATTATATACACATCACCCCTATCCGCACATAAGCAACAACATCACAGTTACATAAAACGAGTAAACATATACAAGTAATTATGTATCCAACACCTCAGTACCATCGAGGCATCGGTCCCACCGAATTGTAATGTATCCAACACCTCAGTACCATCGAGGCCTCGGTCCCACCGAATTGTAATGTATCCAACACCTCAGTACCATCGAGGCCTCGGTCCCACCGAATTGTAATGTAACCAACACCTCAGTACCATCGAGGCCTCGGTCCCACCGAATTGTAATGTAACCATTTATACCAAGCATTCAAACCAATCAAATATTACACACCACAAACAACTAGTTCACACCACAAAGACAGTAGTACATACAAACTATTATGACATGCATACAACCCCTAACTACACAGTGAGAGAACTCACCTCGAATGCGCGCCCAGCTTAATAACACAATTCAAGCTTCACAATTACGGTCACTTCCCAGCACCTAAATGCATGTTAAAACGTGTCAATACAAGACCCGGACCCTATGACACGACACACGCTTAAACCGTCACTAAAACCATTTTCCGTTCTCACTAAACAGGTCTGTTCGTGACCTGTTTCGACCCCTTTAAACCCAGAAAATTCCCAATATTATTTCATGACCAGAAAGTACTCTGAGTTAGGGTTCCAAGGACATATTATACGCCTCCTAACGATTTTTCTACAATTTACTACGGATTTTACAAAAACAGATTCCGGAACAGCGAAATTCAGCACCTTTCAGTATAAAACGACAAATCGACCCATGCTACGTCCCGAACTGGGTTTTGCACAAAACACAGAAAAGTTTCTAGACTCAAAAAGGGAACTTTTGACACCGGTTTCACCCCAAACCGAGTTACGAGCAGAAAGTTATGATTTTCGCAAGATCAAGGCAGATTCCAGAAGTTTTCACATGAAATGACGAAACACCGAACTTGCGACCACTTTTTCGCCTAGTTAGAGGCCGAACCGGTTTTTCGCTAAAACACGGAAAACTTGCTCGACCCTGAACTTGAACCGTGGACGCCAGTTTCGGCTCAAACGGAGTTACGACGAAAAAGTTACGGTTATATGAAAACTGGACAGAAAACTAATTTTCACATAAAAATGACGATTGTAATTACGGTTACGCGATTAAGGTTACGGGTTGGGGTTTAGCTAACAATGGTTTACGAAAACTGGACAACACCCGGCACCACCCACTGCCACCTTCGGCAGCGGTGGTGCACGGCGGCAGCACCGGCGGCAGCCATGGCTGCGCCGGCGGCGGTTTCGCAACGACGAGACTACGACGAATCGAAACAAAAGAACGAACGGAACGGAGTTACCTCTCGACGACAAACAGCGACACACGAACCCGACACCCTCTCGATTGCCGGTTCTTCCCTTTGTCTCGCTCACTCTCTCGTGAAACCTCTCTCTCTCCCGCTGCACCTCCCTCTCTCTCCCGCTGCACCTCTCTCTCGCTGCACCTCTCTCTCTCCCGCTGCACTCCTCTCTCTCGCCGGCAAAGATAGTGGCGGCGCTGGTGGTTGCTTCGGTGGTTAGCAGCGGCAACAAGGATAGGAGAATGATCACACGGTGTGGGGGGGGGGGGGGCTCTTCACGGCGCCGCATAAAAAAAACGAGAAACCATTGTTTAGGGTGTCCTTTTCTTTCCCTTGCACATCACAAAAACCAAACCAAAACAATAAATGGGTCTCAGCTTAACCTTTGCATGGGCCGACCCCCATATTACCAAAATCCCCAAAAGACACATTTGGTCCCTACCCTTTTCAACACTTTACAGTTTAACTTAAGATTTTCCATCGATACCCGATTAGGTCTTTCTCGTTAATTCCGCTAGCTACAAAGAATAGCAAGAGAAAGAAAATTTTAAATTAAATTAACTTAAATCTTACCGGGGTACGGGCTTTACAACTCTCCCCCACTTGGATTAGACTTCGTCCTCGAAGTCTCCGCCTACGAATAGCTCCGGATAGTTCTCCCTCATCCCAACTTCAGGTTCCCAAGTCTACTTGAAACCCCTTCTAAAACTTCTTGAATACTTTTCTTACTAACGTACTCCTTCTAGGACACTGAGATTTTGATCGATAGAACACTTCACTAATTGAAATCATTCCTAGCCAAGCGACTTCGGTTGTCCCCCAACCTTAGATATTCCATACACCCCGAGTCAAATCTCAAGCTCTAACCACTTTAAAGCTGCTCACAGTATACCCTACAGGATACTCGATTACGATCCCTCCTATCATTAATTGACGATTAACTTCTACGAATTCTAATAGGCTCCAAAGATTTTCAATAACTTATGTTTAACAAAACATCGACCCCTTGCCGAACATCGGTCCCACCGATTACAATAACAAACATCGGCCACCTGCCGAACATCGGTCCAACCGATTACCGTAACAATCATCGGCCACCCTCCGAACATCGGTCCAACCGATTACACTAACAAACATCGGCCACCCGCCGAACATCGGCGTGGTATTATCCTAGACACTAACACAAATAGATATCCCCCACAACCAAATCAACTAACACACACGTAGGTCATTCCACCATAACCATTCATCACAAGTGATCATTTCAGGGTTACTACTACCATCACCATGATCATCTTAAAATCGGCTACAATTCTCCGATTATACTAAAGGTGTTTGGCCTCAAGCCCAAAAGTCGACACCTAAATATACCAACTACCTAGAAATGGTCGATGCGCATTTATTCTCTTAATAACCAAAGGGCATCAATCCCTTAACCGATACTATTCGGCCTACAGTACTAACGCGCGTGGAATACCTACCTTCCACCATCGACGTATCATCCACACTTGCTCTACGAAGCCAAGTCACACCGTATCGGGGATACACCTTGACGTCTACTTCTCAGGTAACGCCTCAAGACCCAGCACACCGGAACTACCTCCCAGGTAAGTGCCCACAACTATATCCTCCTAGTACTTACTGGAAAGTCTAGGTTAAAACACATGAATACCGGGGTCCCACCCCGAGATACCCAACCGACCATTACCAACGACTGACTATCGTGTCTAAGGATCCAAAGCAAACAGCCTACCAACAACATGCCTATTCCTGATTGACTCACTCACCCAAACATGCAAACACTCAACGTGCAAAGAAAGTCAAACGGTGCGACAAAAACAACTCATCAACTAGACTCCACATCGAGCCATTAACACCGGGCAATAGGCCCATGACTAACTCCAAGTCAAAACCGAGCAAAATGCTCCACGCTTGCTAGACCCATAGGTCGGAAAATGCGTTTAAACAAAGTTTAAGCAAGCAATACTCTGAAATCAACCTTAGTCCCAGTCTCAACACGGGTTAAACAAAAGAGTTTTCCAAAAGGACTCACACCCTTAAAATTTTCTCGAAATGACACATGACGCTTAAAAGCACATTTCCCAAAATGGTTTACAAAATCATTTACAAAATATTTTCAACATCAGGATTTTCATCTCAAAAAGATCGTATATAAAAAAAACTACTATTACCAGATCGATAGTTACGCAAAACTGGACACTTTCGTCCCATGTAGGAAAATCATGTTGAAAATCGTCCCATTGCAGTTCAGTTTACTCACACAAAAGCAAAACGTAAGAAATAAAAATGAACTGCCTCGATTCCAGTAGGGATTGACTCATGACATGCACTTAAGGTAACCGCTTGACCTTAATCAGGGTCCGACAAAGGTGTGCACATAATTCAAAATAATTTTCACGACGTTTGATTCAAAAATTCCTCTTTTTAATCATAAATGACGTGGCACAGGGTTCGCCACAAATTTTTCGCGCGTCAGCTAGTCACACAAAACGATGACACGGTTTACAAATATATTTTTGTTAAAACACAATTGTCTCGTGTAAGTTGCAAACTTGAAGACAGAAACCAGTCCGCTTCTAATAATTGGAAATATCGACTAAAAACCTCGTAAAATCTCAAACTGGGGGCAGGCATGCAAGCTTGTAACACTTCCTCAAGTTTCGTACTTGGGGCGTATAATGTCAAAACATTATAGTTCAAAAAATGTATTTATCGAAAATGCTCAAAATACTCGTTTCCTCCAAAGCAAAAGTTTTTAATTTCCCAAAAAAAAATGAACGGTAATTCTAAATTAACCGAATGTCAAAAATCTACACATTTATATTTCCAAAATATAACACATTGTAATCGTATGCATGATGTTTACAACATTAAAACACTTCTTGGATCAAATGGTCTTTCATTTCGACAAAAAGGAACTAAAGCATTTTCTTGCACGACTCGTTCATCAAAATGCCGAGAACAAAGGTTACCCCAGTATGCATACCCCTAAGTCGATAAATCGCATTTTCATTGAAATGTCAATAAACCTTTAGCTGACTGAAAAGCGCACTAAGCAACTCCTTATGAAATGTTACCAAAATTCCTCCATGCACCACTTATGTCACGCATGAATCAATCCACACACTGAACTATTTGCAATAAAATACTTAGTGACACAAACTCTCGAAAGAAAAGTTAAGCGACACAAGAATTCCAAACTCATTTTAAACAAATCACCAACAAAATTTGTAACTCTCGATATAAAAAGGTTTCATGCACTTTCAAAACCATAATTCGACATCTTGTGTGTGTGCTAAACATTTCCCAAAATTCCAAAGCACAATCCATATAAGGATTGGAGACACAAAAATTAGTTAATGCAATCTTATTTTCAAAATAACTTCGTGCATGACTCATTCGGCATTCAACGTCTCGACCCCTACTACTCCGAAACTCTCCGGTCTACTATTGTCATCCAGACATTTAAACCTCTTCATGCAAGTTGGGAAATCACATCAAATCATCTTACGGGTTTTCCTCAAATCAAAGTCGGCTCAAAAGCCTATGATTCTAGCACAATTGCCAATTTTTGACCCAAAATGGTCTACTTAAAACAAACCATGTTGGTGCAAGTGTACCCAGCTTTAAATATTGTGATATATTTTTGGTACACATAAAATCACATCTCCATATTTATTTTGATGATTACAAAACACACCGCATTATTTGTTATCTAATATTTTATCTGAGTGTGCAGATATTTAAATGATCTCGATAAATTTTTTATCTGAAGAATCCAAGTCTGAAGAGTTTCGTCATTTTATTTTAAAATGATAAACACCCTAAAATATTTTATCACTTGGATATTTCGTATCTATATAAATATATTTGAATCAAATATATATATAATATCTTTTATATATAAATCTCTGATATATATATGCTGTCTGCTACTTGTTACTGTTGCAAGATTGTGATCAGCCGAAGTTTCCTGCGTTGCCATGCTCTCATTGGACAGATCTTTAGGCGGTATACCGCCAAGGTATTCGCGGTATACCGCGGGTACTGTTTCCCATCAACTGTTCTGCATGAGAAGCTTCTTTTGTCAGGAAAGTTTGTCAGGCGGTATACCGCCATGTGCAACGCGGTATACCGCGGGTACACAAAGTCGTTGAGTTTTTGCAGGTTGACCTTCTCCTTGCTGTACACTTTTTATGACGCAGGTATACCGCGATGGTTCGGCGGTATACCGCGAAATCTTCAAGGCTGATTTTCATCCGGTATAAATACAAGCCTCCAGCAGCATTCAACTCTACACCAACTTCAGCATTAAGTTCTCCCTCAGCATTTGATTATTATTCTGCTGCTTTCTTACTCACACTAAATCACTTAAACTGATAAATTAATTTTTTGAGCAAGAAATCTTGAGTTGATAGCAGATTAAAATCTCACGATTAGTTGAATCAGCAACACAACTCAAGTGATCAAACTCTCTAAAAATATCCAAGTGATAAACCTTATTCAAGAGTGATTATTCATATTAAAATTTATACCCTCTTGTAAGTGTTTGAATTAGAGTGAGTGATCCACCTTAATCTCTCAAAGTAGAGTGATTCGCGTTTGTTGTATTAAGGTTTGTGTTTCTACCGTAAAGAACACGTTTCGTATTGGATCTCCGAGAAGTGTTATTTTCTCGAGGTGGACTAGCCAACTTTGTGTTTGGTGAACCACTTTAAAAATCTCGTTGTCAAGTATTCTCTTTCCCTTATCTCTTTACATTTCCGCTGTGCATTTAAATTATATCTGTTTATATAATTGTTGTATATTTACTTGTTTATACTCTGCTTTATTTTTACTGTATTGTTTGTACTGTATTTATTTGTTCAAAGAATTTTTTTGAAAGAAAAAGATTTTAAATACAACCTTACCCCCCCCTTAGGTTGTCCAACATTTGGTATCAGAGCAGGTCTTTCAAAAAATATTCTGCATATTTTTCTCTTATTCTTCTAAATGGCTCAACAAACTAATATCGTGTTTTCAAAACCTCCTTTGATAGATACTGAAAAGTTTGGCATTTGGGCCGAGCTATTTGAATGTCACGTGCGTGGCAAAAATCAAAAGATTTGGAACATCATAGAAAAAGGGAATTTTAAACCCACCATTGTGAAAGATGATGTTTATATTGATAAACCCCTAGATGACTGGACTACTTCTGATGAAGCCCATTTTTGTTTAAACTTTGAAGCTAAGAATATATTATATGCTGCTTTAACAACTGACGAAATCGAAAGAGTATATACTTATAAAACTGCAAATCAAATATGGGAAAGTTTAAATAATACTCATCGTGGAAACACGGAGGTTAAATCTAGTAAAGTAAATATTTTAGTTCACGATTATGAACTATTCGAAATGAAACAAGATGAGTCAATTGACTCAATGTTTAAAAGATTTAACCTTATTGTGACTACTTTGAAAGGTTTGGATCGCACTTATCCTAACGAGGACTATATAAGGAAAATCCTACGAGCCCTTCCTTCGGAGTGGATGCAAAAGATAACATCCTTAGAAGACTCCCGTGACCTCTCCATAATGAAGATAGATGACTTAATCGGTAATCTTAAAGTGCATGAAATTGCACTTAAAAGAAACAAAGATCGGGAGCAAGTTAAAAAGAAATCAATCGCTCTCAATGTCTCAACACCAAAAGATGAGAAGAAAAAGGAGAAAGCTAGCTCCTCGAAAGATCCTTCCGAAACTCTCGATGAAGTCGCCATGTTGGTAAGAAACTTTTCCAAATTTCTTAATAATAATAATAAATTTTCTAACAATGGCAGATTTCAAAGAAACGGTAACTACCGTCGTGGTGGTGATAATCGAAGTCGTAAGTTCCATAAACGAGACGAAAAAGTTAAGAAAAATGGCGACTCGAGTGAAGACGATAAAGCTAAGCCAAAGAGAGGCTTTTGCTACTCATGTGGTGACAAAGACCACTACGCCAATGAATGTCCGAAAAAGAACAAATTCCAAAAGAAGAAGGAGAAAGCCTTCATTGGAGGCGCGTGGAGCGAGAGTGAAGAAGAAGATGACTATCAAGCCATTTGTCTTATGGCCGATAGCGACGACGAGGTAAAATCTTCTTACTCAGATTACGATAGTGATTATGAAAATGATAATGAAAATAATCTTGAAGAACTATATGAATCGTTTCATAAAATGGCCGCTCTTGCAAATCGTTACCAAGATGAGAATGCTATGTTAAAAGAAACTGTAAATGCATGTAAAAAGGAAATAAAAAATGTTAAACAAAAATCTGAAAATGATATGGATATAATTGCTAAATTAGAAACTAAATTAGGAGAAAAAGATTTTTGTAAATCTTGTGATGTTTTAAATAGAGAAATTGCATGCCTAAATAAAAAATCACATGAAAATATTATTTGTACAAAATGTGATATTCTTGAGAATGAGATTACATGCTTAAAGGCTAAATGTGCTTCATATGAAAAAGATAACATGCTAGCTAAAGCTTTTGAAAGTAGTAATAAAAAGGTTCTTAACATGCTTAATATGCCTAACCGTATAAAATGTAGAAAAGGCATTGGTTCCAATACTTGTGTTGATAAATGTTCTTGTATACCCATCAAAAGATTTTATGAATCACCTAAAGTAAATACAAGAAATCAATATGTGCAAAAACCTCCATATGTGCGTAAAATAAATAATGTAAATTATAATACGAGAAAACCGTATGCTCGCATGTACCATGATAAATATTCTAAACCTAATAATAATGCGAATGTAAATGCTTGTTTTTATGTATATGATAAATATAATCGCAAAATTAAAATGGTAAATAAATGGATTCCAAAAGGAATGTTTAGTAATGATAATCCCGGTGGTATGCGTTTATGGTTTTAAATGTGTTATATATATATATATAGTTTAAATATATTCTGTTGTATATGTTATATATATAAGTAATATATAATACTATTCATATATATATATACATACGTACTGCACATATATATATACATTTTATTTAATTCTTTTAATTCTTATATATATATATTATGTTTGTTTAATGTGTTATATATATTTATTAATATGGTTTGATGTATTATATATTGTGTAATGTATTATATATATATATATTCTGTTTGACATTATATATATGTATGTTGGTTGACTTTTGAAACTAATTGTCAAGGACCCACGAGAAATGGGGACCATAAAAGTTATATCTTCATTATTGTAGATTGATCTTGATATGGACTGGATACTCGATAGTGGTTGCACACGTCACATGACCGGAAACAATAATCTCTTTTCATCATATAAGTCATGTGATGGTGGACAGGTAATCTTTGGAGGAAACTCCAAAGGAAATATAATTGGTAGAGGTACAGTCTCTTGCAATAATGTTCAATTTCTAAATGTTAATCATGTTGATAATTTACATTTTAATTTGTTAAGTGTTCGCCAATTGTGTAAAAATAATACAACTGTTGTCTTCGAAGAAGACTCGTGCAAAATCATAAAAAATGGCAAAGTTCTTTTAAATAGCTTTGTAAAAGGAAATTTATATATTTGTAAAACTGTTGTATCTGATAATGTATGCTTATCTTCTATTAATGATGTTTCTACTTTATGGCATAGGCGTTTAGGTCACGCTAATCTAAGATTAATGCAAAACTTAAAAAATAAGGAGCTTGTGAGTGACCTGCCAAAATTAAAGTTTGATAATCATTTTTGTGATGCTTGTCGTGTCGGCAAACAACATCACGTTTCTCATAAATCAAAAAATGTTATTTCTACTCAAAGAGTTTTAGAACTTTTACATATGGATCTTTTTGGCCCGATGGCTATTCAAAGTTTTGGAGGAAATTTTTATACTTTGGTTATTGTGGATGATTATTCCCGTTATACTTGGACTTTATTTTTGAGACATAAAAATGAGGCTTTTGAAAAGTTTAAAATTTTGGGAAAACGAATTCAAAACCAACAAGGTTGTACGATTGTTTCCATACGTACGGACCATGGACGAGAATTCGATAATGATGTACAATTTGGTGCCTTTTGTGATAAACATGGTATAACTCATAACTTTTCGGCTCCTCGAACTCCTCAGTCAAACGGGGTTGTTGAAAGGAAAAATCGAACGTTGCAAGAAATGAGTAGAACTATGCTAAACGAACATCAAGTTCCCCAAAAGTTTTGGTGTGATGCCGTTGCTACCGCGACCTATGTGCTTAACCGTGTCCTAATTAGAGGTATCCTAAATAAGACACCCTATGAACTTTACCGAGGTAGAAAACCTTCCCTAGCTCACCTAAAAGTTTTTGGTTGTAAATGTTTCATTTTAAACACCAAATCCTACCTAACCAAATTTGACCCCAAAGCCTATGAAGGAGTTTTCCTAGGTTATTCTTGGAATAGCAAAGCCTATAGAATCCTAAATAAGGAAACCATGGTAGTAGAAGAATCCTTAAATGTTAGTTTTGACGAGAGTCCTCCCAAACCGAGTGCACCCTTAGCAAATGATAATATCCGTGAAGGAGACGTCTTAGCCCAACAACTTAGTACCTTGGATTTAGGTACCCAACCTTCCACAAATAATATTGAATCTAGTGATGCCCCTCCGTGCTTTATTCCACAAGGTATAGATGATCCTAACCTTAGAACCGCTCGAGGACATCCCGTAGATCAAATTATAGGTGACCTAAACCAAAGGACAACTAGATCACAAATCCTTACCCATTGTGCTTTCCATGCCTTTATCTCAACCATAGAACCTAAAACCATAGATGAAGCTTTAGGCGATGAGGATTGGATATTGGCCATGCAAGATGAGTTAAATCAATTTACTAGGAATGATGTGTGGGACTTAGTGCCTAGCCCTAGTAGTCAAACCATTATTGGCACAAGATGGGTCTTCCGTAACAAGGTAGACGAGAACGGTGGAGTCACACGAAACAAGGCACGTTTAGTTGCCAAGGGGTACAGTCAACAAGAAGGTATAGATTATGACGAAACCTTTGCACCGGTTGCAAGGTTGGAGTCTATTCGAATGCTTCTCGCTTTTGCAAATGCTAAAGATTTTAAATTATTTCAAATGGATGTTAAAAGTGCTTTCTTAAATGGTATTATAAATGAGGAGGTATACGTTTCTCAACCTCCCGGTTTTGAAAGTTTTGAAAACCCGACACATGTTTATAAATTGAAAAAGGCGCTTTATGGTTTAAAGCAGGCTCCGCGTGCTTGGTATGATAGATTAAAAACCTTTTTAATTGTTAGTGGTTATATTATGGGTAAAATAGATAATACTTTATTTGTGAAATATGTTCAAAATGATATTGTGGTTGTGCAAGTATATGTTGATGATATTATTTTTGGTTCCACTAATGAAAAACTGTGTAATGAATTTTCTGCGAAAATGACAAGCGAGTTTGAAATGAGCATGATGGGAGAGTTAAAATACTTCTTAGGATTGCAAATAAAACAATGTGAAACTGGTATTTTTATTAGTCAATCTAAATATTGTAAAGATATGTTGAAAAAGTTTAACTTTGAAAATGTCAAACCCGTTGAAACTCCAATGACCACAAATTTGCAATTATCGCGTGACGAGGAGGGAAACGATTTTAATGAAAAGATTTATCGTGGTATGATTGGTAGCTTGTTATATTTAACTGCTAGTAGACCTGATATTATGTTTAGTGTATGTTTATGTGCTCGTTTTCAATCTTCACCTAAACAATCTCACTATGAAGCTGTCAAGCGTATTTTTCGATATTTACGAGGTACTACTAATCTTGGCTTATGGTACGCAAAGCAACCCGAGTTAGAAGTAACGTGTTTTGCCGATTCCGATCTTGGTGGATCTATTGTTGACCGAAAAAGTACTAGTGGGGTATGTGCCTTTATAGGTCTCTCACTTGTATCTTGGTTCTCTAAGAAACAACAATCCGTAGCTTTGTCTACCACCGAAGCGGAATATGTAGCCGCCGCAAGAGCATGTGCTCAAGTCCTATGGATGAAACACACACTTACCGATTTTGAGGTACACCTAACCAAAATTCCAATTATGTGTGATAACTCAAGTGCCATAAACTTAAGTAAAAATCCCGTTTTACATTCTCGTACCAAACATATTGAATTGAGACATCACTTTTTACGAGATAATGTTCAAAAAGGCAAAATCGTGCTTGAAAAGGTTGATTCGGAAGATAATTTGGCCGATATTTTCACTAAAGCTCTAAACAAGAAAGCGTTCTTTAAATTAAGACTTGGTTTAGGCATGCTTGAGTATAACCCTTGATAAATACTAACTCTCAAATATTTCATATTTTGAGGGGGAGCATCTTTCGAGGGGGAGCATAAGCGGTTTTCTTAAACCCTTTTTGCTTCGACAAAAGGGGGAGAGAAACCGAGTATGCTCTCGTGTTTAGCGTTGTGTTTGTCATCATCAAAAAGGGGGAGATTGTTGGTGCAAGTGTACCCAGCTTTAAATATTGTGATATATTTTTGGTACACATAAAATCACATCTCCATATTTATTTTGATGATTACAAAACACACCGCATTATTTGTTATCTAATATTTTATCTGAGTGTGCAGATATTTAAATGATCTCGATAAATTTTTTATCTGAAGAATCCAAGTCTGAAGAGTTTCGTCATTTTATTTTAAAATGATAAACACCCTAAAATATTTTATCACTTGGATATTTCGTATCTATATAAATATATTTGAATCAAATATATATATAATATCTTTTATATATAAATCTCTGATATATATATGCTGTCTGCTACTTGTT
Source organism: Saussurea involucrata (assembly GCA_033807775.1). NCBI lineage: Eukaryota > Viridiplantae > Streptophyta > Magnoliopsida > Asterales > Asteraceae > Saussurea > Saussurea involucrata. The sequence goes on along the minus strand of CM066318.1, from coordinate 16,065,770 downwards.
ACTGTTGCAAGATTGTGATCAGCCGAAGTTTCCTGCGTTGCCATGCTCTCATTGGACAGATCTTTAGGCGGTATACCGCCAAGGTATTCGCGGTATACCGCGGGTACTGTTTCCCATCAACTGTTCTGCATGAGAAGCTTCTTTTGTCAGGAAAGTTTGTCAGGCGGTATACCGCCATGTGCAACGCGGTATACCGCGGGTACACAAAGTCGTTGAGTTTTTGCAGGTTGACCTTCTCCTTGCTGTACACTTTTTATGACGCAGGTATACCGCGATGGTTCGGCGGTATACCGCGAAATCTTCAAGGCTGATTTTCATCCGGTATAAATACAAGCCTCCAGCAGCATTCAACTCTACACCAACTTCAGCATTAAGTTCTCCCTCAGCATTTGATTATTATTCTGCTGCTTTCTTACTCACACTAAATCACTTAAACTGATAAATTAATTTTTTGAGCAAGAAATCTTGAGTTGATAGCAGATTAAAATCTCACGATTAGTTGAATCAGCAACACAACTCAAGTGATCAAACTCTCTAAAAATATCCAAGTGATAAACCTTATTCAAGAGTGATTATTCATATTAAAATTTATACCCTCTTGTAAGTGTTTGAATTAGAGTGAGTGATCCACCTTAATCTCTCAAAGTAGAGTGATTCGCGTTTGTTGTATTAAGGTTTGTGTTTCTACCGTAAAGAACACGTTTCGTATTGGATCTCCGAGAAGTGTTATTTTCTCGAGGTGGACTAGCCAACTTTGTGTTTGGTGAACCACTTTAAAAATCTCGTTGTCAAGTATTCTCTTTCCCTTATCTCTTTACATTTCCGCTGTGCATTTAAATTATATCTGTTTATATAATTGTTGTATATTTACTTGTTTATACTCTGCTTTATTTTTACTGTATTGTTTGTACTGTATTTATTTGTTCAAAGAATTTTTTTGAAAGAAAAAGATTTTAAATACAACCTTACCCCCCCCTTAGGTTGTCCAACAAACCACATCCTTATCGTCACTCCAAGTGATGGATACTAGACACGTCCTTCTATCCCAACGACTACTAGTTTAGAACCTTCATCATTACCCCAACGATCATCACCTCAAGCAAATCAAGTACACACTTGTACTAGCAGGTTTACTATAGTTGTTCCTCCTTGTGATGGCTATTCTGGGTAGACAATACAACGCGTTATTAGCACATAATAACTCATACTAACAACACTCACGCTCAACTCCTTGGATTCCTCGTGACTTCCCCGACTCGAGCATTGATCCTGTGCTTCCGGTAGTAGGAGCTCTACTACTACCATCCACACCTATCATCGCCCGTTCCGAGTTCCATCCCAAGGGGTCCAAGTAGTTTCTCGCCGAAACTATACACATATGCCCGCACCGGCATATGTACACACTCTTCCTAGCTCCCTAGGAATTCCATCCAGACCACTACCCTTGCTACTGCCAAATCCCTAATAGCAAGCAGCAGACATGCAATACAGTGTAACAAGCACCAAGCAATTTAGCATACATACTCCTATGTTCTAGAAAGCAATCTAGCACACGTACTCATACATAAACACCCTTCCCAGCTCTCTAGGAACTTCCTCTTATCCCACTACCCTTGCTACTACCGAATCCCTACTAATTATAATGGGTGACCTCGCGAATACCCGATTATATGCAGTGCGAAATAAATAGACAGTCGAATACAAGACTCTATCCTAGAACGGTTGGACTCAAACAAGAGCTGCGCAATAGAACTAAATCGAATATTCTAAGGCTATAAATCTCTTACTGCATACAACCTAGAGGGCATCCACTTAGTAACCTATCATAATTAGCATAAATTCCTAATAGCAAGTAGTTCAACATACAGCATAGTGTCCACAACAGGCAATCTAGCATGCATACTCTATGATCTAGAAAGCAATAAAACACTAAGTACTGTACCTTTTCCCTTGGCTCCGGCTGACTGTACACACTGCGCCATCGATCACCGTTTCTCAAACGGGTTTTCCTTTCTTTTATTTTCCAAAAAGATTTAATAAAGAATTTGAAAATTTCCCAGCCGCAACTTGAGACCAAACACACCGAGGTGCGTTTGATTCACTCAAGCTGTGCTCTGATACCAAGTTGTAACGTCCCAAAAATTACAAGCAAATTTAAATTTTTAAATAAACAACTCATTTATAACAACTCATTAAATGAATCCCAACGTTTCGTTTGCAAACTCATAATTATTAACTTTATAATAAAAATACAGTGGAATAAACGTTTAATTAATAAAACCATAAAACAACCAGCTCTCCTCGTGCGCCAGTGTGTACTCGTCACGTCTTGGAGCCGCCCGTACCTGAAACCACAGTTTATTGGGAAAGGGTAAGCACAAAGCTTAGTGAATTCCAACACATGCGCAGATAGGAATTATATACATATCACCCCTATCCGCACATAAGCAACAACATCACAGTTACATAAAACGAGTAAACATCTACAAGTAATTATGTATCCAACACCTCAGTACCATCGAGGCCTCGGTCCCACCGAATTGTAATGTATCCAACACCTCAGTACCATCGAGGCCTCAGTCCCACCGAATTGTAATGTATCCAACACCTCAGTACCATCGAGGCCTCGGTCCCACCGAATTGTAATGTAACCAACACCTCAGTACCATCGAGGCCTCGGTCCCACCGAATTGTAATGTAACCATTTATACCAAGCATTCAAACCAATCAAATATTACACACCACAAACAACTAGTTCACACCACAAAGACAGTAGTACATACAAACTATTATGACATGCATACAACCCCTAACTACACAGTGAGAGAACTCACCTCGAATGCGCGCCCAGCTTAATAACACAATTCAAGCTTCACAATTACGGTCACTTCCCAGCACCTAAATGCATGTTAAAACGTGTCAATACAAGACCCGGACCCTATGACACGACACACGCTTAAACCGTCACTAAAACTATTTTCCGTTCTCACTAAACAGGTCTGTTCGTGACCTGTTTCGACCCCTTTAAACCCAGAAAATTCCCAATATTATTTCATGACCAGAAAGTACTCTGAGTTAGGGTTCCAAGGACATATTATACGCCTCCTAACGATTTTTCTACAATTTACTACGGATTTTACAAAAACAGATTCCGGAACAGCGAAATTCAGCACCTTTCAGTATAAAACGACAAATCGACCCATGCTACGTCCCGAACTGGGTTTTGCACAAAACACAGAAACGTTTCTAGACTCAAAAAGGGAACTTTTGACACCGGTTTCACCCCAAACCGAGTTACGAGCAGAAAGTTATGATTTTCGCAAGATCAAGGCAGATTCCAGAAGTTTTCACATGAAATGACGAAACACCGAACTTGCGACCACTTTTTCGCCTAGTTAGAGGCCGAACCAGTTTTTCGCTAAAACACAGAAAACTTGCTCGACCCTGAACTTGAACCGTGGACGCCAGTTTCGGCTCAAACGGAGTTACGACGAAAACGTTACGGTTATATGAAAACTGGACAGAAAACTAATTTTCACATAAAAATGACGATTGTAATTACGGTTACGCGATTAAGGTTACGGGTTGGGGTTTAGCTAACAATGGTTTACGAAAACTGGACAACACCCGGCACCACCCACTGCCACCTTCGGCAGCGGTGGTGCACGGCGGCAGCACCGGCGGCAGCCATGGCTGCGCCGGCGGCGGTTTCGCAACGACGAGACTACGACGAATCGAAACAAAAGAACGAACGGAACGGACTTACCTCTCGACGACAAACAGCGACACACGAACCCGACACCCTCTCGATTGCCGGTTCTTCCCTTTGTCTCGCTCACTCTCTCGTGAAACCTCTCTCTCTCTCTCTCGCTGCACCTCCCTCTCTCTCTCGCTGCACCTCTCTCTCGCTGCACTTCTCTCTCTCCCGCTGCACTCCTCTCTCTCGCCGGCAAAGATAGTGGCGGCGCTGGTGGTTGCTTCGGTGGTTAGCAGCGGCAACAAGGATAGGAGAATGATCACACGGTGTGGGGGGGGGGGGGGGGCTCTTCACGGCGCCGCATAAAAAAATGAGAAACCATTGTTTAGGGTGTCCTTTTCTTTCCCTTGCACATCACAAAAACCAAACCAAAACAATAAATGGGTCTCAGCTTAACCTTTGCATGGGCCGACCCCCATATTACCAAAATCCCCAAAAGACACATTTGGTCCCTACCCTTTTCAACACTTTACAATTTAACTTAAGATTTTTCATCGATACTCGATTAGGTCTTTCTCGTTAATTCCGCTAGCTACAAAGAATAGCAAGAGAAAGAAAATTTTAAATTAAATTAACTTAAATCTTACCGGGGTACGGGCTTTACAAATTAGGTTCAGTTAGGGACCTTAAAGTTAAGGAAGTGTCGACATGTCAAATATTGACTTTGAAGTCGATAGTTGTGTAAGGTGTATGAGACCTTTCGTCTGTCATTGGGTGCGGTCTGGGTGCGTCCCGCGTATGCATGTGCGGACAGGAACAAAACCGTGAGCGGTACCGGTATGCTGTTATGCAGAGGGTATGCGCAAAGCAAATTTTATCGTGTACGACATAGTTAAAGACTTTGAGTAATTGACGAATAAATCACTAATGAAAGAAGTTTCGAGTTATTGTTGCACAAGCGAAAGATATGTAGTCAAAACACGCTTTTAATGTTTATTGTGGATGTGCAATATTTATGACATTTTACGTTTTAAAAATGTGAACATGTGGGTTGGGGGATTTTGGTAAATCCGACCATGTAAAGTTTTAAGTGTGGTAAACCTTTGTTTTGGGGCCGATGGCCAATTAAGGGATTAAAAAGGGTAAAGATTTTGGGTATCAATGTATTTTGGTTTACGTAATCGTGTGAGTGACACATGTTTAACCAAACGTTTATTTTGGCCTTAAAGGCTTGATTTATATTCAAATGAGTCTTTTAAATGTTTGTTAGTTTTAGTGACTCGAGATGGAGTCTCGGATGTGTTATATGCTTAACTACTTTCTATTTGAACAAGTGTCAGTCTAAAGTGTAAAGACTGTTTGATAAATTGCGCGTTCTTAATACCTTTGAAACTAATGAACCTTGGCGAAGTATATACACTGTGGAGTATAAAAGAGTTGCATATATGCATATATATATATATGCCTATATAAGTTGACTTCGTTGGGAAAGTAGCAATGATGGGGTCGTAGGATTATCATGCTTCGGAACGTGTGTTGCATAATGATCTGTTGGTCCCGTTTTATGAGCAACAATAGAAGAAATATAATGTCCATATTTAAATATAGAGATAAGATATGCATGAAGAACAATTATAAAGAAACTTATCTCATATTCATTGACGATTAAATATGGAGAAGAGAAAACATGAAGAACACCACACTTAACATGTAAAACCGACTCTCATCTAGTCTATGTGTGTTTTTGTGTGCTCTCCAAAATTTCTCTCTTCTTGAAATAAAACCATGGACACCTCTTATATAGGGCCATTTACACATTAGATATTTAAGATATCTAATGTCTAGACAATATCTAAAATATCTATATAAACTATCTAAGTAAATATCTATTACAAAATATCTAAAACACAAAAATATCTTTATAAAACATTCATTAAATTAGGAGCTAATTAAAGCTAACAATCTCCCCCTAATGTTTTATAAAGAAAGCATCATCTTATAGTCTCCCCCTTGCTTTCTTTAGAACCTTTGATGTTCCGTTCTTCAAGTCTTCAAAGCATCATGTGCTCCCCCTCAAATGTAGGCTCACCCACCGAGCTCTAAACGTGAATAACAGAGGATGGAGTGACATTTAAAATGTGACAAATATAGCTTGACACCATGAAGAACCGTTGAGAGAACACCGTTCTTGAAAGCGGAAAGAGCATGAATTAATTGCAATGCTTTCGGTCCAGCACTTTACAGCAGACTTTGAAGCAGATTTCGGCATATCAGCTCACATAATTTGAGAAAACTCAAAACATCAAAGTCGTGCGTCTGTGAATTATCTTTCCAATGCCGCTGGAATCGAGTAATTTGGAGCACCGAGTCAAAAGTTATGCGCATTTTTCTGAAGCAGCGCAAATCTGTCAAACAAACACAAATCGGGCTCTTAGGTTGAGTCGTAGAGGTTCAATCCACAGAGGTTCTGTCGGATTTCACAGAGGTTCTGTGGTGAACAGTTCCACAGAAGTTAGTCGGCAGAAGTTGGTCGGCAGAAGTTGCTCGTACTGCCGATAGAGCTCTGATGATGATTTGTCAAACTCAACTTTCTGTCCAGTAGAAGTATACTGTCTTTAACAGAGATTCTGACCAAGAATAACACCGATTCAGACCAAGATCAAAACACGAAAAGTGTTCATCTATGTCTTAGGAATCAAACGCATCTGGATTCATCAAATTTGGAGCTTCGATGAAAAAGTTATGTTGAAAATACGACAGGTGCGCAAAGCTGACAACAAGAACACTAAAACGTTGCGCTTTGGGCTCTTAGGCTCGGTTGCAGAAGTTCGGTCCACAGAAGCTCTGCTGAGTTTCACAGAAGTTCTGTAGTGAACAGTACCACAGAAGGTGGTCGCCAAAAATCCGAGCCAAAGTACGAGTTGTCCACAGAAATTGGTCTGAGTGGTCGACAAAAGTGATCGTTGCTTGACAAACGTTTGACAAAGGTTCTGCAGAAGTTTGGTCGCGGCTCTGCAGAAGCTGGTCTCATGCGGCAGAAGCTTGGTCGCGTGCGGCAGAAGCTTGGTCGCGTGCGGCAGAAGCTTGGTCGCCGCTCCGCAGAAGCATAACATAAGTGTTATACTTACTTTGACATTGATTTAGACCATTTTACCTCTGGATTTTGCAAGAACGCAAAACACAAACAACTTGAATTTGTTTGTTAGCAGTTCAGATCATCTTGAATCACCTCTTTTCGAGCTCGTACGACAAAGATATGGTTGATTTCCCACAGTTGCGCAGATCTGTCCATCAGCTTTCCATCAGCACACTGATGTCTACTTCAACGATGCATATGACCCTTATAAATTTCGAATCTCTGAATTCTCAAAACACAGAAATTGTTCATCTGTGTCTTAGGAATCCAGGGCCTTTTGAATCGTATCAATCGGAGTCTTGAGCAGTGAGATATGACCATTTTACTACAGCATCGCAAATCTGCCAGCATGTTGTTATTAAACCTGATTTGATGTAGAAAAACAAGACGATCTCCATATAACTTTTAGAACCGTGAGTGCAAATACTCAGATCTCTAATTGATCAGGTCAGAGAACTAATTAAAAATACTCAAAGTTATAAAAACTTTTCAGATCAGACTTTGAACATGTAGCACAACACCAAATCTTTCAAAAAAAAAAACTTCTATTGTTGCCATGATGACCGATTTTGAAGAAACGTTTCTTCAATTTGCTCTGATACCAATTGTTGGTCCCGTTTATGAGCAACAATAGAAGAAATATAATGTCCATATTTAAATATAGAGATAAGATATGCATGAAGAACAATTATAAAGAAACTTATCTCATATTCATTGACGATTAAATATGGAGAAGAGAAAACATGAAGAACACCACACTTAACATGTAAAACCGACTCTCATCTAGTCTATGTGTGTTTTTGTGTGCTCTCCAAAATTTCTCTCTTCTTGAAATAAAACCATGGACACCTCTTATATAGGGCCATTTACACATTAGATATTTAAGATATCTAATGTCTAGAAAATATCTAAAATATCTATATAAACTATCTAAGTAAATATCTATTACAAAATATCTAAAACACAAAAATATCTTTATAAAACATTCATTAAATTAGGAGCTAATTAAAGCTAACAATGATCATTAGATCCTTTGAGTAGATGGCTCGGTATTGAACTCAGTTGAGTCTTAAGAGCATTGACCCGATTTGATAAGCTCGACGTAGGCTTGGGGTTGAAATTGCATGAATAATATTGTAATTGAAGTTTACTTGACGTAAATGCTTTGGTTATCCTTTTGGGGTCATGTATAAATGTTAAGTCTTGACTCAGAAGTTTAAAAGTTGAAGGACCACCTTGTGGGGATGGTAAGAACAGTGAAGGACTGTTGTTTTAGATAAGTGTTTTTACTTATGATGTGGAAGATTTATAAAAGATGAAGTACTAGAGACGAACCAAGGGAGTGTATAGAAAATGTTGATCTGTGAGGGATTGTACCATGTTTTTGTATTGGTTTGGAATCACAAGGAGCTAGTATGAACGTATAAGTTCCAGTTAATTAGAAAATCGTGAGTGGTAGTTCAACTAAAGTTGGGGAGGATGTATTTAGTGAAATAAACTCGGTTTTTGGACGAGAAAACAGGAATATAAATGTTTTTGTGTATGAGTCTATGAGAGACCTGGTCTGTGGTTAATGTTATGGGTGGAGATTGTACGAACGAGTAGTGGCATGAATTGCCAAGATAGATATGTCAGCTAGTATGTAATGTGAAGTCAAAAAGAGGGAGTGTCCGAATGGAAGTTTTCGGGGATTCCGGATGGAAAGTACTATTTGTCAATAAAGTTGATGGAGCATGTGGCTTGTAAGTTGGTGTGGTATAGTGAAGGCAAAATCGTTAAGGAATATAAGTTGCTCCTTATGTGTGAAAGAATTGTACGAGAAAAGATTAGTTGAAGATCTAAGAATGGGTAGTAACTTCGAACGGTAATGTAGTTTCAAGATAACTTGGTTAAATATTTTAAGTTAAAAATCTTAGTGAAACTGTTTGTTTTGGTTCGTAATGAGAAAATACTATCGATATGTGGAAAGTTGGAAGAAAGAGACAAGTGATACTTGAAAGATAGCATTCCACGCTAACGTGGGGAAGCAATGATAGAAAGCTTTGGACTTAAGAATGTAGTCATACTACGAGTTCAATGGAGTTATCACCTTTGATATACAACCCTTTAGTGCTTGGTTGAGACGTGTTTGTGTGGTGCGATAGTGATGTGAGAAGGTGATAGCATTTTTGGGTCGAAGAAACGTGTAAGTCATGGATGCAATGATGGATTGCCGTAGTTTTTGAAGCATAATTGATGAGAAAAGTTGTTATGTGAAGGAGCGGGAATCGTTTTTAGAAAAACCTTTTGATAAATTAAGATATAAGAGGGTGATTATAGGTATAATAATATTATATCTTTGAGTTGTTAGTATGACTTTAGAGTCGGAAGAAAGTATGTGAGATAGGTACTCTTCTTTGTTTATCTGATTGTGATTTCGGGGACGAAATCATTTTCAAGTTGGGGAGTATTGTAACATCCTGAATTTTCAATAATAAGTATTTTAATGAGAATTGGGATCTTTTGTATTTTGGGTTAAACCTTGAATTATATGGAAATTTTACAATTCAATAGGGTTAAAATACAAGAGATTAAAGTAGGATGTTACTTTCGGAAATAACGAAACTTGGAGGTGTGTTTGGTCAATATGGATAATATGTATGGATAAGGGGCTGAAGAGATGAGATAATATCTCATTTTGGTTTTGTTTGAGTCGACAAAAGAAAGTAAGGCAAAGAGAAAGAGAGAAAGGGAAAAAGGAAGAAAGCAAGCTTTGATCATCAATTTGGTAAGGAAAGTGATCATGTTTTCTGATATAATTGTTATAGACGTTGGGTTATAAACGAATCTGTGTTTGGATTAGGTTTTCAAAATCGTTCAAAACGGATTGGAGCAACAGATCGAGATTAAAGTGGATTTTCTTCAAAGAGGTGAGTTCATTCGATTCTTTGTACAAATCAGTGTTTTTAAGTTATAGTAACCTTGGTATATTTGTATGAACTGACTGAGGATTGATTAGAATGAGTAGATTGAACTGATTTCATGTTTTAAATCGATTTGAGGACTTGTTGAACGGACAGTACGTAAAACCTTGAAAGTCCCGGTAGTTGGAAGTCCCGGTAGAGGCAAGTCACGGTAGTTGAAAGTCCCGGTAGTTGGAAGTCCCGGTAGAGGAAAGTCCCGGTAGTTGAAAGTCCCGGTAGTTGAAAGTCCCGGTAGTTGGAAGTCCCGGTAGAGGCAAGTCCCGGTAGTTGGGAGTCCCGATAGTTGGAAGTCCTGGTAGAGGTAAGTCCCGGTAGAGGTAAGTCCCGGTACAGGTGAGTCTCGGTACAGCATATCGGGAGTTGAGTAAAGAAACCAGCCTATCTAAATGGTATCACAATTTGATATGGCTCAAGGATCTGATAAGTTAAGTATCTAGAGGCCTTGTATTTTATGTATCTTTCCGGATGTAATGAAATGTGCATTTATGTAAATCGTGGAAATGTGCGATTTAGGAATTGTGATGGGAATTATATAGCTTGAACATACATACCCTTGAAAAGTAGTATGTTAGGTTTATTGACTGCGTTAGTCGATACTAGGCAGGAATATAATGCTATATAAAAGAAAAGGATTTATTGGTGATTCGCTCATACAGTTGGTATGAGGAATCTGTACGATATATATATGATTTGCTCATACTGAATGATATGAGGAATCTACGAGGTATAAATATAATTCGCTTATACGGTTGCTATGAGGAATTTATATTGAGTAAATACCTATATGAGTACAATTAGGTGATACAGATCCATAGGCACTGAAGTTTGGTAATCACATGGAATAGGCGTGTGGTATTACTCGTTTAATCGTTATTCCAGTGTGTGTGGGAAATCATGGAATAGGCGTGTGGTATTAATCGTTATTCCTGATTTCTAAGGAAGAGAGTGAGATTGACATAAGTGCTTGTGATCTCTGCTTCCTTACCGATAAATGGGCGTGTGTAATCGCGATTTATTGGTGGAGAGCATTGATCTAGAATCTGAGAAGATTCGTAGTGTGGCTCTGGGGTAGGAAATGCTGATAAATGGGCGTGTGTAATCGCGATTTATTGGTGGAGAGCATTGATCTAGAATCTGAGAAGATTCGTAGTGTGGCTCTGGGGTATGATATGCTGATGGAATTGTTGTCAGTCAAAGTCATGGGAGTGGATAAAATTGTGTAATGGAATAGAGTTATACGTATGGTAAGAAAAGGGGAATCAGGTTTGTTATAACTTGTTTACATTGAATTTTACAAATGTTATCTTGGAAACGAATGTTCTCACTAGGCGTTGGCCTAATCGTTTCAATTGATGTTTTCTTACCAGGTATCAGCTCGGGGAAGTAAAGGGTTGTGGGACGAGCGTTTTGATATAGCAGAGGTGGATGAATTTAATAAAGAAGAGATTTTGATGGATTGATAGATAACTTGATTAATCTGGTTGTAGTGACATAATTAGATCGATAGGTTATTTGAAGGGTCTTGTAATGTGAATATACTCTTGATGGTTAATCCACTGCCTGTTTTATAAGTCGAAGTATTTATTGTCATAACCTATTATAATTTGAGGTCTAAATTGGCGAAGATTTTGGGGTGTTACACAAAGGATCGTTGAAGAAAAGACTAAAGTATCTGATTCGACTTTGGAATGGTGTAAAGAAATGTTGAGCTATCGATCTCGACCATCCAAAATCATAATAGTAAATATCAGAGGAAGACTGTTCGTTGACGTTCCTGTTGTTGAAGTTGACGTATTCAGAGAAGACAAAACCAAGCAAACCTTCTATGCTGCTACTTTAGAGAAGTTTGGTTTCTCTGAATGGTTGGAAGTGAAATTAGCCATTCAGCGATCGCGCTCAAAGTTCAAGAGCCATGTCGAGAAAATTTTAAATTCTCAGATCGACTTGGTTTCTTCTGCTGTGGATATTCCTCCTTCCACTCTTCTTCCTCCTCAACAAAGAAGAGTCTCTGCAAAGGAAAAAAAAGCCTTAGACTCAGGTCCTCCTATACAGAATGAAACAGGTATTGGTTTCTCTTGTGCTGAAGTTCTTGGCCCTGATGCTGATCTCTCAGCGCTTGACACCTCCCTACCACCTGGTGAAACTTTCATTCCTGGCAAAGTCGTAAGTGATCCCTATGGTATATTCTTTCTAGACTACCAAGGAAATCAACACTTTCAACGCATCTCTGAGCTTCCAATCACTCCCATCGAACAGCTCAAAGACCTCATATACTGGTGTGAAGTCAGACGCGACATTCAGGCACGTCACCTCAAGCCCCTGATCTTTGAAGAAGCAAAGAACAAAAAGGATCAAGGTGTCACTGTCCCTGACTGGATGATTCCCACATCAAAGACCCTCGATGAACTTCTCATCAAGGAAGAACCTTTTGACGGATAGGATCGCCTTGTAATTCTTTCTATCCTTATCTGTCTACATATTTTGTACTTGTAATTTTATTTGATGTACTTGTAATTTTTCCACTTCCCTATGTAATCTTTACGAAGTTTAAAAGAAAATTTTCAGCGAATGTACTTTACTCCATCAGTACTGAAAAGATCCCAGAAAACAGTAAAAGGGACAAATATTTTATGAGTTCTTTTTATCCTTATGTTTTCATTAAATAGCAATTTTCTCTGTTGCTATGTCATAATCAAATAGGGGGAGATTGTTGATCCAAACCCTCAGTGATTTGATAATGACCCTCTCTTAAACACTTAGTGAAAATTGCAAGTAAACAATATGTATTAGAGTTTCACTATCGCTGATAAGTACTAAGACTTTACAGTACCGCTGATAGGAACTCTCACTCTTTAGATTAGATATTCAGTGAACACTGTTCATCATCTTATAACTCTGAGCCTGTTCAGTCTATGAGATGATCGCTGATAAGTTAGTTGTTTACTTATGATCCATGAAGACAAGTTTCACGTCAACCAAAGTTCTACGCTGAAGTCGAAGATCAAGCTCAAGAACCAACGACAAGTCTACTCATGAACTGATGCGGATATCAGCGAAGCAAGACCTGTCCATTCAACGTGAAGTATCAAGTAGAAGACTTCAGCAATCGCTGAACTTTATCATTCGCTGATAAAGATCCGACTCAACGAAAGCTGCTCATGAAGTCTCCCTGCATTTTACTATTGTCTTACCTCCCTTGCACGTCTCCGTACGAACTGTCAGAGCGGACATCCCTTTTGTCTGTAATCGTACAACAACTCTGATTCTACACTGTGCACCATGCGGCTACTAAGGTTGTCTACAAAGGTCAACGACATGCAACCACTCAGCTGCTGCCACGTGTAAAGCCATACTACCTTGCATTAAATGCATGCAGTATATAAGAAGAACCTTACTTCAGTTTTGAAGTGTGCTCAGAACATCTTCTTATTTCTCTCTTATTGTTAAGTTATTATTCGTAATTTCTTTAACTCTTTTTAGTGCAAGGAACTTAGTGTTTCTCAAGACTTGTTTAGATTAGGTTTATCCTTAATCTTGTTCCGCAACAAAAATCGTGTGTTTGTATTCAACCCCCTCCTTCTACAAACTTGTATAACCATTCGGGACCAACAGCCAGCAATCTTCCCATTTCTACAGCCAAATCATCCCTCGTTACATATTATGTACCATGAGGATGACCCCTTCCTCCAGTTTCACCCCGTCCTCGTCCTGCACCTCTTCCTCCGGCTCCGGTCATCATTTCCTGAATATTTCTATTTCTTGTATTCGGCCTCATTGGGTTTCCTTCTTCGTCTCTGTTCATACCTCCCGAACCACTTGCCATTCTGTTGATTAAAACAAGATTAATATACACACAAGCACATTCCCATATAATAAGGTATTCCAGTTCAAACATGCACCTGTAAGTTAACAATTACACTGGCCAAGTGTAATTTGAAATTACCTTACATGATGTTCCTTCTACCTTTTTATATTTTACATCCCAAGGTTCTATAATATTAGGGACAGCCTACTTCACATGCAGTTAAGTCTGGGTATGGATCCGAATACCTAAATCCCTTAAACTAAAGCTCTGATACCATCTGTAACGACCCACTTCCCAAACATGCATCAAATATCAATTTATACATAACATTGTTACATAACAAACGATACTTCATATTTCACATACGGTCCCTTCGTACTTTCTAAACATAATAAGTATTTCAGTACAAACTTTTTGCTAATAATTTACATAACAATTACTAGCACGATAGATACAAAATGCTTCATAGATCTTCAAAAACATACATCTTCCAAATAATTCACAGATTATCCTATCACTTGCCCTTATTTGCTTCACGACCTGGAATACATATTTTAAAACAAAATGAGGGTTAGACCTATTGGTCTAAGTGAGAAAATCCCTGTTATTGTATAATCATTTGCAAATTTCACAATATATATATACCACATATATGAATACTAATTATGACTCAAATGTATCGTGTACAATTCTTTCTCATTTTCATGGCCATGTTAGTTGGTTGCAAGCCAACTAACCAGTTTACTCCGCTGCACTAAAATACAGCCAACTCCGCTGTCCCTCCGTACAGCCAAACTCCACCGGTCCTAAGCCCGACCAACGTGCACTCGTGTAGTGTAATGCTCATATAAATACAATATACATCTCAATATATTATATTTCAATCATAAGCATATAATCACACTATATATCACATTCCCAATCCACACATATATGTATTCCAGTTGAAAATATTTTATAGTAAAACTCACTTGATTGCTTATAAAAAAACCTTCCAAGCTTTTCTCAAGCAAATCCTATCTTTCACCCAAAATTCACGAAATCTGTAACAAATTAAATACAAACATTTCTTTACTGATCAAACACATAATATTTAGTCATCTAAGAACTCTAAATAAACCTATCTAATCCTTACCCTAAAATATTTCTCTTTAAAGGCTAAAAATCTCAAAAATCCAAAAATCCTCGTCTGTTATCGCAACCAACTAGTTGCGATAATCCTTATCGCAACCAACTGCTTGCGACACAGTAATCTGTCGCAACCCACTATTGCGACATCTCTTCTTATAGCAACCAACTGTTGTGATACACCACTTGTCGCAGCCAACTGTTGCGATACCAATGATCTTGTCGCAACCCAAGGTTGCGATACTTATGAATGTCGCAAAATACCATAACTGTCGCAACCCACTACTGCGACACTCATAACTATCTCAGTCAACTAAGTTCATCTTTTACCCAGAAAATTGTAGATTTAGACCATGCATGTTGCTGAAATTTTGCAGAAATACTTAAGACTATATATAGTAACTATCCATAAACTCAGTTTTCCAAAAACATCCACAATTCATCAAGACCCATTTCTATACCTTTTTAGAAACTACTAAACATAAAAAGAGGAATTTGTATAGGATAAATACCTTTGTTTTCTTGAATTGTTTCTCTATAATTCCAGCTGCAATACCTCAGTTTCTTCCTTCTTCTTCTTAACCTTTCTTCCTCAAATCTCACTCTTTTTCTCTCCTCTCTCTTGCCATGATAAACCCACACACACACACACACACACACACACACACACACACACACACACACTTAGAGGTTGTCAAATGCCCCTAAATGAGACACCTCATTGTCTCTAAAAGAATGAGGCGGTTTGAGGTGATTTGTTTAATCACCTTAACCAATTAAACCTCTAACTATTAACAAATGCCACTACATACCCTCTAACTACTATATTAAAATTAAAACCTACCCCTTAACTTCTAACTCCAAAAAACATTTAATGGAAACTTAAACTTTACAAAGTACCCCAAATCTACCTTAAACTAAATAATACAATTAAATAAATCAACAACATACCTGGTTATTACATTATGTCCCCATGGTCACAGTACCCAGGGTACCTGAAACTCACACTACACCAGAGCTACCAGAATATGAAAAACCCAAGGACATTGACAAATGGTCGCCACAGGATTGGGAAAAGTATGAATGGGCAAAGAAAACAAAAAGATTACTTATAATGGCAATACCCAATGACCTTTTTCAATCTTTAGATGCCTGTGAATCTGCATACAATCTGTGGAAATAGCTTGAAAAACAGCTAGAGGGAGGGGTAAAAACCTAAAAGAACAGAAGAGCTCAATGCATAAACGAGTATTATGCGTTCAAAGCTCTGCCGTCAGAATCCTTACAGAGCACGTACGACTGATTCAACTCCTTGATATACAAATGCAAGAAGTTTGGAATTCACAGAACTTCAGAGGAGAACAACGTCATGTTCCTAAGAGCTTAAATGACGAGTGGCTTCAATTGTGCATGTCACTTCAAACAAATCAAGACTTGGACACTTGGAGTCTCACTGACCTCTATGGCACGCTGGCTGCACAAGAAAGTTACATAGTCCAGACAAAAGCACAGTTGGGTGGGCCTCTGGCACTTGTAGGTAAAGCCACAGAGGTGCACGACAAGCTAGAGAAGGACAAAGCTCAGGAGGAGAAAGGAAAGAAGAAGAAGGTTTTAGTTGGTGACAGTGAGGAAGAGGAGACGACAGAAGAAGAGGAGGCAACCATGGCCTCCATAGCTAAATCATTAGCTTTGCTCACCAAAGAGTTTGGTAACAGAGGATTCAAGAAGAAGTCTTTCAATAGAGGTACTGATGATAGAGGTGACAAGTATCAAAACTATGGGCCACAGATGGAGAGATCTTTCCAAGATCCAAGACAGCTTGGACCACAACAAGGATATGAGCAGAGAACTCAAGGAAGAGAGGAGTTCCACGACCAACAGAGAATGTATGACAACAGAGGATACAGGCAGAAGGGAGGAGGTGAATATCAACAGAGGCAGGCTGAATACCCACAGAGGGGTATGCCTAGGGAGGAGCACATAACTCAAGAAAAGACTGCCACAGCTCCACAGAACACATGATGCTTCAAGTGTGGCCAACCAAGTCACTACGTAGCAGAATGCCGAAGCCAACCCAACAGACCCCAGAAAGATTCTGCCTTCTACAAGAAAAAGGCAGAATACTACGCGCAAAAATCTCTTATGGTAGAACAGGAGAATTGGGTGTCGGATGAGTCTTCTGATGAAGGAGAAAAGAAGAATGCATTGTTCTGTGGGATGGCAGAAGTGAGCAGCTCCGACTCCAACTGTGAGGTATCCACCTCTAACTCATCCTCTGATGACACAGAAGCAAAATTGCTTAAACTTACAGAAGATGTTTATGATCTTGAAAAGACTTGTGTTGACATAAAGAAAAAACTTTCCGTCTATGAGGGAGAAGCCAGACTTCTCTCTCAGGAAAAGGAAAAGATAGCTTTGGAAAAGGAAAATCTTGAATTGGAATGGTACAAAGAAATAAATCCTCTACAAGAAAAGAGTTCTAACCTTGATTTAGCTTTAAAAGCCAAAACCAAAGAGCTTATGGATAATGAGAGCGACAGAATGAACATTCTCGCCCTTAAAAACTTTTTCCAAAAAGAAAGAGAAGTTCTTCATCAGGACTTGCTCGACAGAGACCTTGTAATAAGGAAATATCAAGACGCACAGAAGGTGCATGAAAAGGTTAAGACACAAATCGGCAGAAAGGGAATTGGGTTCTGCGACCTGGATCCATATACAGGAACCAAAAGGAACAAATCCTTATCTTCCTTATTCTCCGTTAGAGATGTTATAAAACTAGGTTTTCCTAACTTACTCTCTGTAAACAAAAGGCCGTCACAAGAGGAAACCTCTGAAGATGATAAATGTGTGGTATCATAACACAAATTTTCCATCTTCGGACTCTGTCAAAAGAGCATCCAAACCAAAAGGATATCTGAAAACTCAAGATCAGATAGGCCTCTTCAAGTTTGGGGATCCAGAGACACACGCCCAAGTCGCCTTTGTATGCATAGTAAATCCTGAAAAGGAATTATACGCAGAGGCACATGAGTTTGTCCCTTCGTCTACAGAGGACAGGATGAAAAATTTTTCTGAAAATGATTTAAAGGAAACCTGTGAAAAATACCTTACCGAAAATCAATCTGAAAGAACCTTTGTCGAACAAGGTCTATGTGAAAAAGAGTATGTGGATACTTTTAAACCCACATAAGTTGTTCCTTGTATTTCAAAAGACTTAAATATTTCAGAGGACAAGGAAGAAAGCAAATGTGACACATGCACAGAAAACTATGCCTCTGTCGACAGATATTTTCTTGACCCAGACTCAGAATATGAGGATGATTCAACCTCTGTCGACTCAGAGACTGACTCTGTTGATTTAAGGATAGTGCCTTGCAAACTAGAAGGAATTAAAATTCCTTCTGGCATTCTTAACAGAACAATTCCTCCTAAGGAGAACTTTGCAAGAATCTCTATCTGTCCTGATTTTCTAGATATGTGTATACAAGATAAAACTTCTCTAGAGCTTGAAAAGATTAAGGAATAAAATAAAAAGTCACCTCAGAATCCTATAACTTCAAAACCTTTAAGGCGAAATCAAGAAAAACTCACTTGGCAACAAAAAGGAAAGTGGATTCAAAATAACAAGTCTTTTTCTTCTATGGTAGTGAAACCAACAGAAGATCACCACAGAAGATGGGTACAACCAAAGGCTCCTCTAGAGAGAGGTTTTTATAAAATAAATCTAGCCTAGATAGGTCCTTCTGTAAAAGAAAATCTGATGCTAGGAGAGATTGTAATCATAAAGCCTCTATACCCATTTTTAGTGTTTTCAATGAAAAGTTTAAGCAATTAGCATCTCATGTTCATTATTATCACTGCTTTGATCTTATGTTCCAACTGAATCAATATTTCTCTGGTCCACACTGCTTCCTCTTGCGACCCAAAGCTAAGAATGCCAAATTCAAGGGTCAGAAGAAGCAAAATGGTTCTTCTAAAGAAGTTAAAACCAAAACTAAGGATGCTAAGGCAACCTTAAAAACCCCTTACAAAATGGAACCCATTTGGAAATGGGTACCTAAATCTCTCTGATTGTGTTGCAGAAGCAGTATGTGCCTATTTGGTAACTAGACTCCAAGTGCTCTAGGCACATGACTGGCGACAGAGGTCAACTCTCCTCATATAAACAAAATCTTGGAGGAGGATCAGCGACCTTTGGAGACAATAAAAAGGGGTACATCAGAGGCTATGGAGTCATCAAAAGGAAGACGTGACTGTGTGAAAAGTTGCATATGTGGATGGCCTCAAGCACAACCTACTTAGTGTGAGCCAACTTTGCGACACAGGTTTTGATGTGAAGTTCAAAAGAACTTATTGCTCTCTACTAGAAAAAGACACAAACATAGAACTTCTGAGAGCTGAAAGAAGATGTGATTTGTACCTCATGAATTTGAAGGCCAAAAACCAAAGTGACAAGCTATGTCTTGTATCAAGCAAAAATGAAGAAGCATGGTTGTGGCATAACAAGTTCTCTCATCTAAACTTTCATACCCTTGATAAACTTGTGAAGCTTAATCTGGCAAGTGGTTTGCCAAATGTTAAATTCGACAGAGATCATCTCTGCTCTGCTTGTGAGATGGGTAAACTCAAAAGCTTCCCATAAGGGCAAGTCAGATATGTCTCCTAGGCCTTTGTACATGCTTCATGTTGACCTCTACGGTCCCATTGCTATACAGAGCCTAGGTGGCAAAAAGTATATACTTGTCTTGGTTGATAAATACTTAAGATACACTTGGGTAGAGTTTGTCCGAAAGAAGTCAGATGTTCCACAAATTCTGATCAATCTAATGAAAAGAATCCAAGTTCTCTATGAGTGCAGGGTACAGAAGTTAAGGAGTGATAATGGCACAGAGTTCAGAAACTCCACCATTGAAGCTTATCTTACAGAAGAAGGAATCTCTCAAAACTTCTCTGCCGCACGAACTCCACAACAAAATGGCGTGGTTGAACGCAAAAACCGCACGCTGGTGGAGGCTGCAAGAACTATGCTCACCGCATCTGGATTACCAACCTCTTTCTGGGCAGAAGCTATCTCTACTGCGTATTTTACTCAAAATCGATCAACAATAGTAAAGAGGCACACAAAGACACCATATCATTTGATAAACCAAAGAAAGCCAAATATTAAGTTCCTTCACGTGTTTGGGTGTAGATGCTTTGTCCTAAACGACAGAGAACACCTAGGGAAGTTCGATAGAAAGGCGGATGAGGGGAGGTTCATTGGGTACTCTGCCACTTCCAAAGCGTATAGAATCTATGTTCTGAGGGCATGAACCATTGTGGAAAGCATAAATGTGTCTTTTGATGATTCATTTCAAAAGACTTCTGAACAAATCAGTTCAGAACTCGGGCTGAACAATCTAACCTCTGGTGTCTCACCATTACGAGAAACAGAGTTAAATATGTTATTTGAATATGTGTTCAACGACAAAGATGATCCCTCTGCCAATAGTCACAGATCCTCTCGAGACCAACTCTCTGCGGACCAAGCAACACAAGGTGTATCTTTAACTGGTCCCTCAAATACTTCACCCTCATCTACAAATTGTGTAGGTACAACCACCGAGGGGGAGCAAGCAGAGGATGCAATAAACAAGGACTCCACGACAGAGAATCAGGAAAATCCTTATCCTATGACTATAGAGGAATCAACACCAGAGCAGAACGAGGACTCTAACTCAACATCATCAGAAGAATCTATCCCCACTCTGATAGAAATACCAGCTGAAACTTTCAATCCAGCAACAAGTGAAAGTGAAGTACCATCAACGATAGAGGATGTGCATGAACCATCGTGCATACCCACAGAAGTTCAACTTGATGCTGCTAGAGCATTATTGTATTCAAGATTTATTGTAAAGTCTTGTAATTAGTCAAAGCTTGTAAAGTCAAATCTAAAAGTCAAAGTCATGAAAAGTCAAAGTAGATTAGATTTAATGCTTTGTAATCCTAGGTATAAATAGGATTAGTTAGCTTAGATGTTAAGTAAGTCAAAAGAAAGCAATTCATTAGTGATCTAAATTGTAATATTCTAGAGAGAGAAGTGAGAGCATTCTAGAGAGAGAAAGTGCATAATTCCTATGTAAATCTCTATTATGTTCAAGATCAATGGATGATTTGATGATTACCTAATAGAAACTGGTTTTACATTTGGTATCAGAGCTAAACAGGAGATTCAAGCAGATCAAAGACCAAATTGAAGATTTTTTACACTGATTTGAAGAATTCGGATCCTTCACTTGTTACTGTTCATCTTATCACTTATCATTAAGACATGAATTTTTTTTCTAGATTTTGATTTTTTGGATCATTTCTTGGCATCACTGAACTCGGATTTGATTCCTGAACACATTTAATTCTTGGATCATCATCATTTACTGCACAGATTCATCTTATTTGATCGATTCTTGGATTTTTGTTCGAAAACCCACAGTTCACTGTTTTGGATCATAATTCGTTTAAACCGATCGAATTGCGAGTTGTGATCAACAAGAAAAGTGTGCGGATTTTGATTACGAACAAATCGATATAAGTTTCATCTCATTTGATCAAGAATTGAAAGAGTTATGGCAGAATCAGTGATTTTCGTGTTCGAAGTGAAGAATTCGGATTGTTCTTGGTGAATTCGGAACATTCATACGGAATTCGGACCATTCAAGGGATTTTCTACTTGATTTCGGACAATTCGGAGTGTTCTTAATTTTTACAAGTCTTGAATTCGAACCCTTCTGCATTCGAATTGATTGAATTCGAACCCTTCTGCATTCGAATTCCTTGAATTCGAATCCTTCAGCATCCGAATTGATTGAATTCGAATCCTTCTTCATTCAAATTCATTGATTTCGAATCCTTATACATCCGAATTCATTGATTTCGGATCCAACTACATCCGAATTCATTGATTTCGAATCCTTATACATCCGAAATCTTGTGATTTAACCAAAAAAATAAAAATCTATAGTGTATTTCATACACTGCAAGAGCTTTTCAAGAAAAATTTTAATATAAATTTTTTTTGTATAGTGTATTTTCATACACTTTCTGCTTGATCTTCTGAACGATAAATTTCTAGCAATATTTAAAGTTCTAGGTTTTTGGTAATTTTTCATCTAATTTTTTTGTTAAATTTTTTCAGGATTTTATCAAGATGTCTGACATACAGGATTTAAGTGGGAGAATATGGAGTCAGTTAGGAAAAGAGAGAAAATGGACTCTTTCTGAAGCTAAAGATGAGATCAAGCGTCTTGAAGGTTTTCTTCATAGATACATAAGACATTCTGATGAAGATGCAAGGAAAAATACAAAGCTCATGTCTCAGAAAGCTTTATTAGAAGACAAAGTCTCTTCTCTTGAATCCGAACTGAAAGATTTGAATGACAAGACTGTAGTGCTTGAAGTTACTCAAGAGAAAAATAAGTCACCTGAGATCACAACTCATCAAGATAACATAAAGGAGCTTTAAGGGAGTATAAAAGCATTGGAGGAAGAAAATGTTGATCTAAAGAGACAGATTTTAGACTTTTCTTCTTCAAATGCTAAACTTACTAAAAGAATTACTGATCTTGAAGTATATATTGCAGGTCTTGAAACAAAGAAAGACAAAGACAACTCAAGCATGCACGATCAAATCGAGAAACTTCAAGAAAAAGTAACAACTCTTCAAAAAGAAAATGCTGATCTGAAGAGCATTGAAGACAAGAAAGAGAAGATTCTTAAAGAAAAGGAAGTAATTGAACTTAATTGTATAAAACTTTCAAAACAAGTTTCTGACTTTGAGAAAGTTTTATTTTTTGAAAAAGAGAAGCTCGAAAAAGAAAGAGCTATTTTTGACACTGAACGAAAATCATTTGAGATCAAAAGTTCTGAACTTTCCGTAAAAATCTCTGAACTAGAAAAGATTTTGGAAAAAGAAAGGAAAGATTTCACGGAAAAGAAAAATCTCTTTGAAAAGGAAAGTAAAACCCTTAAAAAGAAAAATATGGAAATTTTCAAAGAGATTACTGATAAAAGAAAGTTTTTGGAAAAAGATTTTGAATCGGAACGCGAATATTTTGAAGATACGATTCTTAATCTTACCAAAAGATTATCTGGTTTATCAGCTGACATTATGAAGGATCAATTGATAAAATCTGATCTCCAAAAGAAATTTGATCTAATTTCTAAAGAGAAAAATGTTTTGATAATCAAAGTCAAAGAACTTGAAGACGTCATTTTTAAATTTGATGTCTCAAAGCAGACCAGTCATAATTCTATCTTTCAAACTCCATTTGTTAATACAAATGATTCTGAATGCTCTTTCAAAACTGCTTCAAGTTCAAGTTTTAAAAACATTTCTTCTAAACAATTTAATAGATCAACTGATTTCTCAAAAGATCAGATTCGTTCAACAAATCTCTTCTATAATCCTCTGCTTGATAAATCAGATAACAAAACAAATGTGCCTAAAGTTAATACTTCCAAACCTAAAGAAGTTCCAGTCTTCAAAAAGGTGAAGATGGAATGGAGAGTCAAAGGCACAACAGTTCCAAAGAAAGATGTGCCAAAATCATTTGTCTCCACAACAAATGCCAAAAAGAACAATGCGCCGAAAGGTAAATCTTTTGTTCAACCTAATCCTATTCATTCTGTAAATCATCTAATTAGGTTGGCACATAAGAAAATTTGTTGTTCCTACTGTGGTTCAAATGATTTTGTGCATAAAAATCATACTTCTTATTGGTACGGTACTTACAGTATTCCTTTTAAGAAATCTACACCTAACCCACTAGGACCCAAGTGCCGTTGGGTACCAAAATCTGCTTAATCTGTTTTGTAGGTTCTTCATGTGTTGTACTGGTTTGTAGATCCATACCACACACATGACTAAAAACAGAAGAGAAGCGGCGTATTTTTTGAAGAATATTTGTACCATTGAGGGGGAGACAAAGACCTATGGTTTCTAAACATATCAGTTTAGGACCCGCACTTAAAAGAGACTTTGGTTTCTGAATACATCAATTCAGGACCCGTGCTTCAATGTTTTTGTCTTTTGAACATATCAGTTCAAAACCCGTGCTTCAACGACTTTGGCTTCTAAACAATTCAGTTCAGGACCCGTACTTCAAAGACTAAGACTTCTAAACAAATCAGTTTAGAACTCATACTTCTCAGGTGATATCCTTAACTGTTACATCTTTCTGTTTCAAGGAACAAGTGGTGAAAGGTAACATTGGATCATATTTGGTTTCTACTGCTTTGAAAACTTGAATCTTTACAAATTTAATTCAATGAGATGAAATTTTCAATTTTCATTCAATGAATTAAATGTGTGCTAAAAGATGATTTTACAAGTATTTTTGTTTTATCCGAGTTATATTTGTTTCAACTTTCACCTCTGAAATTAATCGAAAGGTCAGCAAAACATGAATGAAATTATGTTGAATGCTCAAAATTATGTGAATCAGGACTTATATAGAATATAATGCTCAAAAAGCCTAAATGTCTGAGTGATGGATGGAAATGAAAATATGGGAGAAGCACTATATTTTAGAACCAAGTGATTGAGATAAAATTGTTGCACTATCATTTAGTTTGAAAGTTTGTGCATGTGGCCTTTCTGGTTTGGGAGAGTAAGTCCTAAGGGGTGCTCGACACCTAGTCCCTAAGATCAACTGGTCTGGGATCGGCTGACCCAAATCCTGCAATAGAACCAGATAGAAAGCCATGTTCTACTGGTACAAATGGGTTTAAGATATATCGATGTGGCCTTTCTGGTTTGGGAAATTAAGTTCTAAGGGGTGCTCGTCACCTAGCACCTAAGGCCAACTGGTCTGGGATCTGCTAACAGAAATCCTGCTATAGAACCAGATAGAAAGTCATGTTTAACGGTGTATCTTATTCTTACTAAACTTTTTGATCAAAAGATGCCAATGAGCACAAAATCAAAGGATACCAATGAGCACAGAATCAAAAGATGCCAATGAGCACAAAATCAAAAGATGTCAATGTGCACAAAATCAAAAGATGCCAAAGAGCACACATCTCTTGAAACTTGGGGAAAATACAAAGTCGCGATAAACCCGTAAATTTATGAAATTCTGATTTTGGACAAATAGTGTGAGTAGAGCAAAGTATTCTTATATGTTTTAGAATTGCATACGCTTGATGCTAATCATATTTCGCATGCTAGCACACCAAATAGATTTAATAAAGGGGTTGAAACTGAACATTTTTAACTTGATATACAATGACTTGTATTTGATTCCAAACACATGCATTTGATTTCATTTGATTGAAAAATCTGTTAAATTTCATTAAGCTGAATTTCTTTTGTAAAGCTTTCAAATGATCAAAAGTTAGTAGTTATAAAATAAAATTCAATGAATTTTACTTTCCTTGTGCAATGTGTTTTTGCTACAATTTCAAATACTGTGCGTTATTGAAATATATGCATACTTTCAGGGGGAGAAAACAAATTGCTCCAGAATTCTTATTTTGAGGGGGAGCAAGGTTATCCACTAAGGAGGATATTGTTAGTAATACTAAGAGACGCGACTGAAATTGAAGAAGGTTTTCGATGATAATGATGCTCACTTTCATCGAAAAAGGGGGAGAAATGTTTAATTCAATTTCATGTCAAAAAGCTTTCAAGTCAAAGATTCGTGAACAAAGACTGAAGATCAGGGGAAGAAGGATCATGTGAAGTCCAAATGTTGCTGAATTTGGTTATCTTAGTTCTGAGTGGTTCTCGGAATGCGCTTACACCTAAAAGTTCAAAAATGTGGATGGTTTCACATCTTTCTGAAATTCATGTTCAAGACTTGAAGACAATCTGTTGAAGATTGTATTGAAGAAGGTTGCCTTTTCAAAGAGAAAGACAAAGACTTTTCATGTTTGTCTGAAGATTCTTCAAAGCTGAGTTCTTAAAGAGTGTCAAAGCATATAGTTTGCCGTGAACTAGTGGAGATAAAGCTATTTGAAGATTATCTGAGCCTCAAAGTTTAAAGCGGTCAAAGATAAAGTATTGAAGATCAAGTACTGAAGACTGCTGCTATTTTTTTAAATCTTGAATCCAAAGGGGGAGATTGTTAGAGCATTATTGTATTCAAGATTTATTGTAAAGTCTTGTAATTAGTCAAAGCTTGTAAAGTCAAATCTAAAAGTCAAAGTCATGAAAAGTCAAAGTAGATTAGATTTAATGCTTTGTAATCCTAGGTATAAATAGGATTAGTTAGCTTAGATGTTAAGTAAGTCAAAAGAAAGCAATTCATTAGTGATCTAAATTGTAATATTCTAGAGAGAGAAGTGAGAGCATTCTAGAGAGAGAAAGTGCATTATTCCTATGTAAATCTCTATTATGTTCAAGATCAATGGATGATTTGATGATTACCTAATAGAAACTGGTTTTACAGATGCTACTAATGACCATCTCCCCAGGATGACCAAGTGGACAAAGAGTCATCCACAGAGCCATATAATTGGTAGTCCCCCTGACACAGTGAAGACTCGATCAACCACTGCTAACTTTTGTTTCTTTACAAATTTTATCAATATGATCGAACCAAAGAGAGTTTCTGAGGCCCTAGATGATCCAAATTGGGTGGATGCTATGCAAGATGAGCTCCTCTAATTTGAGCGCAACAAAGTGTGGTCCCTTGTACCTCTGCCAAGAGGAAAGACAACCATAGGGACCAAATAGGTGTTCAGGAACACGAAGGACGAAGATGGGGTGGTCATTAGGAACAAGGCAAGATTGGTGGCCAAGGGATACTGCCAAGAGAAGGGGATTAACTACAAGGAAACTTTTGCCCATGTCGCACGGATCGAGGCAATCAGGATTTTCCTAGCCTTCGCAGCCCACAGAGGTTTCAAAGTATACCAGATGGACATCAAGTCTGCTTTCCTCAACGGCCAAATCCAAGAAGAAGTCTATGTTCAACAACCACCAGGGTTTGAGAGTTCAAATTATCCAAATCATGTATACCATCTGGACAAGGCCCTCTATGGACTCAAACAGCCCCCAGAGCTTGGTACGAACGACTCTTAAACTTCCTCATTGTAAATCATTTTGAAAGAGGTACCACTGATACCACTCTGTTTTTCAAGAAAAAAGGTGAGGAGATTCTACTTGTCCAAATATATATGGACGACATCATATTTGGTTCTACTAATGAAAAATATTGCAAAAAGTTTGAAAAACTCATGCAGAGCGAGTTTGAAATGAGCATGATGGGAGAGTTAAATTTCTTCCTAGGGCTCCAAGTCAAACAATCATCAGAGGGAATTTTCATAAATCAATCCCAATATGTCTCTGACATACTTTCAAAATATAAACTCTCTGACTCCTCTGCCATGAAGACCCCCATGGCCACTGGATCTAAGTTACACTCGGATCCAGAGGGTAAATCTGTCGAGTGCAAGCTCTACAGAGGCCTGATTAGGTCTCTTTTATACTTAACTGCTAGTAGACCAGATATCATGTATGCCACATGTCTTTGTGCAAGATATCAGGCAAATCCCAAAGAATCACACCTCTATGCTGTAAAGAGGATCTTTAGATACCTTAAAGAAACTAAAAATCTTGGTCACTGGTATCCAAAGAACACTGACTTTGATCTAACGACTTATACAGATTCAGATTATGGAGGATGCAAGTTAGACATGAAAAGTACCTCTGGCAGTTGTCAATTCCTAGGTGGTAAATTAGTGAGCTGGACTTCAAAGAAGCAAAACTGAATACGTTCCTGCTGCTAGCTGTTGTTCACAAGTTTTGTGGATGAGAACTCAGCTCAGAGACCATGGTCTAAGTATCAACAAGATACCCATCCTTTGTGACTCCAAAAGTGCCATAGCTATCTCTGTTAATCCTGTACAACACTCGAAAACAAAGCACATAGATATCAGGTACCACTTTCTAAAGCATCATGTCGAACATGGTACGATCAAAATGTACTTTGTGCCCACAGAATATCAACTTGCCAACCTATTCACAAAGGCACTAGATGAGAAGAGATTCTTATTCTTGGTTGGTAAGTTGGGTATGTTGAACATGGGATGATTCAAAGAACCTCTGTAAGTAGAGTCTCTCTTGTACATATGTAAATACTTTCTCTTTTGTATGTAAAGTTTTTTTTTCGAGTTTCTTGATCCACAGAGCTGCTGTGACATTGCACAGAGCCTCTGGCCTATGTCACAGAGCCTCTCGAGTGTTTGATCTATTGCTTGTGCACTACTTATCATTATTTGACCCAAGCATAGATCAAGGGGGGAGTAGAAGGAGACATGGTAATGACCCACATAAGTTAATCATTCAAGGGGGAGCCAAAGATGGTATATGTTCGAGAAATTCTCAAAAGAAGGTGATCATGCAGAAAATCATAAGCTATTTTTGGTAAGCTGACCGCACAAACCAACTTTTTAAAACACTTTTCTCGGACACCACTTTCCAAATATGTCCCACATTACCTATTTTAACAATCCAAAACTTTGAATGGTAAAAATCTCTTGAGGGCTTTCCACAAATAGAAATTTTTGTTCAAAGCCTCTGTGCCACAGAAGTCTCTGCGACCACTGATTTCCTCGTAGAAACTCTCCCAATCATTTCATTGATTTTCAAACGATTTAGGTAAAGAAAAGGTGCAATCTTGTGCTTGTAATGGCAGACCCCAAGCCACAGAAGCTCATTCCACCACAGAGCTTCTGTGATTCTCAACACTTATGTGTTTTGAATTCTTTCAGGGGTGCGGATTCATTTGAGAAGTCACAGACATTTAGGTATAGCATACACCACGCACATGAAGATAATGAGAGGTGCACGACCTGACAACGTGTACCGCCCAAGATGACGTGGCATCATCTGATTGGGGAGTATTATACCTTCGTTTCTGAAGGGTCGCCACAGTCTACCCACTTGAGTGCGGATGTGAAAAATTATGTAAATAAGTTTTTACAGCCCAAATCTTATCTCTTTAACCCCATTATAAAAGCCATTTTTACCCCCAACTTCATCTTTTTACTCTTTCTCTCTCAAAGAACTCCGGCAAACCTACAACTTTTCTGTGCAAAACCTGCAAAATCATATCTGTTTCTTCAAAGAACAACTCAAAACCTTGCATCAATGGCTTCCAACAACTCTCATGCTCATTTCCAGAACTCCATAAACCATGTTCCTCCCAGAAACAACGAAGAACACTCCAATAGCGAAGAATCTATTCATCATTTACCTTCGACAAACCTCCAAACTTCATAGACCACCAATGGTTTGAAAACCCTCTCCCTTTAAAACCCAATAATCACTATGTGGTTCTGAATACTGAGAACTTTGGCCATGGACAGGCTATCCTAATCAACCTTCTCCAAAACCATCCATTAAATAATAACTTAACAAGAACAGTGAAGAACATACTTGCTAGATACCTGCATCAGTATTGGCAGAGTTGTCACTATGATGAAGAAATCAACTCTGTTGTAGGGTATATGTCTAGCCGTGACAATTCTGTGACCCTAACCATAGGCATCGACAGAGCAATAATTTCCCAGAAATTCAAAATTCCCATAAGAAGCTTGTTGGGGATAAAAACATACGCAGAAGAACCCTCTGATGAAGAGCTCATAGACTTCATCATGATGATAGGATACAACGAACAAATCTCCAAGAGGAACTACTTCAGAAGGAACTGTCTTCCCCCTCTGTGGAACACACTATTTTCCATCCTCAACAGATGCTTAACAGGGAAAACGGGAATTCTTGACCATAGCTCCCACAAGATCTTGGCCATTATGTATGGTGTCTACTATGACTTACCACTAGACTATGACCGTCTAGTCTTGCAGGAGATGGCCTTTGTAGTGGAGAATAAGAGAGGAACGCAGAAGGCAAAAGGAAATATGTTAGCTCTCCAGTTCCAGAGGATCATCGAGATCATTCTGGAACATCTGCTAAAAGATGAAAAGTGGATCATGGAAGGCCATGTAGTAAAGACATACCCCCTTCAGAAGATGACCCCAACCAACCACCCATCTGGATACAATTTCTGCAGACCCTTGAGTGAAAAAATGCTTAGTTATGTGAGTAACCAAGATTTGCTAGAAGAGTACGTGCGTGTACACAGGACTCCACAACCGAGTCCTACGACCCCCCCCCCCCCCCCCCCCCCCGCTTAGGAGTCCCCTTAGGTACATAGGTAGTGGAGAGAATGACTAAGGAGGAGCATAGAGTAGCCTTAAAGAAGCTTAGACAGCGGCTTGAGAAAGATCAAAGAGGAAAGATCGCTGAAACATCTTCTGCTGCACCCCAGCAAGTATCAGAACAACCTCCCTCTTCTCCCAAGCATAAAGCCAAAAAGAAGAAAGCCAAGAAGGAAAAAACCACAGAAGAGCAAACCCTTGAAGATCAAATCCCTAAGGAAACAACCGTTGAAGCCCTTGCACCCTCCCCTCTGAAGGAGAAAAAGAAGAAGAGAAAGTCCAAACACACAGAGGAGGGTGCCCCCAAACCAAAACGCAAAAAGACCAAGAAACCCAAGTCACCCCTGCAAGCAATAGCAGAGGGTGAAGAACAAACCAATGAAGCACCAGAACATGGTGCTCCTACACCACTGAACTATGCAGAGGCACCAAGCCAAACTCAATCCTCTGCCATCCCTAAACATACAGAAGAAGTCCCTCACAACGAATCATTTGGGTCCTTCTTAGAAAGAGCAGACATGGACACCACTCTTGACACCTATGGATGGAACAATGAAATACCACATGAGTTCTACGCAGCAGATGTAGACTCAGATCCAGAAACTGCAAAGGGTGTGCAAGAAGCTCTGCAAGATGAGCCTTTGGAAACTTCTGCAGAAACTGAACTGATACACTCCCCTCAACTAACAAATTTTGACCCCAATCTTGAGGTAACAGAGGAAATGGAGCTCACAGATGGTATAACAGACGAAGAAGTTGAGTCATGGGAAGGTGCTGCATAAGTTCTAGAAAACTTAGATAGGGAAATAAGAGAAAAAGATTCCCGTGTAGCAGAGGGTACGTATCCCAAACTCCCTCCCAGTGCAATCCTTATATCTAACCTCCTCAGTCTAGTGGCAGAGGAGGTTATTGAAAAAGAGCCGCACAACTCGATCCCTACCCTTACTAGTCGGCCATAAGAGCTTCTTTCATCTTCTGAGCCAAACTTTAACCAGGAATCCTCACAGGTTGTGTCCTCTCAAAAGGACACAAACCTTTCAGGTGACCATTTGCCTAAGGTTACAACAGAACTCCCCACTGAGGCATTTGTTGCCTCTCCCACACACAACGTAGTTATCCAACGTTCTTCAGAGGAACGTAGAGTGCACAAAGACGATGAGATTCTAGACAAATCTCAAAGTCAACCCGAGATCCCCTTTGTGTCCATCTCTAAAGTGGCACAGAGTAAGGATCTTGGCAGAACTTCTGTAGAGAAGGAGTCTTCTAAAGATTCCCCTCGAGGATCAGGAGGAAGTCCCGTCAATCTCAACGTCAAAACAGGATTGAAAACGGGCGCCTCAAGAACAGAGGTTCACTCTGCGGATAGATGTGTTCCCGCAGAGGTCACACCTGGTCCACATGTCTCGAAGGATAAGTTCCAAACCTTTGTCACCTCTATGACCAACAAATTTACCGAGTTGCAAAGCTTGGTAAAATCTTTTGCAGAGAATTCAGAGAAGGCGTTCAATTCCTTATCCACAAAACTCGATTCTTTGGCAACAAAGGTGAAGGAAAATACAACCAAGATTGGTGAAC
Source organism: Saussurea involucrata (assembly GCA_033807775.1). Lineage (NCBI taxonomy): Eukaryota > Viridiplantae > Streptophyta > Magnoliopsida > Asterales > Asteraceae > Saussurea > Saussurea involucrata. The sequence goes on along the minus strand of CM066318.1, from coordinate 16,034,262 downwards.
ACAATGGCTCACCTTCATAGAGCTCTGCCACTACTCCCTCTGCAACCCATAGCGCCATCAATCAATTTACTGAGGAACTCAAAGCGGCAACGGCAATTGCAGAGGCTCTGACCAAATCAACCACATCCTCCTCTCCATCCTTAACAATAAAGACCTAAGAAAGGCTCTGGAGAAGGTCCAAGAGTCTACGACAGATCAGATGCAAGCTCTACGCCTTACCGACTATATCTCCAGAGCTCAACTAACAGAGATTGGGCAGAGTGTTAAATGACGTCATGGATTTTATCAAGGCCTTCACTGCTGCAAATGCTTCTTACGTAAAGGAATTCAAGACAAGTGTAGGTAAACTAAGGTTCAAGTCCGAGGCAGAGGTAGCCTATCTTCTGAGGATCTGCGAAGATGTATGTGACAAACTAAAGGTTGCTAGCGCTAAACTAAAAAACCCATCGACCACTTGTCATATAGAGGCCAATAAGCAGAAGAAGAGGCATGATGACTCTGAGAACGATAGTGATGGGTCCTCATGAGGGGGAGAGCAGAGGAAATGGTCATTCTTCAACCAACCAACTGTTTGGGCAAAAAATCACGTCGCTCGACCGTGACCAAAACAGGTAAGACGCATGTCCTAAGCTATATCTTGTATTAAGATAAGGTCTCAACAAGAACCCAGAAAACATCTGTCGTCTCCCGTAAAAGGTAAGTCGTACGTCCCCCATGACGCTCGACCATAGCATCGCCCGTCCCGTACGACCATCGCGTAAGATCACTGCACCTTCGACCAAAGCTAACGTTAACCTTGACTGTTACGTTTGTTAAGTATTTAATGCAGGAGTCAAAGCCATTAACAGCAAGCAGCCGTAACGGACGAAGAACATTATGGATAATCACTCCGGCAACCGTTTCCAGCCGTTGTAGCCGTTGATCAAAGCATTAATGGAGCTAATTAATGACGCGAAGACTATAAATACCAAGCTAAGTCTTCACATCAAGGATCATCAGTTAACATCCGATTCACATCAGCAATCATCATCGAACATCACCGAACAACAGAGAAAAACATTCAAGCTCATAGCTAAGAACCCTCAAACTCTGGAAATCAAGTACTGAAAGCCAGAACCCTACAGCGAACTCAAGAACACTCGAAGAAAAGCTCAAGTAATCGCTCTCGACGCACGCCAACAGCTTTCGACCAACAGTTGCTTACACTTTGTATTCACACGACAAACACCTGTTTTATACTTTAAACATTTGTACTTTACATTTCGAAGCATTTCCTTCATTTGTATTGTAATCATCGTACGACCGACGCCAGTATCCAAGGACATCGCCCCTGATTGGCGACCATAGTGCAGCGACGACACCCCTGTCGTCCGCAGGTTTTTTCCTCGATTGAGGTTTTTCCTGCGTCATCAAATCCCTTGTTTCCTTATTTTATTTATCGTCCCACGTCTCGTCGAAAGATTATTTCTTTAGTTGTTTAAGTCCACATCGACCTTAAGTTGTCCCTTTGGTGCGATTTTTGGCATTAACAGTTTGGCGCCATCCGTGGGACTACATCTAGAGAAAATCCTCGACGAACGTGCATTCTACTAATAGTTTCTTGGAGTTTCTTCTATTTTATGTTGCGGGAAAATGGCAGCCCCTGGAAATCCGCAGCAAGCCATCGCTCAGATGTATCAGGAGCTCGAGGTTGCCAGGAATCAACTCAATGCAATGGCAGAGCGGAATCGCAGAGCAGCTGAAGAGATCGCGCGGCTAAGGAATCCTTTTGAACACCAGAATGGTCCTAGACCATTCATCCAGAATCCAGGTCCGGGACCAGGCCCGTCCACGCAGAATCAGCATCCAGGTCCATTCATGCAGAATCAGCAGCCGGGTCCGTTCATTCCAAATCCCCAATCTGGGCAGATTCCCCCTCAGCACATCCGACCACCACCCTTGAACAATGGATCCCAACCATTGCAAGGTGGCGCCCAGCCGTTTCAGAATGGATCCCAGCCGTTTTCCCAGCCGTTCCAAAGTGGTCCGCAACCTTTCTAGCAAGGATCGCAATCTTTCCAGCAGAGATCGCAGCCATTTCAGCAGGGACCACAATCGTTTCAGAATGGACCGCAGCAATTCCACTATAGGTCGCATCCATATTTTGTCCCTTTCAACGGGGACACCAAGGGTTCGTCGCATGGTAATGGCACTAGTCCAGGGACCAATCCCTCGACAGGGGCAAATCCTGATCTTAACGATCCCGTCGCCCAGCGTTTGAAGATGTTAGAGGACCAAAATGAGCGCGTCCTGTCTTTGCTCGCCAAGTTGCCTGGGGCAGCCGTGCTTGTCGATGTCGAGCCTCGCTCGGGGTATCAGGCGTCGCCCTTCATTGACGAGATCGCCACCGTCGAGGTCCCAAAAAAGTATAACATTCCTGCCTTCACTCCCAAGTATTCGGATGTGACCGATTCAACCGAGCATGTCGCGCAGTATAAGCAGCTCATGTGGACAATCTCGATTCCACACGTGTACCAGGAAGTATGCATGTGCAAGAGTTTCGGGGCGACTCTCACTGGTCCAGCTCTCCAGTGGTTGATCAATCTCAAACCCAAATCTATCGGGTCTTTCGCCGAATTGGTCAACCAATTCTCCCGGCAATTCGCCAGTAGTCGTAAGATGGAAAAGCATACTAGTGATCTGTACTATGTCGTGCAGAAGACCAATGAGTCTATTCGAAGTTATTTCAATAGATTCAATGCCGAAATGATCAGTATCCGCAATTGTGACATCAAAACTGCGATCGAAGCTTATAAGCGTGGTCTAGACGATAGTTCAGGTCTATATATCGATCTGACCAAGTATCCCCCAGAGAATTTCGAAGACGTCCGAGCTCGAACCTTAGCATATATGAGGGTTGAGGATGATGTCGCCTTTCGTCGCAAGCACACTGACGACAAGAAGTCGTTAGGCGTCAGAAAGCCAGAGTTCAAGACAAAGGTTGTTTCCAGAATAGAGCCAGTGCGCCAAATTTCAAATGTTCATTTCAAGACGAAAGCAGAGGCCAAGACCGCAACTAAGTTCACTCAGTACCCCAAGATATCCTCTTACGGATTCAAAGGATCTACAAAGGACTTAGTTGGAGCTCTGAAGACCGCTCAAGCTACCATTCGATGGCCAAAGAAGTCCGACCTGGATGATGCTAAGAAAGACAAATCAAAGTGGTGCGACTTCCACGTCGATCATGGTCATGCGACAGACGATTGTATCGCATTGAAGAAGGAATTAGCGTATCATTTCCCGAAAGGAAATCTCAAGGATATCATCAACGATGTCGCTATTCCAGCTAATAGCCATCGACCGTTGACTCCCGAGCATGAAAAAATTGTCAATTAAAATCCCCTACGCCATTGGGAATCCTGAAAACCGAGAATGAGTCGAAACGTCGCTGTGGTGCCCTGTCGTACGACGACATGATCAATCACAGACAGTATCTCATCGGATCGTCGTGTCGTCCTGTCATTTAAAACCTATCTTCCTTTCCAAAAGGAATAGGATAATAAATGACAGGGGGGCAATACCCCATGAAGGAGAAAGGTATGATTTCTAACTCTTTTCCATACAAATTTTTCTCACAAACAGCTACTGACTTAAGCATCGGAGGGTCGTTGGCTAGCCAACGACCAACCCCCGACATCGTTTTATTGCAGAATCGCACGACAAATTATCGCAGAATCGCACGGCAGTAATCATTAAAGTCTACTAGATGACTTTAAATTCGCAGAATCGCACGACATAAACAATCAGGATTTTCTTCCCTGACCATCCCTCCACAGGGGCATACAACGCAAATTCCTCGTACGATCTCTTCGTACAATCGCAAAGCCTAAATAACTTACATCTAAGTTTCTTAGCTTTTATACCCTGAATGGATGCTTTAATCGCGTGTTTTTATTTGTTTTACACTCTTATTATAGTATTACAATGAGTGCCTTAGTCGCATGATTTCATATGTATCTTATGTTCGACTTTATAATCAAATGTGATTTGAATAAAGCATAAGCAAAAGATATATTCATTAAGTAAACCATTATATACATACTCGATCCCTGATTGGTCGAATGGCAAAACAAATAAGGAAAGAAAAATTCTAGACGGCAGGGGGAACATCGGTCGTATCCCTGCTCGAAGTCCCAACCCGAGGACCTTCATCTGCCACTCCTCCCGCACGAATCTCCTGCAGTTCATACTGAGCATCGAAAAGCTGGATGGCTAGCTCGTCAGCATGCGCCAAGGCAAACCTCTCCATATCTAAAGTCGCGTTCTCTCTCTCCAACGCCACAGCTTCTCTTTCCAGGGCAGACGCCATCAACCCTTCAACTTTCGACATCCCAGCGTGTAATGCCAAAGACGACTGGAACGTCTGAAAAATAACACAAGAAAATATTAGATGATTAAACGAACGAGACAAGTCATGAAAGATTGACACTCACCGTGAACGCCAGACTGGCAACTTGAGATCCAATCTCTCCGGCCGGAACTCCACGAAAATGCTCCCCGAAAGACGGGAGCAAATACTTCCCCAGATGAGGGAACGACGTCGTCCCGTCTAGGACACCATCCGCCATAAAGTCAGACGACAATGTAAAATTGACCGCCATAACTTTGGCCGATGATCCCTCGCCCCTGTCAGCAGACGTTGGGATCGACACTTTGGACATCGGCTTCGTCACCGTCGCCGGAAGCGCAGAACTTGCTGGTGTCGCGTCCGTTACGCCAAAACGGCTAGATGACGCCCTCGCCTCCTTAGGAAGAACAACTCCCGGTGAGTTATCAACCCTAGACGACGGTTCCCTCAGGACTGTCCTCCGGGTTCTCTTTTCGCTCGACCCCGCTGTCGAAACATTTTCACCCCGAAGGGTACGCATAACCTGCTCCCCTCTCGCCCTAGAGACCGATTTCCTCTTGGTCGGAACTGATCAGGAAATACATGAAGCGTCAGGCGGATAGAGTAAATAAAGTAAAATAAAAACTACGGTACGTTTACCAGTCGCTTCTTCCTTCTCATCCTCCTTTCCCCCTTCTTCAGAATCTCCCATCGCGTCCTCGTCCTCGGCCGCCGGTTGCCACGTGACGAAAGATCGATCATCAGTACTATAACTCAGGAATCTGTCGACCTTGGCTCGAGAACCTTCGTTCGGGTGCAAGGCATCGTACTGAATATCTGAAGACGACAAAAAGCAATGAGTAAATAGAAAGCGAAAGAACCAAACAGTGACATATATCGAAAAAGCATACCTTCCATGTTCCAGTCAGGACGAATCCATTTGCTATTGATGTCAAGCGAGTCAGTACGCACGAATACATTCCTCGATTTCCACCCACGATCATTGACGCCAGTTCCCAAAACCAGGGTGCGGTCACCCTTAAACTTGGAATACGGACTGTAACGCCAATTTTTGTCTCTCTTAACATGATAAGCCAACCAGAAATCATTCAGGGTCATAGGTGGATCCCACATTGCAGACAATCGCTCAATAACCAGAAAAACCCGCCAAAGTTGGGGCATCAACTGCCCTGGTGACAGGCCAAAATATCGCATGAAATTCTTAGATAAAACCGAATACGGCCATTCAAACCCTATTTTGAAGGGATACTCGTATATCATGAAGCATCCTTCGGGACAATTCTCAGGACGTATATCCCCTGGAATGGTTAACTCTACTTCCGCAGGGATCTTCGCTAGACGCCTAAAGGCATCTAAATCCTCCTGGCTCACGATAGAACTCTCTGGTTCAATCGACATTGTTTATCAAACGAAGGAGACGATCGATAAAAACCAAAGCGGAAGAGCAATGCGTTATATAAACACCCTAAACCTCGAACAATCTCTACTAGGCCGAAGATTTGCAACGATTCGAGTAAGTTCGAACGAAGAATGGAAAGGAATCAAGGCGAAATCTCTTCCCAAATAAACACTTCGAAGTATAGCAAGAAAAGATCCATCGTGATCTTTATTTATACAAACAGTCGCATCAAATCGAATCCCTGGATGACCGTCGCGCATCCCCGTCCTTTCGCATGCCCGCCCGGATCTTCGACACCTGTCCTCGACAGCTGGTAAGCATCATCGTACGTCAGCATGACGTCACGACCTCGTTCCTCTTTCGACTTCTCGTTCAGTTAAAGGCGAACCGGTCTAGTTCCACGACAACCAGGTAAGTCCCTCAACTCAGGTCACAAGTCTAAGCGTTCGATAAGCAAAATTTAAAACTTAAACTTGACATTCAATTTTCAAATTTTGAGGGCAAACAGCTTGGGCAAAAAATCACGTCGCTAGACCGCGACCAAAACAGGTAAGACGCATATCCTAAGCTATATCTTGTATTAAGATAAGGTCTCAACAAGAACCCATAAAACATCCGTCGTCTCCCGTAAAAGGTAAGTCGTACGTCCCCCATGACGCTCGACCATAGCATCGCCCGTCCCGTACGACCATCGCGTAAGATCACTGCACCTTCGACCAAAGCTAACGTTAACCTTGACTGTTACGTTTGTTAAGTATTTAATGCAGGAGTCAAAGCCATTAACAGCAAGCAGCCATAACGGACGAAGAACATTATAGATAATCACTCCGGCAACCGTGTCCAGCCGTTGTAGCCGTTGATCAATGCATTAATGGAGCTAATTAATGACGCGAAGACTATAAATACCAAGCTAAGTCTTCACATCAAGGATCATCAGTTAACATCCGATACACATCAGCAATCATCATCGAACATCACCGAACAGCAGAGAAAAACATTCAAGCTCATAGCTAAGAACCCTCAAACTCTGGAAATCAAGTACTGAAAGCCAGAACCCTACAGCGAACTCAAGAACACTCGAAGAAAAGCTCAAGTAATCGCTCTCGACGCACGCCAACAGTTTTCGACCAACAGTTGCTTACACTTTGTATTCACACGACAAACACATGTTTTACACTTTAAACATTTGTACTTTACATTTCGAAGCATTTCCTTCATTTGTATTGTAATCATCGTACGACCGACGCCAGTATCCAAGGACATCGCCCCTGATTGGCGACCATAGTGCAGCGACGACACCCCCTGTCGTCCGCAGGTTTTTTCCTCGATTGAGATTTTTCCTGCGTCATTAAATCCCTTGTTTCCTTATTTTATTAATCGTCGCACGTCTCGTCGAAATATTCTTTCTTTAGTTGTTTAAGTCCACATCGACCTTAAGTTGTCCCTTTGGTGCGATTTTTGGCATTAACACCAACCACTCAACATTGTCCCACTACAACAGATCCAATTAAACTAACAAGGCCCGATCTCAACACAGAAGACCACAGAGGCAACACACACCTCTATGGATACCAATACCAACCAAACGAAGAATTCCCATCACCCACACCCCCAACAGAGACAAACCTACCCTCTCCTACACCTCAACAAGAACAACCACGACCCAAAACACCAAGGGTCAAAACCGTTGCAAACAAAGATCATACCTGAAGACCAACCCAACAGAAACCATGCAGCAGAAACCACCTTAGAACCAACAGCAACAACAACAACCAGAACCAACACCTCAGAGGTAACAGAAGGAAAAATCTATAGAGGTTCCCCCACCCAAAACCCAAACCAGAACCACAACAACAGAGACTCCCCAGGAAAGTTCCAAATTAATTGCTAAGGATAAGGGTAAGGGAATAGCAACAGAAGACCACAAAACCAAATCCAAACCCAAGCCTCAACCAACCGAGAAACTTATGAAAAGTGCCTTCGACTCCTTCATCACCCCCAAACCAGAAGAAGAGGATTGGGCATATGGTCCACCTCTATCAGCCATACCCCCTCTGGACCCAACTGCCAAACCAACAGAAGACCAAGTGGCTCAGGTATTGAAAGAAATGGATGCGCTTAGAAGACCCATGCCTCCTCCTCCTACACCTAAGAGAGATATGGAAGAAGTGGTATACAATTACCTCTATAGCCGAGGTATAAATGATCCTCTACCAAAGCCTTCCCTAAGCAAAGAAATCATCGGGGAGTTAACAGATAAATTCTATAGAGACAAAGCGCAGAAGGTGAAACATGTGTATTCTAACTCCATAATCAAAGAGTTCCTAGGCATCACACTTCTGCACACACAGTGTAGAAACTTCTGGTACAACTTCTAACCAATACATTGTGAAAAGCGAGGATGGAACCCAAATGAAGTTCCCTGATGCAGATCTCAGAAATCTACACCCATTCGATCTGTCAGAACTCTACTCATGGACATAAGGTCTATACACTCACAGGTTAGAGTACAGAAGAGCATACAACGCCGTCAGAACCTTCATGAGAGAAAGGCTACTACACTTCACTGTTATTGATTTCCAAGTGGCTTTAGACCTTGGAGTCAAGAAGATTACCCTCACAACCCTAAATGATCGATGTTCTTCCTCTGCCGATATTCAACCTCACACGATCATTCGACATTTTAAAGTTGGATTCGTTTTCCTCGACCCTCAAGGAAGAAAGAAGTTGTTCGTGGAATACGACTGCCAAACAATATGCCACAGAGACTCTTCTCTAGTTCAAACAAGTTGTACTCAACAGCAGAGGCTCTGAGTCTATAAACCTTGAAGATGCGGATCGATTGATAGAGGCCATCGACACAATCCTTCGCTTCAGAGACATGTGCGCATTTTATTATCAACAACTGAAGAAAGAGGGTGGATGGGGAAAGAAGATAAATGACTTCCCAGATGCCAAGATTTAGGCTCTGATGACTTTTTGTAATTTTTATCATTTTAAATTCAAGTCTTGTAATTTCCTAGTTCCAACTTCTGTAAATGCCTCTGCATATGCTTTAATGAAGAATATTTCTTTTTACAGAGGTTGAACCTTTCACCTCTTGTTCTTTTAGCCTAAGCTCTATTAACTTTTGTAAATTTCAATTTTTCAATACTTAGGGGGAGATTGTAATCTGCAACAGATAAACTCTTAGAAGTATTGAAAAATAGGCTAAGTTCAAGACTGGTAGAAGCCCTCTGCCGGATACACCAAGATCACAGAAGCTCTGTGGACCATCTTCCGAGAAGAACAAGTTCAACCGAAGATCAAGACCACAGAGCCTCTGTGAAACTTCACAGAGCCTCTGTGGAATTGAAGTCTTTAAAGATGAAGACTTATTCTATCTTGAAAACCAAGGAACACATGCCTCTCACGTGTCTCTACTGTACGAAGATACTGAAGATCAAATAGTACAGCCCACGATGATATACTTTCCAAGTGTCATCCTCTTAGAGGTGGTAGCCTTTACCTGTACCTTTAGTCGTCTCATGATCGTGTCTCCTGTACTAACTCTTTGTGGCACTACCTTGTCTTGTACTATGTGTTCCCCGCCTCACTATAAGTAGAGAGCACTTTCTACCATTTGTGGTAACGAAGCACATAATACACACACCAATAGAAAGAAATTTCTTAGAAAAAAACACACACTTCAAGGTATTCTTGGTGTAATCCTTTTGAGTTAATTGAAGATGCGACATTGAGTATTTACTGTTATTTATTTATTGTTTCTTCATTATTCTCATCGTGTGTTTTCTACCATTACTTATAAACCAATCTGTTTTAAACGCTTCTGCACACAAATATTTATACTATGTTTTATATATTGATTGGTTTAAACATCATTGTGAGTAAATTTGGGATCACAACAACATTCGAGGGGGAGCAAGCAAAGAATACAATCAACAAGGACTCTACGACAGATTAACAAGAAAATCTTACTCATGTGACCACAAAGGAATAAACACCAGAGCAAAATGAAGACTCTACATCAACATCTACAGAGCATTCAATCCCAACTCTCATCGAAATACCAACTCAAGCTGAAACTTCAACTCCAGCAACGAGTGCAAATGAAGTACCTTCAACGATAGAGGATGAGCATGAACCATCGTGCATACCCACAGAAGTTCAACTTGATGCGACTAATGACCATCTTCCCAGAATGACCAAGTGGACAAAAAGTCATCCACAGAGCCAAATCATTGGCAGTCCTTCTAACAAAGTGAAAACTCGATCAGCCACTGCTAATTTATGTTTCTTCATAAACTTTATCAGTATGATCGAACCAAAGAAAGTTTATGAGGCCCTAAATGATCCAATTTGGGTGGATGCTATGCAAGAAGAGCTTCTCCAATTTGAGCGCAACAAAGTATGGTCCCTTGTACCTCTGCCAAGAGGAAAACGACAATAGGGACCAAATGGGTATTTAGGAACAAGAAGGACGAAGATGGAGTGGTCATTAGGAACAAGGCAAGATTGGTGGCCAAGGGATACTGCCAAGAGAAAGGGATTGACTACGAGGAAACCTTTGCCCTTGTTGCACGGCTAAAGGCAATCAAGATTTTCCTAGCCTTCGCAGCCCACAGAGGTTTCAAGTTGTACCAGATGGATGTCAAGTCCGCCTTTCTTAATGGTCAGATTCAAGAGAAAGTATATGTCCAACAACCACCAGGATTTGAGAGTTCAAAATATCCAAATCATGTATACCATCTGGACAAGGCCCTCTATGGACTCAAACAGGCCCCTAGAGCTTGGTATGAACGACTCTCAAATTTCTTTCTTGTCAATCATTTCGAAAGAGGTACTACTGACACTACTTTGTTTTATAAAAGGAAAGGATGTGAGATTTTACTTGTGTAAATATATGTGGATGACATCATATTTGGTTCTACAAATGAAAAATATTGCATAAAGTTTAAAAAACTCATGCAGAGTGAGTTTGAAATGAGCATGATGGGAGAATTAAATTTCTTACTCGGGCTTCAAGTAAAACAATCAACAGAGGGAATTTTCATAAATCAATCCAAGTATGTCTCTCACATTCTTTCAAAATTTAAACTCTCCGACTCTTCTGCAATGAAGACCCCCATGGCCACTGGATCTAAGTTACACTCGGATCCAGAGGGTAAATCTTTCAAGTGCAAGCTCTACAGAGGCATGATTGGGTCTCTTTTGTACTTAACTGCGAGTAGACCAAATATCATGTATGCCACATGTCTCTGTGCAAGATATCAGGCAAATCCTAAAGAATCACATCTTTATGTTGTAAAGAGGATCTTTAGATACCTTAAAGGAACCAAAAATCTTGGTCTTTGGTATCCAAAGAACTCTGGCTTTGATCTAACGGCTTACACAAATTCAGATTATGGAGGATGCAAATTAGACAGGAAAAGTACCTCTAGGAGTTGCCAATTCCTAGGTGGTAAATTAGTGAGCTGGACTTGAAAGAAGCAAAGTTATGTGTCTACATCTACGACAGAAGCTGAATACATTGTTGCTGCTAGTTGTTGTTCACAAGTTCTGTGGATGAGAACTCAACTCAAAGATTATGGTCTAAACATCGAAAAAATACCCATCCTCTATGACTCCATAAGTGCCATAGCTATCTCTGCCAATCCAGTACAACACTAAAAAACAAAGCACATCGATATCAGGTACCATTTTCTGAAGCATCATGTCGAACAAGGTACGATCGAAATGTACTTTGTGCCAACAGAGTATCAACTTGCTGACCTATTCACCAAAGCTCTAGAAGAGAAGAGATTCTTATTCCTAGTTAGCAAGTTGGGTATGTTAAACATGGGTTGATCCAAGGAACCTCTGTAAGTGTTTTAGAGTTTCTCCTATATATATGTGCATATTTTTACTCTTCAGTATGTAAAATCTTTCTTTTCAAGTTTCATGATCCACATAGCTTCTGTGACATAGCATAGAACCTCTGGCCTATGTCACAGAGTCTCTCTAGTGGTTGATCTATGTCTTGTGCATCACTTACCTCATCTGACCCAAGCATAGATCAAGGGGGAGCAGAAGGAGACCTCAATATGTGTCACAGAAGTTAACCATTCAAGGGGGAGCAACATAAGCTATTTGTTTGATCCAGTTCTTAAGAAGATGATCATGTAGAATGAAGTGAACTATTCTTGGTAAGCACACCGCATAAATCAGTTTTTCAAAACACTTTTCTTGGACACAACTTTCCAAATATGTCCCAAAAAACCTATTTAAGCAAATCAAAACTTTGAATGATCAAAATCTTTTGAAATATTTCCATAAATATAAATTTTTGGTCAAAGAGCCTCTGTGACGATTCACATAGCCTCTGTGCTACAGAAGTCTCTGCGACTACAAATTTCATCGTGGAAACTCTTTCGATCATCTCAATGATTTTCAAACGATTTAGGTAAAGAAAAGGTGCAATCTTGTGCGGGTTAAAGCAGACCCCAGGCCACAAAATCTCATTCCACCACAGAGCTTATGTGATTCTTAACACTTATGTCTTTTGAATACATTCTGGGGTGCGGGTTCTTTTGAGGGTCACGGGCATTTGGTTTTAGCAAACGCCACACGCGTGGAGATAGTGGGAGGCGCACGTCCCTTCATTGTGCACCGCACAGTATGACGTGGCATCATCTGATTGGGGTTGTACCATACCGTCGTTTCTGAAGAGTCCCTAAATGGCTGTGTACTTGATTACGGACGTGAAAATATAAGTAAATAAATTTTTACCATTCAAATCTTATCTTTTCACCCCCCCCCCCCCCCTTTTAAAAGCCAAAATTACCCTTTGTCCTACTCTTTTCACATCCTTTCTCTCTCAAGAACTCCGACGACCTGCAATTTTCTATGCAAATACCTCAATAACATCATCTCTTTCTTCAAGAACTCCTTCAATAACTCAACAATGGCTTCAAATGCATCACCTGCTCACTCCCAGAACTCCCTAAACCCTGTTCAACCAAGAAACCCAGATGAACATCACTCTGATTCTGAAGAATTTGTTCATCATCTCCCTTCAACCAACCTGCAAAGCTTCATCAACCATGAGTGGTACGAAAACACTCTCCCTTTAAAACCGAACAACCACTTTGTGATACTGAATACTGAAAACTTTGATCAAGGACAGACCATTCTGATTAACTTGTTACAAAGCCATCCCTTGAACAAAATCCTAACCCAGAATGTAAAGAAAATCCCATGTGCTAAATCCATGGTAAAAACAAATTTTATGTGGCTAAAAGGTTAACCAATCACCATGTTTATAACAATTCAATTTGTGTGACTAATAAGTAGTTTATGGTCACGGTTATCATTTTACATGATGAATAAATAAGAAATATCAGCGGTTCTAAAATTTAAGCGTTTATATATATATATACTATTGGGTCACCAAAGATTTAAAAGTGGCCTACCGATTTTTTCCTTAAAAATCTTACTTAGAATATTTTATTTTGGTTCTTTATAATAACTTAGCTAAGACATCAAAAGTTCGGTGAAGTCGAAGATCAACCGAAACCAAGTCTGAAGAAATCTCTCAATGTGGAAATGAAGATACAATTCTCAACCATCAGCTAAGTTATTTCTCACCGATTTTCATCTAGAAAAATCGGGGAGCACTTGGCCGATTTCCTCCTCAAATTTCGGTCAATCTACTCACCGATTTTTCTAGATGAAAATCGGTGAGGTCTTTCCTTGTGAAAGCTGGCAGATGAAGATCATTTATTATGGGGCAATATCTAATGTCAAGAAAAAAGTGATTATTTGTCGTTTTTCCAGTTTCAGATAATGTCTCAATCAAGCATGCTTGTTCTTCCTAGTACTGAGAAAAAGTGTGAAAGTGACTTGTCAACTTTTCAGAGTCAACTCCTATTCTTGAATCTCCAGATAACAAGTGTCCTAAGCATTTAATGCTTCAAGAACTATATAAAGATAAGAGGGCTCTCCATGCAAGGTTACGCGTTCCTGAAGAATTTTCTTAGTGCAACAAGGCTTTCTCTCCTTTGAACTTTATAGCTTTCAATCTTTGTGCATTAGAAGTTGTTTTGTTTTCCAGTTTACCTTGTGAAGATTGTTAGAATAGTTTTTTTGTTCTTTCTGCAACAATCTAGTTTTTCTGTGTGTAATTCGTAATTTGAAAAATCAATAAGTGAATTAATTAAGTGAAAATTTGTGTATTGTATTCAACCCCCCCCCCCCCCCCCCTCTCTCTACAATAATTGTTTAAGCCATCTGGGACTAACAAGTGGTATCAAAGCAGAAATTTTATTCAATAAACTTGATCTGCAATGGTTGCCTCTTCTCCAAACAATGAAATTTCTTCTGAAAACACATTCTCTGAAAATGGCTCTATTGCCAAACCTCCCAAGTTTAACCCAACCAAGTTTTCTCTGCGGAAAAGCCGGATGATGCTTTTCATGAAAGGATGGATATTAGATATCCAACCATTCTCAGTGAGGGACCCATAGTCCCTAGAGTTTGGGCTCGCTATGAAACGCAAAAATCTGGTAAAGAAACTGCTAACAGAAATGATTCTGATGATTCCTCTGATGAAGAAAAATCTACTGCTACTGGTCGTTACATTCTTAAAAATCCAAAGAAATACATTGATGAAGAAAAACGTCTTGTCTCTCTTGACTCTAAAGTGAGAGCAATCATTGCACTTTCTCTTCCTGATGAGGTCTATCACTCTTTATTAAATTTCTTTACAGCTAAAGAAATGTGGACTACTCTGTGTGTTCTATACGAAGGTACAGAGGCAGTTAAGAAAAGCAAGAAAATTGCTCTTATTAGAAAGTATGAGATTTTCACTCATGAAAAGGGAGAATCTCTTTCTAGTTACTATAGCCGTTTTAATAGTCTCCTGAATGATTTAAAGTTGTTAGGCAGAGTATATGAAAATGAGGAAGTCCTGAGAAAATTTATGGACTGTCTTCCTGACTTTTGGGAAAACATCTATACTTGCATCAAGACAACTGAGGATCTTGAATACATGCCTCTCACTGTTCTCTATGGAACCCTTTTTAATTATGAACAAACCAAAATCCAAAGGAAGTCAATCATAAAAGAGATAAAAGACGCTTCTGTAGCCCTTGTCAGTGATACTTCCAAGAAAGCTCAGTGTGTGCCCAGAATCACCTACCCTTCATCTGAATCTGACATTGATAGTCAAAATGACTCTGCTCACCAAACGGAGGCATATCTAAGTTATGCCGATGATGAAGGTGAGGAAACCTCTGTCGAACAGATAACTGATGATATGGCTATGGTTAGGGGTGCTCACGGGTTGGGTTGGTCGGGTTCAAGGCACTTTAACAACCCAACCCAACCAATCAAAAGTGCAACTCAACCCAGCCCAAACCGTTCGGGTTGGGTTGGGTTGGTCAGGTTGACACTTTTATTGATCATTTCACCATTTAACTAAGTTATCGTGTCTAAACAAATTGCTAAATGTTTCTAAATATTAAATGTTCAACAAATTACTAAATCGTCTAATAAAAGATATCTTATAAATGTTTTGTTTATAAACGTGGCATCAAAAAATCAATAACAAGATTACTAAAGTAACAGGTGGCTAACAATTGTATGTTTATAAATGTTCAATAGTAACAAGATTGCTTTGACGGTAACAAAAATGACAGTAACAAGAATTAAAAATTAGATTTAAATGTTTTTCACGGGTTGTCGGGTTGGGTCGGTTGGTTTTGGTCCTAACCCGTTATCAACCCAATATATGCGGGTTGGTCAAAAATAGTATCTATTATACAACGGGTTGGCTCGGTTTGAGTTTTTTTTGCCTCGGGTTGGTCGGAAATTTGAGCACCCCATGCTATGGTGGTTGGATTCAAAAACAAACCTCGTTTTTCTGGCAACTCTAGAACTTTCTGAAACCCCTCTTCTTTTACAAAAAGTTCCTCGATTGACAAGTCAAATGAGGAATGTTTCAATTGTGGTAAGAAATGCCACTTTTCTTCTGAATGCAGAATCAAACGCATTGAAAGAACTAGACCCACTTCCTCTGACAAACTTTATTCCAAAAACAACAAGTCCAAGAACAACTTTTCAAAACAGACTTTTCCTAGAAAAGACGGTCAATCTTCCTCTTTTGAACATTTGGAATGTGCTAAAAATATAAAGCCAATTACAAGAGAGAAAAGGAAAGAAACAAGGGACTGCACAGAAAAGGAAAAGGACTTCTGGCTGAAGTCCATGATTGGGCTGATGAACCAACTTCTGAGAGTGACAAGGACTCTCCCAACTTGTGCTTCATGGCCAAATATGATGATGTGGAAAATCCTGAGAAAGCAATTACATTAACAGCTCTGGTGTTAACTGGGTGCTCAACATCCTACTCTCATGTACATCCTTTCAACTCCATGTCTGAATATGAAAATATTGATGCTTATGAGTCTTTGACAAGTGATTTTTATAATGCCAAAGATGCAAAGAAAAAGAAATCAGCCCAAGTTAAAACTCTCTCTTCTCAACTTCAAATCTGCCTTTCCCAACTTGAACAATTTGATAAGATCAAAGCTGAATTAGAGGACTTGAAAACCATAAACCACATCATAGCTAAAGAGAAAAGTAAACTCTTTAAGAGACTGAAAAGAGAGCAAGAAACTGTAAGAAAATGGACCAGCTCTTCTAAGAACCGTGAGAAAAAATTTCAAGATCAAATGTCTTGTGAGGATAAAACTTGACTAGGTTTCGGAAAGATGGACATTGACCTCTCTTCACAAACTCTTGCTTCCACATCTTGTGTTTCTCCAAACCTTTATGAGTCTTTTGAGTCCATCTCCATCGGGTCTATGTCTATGAACTCAGCTAATTTATCTGGAGCCTTAAAACTTGGAATGTTCATAAAAGCCAAAGATCCAGTCTCTTTTCCAAACAATGAAACTCAGGACTCTAATGAATCTATGAAACCCATCCATGATCTTTTGAAACTTTTGACACTAGATGAAGCTTCTTCCTGTGAAGCCATAGGTCCTAAAGAGCCCAAAAGGGATAAAACTAACCTCTTTTTAAAAAGAAAGTCCTCAACTCTTTGAAAAGCTCCTTTTAAAAGTTTCTCTACAGACCTTACTCCAAGAAATGCAACCACTAAGTCTGACAAAGGGATCTTAGGCTTTCCTCCCCTCATGTCTACCTTTGGTCCAAAAGCTATACAAATTGATGTCAAAGGAAAAGGCAAAGAAAAGATTCAAAAATCTAAAAAGGTGTTTATTTATAGAAAATGCTACAACTGTGGAGACACCTTTCATTTTTCCAAAGACTGTCCTAAGGATAGAATTAACCGAACAAAGGCTAAGGACTCTTCCTCTTCTAACCCAAAAGGACCCACCACTAAATGGATACCAAGAAACTAATCTGTCTGTGACTGCAGGTCCGTGAGCATCATCAGATTTGGTATTTGGATAGTGGGTGCTCACGTCATATGACTGGAAACAATTCTCTTCTTATAAACTATGTGTCTGAAAAGGGTCCATCAGTAACTTTTGGAGACAACTCTAGAGGTTACACACAAGGGTATGGTACTCTCACCAATGGCTCTGTCACATTCAACAAAGTATCACTTGTTGAAGGATTGATGCACAATCTTCTAAACATAAGCCAACTGTGTGATCTGGGTTACAAAGTTATCTTTAAACATTGTATATGTACAATTGTTGATAAAGATATGAAGGTGGTTCTCTCTGGAAAAAGGAAGGAAAATGTCTATGTCATTGATATGGGTCAAAATCATGGTGCATCAAATGTCTACTTTGTGTCCGATGATACAACCAAGAGAAACTGGTTATGGCATAAACGTCTGTCTCATCTAAATTTCAAGACTCTGCACATTCTCTCCAACAAAGAATTAGTAACTGGTTTGCCGAAGCTGAACTTTGTAAAAGAAAAGCTATGTGATGCATGTGAGAAAGGAACACTCATCAAAACTTCCTTCAAGATAAAGCAGTGCTCCTCCATCACTCTACCTCTCCAAATGTTGCATATGGATCTATGTGGACCAGTCAGTACTCCCAGCCTAGGTGGAAAAAGGTACATCCTTGTAATTGTTGATGAGTTTACTAGATATACTTGGGTATGTTTTCTCAGGTACAAACGTGACACAACTGATGAGATCATCAACTTCATCAAGTAGAATGAAGTCCTAAATGGTCAGCTTGTGCAGTCAGTAAGAAGTGACAATGGCACTGAATTCAAAAACAGTGCCCTAGAAGACTTCTTCAATGACAAAAAAAATTTCTCAAAATTTCTCCGCTGTCAGAACTCCTCAACAAAATGGGGTAGTTGAAAGAAAGAATCGGACTCTATGTGAAGTTGCAAGGTCGATGCTAAGTGAATCAAATCTTCCCACCTACTTTTGGGCTGAATCTGTTAATACTGCTTACTTTACCCAAAACAGATCGGTGATCACCAAAAGACATGGGAAAACTCCTTATGAAGTCTTCCATGGCCGAAAACAAAATATAGGACTTCTTCATGTCTTTGGTTGTGTGTGTTTATTCTGAATGATCGTGAGAACCTTGGGAAATTTGATCCTAAGGCTGATGAAGGCATCTTTGTGGGACACTCCTTGTCCTCAAAAGAATACCGTGTTTACAACCTAAGAAGAAAATGCATTGATGAATCTATTCATGTAAAGTTCTATAAACTTAGATCATCATCTCTTTCAAATGATGATGATGAGCTCAATAGATGGATCTCATCATACATTGGTGATGCTCCTGTAGCAACTCCCACCGATTCCTCTTCTATTCCTTTCACCCACTCTAATCCTCCTAATTCTCTCCAACAAGTTGGGTCACCTTCCACCTCACCAAATCCCTCTCCCACTGAAATTGACCCAAACATCCTCTCTCTTACCGATATTCCAGATTGCACACCTCTAATCACCTAAGATCCTCCATCTCTTCCATCTGCAAGCCTTCCTCCTACTCTACCTCATGCTACCAAATGGACCAAAGATCATCCTATTGATCAAATTATCGGTGATCAACAAGCTGGAGTCCAAACTATAAGAGGAACTGGAAATATATGCCTCTATGTGAACTATCTATCCTTGTTAGAACCAGAGAAAATTGAGGAAGCATTATCTGATCCATGTTGGATCACTGCCATGCAAGAAGAACTTTCTTAATTCACAAGAAACAGGGTTTGGAGATTGGTTCCTACACCTCCAAAGAAAACTATTATTGGAACTAAGTGGGTTTTCAGGAACAAAATGGATGAAGAAGGTACAGTAACAAAAAACAAGGCCAGACTAGTTGCTCAAAGATACAGACAGGAAGAAGGAATTGATTATGATGAAACTTTTGCTCCTGTTGCTATACTTGAAGCCATATGAATCTTTTTGGCTCGTGCTACTTACCAAAACTTCAGAGTTTTCCAGATGGATGTCAAAAGTGTCTTCCTTAATGGGGAACTTGCTGAGGAAGTCTATGTGAAATATCCACCTAGATTTGAAGATCCAACACATCCTGACTATGTGTACAGACTAGACAAAGCTCTTTATGGTGTCAAACAGGCTCCTCATGCCTGGTATGACACTCTTGGTGATTTTCTCTTAAAGAATGGGTATTCCAGAGGTAAAATTGACAACACCTTGTTCATCAAGCAAACCTCAGGCAATCTCATACTTGTTCAAATCTATGTGGATGACATCATCTTTGGTGCCACCGATGAATCACTTTGTGATGAGTTTGTTTCTCTCATGATGAGTCAATATGAGATGAGCGTGATGGGGGAGCTTACATTTTTCTTAGGCATCCAGGTCAAACAAACTTCAGAATGGATTTTTATAAATCAAAGCAAGTATATTCGTGACCTTCTAAAGAAATTTAATTTTGAAAATTGCTCTCCTATGAAAACTCCTAAGGCACCACCCTTGAAAATTCATGTCAATCCAGATGGTAAATCTGTTGAAGTAACGAATTATCGAGGTATGATTGGGTCCCTTCTTTATCTTACTACTAGTAGACCCGACATTATGTTTTCTACATGTCTTTGTGCACGTTATCAGGCCAATCGAAAAGAATCTCATCTGGCTGTTGTAAAAGGTATTTTCCGGTATTTGAAAGGTACTTTGCATATGGGTCTTTGGTATCCCAAAGACTCAGGTTTTGAACTAATAGGGTATTTGGATTCTGACTAAGTAAGTTCTAAAGTTGATAAAAAAGAGCACCACAGGCAGCTGCCAACTTCTTGGTGGCAAATTGGTCAGTTGGTCAAGCAAGAAACAAAACTCAGTTTCAACCTCAACTGCTGAAGTTGAATATGTTGTTGATGGAAGTTGTTGTGCTCAAATCTTGTGGATGAAGAATCAACTAAGGGACTATAATCAAGTCTACTCACAAGTACCTATACTGTGTGACAATTCCAGTGCAATTGCTATTGCAAACAATCTAGTTCTCCACTCAAAATCAAAACATATAGACATCAGATATCACTTCATCAGGGATCACATCTCCAAAGGTGACATTGAGTTGCACTTCATCCCTACTGATCTTCAGCTTGCTGATCTGATCACCAAATCCCTTGATGAGGCCAGGTTCAACTTTCTAATTGGAGAATTTGGCATGTTGTACTTAGACATTTAATTTAAAAAAATAACAAATAAAAAAATAAAAAAAGTTATCGATATCATTGAACATTGGTGAAATCTTCCACCGAAAGCATCTTCGGTGGACTCTCTATATCGGTGACCTCTTTCCCACCGAATAATTGACATCCTCTCACCAAAAACCTTGTGTCACTGAAATCCTTCTCATCGGTGAAGAAGTTCCATCTCACCGAAACTCCTCCTCTATGAAACACCTCTTCGGTGAAACCCTCACCGACCACACTCTCACCGACCCACAAAACAACATCCACACCGAATCTCTCACCGACGCCCTTCTTCGGTGACCACCGCCATCGAAAACCCGATCTCACCAAAACCCATCTCCCACACTATCGGTGAAACCTTCCCTCCAATACTCCTCACCGATCCTCTTACCAATCCATCCCTAATCGGTGACCTTACCTCCGATGGTCCTCTCCGACCCTCACCGAAACATGTTCCATTGATACTCCACCGAAAACTCACTGATATCCTTTTCTTTCTTATCATGTGTGGTCATCGAGGCTCACGTCATTCCTACATTAAATGTTAGGTATAGGTTTTGACCCTTCCACTTCCCAATTACAATAGACAAGTTCTCGGCCACTCATTCTTAACTTGTCATCATTACTCATTATAAACCGTTTTTTTAAAACCTAAACCTTTCCTCTCCCTAGTAACCGTTGTCGCCCTTTTCACTCTTTCAAATTCCCACAATATAAATATTCATCATCTTCTTCATTTTTCCTTTTCGCACCCTGCAAAAGTCTTCGAACTCTCTCTCTCTCTCTCTTTTGCCAAACCTGCAACTACTCTCAACGTTCATCAATGGCGTCCTCAACTTCCTCCAAGCTTCCAAAGAATCCAAAGATCTCTGAAGATGTTCCCACATGCTTTGAAGACCTGAAATTTAACCCATGCAACCATGTTGCAAGATTCGACGTTGATCCCGCTCATCCGGAGTTCACCACTGTCTCAAAGTTCTTAGCACGATCCCCCTTTCTCCATGCCTTCACTTGCAATCCTAACATGAGCAAGTTTCTCATTGGTAAGTTTTGGCTTACCTGTGTCTATGATCCCTCGAATGATTCTATCAATGCCTTCATTCTCACTGACAATGATGATGAAGACCATGATCTCACGAATTCCTTCCTTCCCTGAATATGAAGACATGATCGTTGGGAGTGAACATGAAGAGGTAGTAAGTGCTTTAGGGTATCAACATAACTCCTCCTCCAAAACCTCAAAAGGTACAAGTACTCTTCTAAGAAATAAAATGGGTGGCATATGGAATTTTTTCTTCAGACATGTTATCTACTGTCTCTCCAAGAAGACAAGTGGACAAGACCGGTCTCCCTCCTACATCACTTCCTTGGCCCAAGCATTAATCTTTCAGCGAAAGATTGATTTTGCTCAGTACTTTTTTACTGAGTTAACTAATGTGATTTCTCATCCCATACGGTGTCATGTTGCCTAACCACGTTTCATCTCCATGATCATTCACCACAAAATGGATGTTGCTCTTGATGCTGATCGGAAGTCCGACTCTCCAAAATTTACCTATGATTGGTCTGCTCCTATGGTTGGGAAATATGTTCTCGATGTGCCCCCTCTTGCATCCGACTTGCCGCTACGCCAAGGTATGTCTACTTTTACTTATTCTCCCGATCTACACTGGGGTGATGCCAAAATCCCTGGGTTTGTACACCCACCGGTTCCGGAGGATCCTCCAGCTGTAGTGGCCCTATCCCCACTACCCGAGTGAAATCAGGAGGCTCTAAGAAGAAATCTTCAAAGGCCACCAATACCTCTGTATCTGCTTCCCGGACTATGCCTCTGAAATCTCCTTCGGAGGCTACCCAAGTCTACATCCCTTCTCACAAACGGAGGCACTCAAAATCCCCTCCTAGGTATCCTCTAATAAGATCTAGGACACCTTCGGCCAAGCCACATAAGCCAGTCACCGATTCTCAACAATCGGTGTCTATTAAAATTGTCCCATCTGTGCCAAGGGAATCTGCCATCCCCAAAACCACCTCATCCGTTGTCTCTCAACAGGCTTCGGTTGTACATTTGGAGAACCCACAACCTTCCTCATCACCTACTTCCTTAGGTGGTGCAGATGACTTTGAGGTCTCTCCGCTCAAAGGCTCCGACTTCGCACTAAACGGCCTATCACCCGACCAATTGATGGTTGATGATGCACAACCCCGTGAAGGGTCGGCCGATCCAGCGGTCGTTCCGGAGGGCTTGGACTTTCTAGATTTCTTGTTACAGGATACCACCCCTCATCAACAGGGTTCTCAATCACCACCGATTGTCTCCATCGAACGAATGGTCTCTCTACCGAAACTATCCTCACCGACAGTATCATCACCGAAAGCATCCCCACCGAAAACACCAATACCATCGAAGAAACCCTCACCGAAACAAGCAACCTCTCTGACACCTCCCTCACCGACGCCATCCTACCGATCACACCAAGCTCAGACTTCATCTGAGAATAGATCATCTCCCTCTCCCTCTCCCTCTCCCTCACCCACAATAACCCTTTTCCCCGATCCATTGTCTGTTCAACCATCCTCTTCAACTATACCCGACTCTAGAACACTTCCCCATACACCATTATCCCCAACCACTCCCCGGTTCCACATCCCAGATATCCAAGTTGGTGCTTCATCTGCTTCAACTCTACAATTTCCATCAGATATTCTTGCCGATATTCACGAGGGTGCTCGTCAAAGTCGGTTGGTGGGATCTCAGTTTGAGGCATTCGAACAAGCCTCCCTAACTTTCATTGCCTAGACAGCTGATCGAGTTCGGGTGTCGGAAGATCAAGCTCGTCAACCATCTTTTAAAGCGACTCTTTAGGCACTGCTCCAGCCTCTCACCGATTCTTTGGGTATTGTCAGTAGAAAATTGGAGGATTTGACAACCTCCAATTCAAATTTGGCTTTATATTTGGGAGCCTTGAAAGCTTCCACCGATGCTCGTGATACCGAAATTCGATGCCTCCGGGATAAGGATTCTCAACAACACTCCCTCAACTCTTCCATCTTGAATTTTCTAGAGTCTCTTCACCGAAAAGTCGACTTCCTGAATGATAACTTGGATTGAGATTTGGACCTTGGTAACTTCTCATTTGACAATGTGGATCGGGATAAGCTCCTTCAGATTCATCGGAGGATGGATTGGGTATCCGACCATTTGGGTGTCTCCTCTCCGCCTGCTGCTGAAGGGGAGAAAGGTCCATAGAAGGCTCCCAGAAAACCTTATTTCCGACATGTTGCCAGCACCAGACCTCCGTCCGACACTCCATCTATCAAATTCTCCATACGACCCAAAGTCACCGAAATTCTAGTTGAATCTTCAAAATTTGTGAATGCTCCTGCTCAAATCCAAAAATCGGTGGCTACTCCTCAAAAATTGGTGGCCACTCCTAAGACAATTTCGGTAGCTGCTCCTCAGGTCATTTCGGTGGAACCTGAAATTTCATCCGTGGAGGGAACCGGTGGACCAGCTCAGGGGGAGAAATCTGGTCCGGCCGATGGCCCTAAAGACAAAGGAAAGGGTAAAATTTCCGCTGAGGCCGAAGCCTTAGAAGGGAAGAAAAAGAAAGAAATCGCTAAGTTTGGAGCTCGCCCCACCGATGCTGAATCTCTTAGACTTAAACCTCCTTCCCAAGGACTTGTCTCCGATTTGGGGCTCTCTCCTCAAGAAGTTAAGGAAGCTCTCCAGGCTCAAAAACTTTTGGATGCTGACAAAGCTCTATCATTGAAAGTTGCTAAGGAAGAGGCTGTCAAAGCCAAAACTCTAGATCCGATAGAAGCTCAAAAATCTGAGTTGGGTTCTCTTGAAGACTCGGTGAAAAAGGCTGAGGAGTTAAAGGAGAGAGAAATCAACTGGTACAAGAAGTCTATGTCCCATCGAACTGATCGGTCAACTATTTCCTGTGTAAAAATTGCAACCTCCAAAATCACTCCTTCTGATGTTCGGCTCATTATAGAAAGAGAGGATGGATCCTCAAGAAGCATCAAAGAATATCACCTGAAGCAATTCGGCCTCTCTGAATGGCTTGAATTGTCAAAGCATCTGGTCAGGTGTTTAAATCCAAAGAAAGAAATCTTCATCAACTATATCAGTGGGTTGATGAATCAGATGAAACAGATCAAGAAGAAGCACCAGATTGTTCTCTCCTCCGAAGAAGCTGCTCATGTACGAACCTTGAAAGAAGAAGTGAAACTCCCTGCTACCAAGACCAAATAGGTGAAAGATACTGTCTTCAAAGATATGGCTCCCAGAGGAAGGGTCCCTTATGTTGATAACCTCGACTTATCCATCCCAACTTCGGTAGCATATCCTTCCACCACCTTATCCCTCTCACCGATTACAGGTCTTTTCTTTAATGATGGATTCGGTCGCCGACGCTTTTTCCGATTTTCTTAGATCCATCTTGCAGATATTTTCTTCCTGGAAGGCATCTCCAACCTCATGCCTCATCTTCCAGAAGCCCAGTCATTTTATCAAGACATAGTCACTGAAATCAAGCGCCGAAAGAGAAGAGATTCCAAGTGACATGTTTTATATTTTTCTTAAGTACTTGTAATTCTCTTTCCAGATGTACCGGATTGCATAATAAATACAAGTACTTTCCTTTCATAACTTAGATTCTATTTGAATTTCATTGTTGCATATAATTTCTCTTTTTTTGTAAATGTTGGATATACTTAACAAATCCATAAAAGACAAAATAGACAAAAAAAAGAACTAAAAGAATGGTCTATGTGAAAAGAACCCAAAAATAGTAAAATGGGTCAAAATGCATTTCATGTTCAGATACTCTTAAATATTCTAAGTATGTAGCTCAAATTCAAATAGGGAGAGATTGTTGGGTCACCAAAGATTTGAAATTGACCCACCGATTTTTTTCCTTAAAAATCTTACTTAGAATATTTTATTTTGGTTCTTTATAATAACTTAGATAAGACATCAAAAGTTCGGTGAAGTCGAAGATCAACCGAAACCAAGTCTGAAGAAATCTCTCATTGTGGAAATGAAGATACAATTCTCAACCATCAGCTAAGTATTTCTCACCGATTTTCATCTAGAAAAAATCGGTGAGCACTTGGCCGATTTCCTGCTCAAATTTCGGTCAATCTACTCACCGATTTTTCTAGATGAAAATCGGTGAGGTCCTTCCTTGTGAAAGTTGGCAGATGAAGATCATTTATTATGGGACAATATCTAATGTCAGGAAAAAGTGACTATTTGTCGTTTTTCCAGTTTCAGATAATGTCTCAATCAAGCATGCTTGTTCTTCCTAGTACTGAGAAAAAGTGTGAGAGTGACTTGTCAACTTTTTAGAGTCAATTCCTATTCTTGAATCTCCAGATGACAAGTGTCCTAAGCATTTAATGCTTCAAGCACTATATAAAGAGAAGAGGGCTCTTCATGCAAGGTTACGCGTTCCTGAAGAATTTTCTCAGTGCAACAAGGCTTTCTCTCATTTGAACTTTATAGCTTTCAATCTTTGTGCATTAAAAGTTGTTTTGTTTTCCAGTTTACTTTGTGAAGATTGTTAGAATAGTTTTTTTGTTCTTTCCGCAACAATCTATTAACTGAGTGCAACATTAATAAGAATTTTCTCAGTGCAACAAGGCGTTCCTGAACATTTTTAACTTATTAATATTAATAATTTATGGTACAAAAAGTGTATTAAAATTAAATTTTATTTATTATGTTTTAATTAAAACTGTCATATTACTAAAAACAAATGCTATATAATATGGAGAAATAGTCCATTTATATTTCAGATGAGTTTGTAAAACTTGATTCCATCATATAGTAAGGATAATATGTATTTTTTAAAACCTACCAAAAGAAGTATCAATCGAACAAAGCCAATCGACATAATTTTAGGAAACGATGGACATGGTGCCATCTGATTCAAGATTTCAGTTATGTCACTCTTACTTACAAAAGAAGTATCAATCGAAGCGATAAATGAATTAGTCTAGCTAAGGTAAGTTGAATCAAATTGATGCTCGATGTTTTGGAAACTACCAAAAAACATGATTACTTATGTAGAACTTTTAGTCGTTTACATTACTGAAATGATGAGATTTAGGTTATATCAATACTAAAAGTTATAATGCACTGATTGCCACGTAATCCTTGTTATTGAACTTTCATTAAATGATCCAAGATAACATGGAATGGATTTCAGTTCAGGTTGATAGAAAAACCTTAAATATCTTAAATGGATGTGGTTAGGGACGGATGTCGAGGCCAAGCCTCAAGCCTTACGAGCCACGACGAGGGCATGACGTTTATCAAGGCGTGACTTATGGCAGCAAATCTTTATATCATATATAATATAATATATAACAACATATGTTTTGTACTATCAATCGACGAGTCAATGATAATAAACAAGTTAAATTAGGTTATATATTAAAAAAACTAGCATACAAGTCAATGACTTATGTTTGTTTTATTTACCAATTTTTTATATCTCGATCGTATTTTTAACATAACAATTTAATTTCAATTTCGTATTACTTTATTTTTTTATACAATATTTTGTAATTTGTACAGAAATACATGATGAAAATCTTACTTCACAGAATCGAGCGTCGATAACTCTTCGGCCACAAAAACCTAGTTTCGACCTAATCTTTGATAAGTTCGTGAAGGAAAATGTTTGTAAGATCATACAATTAAGTTTGACATTCCATCTTATTCTCAAATGACTTTAAGTGGAATAAACCTACATGAACAAATATGTACAAGTCAGGGATTGACGTAATATTGGCCCCGAATTGTTTTTCTCCAAAAACAACATGAGGCTGAAAATTTAAACAATGTTTATTAGATAATAATAAACATTAAACAAAGTTAGATAATAATCCGGAAAAAGGAGTCAGCTTTGGCCGCTCCTGGATAGTAAAAAAGGTTGGAACACATACATCATCACCCCATTGAAGAATTTATAGTATGAATCAAATAAATGGATAAGTAAGCAAAAATAAAATGTATCTGCCATGGAATTTTACCAAGCACTGTTGCCATCAAGCATATTTCATCCAATACCAATCTCACAGAACCTGTCAAATCAAAACCACCACACCACCTGCTCCAATTTCTTCTTTGAAATCCATTAGGGTTCCACCAAATTCTCATCTGATCAGGGGCGGCAAAACACAGTAACCACTAAATGGAGAATCCAAAGAATTACTTGAATATTTTGCAATATGGCCAAATGCCATTGCAAAACCAATATTCAAACATGAGTTAACAACAAGCAAAACCAGAAACAACAACCATAGGACATCCGAACTGGGCAGAAATGTTGGAAATAAATTGGACTTTAACATTATCTGTATTAAATATTAAAGGACAATTGATTTAAATATTTATACTTATCAAGAGAATCCTATATCAGTCATAATCCAGGTACATATTTGGATATATATCTCCTAATATGAGTAGGACAATCCATTAAGTTAATTACCTGATTAACATTAATATTAGTGTATATCTTCTATTATTTAAAATTCAAATTTTATAGATAAACTAGGACTTCTTATGGGATGAGTCTCTAGTGACCTATAAATAAAGGAGATCAAGTCCCTATTGCCTACACGAATCTGCATTCAGTCCAGTCCCATTCTAAAGCAAACCGTATAGAGCTTTAGAAGATTTCGATCTACACGCAACGATGACGGCTTCCGCATCAATCAATTTCGCTGCACCTAATGCGAGTGTTCCAGGTTAGTTTTCTAAACTCTATTAAGATACAATGTTGAATCGATTTCTAATGTGTTTATGTTCTTATGTCTTTCATTATTGTTATCATATGATTAAGCATATCTCATATGAATATAACAAATGGTATCAGAGCCTAAACTAACATAGGTTCATAAACCGTTTTGTTAAGTATCGATTCATTAGAATTAACTCTAAGTTTATTAATTATCGTAGTAATATGATTGGTATTATGATTAATATTTTGTTATTAATATATTTGCTAATTGTTGGGTGTTATTGGCTTTGAGTTTACCAAACAATGAAATTCAAAGTTGAATTTGGATGTTTGGAAAAATTGATGGGTTTCAAATTCTATCCATGCGACACTTCTTCCTAAGAAATATATGTGGATATATATCGAGTTTAAAAAGGAATTTCATATCTATATATGTCGCTAAGCCTTTTGTTAAAATTAGGTAATTACATAACCAATCTTGTCATCATCTAACTTTTTTTGTTTCTAATTTATTGTTTAGATAACTGAAGGGGTGTAAGTTGATTAAAGCTTAAAGTTGAATTTTGAAGATTATCGAGTTCAGGGACCACATGTCACTTACTAGTGAAGTTCAAGGGTAGCGGAGTAAGGCGGTTAAAAAATGGAGGGCTGAAAGTGCAAATATAGAAGATATTATAAAATAGCAATTAGGGTTTCATTTTAGATTAGATATCATTTTTTCTCTCATTTCTCGTCTCTCTACAACTCTCTCATTTCTCTCTCTAAAGTTAGCTGGAACCTCTTGTTCTAATTTTAGGGTTTGTAATATTCAGTAGTTGTTAATAATAATAATAATCAGTTTGAGTTTTGTAGATTTGTATATCTTGTTGATGTATATTTGTTGAATATGGTATCAGAGCCCGATTTCTCGATCTGCTACTTTCGATACATCAACGTTTAAATCTCCGGTGAGATTTTTGTATCATCTACGTTTGGTTCAGATCTGTTTACTTTTCACTCCTCAAATCTGAGGTGTTGTTCTTGTTTTCATCATCTGTTTTGATTTCAAATTTTTAGCTAAATAACCTTCAACAGATCCTTGATTCTTGTAGATCTGAAACGTTTAGCTTGAATCGTTTGGGTTCTTGCAAGTCTATCGTTCAACAGATCCTTTGGATATCTTGTAGATCTGAATCTTCTGTTTGTTTCATTCTTTACAAAATATTTTTAGAGCTAAAACATTATCAACAGATTGTTGAACTGTGTAGATCTGAAACTTTTTCGTTTGAACCTCTTCGTTTGAATCATTTTAGTTCTTGCGAAGGTTGTGTGTTCAAACTCTCAGTAGTTGTTCTCTTCTCTTTAGATTGGAACTTCTATTGAACGCTCTTAGTTACTTACCTTGGAAGTACTGAGTCTA
Organism: Saussurea involucrata; assembly: GCA_033807775.1. Classification (NCBI taxonomy): domain Eukaryota; kingdom Viridiplantae; phylum Streptophyta; class Magnoliopsida; order Asterales; family Asteraceae; genus Saussurea; species Saussurea involucrata. The sequence continues at coordinate 16,004,671 of CM066318.1, read as the reverse complement.
ATCATTTGTGGTTAGATATTCTTCTGTGGTTGTTTTTTTCCTGCTGTTTCATCTTATTTCCTTGCTCTTGGTGCGAATAATGCTGGATATGTACCTTTGTGTGTAAGATTGGAGGATCTCTCCGTAAAACCTACACGTAGTGTACAGATCTAAGCGCTTTTTCTCATCTGGCTGAGGCTACCTTTTTTAATCACATAACTTGTTTCATGCATTGCTTGTGATCTGAGAGTTATCTCTCGTGAAGCCTGATCTATGTATGGCTGTACCGTACTTAAGATCTTCATGATTGCATAAACAATCTGTTGTCTCAACACTGTGATTAGATCTTGTTTACACTTTTAAATCTGTGGTTAGATCTTGTTTGCAATATTATTTCTTAACAGATTGCTGTAGTTACTTCAGTTCTTTGATCTCACATGTTATATACTGATCTAAGATCAGATTCTTATTTCAAATATTTTTTGGTAAGATCAAGGTTGTTCATCTACAGATCTGAGATCAGATCGTGTATTTGTTAAAAATTTCTGAAATCAGATCTTCAGTTCAACACTGGTTGTTTGAACAACTTTGAGACTAGATCTCTCCTTCGCTAATATCAGTATTTCTTTACCAATAGTTTCTGTTATCAGATCTGGTTAAGGTTCTTGATAGTTGAGAGTTTGTTTGGAGTCGTTCTCCACTCACTATTTTTGGACTTTGTTCTCTTCTGGTTTTCTTATTATTTGTTCAGGTGATCTCTTGTTGGTCTCTTCTTCAGAGACTCACATCTGTGTTTTCGCTGTGTATATTGTTTAAAAGGAACTCTGTAAGTTGTTCCTGATTTGTGATCATCTAGTACTAGCCCTACTGTAAGTCTTCTTCTCTTATCTTCTGTGTGATTTGCTCCACTTCTACTTATGTTTGGTAATTGGGAGGTTGGCTTGACCTACCATCTTTGAGTGGCAAGGAATCCTGCTGTATAATCTCTTAGTTTTTTACCGTGTGTGTGTTTCTTACCTAAAGTCATCATGACGGTTGGAGAAGCTTCTAAAAATCAAGAATAGCAATCCTTGATTGCTAAGCTTGATTTTGGAGATCCTCTTTATCTCCACCCAAGTGATACTTCTGGTGTCTCTATTATGAGTATGAAGTTGAGTGATACAGAAAATTACAAGGTATGGTCATGTGCTATGATTTTGGCTTTAGAAACTAAAAACAAGTTGGGATTCATAAACCGTTATGTACCTCGTCCCACTGGTAATGAAGTGTTAGGAAAACAGTGGGACGGGTGCAACTCCGTTGTTCTATCTTGGATTTTAAGTTCCATATCTGAGGAGTTATTTGTTAGTCAAGTGTTCTCCAGAGTTGCTTCGGAAGTATAGGAAGAACTCAAGGAAACTTATGATAAAATATAGGGGTGTGCAAAACCCGACCGGGCCGATAAACCCGACCGACCCGACCCGAAGTTATGCCAAAAAAACCGCTACCCGATAGCCCCGAACCCGATAGCCCCGATCCGATTTCTTAACCGGGTAAAGTGGGTGCGGGTTGGGTTTGGGTTTTCCCACCCGATCCGACCCGATATCCGATTTATAAAATAAAATTTTAAAATTTTAAAAATATAAATAATATATATCTGATTTCTGATTTCTGATTTCTGATTTCTAAACCTAAAATCCTAATTCCTAAATACCTAATCGAGAGAGCGAAGAAGTGAAGAACCCCAAATCGTGAAAATTGAAACCGCCGGCCACCGGTTCATCGGTTCATCGCATCCACCACCACGCACGCATCGCCGGCCAGCCACTGGTTCATCGCCGCCACTGGTTCATCCGCGGACCCCGACCGACCCGAACCAGGCCCCGACCAACCCGATATCTGATATCCGATTAGTGTATCGGACGGATTTCGGGTGAGGGTACTAAACCCCGATCCCCGATCGGGTGGCGGGTTTTGAGCCCCGACCCGTCCGTTTGCACACCCCTAATAAAATAGATGGATCTGTGACTTTTAACTTGCATCAGAAAATTAATTCATTGAGTCAAAATGGAACTTCTGTTTCTGAATATTATCACAAATTGAACTCTCTTTGGAAACAGTTTGATGCCTTAATAAAACTACCATCATGTTCATGTAATGTTGCTCATGACTTTTCAAAACACAATCAGTTGTTAAAGCTAATGCAATTTTTAATGGGTCTTGACGACATGTATGTTAATGTGAGGAGTAACATTTTAATGACAGAACCTCTTCATTCTGTTAAGACGACTTTCTCCCTCGTATCAAGAGAGGAGTCTCACCGAGGTGGGACTCGTGTCTCAACTGATACTAAAGTTCAAAACACTGCTTTTTTGGTAAAACTACAAACAATAAAAAGCAATCTGGAAAACCTCAATTGGTGTGTAAACATTGTGGGTTGAATGGTCACACTATTGAGCGATGTTTTAAGTTGATTGGGTTTCCAAAGGATTTTCAATTCACTAAAAATAAATCTAATCAATCTGCTAAACCTTTTTCGAGCCATGTCTCTTCTGCTGATGGGACTGGTCGTGTTCCTACTACATCTTCTCTCACTGAAGAGCAAGTCAACAAACTGTTGTCACTTATTGATCAGAAACAGCCTGATGGAATTGCCGTCAATATGGCTGGTATGTTTGCTGGTATGGCTAATATGTCTAATGTATCTTCAAAATTACATAAGTATAGTTGGATTATCGACTCTGGTGCTAACCAACATATGACTTCTTCAGTTTCTTGTCTGGAAAATGTAGTAGATATTTCTGATCTTAGGTTAAAGGTCACTCAACCAAATGGCGATGAAGCCATCATAAATAAAATTGGAAATTTCAAATTAAATGATAAAGTCACATTGTGTGACGTCCTTGTTATTCCAGACTTCAATGTAAACCTATTATCTGTGCACAAACTTGCTAGAGATAACAAGATCTTTGTTGGGTTTAACGAATATAAATGTTTTCTTATTCAGGACTTTCCTGCAATGAAAGTTGTGGGGACTGGTAGTGAACACGGAGGTTTGTACTTATTTAACCAACATGATAAATCTGTTGTTATTGAGTCTAGAGATTTAAAGAACAATGTTAGTAGTTCTAACATGTCTATTTATTGTAATGTATCACGGCAGCTTTGGCACAGCCGTTTAGGGCACCCTGCTGACCAAGTTTTAAATGTGTTGAAAAATAGGTTAAACCTAAACAATGGTAGTGAATATGTCCCGTGTGAGATATGCCATAAGGCTAAACAAGCTCGTGACAAGTTTAATCTTAGTGAGCATAAGACCACCAGCTTAGGTGACTTAGTACACATTGATCTGTAGGGACCCTATCGTGTGCCTAGTAAAGAAGGCTATCGTTATTTTTTAACAGTGGTAGATGATTTTACTCGTTCTGTGTGGGTTTACTTGTTAAGATCTAAGGATGAGGTTGTTGACATTATCATTGGTTTTCACAGTTTACTTCTCACCCAGTTTGGCAAATCTGTTAAGGTGTTCAGAAGTGATAATGGTTCTGAATTTGTTAATCATAGGTTAGTTGAATTTTTTAAACTCAAGGGTATTATTCATCAAACTTCATGTGTGTACACTCCCCAACAAAATGGGGTTGTTGAACGCAAACATAGACACTTGTTGAATGTGGCTAGAGCTTTAATGTTCCAAGGAGACGTTCCATTAAACATGTGGAGTGAGTGCATTCTCACTGCTACATATCTTATAAATAGAACCCCATCTTCTGTTTTAAATGGAAGGTGTCCTTATGAATGTTAGGACATTTAAGTTGTCCTAATTAATTAGAAAGTTTTGTAAAGTAATAGATTTGGGCCTAATGGGCTTAGACATGTAAATGGGCTTGGGCTTAAATGATGTAACAAGGGAGGGGACTATAAATAGGGCTTATCATGTAAGTTTGTATTAATTAGTTCCTAATTCACAATGTAGCCTTCTAACCAACTTGTGTTCTCTCTCTAGTTTAGTTTACATTTCAATAATAAATAGTTCTATCCTTCCCTATCTTGTTACAATTACTTGAAGTGTAGAAGATCATGGACTCACAATTGGTATCAGAGCCAAATCGATGAATTTTTCTCGATACGATCATCGGATCTCGACATTTCAAGTAAATTAGCCCGATCTACATGTAAGTTTGCTCAAATCTCTTATGCTCTTGAAGATTTGCTCGTTATTCGATTCCAGATCATCTCCAATAATTCGAATCGAATTTCGACAAATTTTTGGTGATTTTCGTGATTTTTCGAGATTTTCGGTGTTCTTCATGAAGATCTTGAGATCTGAAAGTTTCGTTGTGCATGAATCGATTCTAATGTTTCGGATCTTCTTCTATATTGATTTTGAGGAGTTTGCTTCATTCAGATCTGGAAAATCACCTCAAAATCAATGAGTTTGATTTTTGAAAAGTTGACAGCATGTTCTTCGAAGGTTTATGAAGATGATAATTGAACTTGACGTTTGGTGTTGTTTTAATCGATTAAACTTCTTCAGATCTGTTAGTTTTTAAGTTTAGAGCAGAAAGCAGCTTTCAGATGTGATTTTGATCGAAAAAAAACAATGAGTTATGTGTTCTGAAATGAAGCTCACCGGAAAAACGAAGTTCGCCGGAGATTCGCCGGAAAAACGTTTTTCAGCCGGCGTTTTGCTGTAAATCTTGTTCAGATTTGTTAGTTTACGATTTTTGATCATGTTGCAAGTTTCAAAACTGATTTTAGTCGAAAAATCAGCGACATACGGATTTCCAAAGTCATCAGCTAAATTGATCTCGCCGGAAAAACGTAGATCTCGCCGGAAAAGTGTGTATCCATCGAAGTTTTGAAATCAATCCATCTCAGATATGTTCATATTGATATTTCGATCAGTTTGCAATTGTTTGGTGTAATTTCCAGCAAGAATTCGTATGTTTTAGAGTTGTTGGTAAACGTCACCGGAAAAAGTTTGTTTTGGTCGCCGGAAAAGTTTGTTATGTCGCCGGAGCGTTGCGGTTGTGTTTTCACGTGTGCATGTTCATACATTTTCATGAAAATAATATTTTGGTGATATATGGGCATTAAGAAACAGATTTGGAGCCATTTTGACGTGAAGAATGGAAGAAGTATAGAATTGAAAAACTCAAGGCTAGAAAGATGGTAGGAATTGAGCTGTTGTTGTTTTCACGTATTTCTCAATTGCATGATCTTGATTAATGCCATGAAAAAACATTTTTATGGTCATTAAATCATAAAGGAACCAATAGTAAGTGGTGTTGGTCTTGAAAGTTGAAAGAAAAGTGAAAGGATTTCAACAGTACATGATTCGTGAAGAAGGTGAATAGTGACTAACGGAGTCCGTTAGTGGCCAGTTAGTTTTCTAACATTTTTGGTCCAGATTCCGTTAAAGTCGTTAAATTTCGTGGTTTTGCTTATGGAACTCATGTGGCATCATTCCTACATTACGTTTGTCACACTTTCATCTCCACGACATCGATTTGCGAACGATTCCTCGAAATCCCTACCGAGTAGCGCGTATTTTTACCGTTCCTTCTTCGAGCAAATTCGTACCAAGCTCTTAAGCCGAATTCCTACTCAACTCGTGATAAAATGACGGATTCCTTGTTTTACACTAAGAATGCATTTGGTTTTTCATTCAAAACTCACTCGTTATCATTCTTGTGGGCTTATCGGAACGAGCTCGAGTTTCTACATTTTGGAGATGTTGTTCGTGCACTTAGTGGAGTACATTAGATCTAAGTTTTTTCAAGGTTGAAAATATGATGAATAAGAGCAACATTCAAGGGGGAGCCGAGCCTACATTTGAAGAATACACCGCTAAAGTTTTTCAAGAAAATCAAGGGGGAGAGGAGTCAAAGACTTGAAGATGATTTACTTTCCAAAACTTTAGGGGGAGAATGTTAGGACATTTAAGTTGTCCTAATTAATTAGAAAGTTTTGTAAAGTAATAGATTTGGGCCTAATGGGCTTAGACATGTAAATGGGCTTGGGCTTAAATGATGTAACAAGGGAGGGGACTATAAATAGGGCTTATCATGTAAGTTTGTATTAATTTTAATTCGATACGATCATTTTTGCAACAATTCAAGATTTCAAGATCTAGTTTCAAGATTTGGTGATTCAAGATCGTTCTTAATCGTGTGCTACAATTCAAGGTAATATTCTGTGATTTCTTTCATCTTGAAGATTGATTTTAAGTTTTGGAGGAAGATTTTATAGATCTTGATGGTTCTTGATGAAGAAAAGAAGTTATATGTTCTTGATCTACTTCTAAATCAGTTTATGCACGCCAAATGCTCGATGAATTGTCTGAGAAAAGTTTGATGATGTGTTAATTGTTCAAAGTCAGATCTGAAACTATTTTTGGATCTTCGATTGACTAAACTTAACTTTCTGAAGTGATCAATCAGAAACTTAAGTTTCTGCAATCTTTGTTCTAAGAAGATATAAGGAGATCGATTTGTTCGTCTACATCAAATCAAGTTTGTGAGCATTTATTTCATTTGGAGGATTTCAAAGTGAATTCGATGTTGAAGTTTTCAAGAGTTTACTTTTGTGTTAATTCAGATGTTCTGATTTCGATCATGAGTATTCAGATTTCTGAATTCAATGTTCAGAATTCTGATCCGAGACTAAAGGAAATTCAGATTTTATTTTTGTTGAATCTGGATTTTAGAAGATTGGAAGAGTTATGTTAGTTGTTATTAGAGCTCAAAACAGATTAGTGTTGTCCACAGAAAGCCGTACAAAACAGCAAGTTCAGAAAGTCTAAATTTGACAGCTTATTCGGTGTTGTGAGCGCATAATAGTTTGTTGTTTGGTGCTGTTTGCTTGCTGTCAAAATAGTTTGGTGCTGTTTGCTTGTTGTCAAAACAGTTTGGTGTTGTTTGCTTGCTGTCAAAACAGTTTGGTGCTGATTGGAGCTGTCCAAAACAGAAAATCTGAGCCGAAATAATTGGTTGCTGTCAAAGAAGATTTTGTTGTTGTCTTGTTAATTTAAAACAGAAAAGTAGCTGCTGTTTTTGCTTAAAAGAAGTTGTTTACCTGCTGTTAAAACAGAATCTGTTTGCTGTCAAAACAGTAAGTTCAAGTAAATGCTGAAAATTGTTGGTGCTGTCACGTTCTCGAATATGTCAAAACAGAAAGCAAGTAGGGGCTGCTTGTTGCTGTTTTGAATAAGTTGATGTTGTCCATGAGAAGAACAAACAGAAAACAACAAGTTGTTGTTTGCTATCGAAGTGAAGTTAAAACAGAATGTGAAACAAAATGTTGGTGTTGTTGGCTTAACATAAAGTATGTTGTTGTAATTGATGTTCTAAAACAGAATGTTTGCTGATGTGTGGTTCAATAAGCTGTCATGTTGCTGTCCAAACAAATGTTACTGCAGAAATATGCTCTGTTCGGTCTGTGTAACAACATTCAAAAATTAAAGTTCAGAGTTACTTTCAGCTGTTTAGAATCAGATTTGGGTGTCTCCTCAGAATGTTCAGAACTTTGTCGAAGCTTAATCAGAAGTCTGACTCTAAAAGTCAGAACTTTATCGTGAAGATTCAGAACTTTCAGACTTAGAATCTTTTTGATATTTCTCACTCAGAACTTCTGAGTCTTCTACTCAGAACTTCTGAGTCTTCTACTCAGAACTTCTGAGTCTTCTGAGTCTTCTTTAGTCTTCTTACTCAGAACTCAACACTTGTGTTTTTGACAAAATTCTAGACCTAACAACTTGTGTTTGGTTTTGCTCCTGTGCTTACTCATCTAAAAAACTTTGGATGTCTTTGCTTTACAATTAAACCTAACAATTCTGATAAATTTTCAGCTCGAGCTGAAAAATGTGTTACTTGGTTATGCAAATTCAAAAAAAGGGTATAGACTTTATAGTCTAGACTCCAAACAAATCATTGTTTCTCGTGATGTGAAATTTTATGAAACGATTTTTCCATTTAAGATGAGTGAAACCAAACAAGCTTTAGACAAAAGTGGTCTCAATACTTTAAACTTTTTTGATTCAATTTATGTTCACACTGATGATTTTTCTTCAAATATACCCGATGATGAAAATAGGGATAAAACTCAACCTGGGAATAATTCAAACACTGAACCTCATAACAATTCTGATCGTTGGGGCAGCCAAAGTAGTTCCCGAGGTAATAATAATGATCTTAACAGAACTGATGAACTTCAAGGTTCTGGTGGCACTAATATAAACAGTGTTGCCGAGTCTCAAAGTTCAGGCGGTACTGATTTGGCAGCAAACGATCAGTGTGCATTTGATTTTAATCCCTTAAGTGTTCAAAATAATGATGATAGGTTGAGTTCCCCTCCTGAGGGTGCTTCTTCAACTAATCCTAATACATGCTCTATTAGGAAGTCTAGTCGTCCTTCAAATTTGCCTAAACAATTTATTGATTATGTGGTTGAAGGAAAAGTAAAATATGGAATAGAAAAAGTAGTTAACTATTCTTTTCTAAACAAGGATAATTTATGTTTTGTATCCACTCTAAATAAGGCTGTTGAACCCAGTAATTATTTTGAGGCCTGTAAGGATCAAAACTGGGTTTCAGCAATGAATGAAGAGATGGAAGCTTTATATAGAAATAAAACTTGGGTCTTGTCTGATTTACCCCCTAGTCGTAAGCCTATTGGTTGTAGATGGATTTATAAAATAAAATACAAGTCCACTAGAGAAGTGGAAAGGTATAAAGCAAGGCTTGTTGCCAAGGGGTATTCTCAAAGGGAGGGATTGGATTATGAAGAGACTTTTTCACCAGTAGTTAAAATGGTTACTGTGCGTTGTGTAATTGCTTTAGCAGTTCAAAATAATTGGTCTTTGTGTCAATTAGATGTGAACAATGCTTTTTTATATGGTGACCTGTCTGAAGAGGTTTACATGTCCTTACCTCCTGGGTACTTTTCTGCTAATGATAAAAGAGTTTGTAAATTAGTTAAATCATTATATGGTTTAAAACAGGCTCCGAGACAATGGTATGAGAAGTTATCATCGTGTCTAGTTAAAAATGATTTTGTACAAAGTGAAAGTGATTATTCATTATTCATTAAAAATAAAGGTTCTATTTTTATTGCTTTATTAGTTTACGTTGATGACATTATTTTAACAGGAAACTGTGTAAATGAAGTAAACAAGGTTAAAGAACATTTAAGATCAAATTTTAAAATCAAAGACTTGGGTGATTTAAAATTCTTCCTAGGAATAGAGATTTTAAGAAATGAACAAGGAATCTGTATGTCACAGCGTAAGTATTGTCTTGAACTTTCAAATGAGTTTGGGTATTTAGGTGTTAAACCCATTGGTACACCAATGGATATGAACTTAATAGTAATAGAATCAAGTGGATCTGATTTAAAGGATCCTCTCTTAAACGATTTCACTATCTTTCAAAAGTTAGTTAGTAAGTTGATATATTTGTTACATACTAGACCTGATATAGCCTTTGCAGTACACTGTTTAAGCCAGTTTATGCATTCACCAAGATTGTCTCATCTTAAGTTGGCTCTTAGAGTATTGCGTTATCTAAAAGCATCTCCAGGTAATAGTGTAAATTTCTCAGTAGATTATGTTTTTAAACTGAATATGTATGTGGATGCTGATTGGGGCAAGTGTTTGTCCACTAGAAGGTCAGTAACTAGTTATTGTTTATTTCTTGGTAACTGTATGATTTCTTGGAAGAGTAAGAAACAAACGACTGTTTCTCGTTCTTCTGCGGAATCAGAATATAGAGCAATTGCATATGCTCTATGTGAGATTATATGGGTAGTAGGTCTTTTACAAGAGTTAAAGGTAAATGATTTACTTCCTGTAAATCTTCATTGTGACAATAAATCTGCAATTCAAATGGCAAATAACCCTGTTTTTCATGAACGTACTAAACATATTGAAATAGATGTTCATCAAGTACGACAAAGAGTATCTTCATGATTTCTTAAAACTGTTAAGGTTCCTTCAGTTGAAAATCCTGCAGATATTTTTACTAAATCCCTTGGAATAAATCAACATAAGTATCTTTGTAATAAGTTACATATGTTGGATTTATTTAGATGTCAAGATTGAGGGAGGGTGTTAAAATTAGGTAATTACATAACCAATCTTGTCATCATCTAACTTATTTTGTTTCTAATTTATTGTTTAGATAACTGAAGGGGTGTAAGTTGATCAAAGCTTAAAGTTGAATTCTGAAGATTATCGAGTTCAGGGACCATATGTCACTTACTAGTGAAGTTCAAGGGTAGCGGAGTAAGGCGGTTAAAAGATGGAGGGCTGAAAGTGCAAATATAGAAGATATTATAAAATAGCAATTAGGGTTTCATTTTAGATCAGATATCATTTTTTCTCTCATCTCTCGTCTCTCGTTTCTCTCTCTAAAGTTGGCTGGAACCTCTTGTTTTAATTTTAGGGTTTGTAATATTCAGTAGTTGTTAATAATAATAATCAGTTTGAGTTTTGTAGATTTGTATATCTTGCTGATGTATATTTGTTGAATACCTTTCTCTCGATCTATTAACTTGAATTGATTTTATTTTTTTGTTGATTGCTTATTAATTAAATATACCTGCATACAAACCTAGAGAAAGGTTCAAACGAGAACGCTAACTATTTATGATAACACGAGAACGGCCACCCATGTACAAAATCACATGTGATTCACGTACAAAATCACATATGATTTTACACTACCTGGATTTTGTACGTGATTTGTACAAAATCACATGTGATTTTACACTACCTGGATTTTGTACAAAATCACATGTGATTCACGTCTAGATTTCCAGGTAGTGTAAAATCACATGTGATTTTGTACGTGAATCACATGTGATTTTGTACATAGGCGGCCGTTCTCGTGTTCTCGTAAATAGTTAGCGTTCTCATTTGAACCCACCTCTACAAACCTAATATATATGTATATTGTTTTTTTTGTTTTTTTGTTTATTTACTGAATAAACAATTTTTATTGGAAAATATAAGTGAGATGGTTAATTATGTAAATCTAAAATATTATATATGTCAACTGAATTTCAGATTTAATCATCAAATTAATTGAATTTGATCTTGTTTACATTCTTATTTGAGCAGACACATTTTTTTCATTAAAAGTAAGTTGATGAATTGCTCGTCATGAGTATTCCTTGAAATAGCATATGAATTATGGAATTTTTATATTTTTGTGTCATATTTTAAAAATAAAAGGAAGGAAATTTTTGGGGACTTTGCCTTTGTGCTTTCATCCAATTTTTAAAAATAAAAGAAAGTTTTTTCGATAATGGAATTCCGGGGACGGAATTCTTTTGAGTGGGGGGGAGTGTTGTAATAACCGAGATTTTTATCGGAAGGATTAAGTTTCGTGGAGTAATTGTAAAGTTTAAAGTTTGGGGGTCGGTTTTGGAAATTGAGACAAAGGTATAAAACCCCCTTTTTGAGCACAAAACCCTAGGAGAATTTTATTGTTGTATGTGTGGCGGCTAGAAGAGAGAAAGCAAAGAAGGGGAGAATTCAATGTCTCAAGATCAAATTGGAGAAAGGAAAGATCATCAACCATCAAATCGGAAGAAGAGAGGAACTTGGAATCAGGTTCTATATCGATTCTTCTACCATGTAAATCTCCACTTCAATTCGTATTTTAGAGTTCTACTGGGTTGTTTGAGTTGCTTGGGGATTTCTGTGTTCAGGAGTTTTAAATGCCTAAATGGATTTAGATAATCATAGCCGAATAGATTAATCATTTGGTGGAGAAAGAAACGTGGTAATCAATAGTAATGGATTAATTATCTGTACCAGTATTAATCAGTATCGCATCGCCTTGACATTTGCGAGGTTCCAGAATTTTTGTTATCGAACCAAAGGATCCGGAATTGGGCCTTAAATGCATAGAACCGGAATTTGCTTTGAATCTTGATCCGGAGTTGAATGGTGGATCCGGAATACCTTTTCATTGGGTCGAAGTCCGGAAGTCGCATGGATCCGGTATTTAAGTCTTGGCTTTAACAACAAAGTTTCGGAATTGGGCTACACTAAGTTTAATATCCGGAAGTGGGCCTAACTGATTTTTGGATCCGGAACTCCCATTTCAGACCGGATTGTGTAGTTATGTTTAGATCCGGAATCTCATCTAACTGGATCCGGATTTGGGGAAATTGTTGTTGGTCCGTAAGTCCGGTATAAAATTAAGGGAGTCTGGAATTTATTTCCTTTGGGCCTTAAGCCCGGTATTTAATTAAAGTGGATCCGGAATGTTTCTAGTTTGGGCTTGATTAATGAATTTGGTATTTAAACTAAATTATAAGATTTGGAAGTAATGTTTGGGGCCGGTAAGCAAGTCTAATAATTATGATTTTTGGATTAGAAGGGTATCGTATCAATTAGATAACTTTGGGTTAAGTTCGTAATCAAGCTCGAGTAACAATTGTTAGATTAATGATGTGTGTTTCCTAAAAATTATAGGTGTTCCATCTAGAGATCGGAAGCCTAAGTAAGAGGTCGTGAAACGAGAAGAACAGGTGAGTTCCCTAAACCCTTTTTACACGAAATGAGATGCTAAATATTTTACTGATTATGGTTCATTTATGAGCATGAATTGTTTACCAACTGTTACGTATGCTTTCCCATGAAAAGTATGTTTTTAATTAAAGGACTATTTAGCAACATGAAATGATTTATAAGGATTTATAAAGGATTCACGTTTCATGATTTATGATTAGTTATGTGTATGTTATGTGGAGTCGGTCTGCACAGTGGGATCTGAGTACCTCGGGATCCGATGATCCCTTGGGCATTTGTGACGAGCTTGTAGGAGGGAATTAGTTTCCTTCCTACTCGGATATAGGGGAGTCTGCTTGGGCCCCGATATGAGGCGATAGGGGAGTCTGCTTGGGCCCCAATCGCGGTTAGCTAATGAGATCCTGGAACACTGTGCAGTTACCATGTTTGACGCTTTATGCGGAGATGATTAATGTATTTATGAAATGATTTTATTACTGTTGTTTAAAGTCGTTTTCGGAGGGAATCAAATAGACTGTTTGGTCTAACCCTCACTTTTCAAAAACTAAACCATTTTCAGGTAAGCGAGTAGTAGGAGGCTCTGGCAAGTGAGCAGGGCGGGACTTGAGATTAATGCAGATAGAAGCAGTGCCACTCATGCTTTTAGTAGTTAGTCATTCTCAATTGTGTGTAGGTTGTTTCCGCCAACCTAAGCTTTGAGATGGATGTAATGTAAATTTTGGGACCCAGTTTTGTAATGTTTATGATTTGTTGCTATGCATGTCCTGTTTTAGACTGGGTTGTTACAAATGGTATCAGAGCCATAGTTTAAGGGATTTCGGTGACCGGACGGGCCTAAACTTAAACTTTGAAAGTAGAAATCACAACTGAGAATCAGGAAATGCGTTAGGAGGGCACTATTGTAGAGATAGGACTAATAGGTTGCTGAGGACAGTCATGTAAGGTAAATTTGAGATTACACCTGGCCAGTGTAATTGCGAACTTACAAGTACATGTATGTGCTTAAATTGCCTTATTATTCCGAAATTGTAGTCTTAAGCTAGTTTATATGTCGTGTTCTAGAAATTTAGAATGTCAGCAAGATCCCTAAGGGGTAGATTGAGACCCATTGTTGAGAAGTATCGGGAGAGATCATTTATGATATGATGTATGTATGTATCGTAGAGAAGAAATGTTGTTTGGAATGCTATGAGCCGTGTAGAGGAAGAATGTAAGATAATTGAACAAGGCGAAAATATTATGACATGGTTGAGTAAGTGGGCCGTGGAACGTATGTTGCTAGGTCGAGAGCAGAGTGTCAATGATAAGTTGCGTGAGTACAACGGTTGACCTTGTTGAGTGAGTAGCCTTCAATTGCAAGTAGAGTTTCATGCATTGTGTCTGTATATGTGTTACATGAGATTTATGTAATTAAAGTAAATGTGTAAATATCAAATTTGATCGAAAATGAGTCAGCGTGTGCAAGCGTAGGTTTAAAGAAAAGGCGATTTTCTTTTACGTCGCACAATGAAATTTTGAGCTTACTGATTTGCAAAAAATATTCCACTCTTTTAATGATAAGTTAAATTGTTGCAAAAAGTCAAGAAAACGTTTGTCTGCAAAGCTTTTATAACCAAAATGAGTATTGACATGTTGGTATCACATAAATGAGTGGGGGAACCGACTGGTTTAATTCGTGTCGGTGGTTCTTTCAAAAAAAATTCCATATAAGAAGATTTTCATTCAATAGATTTTTGTCGTAACAACGTCGTTTGGTTGAGTAAGATTGAGTTTTTATTGAAAGGTTGCGTGCGAACGATTTCCGAGATCGTTGTGTCGGGCATTAGAGATTACGAGAATGTTGGGGTCATGTGGAGCCAAGTTGTTTCCAGGTGTTGTTCTTTAAAAATGAGAAAATGTGCGAAATGATTTATTTATCGTGTTGTCATGCATGAAGGCTATGAACTCACTAGGTCGTAGAGTATTACATGTTAAGCTAAGGAAGGACTCTGAGAGTGGAGAGGTGTTGGACAAATCAGGGGAGAATGTTTGTAGTTTTGGTATTTGTGTTCAAGAGGAGAGGTGGATAGTGGAAGAGTCGGAAGTGGATTTTAGTGTCGGTTGTATAAGGGTCTGTACCCATGTTCGATGACTGGAAATACAGTTGCCGAGGGACGGTTGTGTCCAGGGGAAGGACTAGAAGTCATCAAGGTGTTGGTATTAGCAACTTGTTATGAGTAGTGTGGTGAGGCAGAAATGAAATATCCTCGACGTCGAATAAGAGTTTTAAGGTGATCTTGCAATGTTGACGTTGCATGAGTAAGTTTAAAATGAGAACTACGGGATGTGTAGATGATCCTGATATGATGGAAGAACTAGGTCCTGTTAGGAACCTTTGATGACAGAAAAGTTAGGAAAGCATCCACAGGTCGACTGTTATTATTAAAGTCGACGGCTATTTATATGTCTGGAGTTGAAGGTGTTGTCAAGAGGTTGGAAGCGGAGAGAATTACCGGTGTGGGTAAATGTAGGAGGTCGTTCTGGAAAGATGTATCCATGATGATGGAACACCTCGTGTGGGCGTATAGATTATACCGATCTGTGAGGGAATGTGCCCTGTCTATGAAATGGTTTGGAATCGCAAAGAACTAGCAAGAATCGAATATGTTTGAGTTAGTCGAGAACTCGTGAGTTGTTGATTTAGAGTTGCTAAAAGACAAAGTAGCGAGATAAACTCGGTTATGCGGAGGAATATGAAGGCAAGTTCGAATTGTGTACGAATGACCACGAGAGACCTGGTCTGCAGTGTGATGTTATGGGTGGAGAATATGCGGGTGAGTAGTGGCATCAATTGCCAAGATAAATGTGCCAGCCCGTGTTGTAGTAATGTGATGTTAGAAAGAGGAAGCATCAGGTGGAAGCCTTTTCGAGGATTTTAGATGAGGTGTCTGATTTGTTAATCAAGTTGTTAGAGCACGTGGTTTGTAAGTTGGCTTTGTGATATAGCTATTTCGGAATAGAATGTCGGAGCAGCAGTGGGTGGTTACCCAAAGGAGAAGCCAAGTGTTTTTGGTTGTGGGCGTCGCTAAGTAAGTATATTCTTGGAATCATTGGAAGTTTAAAGAAGATGATGTATGGGTTAGTTAAAATGTGGTGTAAGAGATGCGAAATCTTTAAAGAATGCGAATTGTTTCATATGTGTGAAAGAATTATCCGAGAAAGTAATAGTTGGAGATCAAAGAATGTGAAGTAACTTCGAACACTGGTGTCGTTTCAAGATGACTTGGTTGAATGCCTTAGGTTAGAATTTCAATGCAACTGTTTAGTTATGTATAGTAATGAGAAAGTGTTATCAGCATGTGGAAAGGTCGAAAGAGAGGGGCAAGTAATGTTTGGTGGGCGGTGCTCCACGCTAACGTGGGGAGGCGAAGATAGTATGCCGGGCTAAGTGAGTAGGTTAGAAGCAGTAAGCTGGTCAGTAACACCGAAAAGGTGGAGTAGTGTGTGTGTAGATTGACACCGGTAAGTGTGCGAACTCCTGGTAAGAGTATGGAGGACGGGGATTGGTGTATATTTTTTTAAGTGCGGGGAAGAAGTGGAAAGGGGCAGTTGAATGGGTTTGAGTTGGTAATGTTGTGAGAAATGTTTAGGCGAACTGGTCGTTCAGTGATAAGCTATTGAGAATGTGTTATGTGAGCCTGGTTACTCCTCCGTGTTGAGTGAGGGTAACTGAAGTTATGTTATATGTTTGGACGCTTGTGGCAAGCAGGGAAGAATTGATGTGTCTTCAGGTTAAATTCAATTCGGATAGGTGATCAATCCAATGAGGGATTTTGGGGGTTCCTGTTTTTAACTACGTATAAGTGTGGAGTGATGAAGTGGTGAGAACGTACGAAATGGTTGAGGAGCCGTAGCCGATGTGTTTCGAGAAGTGGAGATGTCATCTACAATAGACTAATGTCGGTTTGGGAGAAAAGCGAAGTGGACTACGTTTTGGGAACCGATGAAGTTATGGAAGTTGAGTAGGTAGTGTTCGATCTTGTGGTACCCAACGAGATTTGAGAAGAATTCATAGTGCGTTGCACGTCTCTTTTTTTGGAGAGCAAATGTTGGAAATGAGATGATGGCGAACTTGCAAGAAATACTGACTATGAGAAGTTGACTTATGTCAAAGAACCGATAGAAATCGTGAACAGTAAGATTCGAAAAATGAGGAACAAAAGGGTCCGGCTAGTAAAGGTCCAGCGTAGGCATCCTAAGGGACAAGAGGCAGCTTGAGAAGTAGAAGCGGACATGAGGTCCAGTTATCCTCATCTCTTCGATAATGGAATTCCGGAGACGGAATTCTTTTGAGAGGGGGGGAGTGTTGTAATAATCGAGATTTTTATCGGAAGGATTAAGTTTCGTGGAGAAATTGTAAAGTTTAAAGTTTGGGGGTCGGTTTTGGAAATTGAGAAAAAGGTATAAAAACCCCTTTTTTAGCACAAAACCCTAGGAGAATTTTATTATTGTGTGTGTGGCGGCTAGAAGAGAGAGAGCAGAGAAGGGGAGAATTCAATGTCTCAAGATCAAATTGGAGAAAGGAAAGATCATCAACCATCAAATCGGAAGAAGAGAGGAACTTGGAATCAGGTTCTATATCGATTCTTCTACCAGGTAAATCTCCACTTCAATTCGTATTTTAGAGTTCTACTGGGTTGTTTGAGTTGCTTGGGGATTTCTGTGTTGAAGAGTTTTAAATGCCTAAATGGATTTAGATAATCATAGCCGAATAGATTAATCATTTGGTGGAGAAAGAAACGTGGTAATCGATGGTAATGGATTAATTATTTGTACCAGTATTAATCAGTATCGCATCGCCTTGACATTTGCGAGGTTCCAGAATGTTTGTTAACGAACCAAAGGATCCGGAATTGGGCCTTAAATGCATAGAACCAGAATTTGCTTTGAATCTTGATCTGGAGTTGAATGGTGGATCCGGAATACCTTTTTATTGGGCCAAAGTCCGAAAGTCGCATGGATCCGGTATTTAAGTCTGGGCTTTAACAACTAAGTTCCGGAATTGGGCTACACTAAGTTTAATATCCAGAAGTGAGCCTAACTGATTTTTGGATCCGGAACTCCCATTACAGACCGGATTGTGTAGTTATGTTTAGATCCGGAATCTCATCTAACTGTATCCGGATTTGGGGAAATTGTTGTTGGGCCGTAAGTCCGGTATAAAATTAAGGGAGTCTGGAATTTATTTCCTTTGGGCCTTAAGCCCGGCATTTAATTAAAGTGGATCCGGAATGTTTATAGTTTGGCCGTGATTAATGAATCCGATATTTAAACTAAATTATAAGATTTGGATGTAATGTTTGGGGCCGGTAAGCAAGTCCAATAATCATGATTTTTGGATTAGAAGGGTATCGTATCAATTAGATAACTTTGGGTTAAGTTCGTAAGCAAGATCGAGTAACAATTGTTAGATTAATGATGTGTGTTTCCTAAAAATTATAGGTGTTCCATCTAGAGATCGGAAGCCTAAGTAAGAGGTCGTGAAACGAGAAGAACAGGTGAGTTCCCTAAACCCTCTTTACACGAAATGAGATGCTAAATATTTTACTGATTATGGTTCATTTATGAGCTTGAATTGTTTACCAACTGTTACGTATGCTTTCCCATGAAAAGTATGTTTTTAATTAAAGGACTATTTAGCAACATGAAATGATTTATACAGATTTATAAAGGTTTCACGTTTCATGATTTATGATGAGCTATGTGTATGTTATGTGGAGTCGGTCTGCACAGTGGGATCTGAGTACCTCGGGATCCGATGATCCCTTGGGCATTTGTGACGAGCTTGTAGGAGGGAATTCGTTTCCTTCCTACTCGGATAGAGGGGAGTCTGCTTGGGCCCCGATATGTCTGGAGTTGAAGGTGTTGTCAAGAGGTTGGAAGCGGAGAGAATTACCGGTGTGGTTAAATGTAGGAGGTCGTTCTGGAAAGATGTATCCATGATGATGGAACACCTCGTGTGGGCGTATATATTATACCAATCTGTGAGGGAATGTGCCCTGTCTATGAAATGATTTGGAATCGCAAAGAACTAGCAAGAATCGAATATGTTTGAGTTAGTCGGGAACTCGTGAGTTGTTGATTTAGAGTTGGTAAAAGACAAAGTAGCGAGATAAACTCGGTTAGGCGGAGGAATATGAAGGCAAGTTCGAATTGTGTACGAATGACCACGAGAGACCTGGTCTGCAGTGTGATGTTATGGGTGGAGAATGTGCGGGTGAGTAGTGGCATCAATTGCCAAGATAAATGTGCCAGCCCGTGTTGTAGTAATGTGATGTTAGAAAGAGGAAGCATCAGGTGGAAGCCTTTTCGAGGATTTTGGATGAGGTGTCCGATTTGATAATCAAGTTGTTAGAGCACGTGGTTTGTAAGTTGGCTTTGTGATATGGCTATTTCGGAATAGAATGTCGGAGCAGCAGTGGGTGGTTACCCAAAGGAGAAGCCAAGTGTTTTTGGTTGTGGGCGTCGCTAAGTAAGTATATTCTTGGAATTATTGGAAGTTTAAAGAATATGATGTATGGGTTAGTTAAAATGTGGTGTAGGAGATGCGAAATCTTTAAAGAATGCTAATTGTTTCATATGTGTGAAAGAATTATCCGAAATAGTAATAGTTGGAGATCAAAGAATGTGAAGTAACTTCGAACACTGGTGTCGTTTCAAGATGACTTGGTTGAATGCCTTAGGTTAGAATTTCAATGCAACTGTTTGGTTATGTATAGTAATGAGAAAGTGTTATCAGCATGTGGAAAGGTCGAAAAAGAGGGGCAAGTAATGTTTGGTGGGCGGTGCTCCACGCTAACGTGGGGAGGTGAAGATAGTATGCCGGGCTAAGTGAGTAGGTTAGAAGCAGTAAGCTGGTCAGTAACACCGAAAAGGTGGAGTAGTGTGTGTGTAGATTGACACCGATAAGTGTGCGAACTCCTAGTAAGAGTATGGAGGACGGGGATTGGTGTATGTTTTTTAAGTGCGGGGAAGAAGTGGAAAGGGGCAGTTGAATGGGTTTGAGTTGGTAATGTTGTGAGAAATGTTTAGGCGAACTGGTCGTTCAGTGATAAGCTATTGAGAATGTTTTATGTGAGCCTGGTTACTCCTCCGTGTTGAGTGAGGGTAACTGAAGTTATGTTATAAGTTTGGACGCTTGTGACAAGCAGGGAAGAATTGATGTGTCTTCAGGTTAAATTCAATTTGGATAGGTGATCAATCCAATGAGGGATTTTGGGGGTTCCTGTTTTTAACTACTTATAAGTGTGGAGTGATGAAGTGGTGAGAACGTACGAAATGGTTGAGGAGCCGTAGCCGATGTGTTTCGAGAAGAGGAGGTGTTATCAATAATAGACTAATGTCGGTTTGGGAGAAAAGCCAAGTGGACTGCGTTTTGGGAACCGTTGAAGTTATGGAAGTTGAGTAGGTAGTGTTCGATCTTGTGGTAACCAACGAGATTTGAGAAGAATTCATAGTGCGTTGCATGTCTCTTTTTTTGGATAGTAAATGTTGGAAATGAGATGATGGCGAACTTGCAAGAAATACTGACTATGAGAAGTTGACTTATGTCAAAGAACCGATAGAAATCGTGAACAGTAAGATTCGAAAAATGAGGAACAAAAGGGTCCGGCTAGTAAAGGTCCAGCGTAGGCATCCTAAGGGACAAGAGGCAGCTTGAGAAGTAGAAGCGGACATGAGGTCCAGTTATCCTCATCTCTTCGATAATGGAATTCCGGAGACGGAATTCTTTTGAGAGGGGGGGAGTGTTGTAATAACCGAGATTTTTATCGGAAGGATTAAGTTTCGTGGAGAAATTGTAAAGTTTAAAGTTTGGGGGTCGGTTTTGGAAATTGAGAAAAAGGTATAAAAACCCATTTTTTAGCACAAAACCCTAGGAGAATTTTATTATTGTGTGTGTGGCGGCTAGAAGAGAGAGAGCAGAGAAGGGGAGAATTCAATGTCTCAAGATCAAATTGGAGAAAGGAAAGATCATCAACCATCAAATCGGAAGAAGAGAGGAACTTGGAATCAGGTTCTATATCGATTCTTCTACCAGGTAAATCTCCACTTCAATTCGTATTTTAGAGTTCTACTGGGTTGTTTGAGTTTCTTGGGGATTTCTGTGTTGAAGAATTTTAAATGCCTAAATGGATTTAGATAATCATAGCCGAATAGATTAATCATTTGGTGGAGAAAGAAACGTGGTAATCGATGGTAATGGATTAATTATTTGTACCAGTATTAATCAGTATCGCATCGCCTTGACATTTGCGAGGTTCCGGAATGTTTGTTAACGAACCAAAGGATCCGGAATTGGGCCTTAAATGCATAGAACCGGAATTTGCTTTGAATCTTGATCCGGAGTTGAATGGTGGATCCGGAATACCTTTTTATTGGGCCGAAGTCCGAAAGTCGCATGGATCCGGTATTTAAGTCTGGGCTTTAACAACTAAGTTCCGGAATTGGGCTACACTAAGTTTAATATCCAGAAGTGAGCCTAACTGATTTTTGGATCCGGAACTCCCATTACAGACCGGATTGTGTAGTTATGTTTAGATCCGGAATCTCATCTAACTGTATCCGGATTTGGGGAAATTGTTGTTGGGCCGTAAGTCCGGTATAAAATTAAGGGAGTCTGGAATTTATTTCCTTTGGGCCTTAAGCCCGGCATTTAATTAAAGTGGATCCGGAATGTTTATAGTTTGGCCGTGATTAATGAATCCGATATTTAAACTAAATTATAAGATTTGGATGTAATGTTTGGGGCCGGTAAGCAAGTCCAATAATCATGATTTTTGGATTAGAAGGGTATCGTATCAATTAGATAACTTTGGGTTAAGTTCGTAAGCAAGATCGAGTAACAATTGTTAGATTAATGATGTGCGTTTCCTAAAAATTATAGGTGTTCCATCTAGAGATCGGAAGCCTAAGTAAGAGGTCGTGAAACGAGAAGAACAGGTGAGTTCCCTAAACCCTTTTTACACGAAATGAGATGCTAAATATTTTACTGATTATGGTTCATTTATGAGCTTGAATTGTTTACCAACTGTTACGTATGCTTTCCCATGAAAAGTATGTTTTTAATTAAAGGACTATTTAGCAACATGAAATGATTTATAAAGATTTGTAAAGGTTTCACGTTTCATGATTTATGATGAGCTATGTGTATGTTATGTGGAGTCGGTCTGCACAGTGGGATCTGAGTACCTCGGGATCCGATGATCCCTTGGGCATTTGTGACGAGCTTGTAGGAGGGAATTCGTTTCCTTCCTACTCGGATAGAGGGGAGTCTGCTTGGGCCCCGATATGTCTGGAGTTGAAGGTGTTGTCAAGAGGTTGGAAGCGGAGAGAATTACCGGTGTGGTTAAATGTAGGAGGTCGTTCTGGAAAGATGTATCCATGATGATGGAACACCTCGTGTGGGCGTATATATTATACCAATCTGTGAGGGAATGTGCCCTGTCTATGAAATGATTTGGAATCGCAAAGAACTAGCAAGAATCGAATATGTTTGAGTTAGTCGGGAACTCGTGAGTTGTTGATTTAGAGTTGGTAAAAGACAAAGTAGCGAGATAAACTCGGTTAGGCGGAGGAATATGAAGGCAAGTTCGAATTGTGTACGAATGACCACGAGAGACCCGGTCTGCAGTGTGATGTTATGGGTGGAGAATGTGCGGGTGAGTAGTGGCATCAATTGCCAAGATAAATGTGCCAGCCCGTGTTGTAGTAATGTGATGTTAGAAAGAGGAAGCATCAGGTGGAAGCCTTTTCGAGGATTTTGGATGAGGTGTCCGATTTGATAATCAAGTTGTTAGAGCACGTGGTTTGTAAGTTGGCTTTGTGATATGGCTATTTCGGAATAGAATGTCGGAGCAGCAGTGGGTGGTTACCCAAAGGAGAAGCCAAGTGTTTTTGGTTGTGGGCGTCGCTAAGTAAGTATATTCTTGGAATCATTGGAAATTTAAAGAATATGATGTATGGGTTAGTCAAAATGTGGTGTAGGAGATGCGAAATCTTTAAAGAATGCGAATTGTTTCATATGTGTGAAAGAATTATCCGAAATAGTAATAGTTGGAGATCAAAGAATGTGAAGTAACTTCGAACACTGGTGTCGTTTCTAGATGACTTGGTTGAATTCCTTAGGTTAGAATTTCAATGCAACTGTTTGGTTATGTATAGTAATGAGAAAGTGTTATCAGCATGTGGAAAGGTCGAAAAAAGAGGGGCAAGTAATGTTTGGTGGGCAGTGCTCCACGCTAACATGGGGAGGCGAAGATAGTATGACGGGCTAAGTGAGTAGGTTAGAAGCAGTAAGCTGGTCAGTAACACCGAAAAGGTGGAGTAGTGTGTGTGTAGATTGACACCGATAAGTGTGCGAACTCCTGGTAAGAGTATGGAGGACGGGGATTGGTGTATGTTTTTTTAAGTGCGGGGAAGAAGTGGAAAGGGGCAGTTGAATGGGTTTGAGTTGGTAATGTTGTGAGAAATGTTTAGGCGAACTGGTCGTTCAGTGATAAGCTATTGAGAATGTTTTATGTGAGCCTGGTTACTCCTCCGTGTTGAGTGAGGGTAACTGAAGTTATGTTATAAGTTTGGACGCTTGTGGCAAGCAGGGAAGAATTGATGTGTCTTCAGGTTAAATTCAATTCGGATAGGTGATCAATCCAATGAGGGATTTTGGGGGTTCCTGTTTTTAACTACTTATAAGTGTGGAGTGATGAAGTGGTGAGAACGTACGAAATGGTTGAGGAGCCGTAGCCGATGTGTTTCGAGAAGAGGAGGTGTTATCTACAATAGACTAATGTCGGTTTGGGAGAAAAGCGAAGTGGACTACGTTTTGGGAACCGTTGAAGTTATGGAAGTTGAGTAGGTAGTGTTCGATCTTGTGGTACCCAACGAGATTTGAGAAGAATTCATAGTGCGTTGCACGTCTCTTTTTTTGGAGAGCAAATGTTGGAAATGAGATGATGGCGAACTTGCAAGAAATACTGACTATGAGAAGTTGACTTATGTCAAAGAACCGATAGAAAGCGTGAACAGTAAGATTCGCAAAATGAGGAACAAAAGGGTCCGGCTAGTAAAGGTCCAGCGTAGGCATCCTAAGGGACAAGAGGCAGCTTGAGAAGTAGAAGCGGACATGAGGTCCAGTTATCCTCATCTCTTCGATAATGGAATTCCGGAGACGGAATTCTTTTGAGAGGGGGGGAGTGTTGTAATAACCGAGATTTTTATCGGAAGGATTAAGTTTCGTGGAGAAATTGTAAAGTTTAAAGTTTGGCGGTCGGTTTTGGAAATTGAGAAAAAGGTATAAAAACCCATTTTTTAGCACAAAACCCTAGGAGAATTTTATTATTGTGTGTGTGGCGGCTAGAAGAGAGAGAGCAGAGAAGGGGAGAATTCAATGTCTCAAGATCAAATTGGAGAAAGGAAAGATCATCAACCATCAAATTGGAAGAAGAGAGGAACTTGGAATTAGGTTCTATATCGATTCTTCTACCAGGTAAATCTCCACTTCAATTCGTATTTCAGAGTTCTACTGGGTTGTTTGAGTTGCTTGGGGATTTCTGTGTTGAAGAGTTTTAAATGCCTAAATGGATTTAGATAATCATAGCCGAATAGATTAATCATTTGGTGGAGAAAGAAACGTGGTAATCGATGGTAATGGATTAATTATTTGTACCAGTATTAATCAGTATCGCATCGCCTTGACATTTGCGAGGTTCCAGAATGTTTGTTAACGAACCAAAGGATCCGGAATTGGGCCTTAAATGCATAGAACCGGAATTTGCTTTGAATCTTGATCCGGAGTTGAATGGTGGATCCGGAATACCTTTTTATTGGGCCGAAGTCCGAAAGTTGCATGGATCCGGTATTTAAGTCTGGGCTTTAACAACTAAGTTCCGGAATTGGGCTACACTAAGTTTAATATCCAGAAGTGAGCCTAACTGATTTTTGGATCCGGAACTCCCATTACAGACCGGATTGTGTAGTTATGTTTAGATCCGGAATCTCATCTAACTGTATCCGGATTTGGGGAAATTGTTGTTGGGCCGTAAGTCCGGTATAAAATTAAGGGAGTCTGGAATTTATTTCCTTTGGGCCTTAAGCCCGGCATTTAATTAAAGTGGATCCGGAATGTTTATAGTTTGGCCGTGATTAATGAATCTGATATTTAAACTAAATTATAAGATTTGGATGTAATGTTTGGGGCCGGTAAGCAAGTCCAATAATCATGATTTTTGGATTAGAAGGGTATCGTATCAATTAGATAACTTTGGGTTAAGTTCGTAAGCAAGATCGAGTAACAATTGTTAGATTAATGATGTGCGTTTCCTAAAAATTATAGGTGTTCCATCTAGAGATCGGAAGCCTAAGTAAGAGGTCGTGAAACGAGAAGAACAGGTGAGTTCCCTAAACCCTTTTTACACGAAATGAGATGCTAAATATTTTACTGATTATGGTTCATTTATGAGCTTGAATTGTTTACCAACTGTTACGTATGCTTTCCCATGAAAGGTATGTTTTTAATTAAAGGACTATTTAGCAACATGAAATGATTTATAAAGATTTATAAAGGTTTCACGTTTCATGATTTATGATGAGCTACGTGTATGTTATGTGGAGTCGGTCTGCACAGTGGGATCTGAGTACCTCGGGATCCGATGATCCCTTGGGCATTTGTGACGAGCTTGTAGGAGGGAATTCGTTTCCTTCCTACTCGGATAGAGGGGAGTCTGCTTGGGCCCCGATATGTGTGGAGTTGAAGGTGTTGTCAAGAGGTTGGAAGCGGAGAGAATTACCGGTGTGGGTAAATGTAGGAGGTCGTTCTGGAAAGATGTATATATGATGATGGAACACCTCGTGTGGGCGTATAGATTATACCGATCTGTGAGGGAATGTGCTCTGTCTATGAAATGATTTGGAATCGCAAAGAACTAGCAAGAATCGAATATGTTTGAGTTAGTCGGGAACTCGTGAGTTGTTGATTTAGAGTTGGTAAAAGACAAAGTAGCGAGATAAAGTCGGTTATGCGGAGGAATATGAAGGCAAGTTCGAATTGTGTACGAATGACCACGAGAGACCTGGTCTGCAGTGTGATGTTATGGGTGGAGAATGTGCGGGTGAGTAGTGGCATCAATTGCCAAGATAAATGTGCCAGCCCGTGTTGTAGTAATGTGATGTTAGAAAGAGGAAGCATCAGGTGGAAGCCTTTTCGAGGATTTTGGATGAGGTGTCCGATTTGTTAATCAAGTTGTTAGAGCACGTGGTTTGTAAGTTGGCTTTGTGATATGGCTATTTCGGAATAAAATGTCGGAGCAGCAGTGGGTGGTTACCCAAAGGAGAAGCCAAGTGTTTTTGGTTGTGGGCGTCGCTAAGTAAGTATATTCTTGGAATCATTGGAAGTTTAAAGAAGATGATGTATGGGTTAGTCAAAATGTGGTGTAGGAGATGCGAAATCTTTAAAGAATGCGAATTGTTTCATATGTGTGAAAGAATTATCCGAGAAAGTAATTGTTGGAGATCAAAGAATGTGAAGTAACTTCGAACACTGGTGTCGTTTCAAGATGACTTGGTTGAATGCCTTAGGTTAGAATTTCAATGCAACTGTTTGGTTATGTATAGTAATGAGAAAGTGTTATCAGCATGTGGAAAGGTCGAAAAAGAGGGGCAAGTAATGTTTGGTGGGCGGTGCTCCACGCTAACGTGGGGAGGCGAAGATAGTATGCCGGGCTAAGTGAGTAGGTTAGAAGCAGTAAGCTGGTCAGTAACACCGAAAAGGTCGAGTAGTGTGTGTGTGTAGATTGACACCGATAAGTGTGCGAACTCCAGGTAAGAGTATGGAGGACGGGGATTGGTGTATGTTTTTTTAAGTGCGGGGAAGAAGTGGAAAGGGGCAGTTGAATGGGTTTGAGATGGTAATGTTGTGAGAAATGTTTAGGCGAACTGGTCGTTCAGTGATAAGCTATTGAGAATGTTTTGTGTGAGCCTGGTTACTCCTCCGTGTTGAGTGAGGGTAACTGAAGTTATGTTATATGTTTGGACGCTTGTGGCAAGCAGGGAAGAATTGATGTGTCTTCAGGTTAAATTCAATTCGGATAGGTGATCAATCCAATGAGGGATTTTGGGGGTTCCTGTTTTTAACTACTTATAAGTGTGGAGTGATGAAGTGGTGAGAACGTACGAAATGGTTGAGGAGCCGTAGCCGATGTGTTTCGAGAAGAGGAGGTGTTATCTACAATAGACTAATGTCGGTTTGGGAGAAAAGCGAAGTGGACTACGTTTTGGGAACCGTTGAAGTTATGGAAGTTGAGTAGGTAGTGTTCGATCTTGTGGTACCCAACGAGATTTGAGAAGAATTCATAGTGCGCTGCACGTCTCTTTTTTTGGAGAGCAAATGTTGGAAATGAGATGATGGCGAACTTGCAAGAAATACTGACTATGAGAAGTTGACTTATGTCAAAGAACCGATAGAAATCGTGAACAGTAAGATTCGCAAAATGAGGAACAAAAGGGTCCGGCTAGTAAAGGTCCAGCATAGGCATCCTAAGGGACAAGAGGCAGCTTGAGAAGTAGAAGCGGACATGAGGTCCAGTTATCCTCATCTCTTCGATAATGGAATTCCGGGGACGGAATTCTTTTGAGAGGGGGGGGGGGTGTTGTAATAACCGAGATTTTTATCAGAAGGATTAAGTTTCGTGGAGAAATTGTAAAGTTTAAAGTTTGGGGGTCGGTTTTGGAAATTGAGAAAAAGGTATAAAAACCCCTTTTTGAGCACAAAACCCTAGGAGAATTTTATTATTGTGTGTGTGGCGGCTAGAAGAGAGAGAGCAGGGAAGGGGAGAATTCAATGTCTCAAGATCAAATTGGAGAAAGGAAAGATCATCAACCATCAAATCGGAAGAAGAGAGGAACTTGGAATCAGGTTCTATATCGATTCTTCTACCAGGTAAATCTCCACTTCAATTCGTATTTTAGAGTTCTACTGGGTTGTTTGAGTTGCTTGGGGATTTCTGTGTTCAAGAGTTTTAAATGCCTAAATGGATTTAGATAATCATAGCCGAATAGATTAATCATTTGGTGGAGAAAGAAACGTGGTAATCGATGGTAATGCATTAATTATCTGTACCAGTATTAATCAGTATCGCATCGCCTTGACATTTGCGAGGTTCTGGAATGTTTGTTAACGAACCAAAGGATCCGGAATTGGGCCTTAAATGCATAGAACCAGAATTTGCTTTAAATCTTGATCCGAAGTTGAATGGTGGATCCGGAATACCTTTTTATTGGGCCGAAGTCCGAAAGTCGCATGGATCCGGTATTTAAGTATGGGCTTTAACAACTAAGTTCCGGAATTGGGCTACACTAAGTTTAATATCCAGAAGTGAGCCTAACTGATTTTTGGATCCGGAACTCCCATTACAGACCGGATTGTGTAGTTATGTTTAGATCCGGAATCTCATCTAACTGTATCCGGATTTGGGGAAATTGTTGTTGGGCCGTAAGTCCGGTATAAAATTAAGGGAGTCTGGAATTTATTTCCTTTGGGCCTTAAGCCCGGCATTTAATTAAAGTGGATCCGGAATGTTTATAGTTTGGCCGTGATTAATGAATCCGATATTTAAACTAAATTATAAGATTTGGATGTAATGTTTAGGGCCGGTAAGCAAGTCTAATAATCATGATTTTTGGATTAGAATGGTATCGTATCAATTAGATAACTTTGGGTTAAGTTCGTAAGCAAGATCGAGTAACAATTGTTAGATTAATGATGTGCGTTTCCTAAAAATTATAGGTGTTCCATCTAGAGATCGGAAGCCTAAGTAAGAGGTCGTGAAACGAGAAGAACAGGTGAGTTCCCTAAACCCTTTTTACACGAAATGAGATGCTAAATATTTTACTGATTATGGTTCATTTATGAGCATGAATTGTTTACCAACTTTTACGTATGCTTTCCCATGAAGAGTATGTTTTTAATTAAAGGACTATTTAGCAACATGAAATGATTTATAAAGATTTATAAAGGTTTCACGTTTCATGATTTATGATGAGCTATGTGTATGTTATGTGGAGTCGGTCTGCACAGTGGGATTTGAGTACCTCGGGATTCGATGATCCCTTGGCCATTTGTGACGACTGACGAGCTTGTAGGAGGGAATTCGTTTCCTTCCTACTCGGATAGAGGGGAGTCTGCTTGGGCCCCGATATGAGGCGAGAGGGGAGTCTGCTTGGGCCCCGATCGCGGTTAGCTAATGAGATTCTGGAACACTGTGCAGTTACCATGTTTGACGCTTTATGTGGATATGATTAATGTATTTATGAAATGATTTTATTACTGTTGTTTAAAGTCGTTTTCGGAGGGAATTCACTAGACCGTTTGGACTAACCCTCACTTTTCAAAAACTAAACCATTTTTAGGTAAGCGAGTAGTAGGAGGCTCTGGCAAGTGAGCAGGGCAGGACTTGAGATTAATGCAGATAGAAGTTGTGCCACTCATGCTTTTAGTAGTTAGTCATTCTCAGTTGTGTATAGGTTGTTTCCGCCAACCTAAGCTTTGAGACGGATGTAATGTAAATTTTGGGACCCAGTTATGTAATGTTTATGATTTGTTGCTATGCATGTCCTGTTTTAGACTGGGTTGTTACACCAAGTTTGATCTACTATTTGATCTTCTCAGTCCTAATCTCTATATTTTTCTTTTAAATTAAGTAATAGATTGTTTAGTTATTTTTAAATAGACAATGTTATATATTAAAGTGGGTTGAGATGAGATTATCAATTTAAATTGAATACAGTTGCACTATATAAATTTTGATCGAGTCAATTTAATTTTTGAATTATTTTTGGAAATATAGAATGTGATAATCATCAAGAATGACATTTTAGTTTAATTGAGTCATTTGTAATATCCTAAAGTTCGTGGTATTTAACTAATGTTAATCCTCTATAAATTGTAATTATCTCATGTTTGTTATGGATATGGATATTAATATGTTATTAGTTAATAATATTTATTATTATGTATTGCCAATTAATCTATTCAGAAATTGATTCAATAATCTAACTTGAAAATCAGGTCGATGGATTTTATTTAGGCAAATATAAATTTATTTGATTCAAGATCCATTATAGATTCATAGTCATATATCTATTTTATGCATCAACAATTTAATTAAAACAAATTAATTTGATTATAATAATTTTGGTTAATAAACTGAGTGAATCTGTTGATACAATTACTCAATGTCTAGTGTAATGCATTGGGCTAATGTGACTCTTATTGTATTTGTCCTGTTAAAATTATTTTAGTGGATTTGTTGAGCATATTAAATCCAAATTTAGCCCATATTTAGTTAATCTCATTTAAGTTATTTTGGGTCAATCATCGTTTATGTATATACGAGATATTATTTAACAGTTTCTTTTTGGCTTTCGATGTGATTCAAACTTTGGGTCAATAATTTAATCTGGATAATTTTAGAGCTAAATTAAGATTAATTTTAGGTTAATTAATTTTAAGTGTATTTTAAGTTATTTGCATTTAAAATTAATTTTGGATTGTGAAATACAAAAATTAATATACATGTTCATAAAACTGTGCTATAGAAGTTTATAAAAGATCTTGGGATTCACATCTCAAAATATGATTCATTTACCTTAACTTGAGCAATATTCATCAAAAACTTTAATTCAAGACATGAAAACTCCTACAAGTTTGTAAGTTCAACATTGTTCTAAATTTAGAGTTGTCTTGATTATTGGCTAAAGTGTGTTCAAATCTAAAGCATTAATGCTAAAACAATATGGTTATCAATATATCGTACATGGGTTTATGGATTATTCAGATATCTTTATAAATCATATAATTCAAATATTGAATAACCATTGACACCTAATTGATAAACAAACTTTTGTGAATTTTTAAACAATCCTAATATCTCCCAACCTATATAAAAATTGGATTGTTTACCTTAATCAATTCACAAACTATAGAAACTTGACTGAAATTTTTCTAAACCATAAGATCATGTTGCCATAGCAATTGATATCTTCAGAGAAAACTTATACAGATTAATCAGTCAACACTTGTGTATCTCAAATCATATTTACTTAAATTATATTCTTCCATAGAAGAGGCATTCTGAGTAATTTTGGTTTAAGAACGTCACATATAAACATATATGTCTATCTTTATACTTTAAAACTCTTCTTATCCATAGATTTGATTGTTTTCATTGGATAACTGATATGTGTAGTGTGCAGTGTGATGATACATAACTTTTAAATATTGAGTTTTATACTACCATAAGTATTACTTGATATTTGTATTCAGTTATGGGGTTAAGATAATGATTAATTACGAATGACAACTTATATATATATATATATATATATATATTCTTTTGATTGTCTTGTTTTTAGGTTTTGTCAGTTTTAACTTGATCCATATCTTGACCGGTTCCAACTATAAACAATGGAGATCATAGATAGAATTTTACTTTCAGCTTAATTAAGAGATTTTTGTCATTTGAATGTTTTTTAGAATACAACACCATAGCAGGCACGAAAGAACCATCCTTAGAGAAGTTTTTGCAAATCCTTATCTGTAACAACCCGACCAAAACCAGCCAAACATTAATCCAACAAATTGAATCAAAATTGCCAAACATGGCCCACACAATGTCAATAACAAAATTACAACTGAGAAATATATATCTATGCTACTTTATAAAAATTGTAAAACGGTTATTTTCTAACATTCAGTTATCTAAATCCCCTCTCTCCCCCTCTCACCACGTCCAGTCATCTTCTCCAACTTCTCCCCAAAATTGAAACTTTAAACTGCTTTCCTTCTACTGTTACTCCTTCCCACGTTCCGTATATTCTTCTCCTTCCCCACATTTCTGCACCAATTTCTCTCCTAAATTGCTATGTTATCAACCCACCCTCTGTAACCGCATTCTCATAACTTCTTTAAAACATTCAAGAATACCATTTACTATGCATCCTACCACCCACGAATCCTAGATGAGGAGGACGAAAGGGGATTCTACAAATTCATCATGCCTAGAGTCGGTTTCTGCTCGTCGTCTCGACATTTGGTAAACCCTAATGGTTCGATTTATGCTTTTTCAGAAGAACGAAAAAGATTGAGAAGATTGAAACTTGAAAGCTCGTCGTGGTTCCTCCAACATTGTCGCTCTTGCCGCCCCTTCCCTATACATCACCACCCCTGGTATAGTTTGCTTGATGCTTTCTTCTCCTATTTGTTCGATTTATTATTTCTTTTTTGTTACTTGTTTGGTATGGTTTGTTTTATGAAATACTTGTTGTCTCATTGCTTTTGATTTCAATAGACCTATATTTCTGCTTCCATTTTTTTCTGCTCCTGATTTTAATTCATTTAAACAGATGTTGTGTTTGATTCATTGCTCAGATTTCTTCTTCGTGTATTGCGCTCCAGGTTTGACTTCTCCATCGCTTTTCATTTCTACTTGGGTTTCAATAATCAATTTATGCTTTTTCTCCATCTCAGATCAAATTCATCCCTTATTTTAACGTGTGCTTTTTCTCATTGTGTTTCTTAATTGTTGTGTTTTTTCTATGACTGTAGGTGGATGCGATTTGAATACATGGAGAAATATTAAGTGTTTGGTATCTATCACATGTGGTATTGTTCAGTTAATGGTATTGTTTCCTATTACTGATGTTGATAACCGTCACCCATAAGGCCGACTCCGTTTTTCTTTTAACACCCTCTACGATCCATACAAGGAAGGCATCGATTTTGTTTGTGGGTACCCATTTAGCCTCCGTGAAGGTGTCCCGGCTGCTGTTTCCGACGATCTCTGGCTCAACATCCCCGATTATGATGCCCCCACTCAGCTTGTGAAACCTCGCGAAAGGAACACTAGGTACAAAACCCAGTCTAATCTTGACCTTTCCTTTTCTTGGTGCACCAAGATGGATTTTTTACTAATGTTTTTTTGCCATTTCTTATCAGGTCTGTGATGCAACTTTGACCATACCAAAAGGAACCTTCTTCCCTATGTGTGGAATGAATTTGCTTTCGACCGTAAGGTCATCGGCCCAGCAATGTACTTCGGCCTTAAATCGTTTCATTTGTTGTCATGTACCTCGTGCCTAATCACTAATATATATTATTTATAGAACTGAAGATCCACTGTCACCAAACATCTGAAAAGATTAGATTGTAGATGGATATTATACAATTAGTTGAACCATCGTATGTAATTAGGTGAAAATACACATTGAAAGACAATCATCTGATTAGGTAAAATTGAATATTGTGAGAAGATTTTTAAATCCCAGTTTGAGTTGTATTAACTTAAATAGTCAGATCTTTTCCATTGGTTAGTGGGAGTTGTGAAAAGAAAACAGCTCCTTCTCGGCATCAGTTACCTTTTGTGGCTTTGGTTGGGAATGGTTGGAGCTGTATGAAGTGATACTCTCGAGTACATTTTCTTTTCTTAGGGTACAGTTGGGTTTGCAATACAATAGCACCTTGGGTTCTTTGTAGTTGATTTTCAATCGAACTCATATGATCTGTGAAACAGGGTATCACATATCAAAAAAATTGATCCATTAATGGTCGGATATTTGGATGGTCCATTTGGAAATGATTACAGAGTGCATAGGTTGTTAGAATCAGTAGAAATTATTTAAAAAAACTGAAAATTCTCAGAAGAATTGTTCAAGTTGGGAAAAACCCTAAAAAAGGTTCATTGAACAGGAGATGGAGGGAGTATTTTATTTAGTGAAGCCAAGAGGGAGATTTTGTGCCTTTACTTGCATACCATTGATAAACAGGTTGTAAAGACTGATGACTGTGTTGGCCTGGAGGTTGAAAAGTTGGTGGCTTCACTTCCAGAGGGTGGTGTTCTTCTTCTTGTGAATGTGAGGTTTTACAAGGAGGAAGAAAAGAACGATCCTGCTTTTGTAGAAAAGCTTGCATCAATAGTTGATCTTTATGTAAACGATGCTTTTGGAACTGCGCATAGAGCCCATGCCTCAACGGAGGGAGTGATTATTCTTGAGGCCATCTGTTGCAGGTTTCCTTTTGCAAAAGGTTTGATGGCTGAGCTTTAGATCCTAATAAGTATTATGACCATACTAATGTGTTCAAGAACAAAGTAGAACTTTTATGATGAGCATTAGTGCTTTCATTTGATAAGCCAAAGTTTTCTGCAATTTACGTTTAACTGTTTGTTTTTGCTTTAGGAATTGGATTATCTTGACAGGGCAGTTTCAAACCCGAAGAGGCCATTTGCTGCCATTGTAGGTGGTTCAAAGGTCTCATCCAAGATTAGAGTCATCGAGTCCCTCTGGGAAAAAATGTGACATATTGCTTTTGGGTGGAGGAATGATCTTCACATTTTACAAGGCACAAGGCCTATCAGTGGGATCGTATTTGGTGGAGGAAGACAAGCTTGATCTTGCTACTACACTCCTCTCTAAGGCCAAAGAGAAAGGAGTATCCCTCTTGTTACCAACCGATGTGGTGGTTGCATACAAGCTTGCACGTGATGCAAACAGCAAGGTTGCTTATTCTTATTTGTCATGCTAGCTTTCTGACTTGT
Organism: Saussurea involucrata; assembly: GCA_033807775.1. Classification (NCBI taxonomy): domain Eukaryota; kingdom Viridiplantae; phylum Streptophyta; class Magnoliopsida; order Asterales; family Asteraceae; genus Saussurea; species Saussurea involucrata. Next base: position 15,970,552 of record CM066318.1, on the reverse strand, counting down.
GAAACATGAAAAAAAAATTCATTATACCTTACATGGATGCATATTTTCTATCTATATTAGAACTAATACCTGGTTAGAAATTAAGTGAAGAACTATTTTTATCTTCTTCTTTTGACTTGTGCAGATTGTACCGGCATCTGCTATCCTTGATGGTTGGATGGGATTAGATATTGGACCAGTTTCTGTCAAGACATTCAATGACGCCTTGGAGACCACCAAAACTGTAATTTGGAATGGACCTATGGGAGTGTTTGAGTTTGACAAATTTGCAGTTGGAACTTAGGTGCGTTCTTTATAGCTACTAACTGGTCCATTAAACTTTCTTTTTCATCTGAACTGCGTTGTTGTTTTAGCCCCAAAATAACTACTTCCCCGTCAAAAGAATTGTTAATTAACTTCTAATTTTTAGAGAATCGATCTCAAAATAGAACATAGGAAACCAAAAAGAGTCGTGTGTGTTTTACTCTTGATTTTGCCTAGAATCTAGAGTGCGACTTTGGATGAATTTCATGATTTCTATGAAAAGTGTGTTTATTTTAAGCATTTGAGAAGCATGTGAATGTGATTACAGGCAGTTGCAAAGAAGCTAGCTGAACTTAGTGGAAAGGGGGTGACTACAATCATTGGAGGTGGAGATTCAGTTGCAGCTGTAGAGAAAGTTGGAGTAACTGGAGTGATGAGCCACATCTCAACAGGTGGGGTGCAAGTTTGGAGTTGTTGGAAGGCAAAACACTCCCTGGTGTTGATGCTCTTGATGAAGCAGTCTCTATTCATGTGTAAGACATATATATACACTTCTAAATTCTGATTTGATTTTTCTTTATTTATATATCTGGTTGTTGATCCCGATTTTACTCAACAATGATTTAAGTATCTATTAGTTCAAACAAATAAGGGTGCGGAAGCGTTTTAATCGAACTAATAAGATATTGTTTGGTAGAAGAACACACAGAATCAAGTAAACAAAGTATAAATAGACAAAAGATTAACTCAATGATTCACTTTGTATTGATTCAAATAAGAACACCAAGAACACCGAATGTATAATAGAATTCTGCTCTAAAGGGTGTGTGTGTCGTGCAAAGCTTAATAGAAGAGCTCAACATGAGCCTTCTATTTATACTATTCACAAGGGGACAAGTTCTAGACAATAAGGACTAAAGGTACAAGACACGATCGTGGGACTGCTACTGGTACAACGTTAACATAGTGCGTCGCAATTCTGCAAAGGTTGTAACCCATCAGAGGTTGACACGTGGAGTTGTCAGGGCACGCCTTGTACAAATGATCTTCAGGATCTTCGTACAGCACAGGCACGTGAGAAGCATGAGTGTCTTTGTCTTGAACATCAGGATTCTTCTAAGTTATCAGTCTTCATACCACAGAGGCTCTGTGGTCTTGTCCTCTGTGAACGTCTTCTGCTGAGGCTTCATTCGGATCTTCTATCGGTGTCTTGGCAGAAGCTCTGTCGGTGTCTTTACACTTACCCTATTTTTCAATACTTCTATAAGAAGTAGAAGTTGGAGCTAACAATCTCCCCCTAAGTATTGAAAAATAAAAAATTGGAAAATGCATGGTTTTCTAAGCTAAGAACACGACAAGAGGTATTTGACCTCTGTTGAATGTTTGCTTTCATATAAGATTATGCCAGAGGCATTTACATATGATTATAGTGCATGATATGAAAAGTAACTTGGAGTTGACTATTTATCATATGCTCTTTCATCGTTTCTCTTGTCATTTTAGAGAGTTTTGAGGAGAGCGTATTGATTTCCCACTGAAATTTTTCCTTTTCCTCACTTGACACACCGTCGGATTTCTCAGATTTGAGTTTCTCAATCTCAGAGATTAGCACTTTCTTTTCGTTTTGAAAATTAGACCTTTCTTTCTCAAACGACTCCTCCAACTCGACAATCTTTGCTTCCAAGATGAGAGGGGGAACATAGAGTTTAAACTCATCCGTCTCAGTCTTGGTTGCAGGTGCTACATCCTCATCCTTCTTGGAGGAATCCTTGGGTGTATCTACCTTGTAGGGGTCGAAGTAGTCATTGGAAAGGTACTTTTTGTTCTTTTGATACGAGTAGTTTAAAGGTTCATAACAAAATGGAAGTTGAATTCCTCGTTTGTGTGTGCGTTTATGTTCCTCGGTTTCCTCCTCCTTTTCTGGTTCAAGAGGACCAGTCCATTGAATTGCGTACTCTGGATACTTTTTATCTAATCCATAGCAAGCAAAATCATACATAGTAGGGACTTGATATCTTCCCTTTTTCAGATAATGTGGGTTATCATATCCGATTCCCCATTCTTTGTTAAAGTACGTGAACTCTTTGGGTTTGTTCAAAAAATGGTTTGATCAGTTTAACCCCTTTTGTGGAGTTTGGTTTCAAGATCTAGAATTTTAGCTACATACTCCTTGTGTTGAATTTGAAGAGAAGAACATTGATAAGTAATGTCTTCTTTCTCATTCAAGCACTGATCAAACTGACGTTGGAGATCAGATAATCTGGCCCTTAAGTCTTTAGGTGCTAATGAAAGGATTTTGCATCTGTCTTTTAAATCAGCATTTTCAGACTTATACTTCTCAGTTAATTTAATTTGAGCATTAAGCTTTTCAGTTATTGAAATAATTTCAAGCTTTTGTTCTTCATTTGTGGCCTTGAGGGAGTTTGCCTTTTCTGTGATGGTTTGCAGTTGAAGTATGAAGTTTTGTAAGCAAGAGTCACATACCTGATTTGTTGTTGCCTTGTCTTCATCCGTAGACGATTGATATCCCATGAAAGCATCAGCACCTTCATAATCGTCCTCATTATCAGATCTGCCTAGCCAGTACTCATTTTCAGCGAACATTGCCTCCCCAGCCTCCTTCTGTCTGGCCAGTGCAAGCTTAGCCTCATAATAGTGAGAGTTCTTCACTGTAGGTTGACGGCAGTCTTTAGCGAAGTGACCGAGTTTCCCGCAGTTGTAGCATTTCACAGGTTCATCTCGCTTCTTCCAGTCACCTTTCTCTGTCTTCTCCTTCTTCTCAGATCTATCTTGCTCTTCTACCTTCTTCTTTCCTTCATACCGATCCTTATAGTCGTGACACTTATTGGAGGAGGTGGAGTAGCGTTGACTATTGGAAGACGGCTTCTTATAGAACTTTTGTTGTTGAAAGGATTTAGTCAGAAGGGCAATAGCTTTCATTAAGTCTGATGCTTCATCATCATCATCATCACCGTCTTTCTCGTCTTCAGGTTCTAACTCGGAGGAGCTTTGCTGTGGACCGCGTCTGGATTGATTGCTTGAAGATTTCCCTAGTTTGGAAGTCATGAGGGCAATCGGGTCAGCAGATGGTTTTGGCTCATTCTTCTTCTCTCCCAGAAGCTCATTCACTTCATCTTCGTCTTGGAGAAGTGTCTCATACAGTTCATTGATGATGATGTTCTCTATCAAGTTGTTGTGCTTGACATGAGAAGCATACACTTTCCATTCAGGTAGCAAGTTGTTGAGGAACTTTAGTGCATTCTCAGTATTGGAACGAACAATTTTATTCTTGTTCGGTTCATTGAGGAGTAGACAAAAACGTTCATAGGTCTGGGTAAGGGATTCACCGTTGTGCCGCTTGAACCCATCGAACTTGGTTATCGCGCTATTTATCTTCAGCTGATTTCCTACAACGCTCCCTCGCATCATTTTGGCTACTTGGTCCCACATGCCCTTAGTCGTGTCTTTGTAACTGTCTATGGTAGTGTAGATAGAATTAGGAAGGGCTTGAATCAGATATCTCTTTGCATGCTTTTCACCTTCAGTCATGCCTCTTTCAAATTTTGTCATCTCAGCAAGAGTCTTCTCCTCACGTCGAGCTATTGCAGTTGCAGCTATGTCCTTCATTGGCTTGGCAATTGGGCCATGATCCAGAGCTCTCTTGATGTACTCATAGTTATCCTTGGACTCTATGAAGATCATGAACCTATCTCGCCATTGGCTGTACTCGTTCGGATAGAGACACGGTGGCTTGGTGTCAGTGCCAATTGCGAGAGCATCACGAGAAGTAGACATCTTCGGTTGCAACGGAGTGATCGTCAGACGTGTAGATTGATTCAAAGGGTAAACCTAACGCAAGTCACTAAAAGTGAAATCCTAACGCAGGGTCTACGAGTGATTTGACTAACCTGAACTTACTGGATAGGAATCCAAATAAGTGATCTGATCTGGAATTGTTCGGATCAGATTTGATGCAAATGGATCAATAACCAAAAACAGAAGTATCCGGATAAGATGAGGATACCGGATAATAGAATTGTCTGGATAACTGTAAGAGTCCGGATATCAGAAAGAATCCGGACAGAGTAAGCTTTCCGGATAACAGATACCACACACTTTTCCGGATAACTGAGGTTACCGGATGTGACCTGATTCCGGATGTGAAGTTTCCGGGTACTACGAAGTTTCCGGGTAAAATAGATTTCCGAATACTTTAAGTTATCCGGAACAATAATACCCGGATAGGTTTGAGATTAAGAGACTTACCCAGATGGATGACTTACCCGGAAGATTCGGGAGTCCGGTTGGCTGGAAGATCCCGAATGAAATTAACACAATTATCCGGGAACCTTGATTCTATCCGGAAAACGCGGCTGAGTTGTCCGGACAAATCGGCTGTTTGCTCAATTCGATTGGATTTTTTATTAGGGTTGCCCAAAATCAATCCTGGAAGATTAGTAACAATGCCAAACACAAAATAACACTAATCCAATCGATTTCAATGCAAAAAGAACACGTTTTGATGATAAAGATTCGATTTTTGATTAAGAACACTACCAAAAACTTTGAACTTATTTTGCAAAATTGACCAACCAAACGAACGAATTAGGATGTGAAAATTTGCAGAATTACTTATAATTATGATGCTAACACAACCCAACAAGCAAAATTGAACAATTTAAGCAGAATCACAGATTTGAAAAATCAAGAAAAGTCAGACGTGGAAAAGTCAAACTAACCAGAAATCAATGAATGAGACTTTGAATCGAATCCGTCTGTCTGCTCTGATACCAATTGTTAGTCCTAGATTGATCAGGTAACAACGATTCAATGAGGAATAACAAGAACAGATAATGATTTCAACTTGTCATCCCTCTCATATTCATTAATCAAGATAGTTTACAAATGTTTGAATGAAAAACAACTATCTCTCTCTAAAACAATTAAGCTCGCTAATGAATATGTGAATCGCTTAACCTAATTCTAAGGCTAACACTAACCTTAAATACCTAGGCTTTAGACAATAAGGCCTAAGCCCATTAAACACAATTAACTAAGCCCATTTAACAATTAAGGCTTTTACAAGAATAATAAATCTAATTAAGCTCTCTATAATTATTTATATATCTTTCAAATATGTAGGACATTTATTGTCCTAACAAGAATAATCCCATGCATGGATAAAATCTATCAGGATTAATGCCATTCTGTATTATACATATTAAATTTCTAGGTCTCTACGTTTAGAAACAGAAGGAAATAGAAATCAATCACTTTGTATATTCAGCTGTGTCATTGGATCTAAGACGAAATTGAGAGGAGAAATGCATAAAGAATTGCATACAGATCAATTAGTTTGGTTGAGACGGAGATGTTAGCGGAGAAGAGAGAGCGACGGTGGTTCAGATTTGTGTGACGACTTCTAATTCGCACCTAAAACCTTGGTACCTGCACTTCCACTTCCGGTTGAGAGGAAACTGAATCGATATGGTTACTTAGAGCATCTCCAACTTTGTCACCAATTTTAGCACCAAAAACATCAATTATATATAATATGGACCCAATGGAGTCCAATTGTTTTTAGTTTGATCTGAGCCCTTTAAATTAAACCCAACTTTTGAGTTGGGCCATTTAAAATCAATAAGCCTTCCATTCAGCACTCTTACAGTCTTAATCGTCCCTCTAATCTCTCTGTCGCCTCCTCTCCCCCTTTCTCTCTCACGATTTCAATAATCCACGTTCTGCAAACCGATTTCTTCCTCCCTCTCCACGTTCTCCAGATTTCTCTCTTTCTCACCCTATCTATCTTTCCCCCGACGTGTAGTATTCTCGCCAGAAAAATCGATCACCACCTTAAACCCTAACCCTAATATCCTGTCTCGATACATCAATCTGTTGGTTGCAGGTGTTCTCGCACGAAGCCACGATTTCAACCGATTTCAGTTGAATACCACCTCCCTCTCACACGATTTCAACCTAAAACTCTCATGGAGTCTCCTATAAATATCGATTTCTCCCTCCCACCCCCTGGTCCACGCTTTCTGTCGAAGTTGGAGGCTGAAGAAGAATTGGTGAATTTCAGGTATTTAGCTTCAACTACTCAGTTTATGCATTTTTGATTTGTTAGAATTTCTAAGATTTTGATATATGTTCTACTTGGATATGATAAAAGAAAGTATTTCCTTTGTGTTTAATCGAGATTGATATCACATGATTTATATTTCATCACCTCAAAATTGGGGACATTTAAGTAACTGGATTTTAATTGTTATCACATGTTTGCATTTCTTATAGGGTATCACTTCAGCTTATGTTATATAACATTGATTTGGGTATAAATGATTGGTTTGGTTTTATTTTATTTTAGATGATGAATGCTTACGGATACTGGTTTTTTTTTTCAATCAACTCATTTATATATAGGATCAAGGTCTGTTTTCGTCTATCATTTCTGGGTTTTTAAGTTCCTATCGTTTATATATATGTATATATATATATATGTTCCATTCTGGCACTTTGGTGAAGAGGACCGATGGGGAGGTTTGTGTTAATGCATTGTTCCTTTTTAATTATTGTGTGATAATATGGTTATTTATTTATTTATTTCTCAATAACTTATAAATTGAACATTTACCTACTTAATGTGTTGGATTCTTTCATTGTTGTGGTGAGAGAGGGCCAAATTATTGCATGTGCTGCTCTGTTTCCATTTTATAAAGACAAGTGCGGGGAGGTTGCTGCTATTGCTATTTCTCCCGACTGTACAGGACAAGGATAGGGAGACAATTTACTTGGTATGACTACTTTACCCTCTTTGCATCTTTAGCACAAACTCATTATATATATTGACGGTGTTTGTTGATATTTGCAAATTATATTGAGAAGAAAGCATCTGCTATAGGACTGCAAAGGCTTTTCTTGGTAGGAAATTTTAGTCATCACATAATTAAGGGTAGAATATGAAAGTGAAAGCCCTAATCCTCCCTTCTGCAACCTCCGTGAATAACTGTGCCACTGCTCGTGCTGCTCAGATCATGACAATTGTAATTGGTTATGATTTGGTGAGGTGGAACAAGAGTCTGGAGGCGCTTGCCATCAGGAAAAAAGTTGAGGTTCTTATGGAGAAGGCTGATTTTGCCATGGCTGAGATTCCGTTATCTCAGGTTAGTTGAATTAATGCGTTTTTTAATTGCAAAGTTCATGTAGATATTGTTGGAATTTGGAGCTTTTGGTTGCATTTCTTAATTCTTATAAGTAGGTTTTAGATTTTACTCAAAAATTTGGATAACTAACATCAATTTAATTGGGGGTAATTTGAAATGGGTCCTTTCTACTTTTTCCAATTTTGAATTTGGTTTCGTGGAAATTGGGGGTAATTGATTTCGTTGTGGGTTTAATTTATTTTTTTTCGAAATGAGTGACTCGAAAATTGGGGGTAATTTGAAATGGGTGTTTCCTAAATTTTTCAATTTTGAATTGGGTTTCGTGGAAATTGGATGCCATTATCGGATTTGACTCAATGAGTGAAGAAAATCTTGACCATATTCCAATTTTCTTGAAAACTTTTTGAAGAAATCCAAGTCAAATGGCATTTAACCCATGTTTATCGTTGCAAGAATCACTTGGTTTACATTTTTTTTGTTGAAATTTACAGCGATTTATGTGTTTTTGTTGATGATTTTATTGAATGTTGTTTGAAAAATTGCTGATTTACGTGTTTTTGTTGAATATTTACAGTGTCAATCGGGTAAATGGCTTTTCAAGAGCAAAGGAAGTGATAAATATTACGAAGGATATGTTCCCTTTACTTGTGCAAGAGTAACTTGACTTCTGGCTCGAAAAAGATATTCGTCAACGAGTTTGGGTACGTTTTCAAGAGCAAAAACGAGTCGGGTTTTGAGCAAAGATCGCAACTTTTTTCACAAAGTTTTATGCTGATTATATGTTTTATATTATTTTACAGGTGAGTCATGAGTGTACCAAAAGTTAAAGAAGTTTGCCAACAATCTTTGATGAAAGAAACCCCATAGTTTATGTCTCTTTATTTAGGATGAGAAACTGTGTAAGACGACAATTCTAAAGGGTTTGAGAAGCTCTTCATTTTATTGAAGTTTAATACCATTAAGTGTTTTTGTGTGAATATTTGTTGTATCAATGGATCAGTTATGTTTAATTGTATTTTGATGTGAATGTGCTAAAAAGACATTGATAATTCAATGTATGATAATTACTTGTATGCTTTACTTCAATTGAAATATACACTCCAATAGGCCTCTTTTATGGATAGATCTCTAGACAAATAGACTTTGTGAATTAATAATCACAGACGTATTTGTAAATATGAGTTATGATAAGATACATGACTTTCTTGTAAGTTGTAATATTATGGGCTAATGAACTTAAGTCCGTGTTGAGAGGTGATAGCATTCATATAAGAGGGTAACTATTTAGATAATGGTCAATGGTAAATAATGGGAGTGGATATTACATTAATTAGCATGTAAATCTTCTTATGAAATAATAGTGGAAAATAAATTATGCATGGTTTAGATTTGGATTATTTGGTTTTTCATTAGACAATATATGGTTTTGGGGGTAAATATGTAATTTGAACAAATAAGTTTATGCATTTTCAAATAAGTTAAAATGAATTAACTTATCAAAAACAACTTATTTGTGGTGGAGAAAAGTTATAAGCATTTTTTTCTTCAATCCAAACACTCAAAATAGCTTATTTGTGGTAGGAAAAAGCAATAAACAAATAAGTCAAAAAAATAAGCAATCCCAAACATTTGTGTTGGCTTTGAGTTGACATATCACTCCATCAAAGGATGGTAAACATGTAACCATTAAGGTTATTGATGCATAGATTAAATTCATGTCGTGTACCCGACCAACGGACGGATATAATACTAGTTTTGATGGGCCTAAGAGCATCTCCAATGCTAGCTTTTTAAAAGACTTTTTACTATTTAAAAAAATCTTTTTAATGGGTTAAAGCATTGGACTAACAACTTTTTAAAAAGCTTTTTACACAAAGACTTATTCTCCAATGACCTTTTGATGAAAAGCTTTTTACCCTTTCGCTCCATAATATTTTCATTTTAACTTTTTTTTGTATTTAAAATTAAATACAAAAAGCTTTTGAAAAGCTTATTTGCATTGGAGATGAATTTTAAAGATAATTTTTTATTATATAAAACTAGTGGAAATCTTAGGTGGCAAAAGTAAAAAGTCATTAATGACTTTATGCATTGTAGATGCTCTAACAAAAACAAAAAAACCCTCACCTCCAACCATACTCTAAAAAAATACCAAATTTGTGGACCCCACATTAAAATAACATATTTTATTTACTATTAACTATTTTTAATAATAACGATAATTATAATTTGTAAAAATTAAATAATTAATAATCAGTAATTAATTTATTTAATGAAGACCAATAAAAATAAAAACAATAATTTTTTAATTGATATTACATTTAAATAAAATTACATTAATTCAAATAACACAAATTAAACATGATTAAATAATATTAATGTTCCGAGTTAGTATATTCGTCCCATAAATGATCAATTAATGCATCTCGAAGTTTAAAGTGAGCGTTTTTATCTTTGATCTTTGATCAATTAATGCATCTCAAGCATCTCAATATCAAGGATCTGGAGAAGAAGTTCAAAACCAAGCCGGAGGATCTCAAGATGCGACAGATAACCAGTACTATGGAAGTCAATGGACGCTTTAATTTATGTCTAGTTTTTTAATTTTCTGCTATGAGATTATGCTTATTATCCAGTGTTATGTATGCTTAATTATGTTATGAATTTGTATTTTATGACTTTTATATTAATCTTAAATTTCTTTGTCGTATTTCAAATTTAATTATATATATATATACTATATATATTAATTTACAATAATTAAATGAGTTATTTATAAGTTATTATATAGGGAATTTAATTAAAATACCCAAAGTTTGACTTTGACTTACCAAAATACCCATTTTCTAAACAATTTTTGCAAAAATACTCATTTTTTCCGCGATTGGGTTCTCGATTGCGGACCAGGGTCCATTTTGAAAATATTTTATCGCGAATAGTCCCGCTACCACTCAAAATTGTGAAATTCAATTGATATTTACACTTTCAACCCCTATACTTATTTACTTACTTTATTTTATACCTTTTACTTTTCTAATTTTAATTTTACATTTAACACATATAATCGTTTATTAACTAAAATACGTTAAAAAAATACGTTTTAATTTTAACAAGTTACACCGTTGTACTCGTCTCTTCGATACTTTCGAAATGAGCTCAATATTGAATATTTTTTGATTTATTTATTTTATTATATATCATATATAATACATAAAAATATTTTTAATATTTACAATTCATACCCTTATAGTTAATTATTTAATTTATGGTACATCTCTTATTTTTTTCAATTTTGTTTTACACTCCTATCGTATTAACATAATAATCATATGTTAACTAATTCATTAAATCGTTTTAAATTATTATTATTTGTATGTGTTTATAGATATCGTGAATGGCAGTAGGACAAGGTTTTACAAGAAGAATATGAAATGGGGTTTTGACAAGTTGGTATCACTGGACTCATTTAAGAATTGTGAAATTGGGTATTTGGCGAATGATGATTCATGTGTGTTTGGAGCTGAATTATTTGCAGTTACAGAGTATGCACAAAAGGATCGATGTTTGTCCATCACAAAGCCTCCGCCAAATTTTAATACTTACACTTGGACCATCGATAATAAAATAAATAAAACGTATTTTAACTATAAGAGTACCATAAATTAAATAATTAGCTATAAGAGTATGAATTTTAAATATAAAAAATATTTTTATGTAGTATATATGATATATATTAAAATAAATAAATCAAAAAATATTCAATATTTGGCTCATTTCGAACGTATCGAAGAGACGATTATAATGGTGTAACTTGTTAAAATTAAAACGTGTTTTTAACGTATTTTAGTTAATAAACGATTATATGTGTTAAATGTAAAATTAAAATTATGAAAGTAAAAGGTATAAAGTAAAGTAAGTAAATAAGTATAGGGGTTGAAAATGTAAATTTCAAATACAAATCACAAATTTGAGTGGTAGCGGGACTATTCGCGGTTGTAGTAACCGAGACCAAATTGAGAGAGTTTAAGGTCTTTGAGAAAATTATATTAATGCTGAAAGTTGAGGGGTCATTGTGTAAATAAGGAAATGGACTAATGACCTAATGATTAGGGGCACAATGCCCTAGGAGAGCATTTCATTTTGATGGCGGCTGATTGTTGAGAGAAAGAAGAGAAAAGAGTTCTTGGGGTATTTGTGCAATTGAAGAGGAGAAACACCAAGATTTCAAATCAGAAGATAGAGTGTGTTGGGGATTCGATTTCTGCAAGAAACTACCAGGTAATTCAGAATCTACAACCCTATTTAAGTTGTTTTGTTGATTATTGGAGCATTGGTGGGTGTATCTTGCTAATGTAGTATTGAGGCTCTTAAAGGAGATTTAGACACCTTTAATTGTGTTTAGTTAGTAAAGTTTGTGGGGAATTGGTTAATGAACATTTGAGTGGTTACTTATCGTATTATCTTTCTGATTTCGAAGCATTTAGCAAGATTTTGACCCTCATGCTCGTCCAGCGTTTCGTCCGGAAACCTTCAGGTTATGGAGGTGTTCGGGTGAACGTCCGGTAAGCTTAATCGTTGTTAAGTAGAAGGTATCCGGACGTGGTGTCGTCCGGAATGTCGAGCTATCTGGATTGTGTCGACCGGAAAGGCGAGTTATCCGCAATGTTGTGTTGTCCGGTAAGTAGAATCATCCGGAGTGTAACATCGTCCGGACAGTAGGACGTCTGGAAAGTAACGTTTTATCCGAAAAGTAGGCGGTATCCGGAAAGGTTGGTTTACCGGTAATCTGACCGGGAAGTTGTGTGTCCGATGAGAAGTATCCGGATAGTTGGTTAGGCAGCTTATACATTTTATCCCTTGTTCAGGTAGACAGTTTGGAAGTAAAGAGCATAGTAGGGAAAAACAAGCAAACGTACCAGGTGAGTTTTCTAACTAAAATACGTGTCTTTTAACGTGTTTTTCTAAAGTGAATACATGATGAGAAATGCCATGTTTTGTTCTTATGCTTTTATTGCATGAAAGTTGTTTAAAGTTTTATGTGAGATATATGCATACATTGTGTAGACGTAAATTGGCTAAGTCGGTGTAACAACCCGTTTTCGGTCAAGTGTATAGTTTGGTGGCCAAAGTGTATGAAATGAAAGCTTAGTAGAGGGGCTATTTCTGTAAATGTTGGGAGCTATTTATATGACCAGATCCCTAGGGTTGGCAAACATTCTCCTAATTGTGGCGGCTGAGCACTGGAAGAAGAGAAAATAGCGAAAGAAGGAATTGGACTGCGATTCTTGGGGAAGAGGCTTTAATTGGTGAGTAATCTTTCTTTCCTTGTTTATTGATACTTAATGAAATAGATAGATAAGCTATTTTTCCAGTCTAGAATTCATGTTGTAGTTGGGTTATTGTATCAGAGCACTGTAGGGAAGTTGTCTTGCGATTGAGTTGATAATCCAATGAATCGATCGATTAGGAAGTTGCTTGATTAAGGAATTTATGGAATAAATTGGGTAAGAATGTTGAGATAAAACCTCGTATATTGGACCGAATAGGAAGGATTGGTGTTGAAAACGAGTGGAGCTTGTCTTCTGCTCGTAATCGGTGGTACCGGGAGTCGGTAGTACCGGTAGTCGGTGATACCGGGAGTCGGTGGTACCGGGAGTCGGTGGTACAGGTAGTCGGTGATACCGGGAGTCGGTGGTACCGGGAGTCGGGTACCGGGAATCGGGGTACCGGGAGTCTTGGGTACCGGGAGTCGGAGACTATCGGGACTAGCTTCAGTCTCGGGCTTAACTCGGTGGTGGGCCATGTAGTCTAGTGGACCGACGCATTGAGTTGGACCAACTGACTTCGGGTCCCTGTTGGGCTAAGGTAGGGGCAGACCTTGAACGTAGCAAGCTTTAGAAGAGACCCGCTAAGAAAAACTTAAATGCATCTAATTAAATTCTAAATTTTATTACTAGGTGTACGGTCGGATCGAGGCAAGAGGTTAGGAAGATAATTTGCTATCAGGTGAGTTCCCTAAACCCTTTTTCAACTTAAAGTGTTAAATGATTTGAACTGATTATGGTTTCAACTACGCGCATGAAATGTTTACGATCTGATTTGCATGGAAGGAAAGGAATGTTTTAGATGTTGTATTGATGCGCATGATTATAAACTGTGTGGGATCAATGAGCCTCGGGATCTGATGGTCCCTTGGCTATGTACGAAGAGACGGTAGGTTGGAATTCGTTTCCTCCTAGGCGGGTGTCGGGGAGTCTGCTTGGGCCCCGATACGAGAGGGCGAAAGGGGAGTCTGCTTGGGCCCCGATCGCGATTGGTTAAGTGATCCACCACATAGTGCAGTACCATATGTGATGCTTTACGATAAATGATCATCCTTTATAAAATGATTTCATATTATCTATACATGTTGTTTTATGGAGGGAATTCACTAGACCTTCTGGTCTAACCCTCGCTTTTCAAAAACTAAACCATTTTCAGGTAAGCGACCTTCGAGTTCTTCCAAGTAGAATCGAGAGGTAGCAAGGAGGTGATGGAGCGTGTGAGGCTCCCAGTTTTGCTTTGAAGAAAATAGATAGTGCTCGGCTGTGAGCTTAGAGACTTCCGCTAGCAAGTTTTGTTTAGTATAGTTCACTGCTGATGTTAAAGACAAGCTATTTATGTAATTTGGATTTTTAACTTATGATTTAATGCATGCTATGTTTTTGGGACGTTACAAATGGTATCAGATCCTTAGTTTAAGGGATTTAGGTGACCATTAGGGCCTAAACTTAAACTGTAAGATAAGGAACACAGCCGAGACATAGGATTGCCTCTAGGAACGATCACTATAAATGCGCTAGGAAATAAGGTGCCCAGGACAAACGTGTAAGGTAAGTTTGGGATTACACCTGGCCAGTGTAATTGCGAACTTACAGGTACGCGTGCGTGCTTAAACCTACCTTATATAGCAAGATTACTGCGTCATGTCTAGCAAAGGTTAACGATTGTCTTCTTTCAGCGTGTGCGAAATGGATGGAAGGACTCTGAGAAGTAGGTCAGTACCTGCGGTACCGAGGAACCAAGATGATGAAATTCTGGAGAATGGGCCGGTGGATCTGGCAAGGGCGACAGCTAACCGTGGAAGGGGAAGAGGTAGAGGTCGTGGACGTGGTCGGGGAAGGACGCTTCGCCGTGCCGCCACTCAGGTGTCCGGAGATGGGGAACATCCGACTCGAAGAACGACCCGAGTGACTCGGCGGGTACAGAGTGCGGAGCCCGCACATCAAGAGAGCTCTCATCAGGAGAGTTCAGCTTCGGTCAGACGAGAAAATCCGACAAGGGGACGCGGTCGGGGTCGTGGTTCTGCATTCGTCACCCGAGAGAATCTGGCAGCGGAGCTTGGTAAGATTCAAGAGACTCTGCAAGCTCTCCTCACTAAGCAGAATGAGTCAGCTTCGGGAAGCAAGGAAGCTAGTGAAAACAAGGAGAGTGCGGAGCTGTCGAGCCCAGTAGAGACTGGTACTAGGAGTCACTCTAAAGCGATCTCGTTAGTGGTGAGTGAGTCAGCAGCTAAGGGTTGTAGCTACAAGGCCTTTGCCTCATGCAAGCCCCCTACTTTCAAGGGTGAGTGTGATCCGGTTCTGGCAATGAGATGGGTGAAAGAAATGGAGTTAGTGTTTGTTACGTGCAAGTGTGCTGATGGGGATCGGGTAATGTTTGCCCTATCCATGTTAAAGGCCGAGGCAGTTTACTGGTGGGATGCCGAGACCGGGGGAAAAGGTTCGGCAATGGCCAAGGGAATGTTGTGGGAAGCTTTTGTGGACAGGTTTCGGGATCAGTTCTGCCCGTTGGCGGCAGTGAAAAGATTGGAAGAAGAGTTCTTGGGATTGGAACAGGGAAGTATGACAGTACGAGAGTACACTACCAAATTCATCGAGAAGTCTCGGTTTGCAGATCTGTATGTGCCAACGGAGGGACGTCGGGTGGAACGTTTCATTCATGGGTTGAAGAGTAGTATCCGAGAGCTAGTGATGACGAGGAACCCCACCACTTTCCAAGCGGCCATCGACGCGGCTGAAATGATCGAGAAAGAAAAGGTTCGCCAAACGACCGAGAAGGGCGGGGATAAGCGCAAATGGGATGGGTCGAGCCATGACTCCAGAAAAGGGAAAGTGTTTCGACCAGACAATCGCGCTAGTAAAGATACCGTTGGGAAACCGTGTTCGAAGTGCAACAAGATGCATCGTGGGGAGTGCATGGTAGGCTCAAATTCATGCTACAGGTGTGGGTTTCCCGGTCATCTGTCAAGGGATTGCCCCAAAGGGAAATCATGTTTCCAATGTGGAGCTACTGGTCACACTCGGTATGACTGTCCGCAGCTGAAAAGAGGTGGATCAGCTCAATTTGGAGATCGGCAGGGTGGAAGAGACAGTGGTAAAGGAGCAGAATCGGCGCGTCCAAAGGGGCGTGCCTTCCGCATGACTGCGGAGGAGGCGGAAGAAGTGCCGGATGTTGTGGCAGGTACGTTTCTAGTAAATTCTCAATGCGCTAAGGTGTTGTTTGATTCGGGAGCGAACCGCTCCTTTATATCAATTGCTTTTATGAAATGTTTGGGGGTAAAGCCTAAACGGTTGGAGAGGGCACTAGAGGTGGAAACTGCTAATGATAGTTTGGTGTACGTTAAGGAGGTACTAGAAGGATGTGTAATAGGGATAGAAGGAAGGTTATTGCCTATGAGGTTATATCCCATGGCAATGGGAGAGTTTGATGTGGTGTTGGGTATGGATTGGTTAGCCGCGAACGATGCGAATATTGTTTGCAACAAAAAGCTAATCCGGATTCAGTCACCGAATGAGGATCCCATAGTGATTTATGGGGACCGCCGTGATAGGAAGAATAGCCTTATCTCTATGATAAAGGCTACTAAGTGTTTGAGAAAAGGGTGTCGAGGATTCTTGGCATACGTGGTCGATGCCAAGAAGGAGAAGCATGGGGTGGGTGATATGCGAGTGGTAAGTGAGTACCCGGAAGTATTTCCGGATGACTTGACAAGTCTACCTCCGGATCGTCAGATCGAGTTCAGAATCGATTTGATGCCCGGAGCTGCACCTATTGCTCGCGCACCGTATAGATTGGCACCGTCTGAAACGAAGGAGATGATGACACAGTTGCAGGAGTTGTTAGACAAGGGGTTCGTTAGACCAAGTACGTCTCCATGGGGAGCACCCGTGCTCTTCGTGAAGAAGAAGGACGGTACTATGCGGATGTGCATAGATTACCGAGAACTCAACAAGGTCACGATCAAGAACAAATATCCGATACCGAGGATCGACGACCTGTTCGATCAATTACAAGGAGCTAGTTACTTCTCCAAGATAGATTTGAGGTCAGGTTATCACCAACTCAAGGTAAGGAAGGAGGATGTGCCGAAGACTGCTTTTAGGACCAGATATGGACACTACGAATTCTTGGTGATGCCGTTCGGGTTAACTAACGCCCCGGCGGCATTCATGGATTTGATGAATAGGGTGTGCCAACCCTATCTAGATCAGTTCGTGATAGTGTTCATAGATGATATCCTGATATTCTCAAAATCGGAAGGGGAGCACGAGAGTCACCTTCGAACGATCCTCGATCTGTTAAAACAGGAGAAGTTGTACGCAAAGTTTTCCAAATGCGAGTTTTGGTTGAGAGAAGTGCAGTTTCTCGGGCACGTGGTGTCTGAGAAGGGAATCATGGTTGATCCAGCTAAGGTGGAAGCCATCAAAGATTGGGAACAACCTAAGAACCCGGCAGAAGTTCGAAGTTTTCTCGGACTGGCGGGGTATTACCGAAAGTTCATCAAGGACTTTTCGCGTATTGCCACGCCACTGACTTCGCTAACGAAGAAGAACGTCAAGTTCGCCTGGTTGGAGAAACAAGAAGAAGCTTTTCAAAGGTTGAAGGATATGTTGAGCAGTGCCCCGATATTGTCCTTACCGGACGGCTCGGATGATTTCGTGGTATACAGTGACGCATCGAAGCTTGGTCTAGGATGTGTGTTGATGCAACGCGGGAAGGTGATCGCTTATGCCTCCCGGCAATTGAAGGATCACGAGGCTCGCTATCCCACGCATGATTTAGAACTGGCGGCCGTAGTTTTTGCCTTGAAGATTTGGCGACATTATCTTTATGGTACAAAATGTCAGATCTTCACGGACCACAAAAGCTTGTGTCATCTCTTTGACCAGAAAGAGTTGAATATGCGCCAGAGAAGGTGGATTGAGTTACTGACCGATTACGATTGTAAGATCGAATACCATCCGGGTAAGGCGAACGTAGTGACGGACGCCCTGAATCGGAAGGAAAGAAGTGAGATTCCCAGCATCGTGGCTATGAGAGCCGACGTGACGTTTAATTTAATTGCTGAGATAAAGAAATGTCAAGTTGAAGCACTCGAAGCCGGAAATCTTAAGGAGGAAAGGATGGTAGGGCAAGTGTCCTCGCTGGAGGAAGACAATCGAGGGGTGAAGTGTATTAGCGGGAGGATCTGGGTTCCGAAACTCGGAGGGCTCCGAAGACTGATAGTAGAAGAGGCTCACAAGTCCAAGTACTCGATTCACCCCGGAACTAAAAAAATGTATGGAGATCTACGTCGGGACTACTGGTGGCCTGGAATGAAAAAGGACGTAGCTCACTTCGTGGAGACCTGTACAACGTGTTCTAGGGTTAAAATTGAGCACCAACGACCATACGGGAAACTTCAACCTTTAGAGATACCTATGTGGAAGTGGGCTCAAATTACGATGGACTTTGTGACCCATCTGCCTAAGACTCCAAAGGGTCATGACGCCATATGGGTGATTGTGGACCGCCTCACGAGTCGGCACACTTTTTACCTATTCGTGAGTCTTACTCGTTGGAGCAGTTAGCCAAGTTGTATATCGATGAGATTGTAACTCGGCATGGGGTGCCTTCGGCGATAGTATCTGATCGAGATAGCAGATTTACCTCTACGTTTTGGAGGAGTTTCCAAAGAGAAATGGGATCGCAGATAAAAATGAGTACAGCATATCATCCTCAGACCGATGGTCAGAGTGAGAGAACGATCCAGACATTAGAAGATATGTTGAGAGCGTGTGCTTTAGACTTCCAAGGGTCTTGGGAGAAGCACCTACCATTAATCGAGTTCGCTTACAATAATAGCTATCACTCGAGCATCAAGGCAGCGCCATTCGAGGCACTTTACGGTAGAAAATGTCGGACATCCCTGTGTTGGAATGAGGTGGGAGAAAGACAACTAGCCGGACCGGAGTTGGTGCAACTAACTTCGGACAAGATAGATCAAGTGCGGGAAAGACTGAAGGTAGCCCGCGACCGACAAAAGAGTTATGCGGATAAGAGGAGAAAGGACATAGAATTTCAGGTCGGAGACTTCGTGATGTTAAAGGTCTCCCCGTGGAAGGATGTAGTACGGTTTGTAAAACGTGGGAAACTAGGCCCACGTTACATCGGACCGTTTGAAATTACTGAACGAATTGGGGAGGTGGCATATAGACTGGATCTACCGGAGGAGTTGCAAGGCATTCACAACGCGTTTCACATGTCTAATTTGAGGAAATGCTTAGCCGACGTGACTAAAGTAGTGCCGTTGAACGACATTAAAGTGAATGAGAGGTTGAATTTCGTAGAAGAACCCGAAGCCATCACAGATTTTAAGGTGAGGAAGTCACGGAACAAAGAGACTAAGCTTGTAAAGGTTCAGTGGCGGCACCATAAGGGCCCGGAGGCCACGTGGGAGTTGGAGTCGGAGATGAGGGCGAGTTACCCACAGCTCTTTCAGTGAGGAATTCCGGGGACGGAATTCTCTTAAGGAGGGGAGAGTTGTAACAACCCGTTTTCGGTCAAGTGTATAGTTTGGTGGCCAAAGTGTATGAAATGAAAGCTTAGTAGAGGGGCTATTTCTGTAAATGTTGGGAGCTATTTATATGACCAGATCCCTAGGGCTGGCAAACATTCTCCTAATTATGGCGGCTGAGCACTGGAAGAAGAGAAAATAGCGAAAGAAGGAATTGGACTGCGATTCTTGGGGAAGAGGCTTTAATTGGTGAGTAATCTTTCTTTCCTTATTTATTGATACTTAATGAAATAGATAGATAAGCTATTTTTCCAGTCTAGAATTCATGTTGTAGTTGGGTTATTGTATCAGAGCACTGTAGGGAAGTTGTCTTGCGATTGAGTTGATAATCCAATGAATCGATCGATTAGGAAGTTGCTTGATTAAGGAATTTATGGAATAAATTGGGTAAGAATGTTGAGATAAAACCTCGTATATTGGACCGAATAGGAAGGATTGGTGTTGAAAACGAGTGGAGCTTGTCTTCTGCTCATAATCGGTGGTACCGGGAGTCGGTAGTACCGGGAGTCGGTGATACTAGGAGTCGGTGGTACCGGGAGTCGGTAGTACCGGTAGTCGGTGATACCAGGAGTCGGTGGTACCGGGAGTCGGGTACCGGGAGTCGGGGTACCGGGAGTCTTGGGTACCGAGAGTCGGAGACTATCGGGACTAGCTTCAGTCCCGGGCTTAACTCGGTGGTGGGCCATGTAGTCTAGTGGACCGACGCATTGAGTTGGACCAACTGACTTCGGGTCCCTGTTGGGCTAAGGTAGGGGCAGACCTTGAACGTAGCAAGCTTTAGAAGAGACCCGCTAAGAAAAACTTAAATGCATCTAATTAAATTCTAAATTTAATTACTAGGTGTACGGTCGGATCGAGGCAAGAGGTTAGGAAGATAATTTGCTATCAGGTGAGTTCCCTAAACCCTTTTTCAACTTAAAGTGTTAAATGATTTGAACTGATTATGGTTTCAACTACGCGCATGAAATGTTTACGATCTGATTTGCATGGAAGGAAAGGAATGTTTTAGATGTTGTATTGATGCGCATGATTATAAACTGTCAAATGCTTTATAAACTGTTTGTGCATGTTATGTGATGTCGGTCTGCACTGTGGGATCAATGAGCCTCGGTATCTGATGGTCCCTTGGCTATGTACGAAGAGACGGTAGGTTGGAATTCGTTTCCTCCTAGGCGGGTGTCGGGGAGTCTGCTTGGGCCCCGATACGAGAGGGCGAAAGGGGAGTCTGCTTGGGCCCCGATCGCGATTGGTTAAGTGATCCACCACATAGTGCAGTACCATATGTGATGCTTTACGATAAATGATCATCCTTTATAAAATGATTTCATATTATCTATACATGTTGTTTTATGGAGGGAATTCACTAGACCTTCTGGTCTAACCCTCTCTTTTCAAAAACTAAACCATTTTCAGGTAAGCGACCTTCGAGTTCTTCCAAGTAGAATCGAGAGGTAGCAAGGAGGTGATGGAGCGTGTGAGGCTCCCAGTTTTGCTTTGAAGAAAATAGATAGTGCTCGGCTGTGAGCTTAGAGACTTCCGCTAGCAAGTTTTGTTTAGTATAGTTCACTGCTGATGTTAAAGACAAGCTATTTATGTAATTTGGATGTTTAACTTATGATTTAATGCATGCTATGTTTTTGGGACGTTATAGTCGGGGGGAGGTTCCGTTTATGCCATGGGAATGAGTCCCAGTAAGGCAGCGTGATACTGACTCGTTGTCACCCTCGGTGACTTCAGGGTGCCATTTACGGGAGCGGATTTATCCGTGAAAGATTTTACTGTTCAGCTATGTGAAAGTTTATTATTGAAAGTCTTGTACACATTTGAGAGTTATGAAAAGTTTTTAAATGATTTTGAGAACTGTCAGGAGGGACTCACTAGACCTCATGGTCTAACCCTCGCTCTTTTCAAATTAAAACCCTTTTCAGGAAAGCAGGTAGCGAAAGGCTCTAGTAGGTGAACAGAGCAGTTAGAAGATAGAAGCAGTAGAACCATTGACACTATTATCTATTAGTTCTAGTATTTCTCAGTTGTGTAATAGGTTGATTCCGCCAACCTGAATTTTGAGACTTATGTAAGAAATTTTGGGACTCGTTTTTGGGATTGTTTCAGTTAATATGTTTTGCATGCTTTATTTTTGTCTGGGTTGTTACAATTGGTATCAGAGCCATAGTTTAAGGGATTTAGGTGACCGGACGGGCCTAAACTTAAACTTGGGAGTAGAAATCACAACTAAGAATCAGGAAAATGCGTTAGGAGGACACTATTGTAGATACAGGAAATGCGTTAGGAGGTCACTATTATAGAGATAGGACTAATAGGGTACTGAGGACTGTCATGTAAGGTAAGTTTGAAATTTCACCTGGCCAGTGTAATTGCGAACTTACAGGTACATGTATGTGCTTAACCTGCCTTATTATTCCGAAGTGGTAGTAAGGAATTAGTGTTTATGTCGTGTGCCAGTACTTTAGAATGTCAGCAAGATCCCTGAGGGGTAGACTGAGACCCTTGTTGGGGAAGTTTCTTTAGAAGTTATGGATGATGTGATGTATGTATACATCGTAGAGACTGAATGTTGTTTGGAATGTTATGAGCCGTCTAGAGGTAGACCTTCGTGGTTCGAAGAGGATGAGTGATTACTTTTGAGTAAGTCTTCTGGATCAGGAGAGTCTCGATTCTAGAAATCGTGGGATAGATATGTTCGGATAGTAAGGAGGGACAGTGTCGAGATCTTGAAGGTGTCAATCCAATAGCGAGCAGGGGATTAGAGTCATGACTCTTTAGTCGTGTTGTTCAGTGGCAGGATCATTGAAGAGAGATTTCTGTAGAATACTGAAAGTGTGTAGAAGTATAATATGAGATAAATTGGTCAAGATGAAAGTAATATGAAATAGTTGAGTAAGTGGACCGTTGAACGTATGTATAGCAAGTTGTTGCAAGACCGAGGGGGCGACCGCTGGTCGAAAGTAGAGTGTCAATGATAAGTTGCGTGAGTAAAGCGATTGACCTTGTTTGAGTGAGTAGCCTTCAATTACAAGTAGAGTTTCATGCATTAAGATCGTATATGTGCATATGAGATTTTTCATAAGTAAAGTAAATGTGTAAATATCAAATTTGATCGGATATGAGTCGGCGTGTGCAAGCGTATGTTTAAAGAAAAATGCAAATCGATTTACATCGCACAATGAAGTCTTGAGGACTACGATTTACAAAATATTCCACTCTTTTCATTATAAGTTAAATTGTTGCAAAAGTCAAGAAGACGTTTGAATGCAAAACTTTTATGACCAAGATAAGTATTGACATGTTGAAGTTATATAAATGAATGTGAGAACCGACTGGTTTACTTCGTGTCGGTAAGTCCTTTCAAAATTTTGTCGTATGAAAAGATTTTCATCCAATATTTATTTCTGTTGTAACAATATATTTTGGTTGAGTAAGATTATGTTTTACGGAAAGTTGCATGCAAACGATTCTCGAGATCGTTGTGCAGGGTATTGAAGGGGTCGTGTGTACCCAAGTTGTTTCCAAGTGTTGTTTCTTTAAAATAATCAAAAGTATGATGATTTATTTATCGCGTTGTCATGCATGAAGGCTATAAACTCACTAGGTCGTAGAGTACTACATTTTAAGCTAAGGAAGAACTCCTAGAGTGGAGAGGTGTTGGACAGATCAGGGGAGAATGTTCGTAGTTTTGGTACTTGTGTTCAAGAGGAGAGATGAGCAGTGGAAGAGTCAGAAGTGGACTTTAGTGTCGGTTGTATGAGGGTCTGTACCCTCGTGCGGTGACTGGAAATACAGTTGCCGAGGGACGGTTGTGTTCAGGGGAAGGACTAGAAGTCAGCAAGGTATTGGTATTAGCAACTCGTTATGAGTAGTGTGGTGAAGTAGAGATCCTGTAATATTGACTTTACGTGAGTAAGTTTGAAATGAGGACGACGGGATATGAAGTTGATTATGAGGTGTTGGAAGGATTAGGTTCTGTAGGGGACCCTTGTTGAAGAATAGGTTAAGGAAATATCAACGAAGTATCAACAGTTCAACTATTGACGTCAGAGTCGGCAGTTGTGTAAAGTGTATGAGGTCGAAGACTAGAATTAGAAGGTTGAAAGTTGAAGGACCACCCTGTAGGGGTGTTGAGCTAGTGAAAGGTTGCTGTTTAGATAATCGTTTTTCTTGCGGGGTGGTTGGTTCGTAAAAGATGTAGTATTTAGCACGAGCAAAGTAAGTGCATAGATTGTGTCTATCTGTGAGGGAATGCGCCCTGTCTATATATTGGTTTGGGATCGCAAAGAGCTAGCAGGAAACGAGTATGTTAGAGTTAATCAGAAATTCGTGAGTTGTGGTTCAACTAGAGTTGGGGAGAGGCATAGTAGCGTGTTAGACTCGGTTATTTATGCGGGAGAACATTAGAGTAAGTTTGAGCTGTGCTCGAATGACCGTGGGAGACCTGGTCTGCAGCGAGATGTTATGGGTGGAGAATGTACGGTCGAGTAATGGCAACAATTGCCTAGATAAGTGTGTCGGTCAGTGTTGTAGTAGTGTGACGTTAGGAAGAGGAAGCATCAGATGAGAGCCTTTTCGGGGGGGTTCCGGATGAGGTGTACAATTGGTTAATCAAGTTGTTGGGGCACGTGGTTTGTAAGTTGGCGTTGTGATTTGGTTTGTGTCAGAATAGCATGTCGGAGCGGAAGTGAGTAATTACCAAAATAAGAAACCAAGTGTTTTTTATTGCGTGAGTTGCTAAGTAAGTATGTTGTTGAAATCTTTGGAGGTTTTAGAGAAGGCGATGGGTGGGTTAGTCGAAGATGTGGTGTAGTAGATGCGAAATCTTTGAAGAATGTGAATTGTTTCTTATGTATGGAGAAATTATTCGAGGAGGTTTGGTGAGAGATCATAGGATGTGTAATGACTTCGAGCTCATGTGTCATTCCGAGATGACTTGATTGAATGCCTTAAGTTAGAATTTTGATGCAACCATTTGAGTATGAATAGTATTGAGAGAATGTTTCAGCAAGTGAAAAGGTCGGAAGAGAGAGGCAAGTAGTGCTTGAGAGGTGGTGCTTCACGTTACTGTGGAGAGGTGAAGATGGTGCGTCGGAATAAAGAAGACGGTTAGAAGTAGTAAGCTTGTCAGAAACACCGAGAGGTGGAGTAGCGTGCATAGATTGCCATCGGTAAGTGTGTGAACTTCTGGAAAGAGTTTTGAGGAAGGGGATTTGTGTACGTCTTGTGCAGGAAAGAATTGGATGAGGCAGTTGAATGATTTGAGTTGAGAGGGTGATGTTGTGAGAAACGTTCTAACGAACTGATCGTTCAGCGTAAGCTATTGAGAACAGCAGTGTGCGATCTTGGTTACTCCTCCTAGTTGAGTGGGGGTAACCGAAGTTATGTTATGTGACTGGACGCTTGTGGCAATCAGTAAAAAGTTGATGAGTCTTCAGCATAAGTTCAATTCGGATGGGTGAGCACTCCAATAAGGAATTATAGAGGTTTCCTACTATTAGTCACGTTAAGCGTGAAATGATGATGTGGTGGGAATGTACGAATTAGTTGTCGAGCTGTAGCCGATGTGAATCGGGAAGGGATTATGATCTGCATAGACGTATGTCAGTTGGAAGAAGTGATCTAGAATTACATGTAACCCGAGGAGGGAACTCTTAAGTGTGAGTTCGTCGAGATGTGTAAGGGTGGCCTTGTGCCAAGTGAGCAAGTGAGTGGTTGTTCCTGGTTTTAGATTCTCGTTGTAGTGGCGGGGAATTTCCGCCAAGTTCCTTCTTTTAAGGAAGTAAAGAGATTCAAGAGACCGTAAGTAGACGTGTTGTAAAACCGTGAGCCCCGATGTGGGGACGGAAGCGAGCAAATGGAGGCGCGGTTGGCCTTGGAGTTACTAGTGGGTTTTTTTAGCGAGTATAGTATTCGGAGAGGTTGCAAATAAATACTACAAGATGGCACGTCATGGCAAGGTGGTGAATCATCTAGGGTAGTCCCAATGTATGGTGTACGGTTATGTTTTCCAATCAGAACGGTTTGGGGTGACCGAGTAGGATTGAGTTGGTTGGATTGAAAACTGTAAGACTTTTGGACCCTGAAGTTTGAGAGAGGGGTAAGGTGGACTAAGTTTGTGGATCTGACGAAGCTATGAAAGTTGGATAGATAGTGCGTGATCTTGAGGTACTCGATGAAATTTTTGGAGGAATTCATAGTGTGATGCACGTCTCTTTATGAAGAGCCGATGTGGGAAGTGAAATGATGGCGACCTTGCAAGAAGTACAGACGTTAAGAAGTTGACTTTGTCGTTAGTGAGTGAGTTAGATCAGCGGCATACAAGTTAGACTTGCCGGAGGAATTAAAGAGTGTTCATCAAGAATTTTATGTCTCAGCCTCAAAGAAATGTTTATCAGAAGTCGAGGTGGTTGTTCCTTGGGGGACGTCGGTATAGATGAGAGGTTGACTTATGTAGAAGAACCGTTAGATATCGTAGACAGTAAAGTACGGAAGACGAGGAACAAAGAAGTCCGTTTAGTGAAGGTCCAGTGGAAGTATCATAAGGGGCAAGAGGCAACGTGGGAGGTAGAATCTGATATGAAGTTCAGATACCCTCATCTTTTTGAGAATGGAATTCCGGGGATGGAATTCTTTTGAGGGGGGAGTGTTGTAGTAACCGAGACCAAATTGAGAGAGTTTAAGGTCTTTGAGAAAATTATATTAATGCTGAAAGTTGAGGGGTCATTGTGTAAATAAGGAAATGGACTAATGACCTAATGATTAGGGGCACAATGCCCTGGAGAGCATTTCATTTTGATGGAGGCTGATTGTTGAGAGAAAGAAGAGAAAAGAGTTCTTGGGGTATTTGTGCAATTGAAGAGGAGAAACACCAAGATTTCAAATCAGAAGATAGAGTGTGTTGGGGATTCGATTTCTGCAAGAAACTACCAGGTAATTCAGAATCTACAACCCTATTTAAGTTGTTTTGTTGATTATTGGAGCATTGGTGGGTGTATCTTGCTAATGTAGTATTGAGGCTCTTAAAGGAGATTTAGACATCTTTAATCGTGTTTAATTAGTAAAGTTTGTGGAGAATTGGTTAATGAACATTTGAGTGGTTACTTATCGCGTTATCTTTCTGATTTCGAAGCATTTAGCAAGATTTCGACCCTCATGCTCGTCCAGCGTTTCGTCCGGAAACCTTCAGGTTATGGAGGTGTCCGGGTGAACGTCCGGTAAGCTTAATCGTTGTTAAGTAGAAGGTATCTGGACGTGGTGTCGTCCGGAATGTCGAGCTATCCGGATTGTGTCGACCGGAAAGGTGAGTTATCCGGAATGTTGTGTTGTCCGGTAAGTAGAATCATCCGGAGTGTAACGTCGTCCGGACAGTAGGACGTCTGGAAAGTAAGGTTTTATCTGAAAAGTAGGCGGTATCCGGAAAGGTTGGTTTACCGGTAATCTGACCGGGAAGTTGTGTGTCCGATGAGAAGTATCCGGATAGTTGGTTAGGCAGCTTATACATTTTATCCCTTGTTCAGGTAGACAGTTTGGAAGTAAAGAGCATAGTTGGGAAAAACAAGCAAACGTACCAGGTGAGTTTTCTAACTAAAATACGTGCCTTTTAACGTGTTTTTCTAAAGTGAATACATGATGAGAAATGCCATGTTTTGTTCTTATGCTTTTATTGCATGAAAGTTGTTTAAAGTTTTATGTGAGATGTATGCATACATTGTGTAGACGTAAATTGGCTAAGTCGGGGGGAGGTTCCGTCAGTACTCACGTCGGGGGAGGTTCCGTTTATGCCATGGGAATGAGTCCCAGTAAGGCAGCGTGATACTGACTCGTTGTCACCCTCGGGTGACTTCAGGGTGCCATTTACGGGAGCGGATTTATCCGTGAAAGATTTTACTGTTCAGCTATGTGAAAGTTTATTATTGAAAGTCTTGTATACATTTGAAAGTTATGAAATTTTTTTAAATGATTTTGAGAACTGTCAGGAGGGACTCACTAGACCTCATGGTCTAACCCTCGCTCTTTTCAAATTAAAACCCTTTTTAGGAAAGCAGGTAGCGAAAGGCTCTAGCAGGTGAACAGAGCAGTTAGAAGATAGAAGCAGTAGAACCAGTGACACTATTATCTATTAGTTCTAGTATTTTTCAGTTGTGTAATAGGTTGATTCCGCCAACCTGAATTTTGAGACTTATGTAAGAAATTTTGGGACCCGTTTTGTGATTGTTTCAGTTAATATGTTTTGCATGCTTTATTTTTGTCTGGGTTGTTACAGCGGGATAAAATATTTTCAAAATGGATCCTGGTCCGCGATTGCGAACCCAATCGCGAAAAAAATGGGTATTTTGGTAAAATGGTTTAGAAAATGGATATTCTGGTAAGTCAAGGTCAAACTTTTGAGTATTTTAATTAATTTCCCTATTATATATATATAGGTTATTATATATATAACTTACAATATTTATTAATTAAATAGTAATAGTTTTAAGAGATAGTGGTGGGATCCACCCAAATTTGGCGGGTGTTTTGGCACGGCATATTTGCCGTGCAAAATTGATGGCTGGCAAATTTAATTTATAAATAGCGGCTGATTGGAGTTTTTTGACTGGCAAAAAAAGTGATATAGCGGGCGATTGGAGTTGCTCTTAAACCATCCCATCAACAAACCAAACCAAACTAGTTTTGAATAAGACAAAAATTTTTATTTAAAAAAAAAGAAAAATCAATATATGGCAAACCAAACCCTTCCAACCCGTTTGGGTGTGCAAATTTTGTTTGAGTAATTTTTTATTAATAAAACTAGATTTTTAAGATAAATGATATAATAGGTGTCAAAATCTAATTGGTTGGTTTAGATTTTATTAGGATAAAACTTATCTGATTAAAAAGATAACTTTAATAAAAAAAAATTAAAAATTAAAAAATATACCAAAATTCATATTTTTCAATTCCCTACAAATAGAGACCAATATTGACATATTTTCAACACACTAATCTTTCCTCTTCATTTCAATACTCTCATCCTCTTGAAAATTTCAAAGATCTTGATTTTTTTCAAGTTTTCCTCTATGGATCCAAACCAGCAAAAATTTTGGATTAACTCTCAACATCCTGATAACTCTCAATATATCCCTTCTCAATATATCCCTGAAATATATATATTCTAAAATATTAAATATATAATTTTTATAATATAATTTTTAAGATTGGTTTGGATTGTGAATAAAGTATAAAAAAAGTTAGATTGGGTTGGAATTAAAGATTGGATAGATGGAAGAGAGATAAATTAATTTCTTAATAAAGATTGGTTTGGTTTGGTTTGTGAATAAACATTTTAGTGGATAGTTGGAAGAGATATAAATTAGTTTTTAGGGCTGTGGAATGGGAAGTAGGACAATAAGGAGACGTAACAAAAGGGGGAAGAAGGGGCGGGAATCAATTTTTATTTTTGTTAAAAAAATTCATTTCGTCCTATTTTTTTGTGATATACTATGTAACTAAATTTTGCGTTATTAAATATATTTAAGGGTTAATTCAATCACCTCCTTTATTTGAATACCATATGGGATTTTATTATATTAAAACTTGTGTTATTAAATATAGTTGAGGGTTTAGAATTCAATCGTCTATTTTATCTAAATACCATATGTGTATTTATGTAATGTAACGTAATTTTTTGAGATTTTCGAGTTAGTTTATGTATTTTTTCGACTATAATACTCTGATTTTCGAGTTAGTTGCTGTGATTTTGAGATTATCCATGAGTTTATCCATACTCTGATATGTTTTTGTGATTTTGATATGTTGTTGTGATTTTGAGATTATCCATGAGTTTCTGTGTTGTTGTGTGTTGATGATATGTTGTGATTTTTGTTGTTCTTTCTCGATATGTTGCTGAGGGTGTTTGGGAGTGCTTATATTTTTAACTTATGCTTATTTGCTTATGTGGTGAGGAAAAACAGTTTTTAAAAAGTGTTTGTTAAAAATTGAGGGTAAAAAGATAATTTGGATAGATAAGGAAATAAAGAGAAGTAAATAAGTAGGTATGGAATGACTTATCAAAAACAACTTATTTGTGGTGAGGAGAAGTAAATAAACACTTTTGATTTTTTCTATCCAAACACTCCAAATAGCTTGTTTGCGGTGGGGAGAAGCTATAAGCAAATAAGTCAAAAATATAAGCACTCCCAAACACCCCCGCTGTGTGTTGATGATATGTTGTGATTTTTGCTGTTCTTTGATGATTATTATGATTTTTTGTGTTAGTAATCTGTTGTTGTCATTTTCTGCTGTTCAAAATGTGATGGGTTTTTTGTTGTCATTTTCTTGATTTTTGTGTGAATTTGTGCATATGGAGTACAATGAAGACACCATTTTCACCAATGACGAAGAAGATGTTGGAAGTGGGGAAGCGGAACTAGATGGATCACAATGGGGTGCTAATAGCACACAATATATGGCTAATTTGCGTGATCAAATCACAAATGGACTAGGTTAGAATGTTTGAAAATTTTAAATATATCTGAACTATGATGTGGACTTGTTTTTATTTAAGTACTTATTGATGTTGTTTTCATTATAACGTTGAATTCATATTATTATGTTAAATCAAATTGTTTTTTAAAACGTTTAAATTGGTATTTTTTAAATAATTATGATTCAATACAATCAAGTATGACTAATTGCAATCCAATATGATTTATTGTAAACCATACAATCCATTACAACTTGTTAAAATGTAATATGACTCGTTATCGTTTATTATAACTAATTACAAAATCAAATATGGTTCATTATCACCACTTATTACAATATGGCCCTTTATCATCCAATATGATCTCTTATTACCGATGTTACAATCCAATATGATTCAATATCACTAACTAGAACCCAAAATAATCTATCATTGCTTGTTACAACCTAGTATTACATATTACAATACATTGTAACACAGTATGATCAATTATCACCTATTACAACGTAATATGACCAATTATAACACCATTACAACCTAATATGCCCCATTATAAAGAACTATAATCTAATATGACCTTTTCGGTAAAATAAATAGCCCATTGCTAACTCTGTAAAAAAGTCCATAAAGTGATAAGGTATTTTGGTCTTTTTACCACTTTTTGTATTTTTCTTGTTATCTTTAACCAAATGACCCATTATAACGTGATATAGTTCAATAAGACTCATTATAACCCAATATAGTTCTACTAAGACCTATTAGAACACACTGTAACCTAATAACATGGCTAAGTTTTACCCAATATGATCTAGTGTCATCGGGCTCACTGGTTTGGGTTGAGTTCAAATGGCCCTAACCCAATTCTAACCCAATACCTACGATTTGAAATTTTTACAACTTCATTAGGTATTTAGTAGCTTCGGGTTAGATTGAGTTGAGTTATTTTGGTTGGGTTGGATGGGTTGGTCGGATTAGTCGTTTTTTAGCACCCCTAATATAACTCATATACATACATGGTTAGAATAAGAAAGAATCTGAACCCTTGATCATTTTTAATCGTAACCTCACCCCATGAATCGTGCTTGATACGATAATTGATCCAGTGCATCTCACCCTAGTATACATCAAGGCGAAGAATCGAGTGAGAAGTTGAGTTAACGGTGAGAAGCGTGAGAAGTGGATCTGAATCGTTGATTTCTTTTATTCTCATGCCCTTCCATGAGATGCGTCTTATAAGAGAATTCATCTCGTGTCATCTCGGTGCATCTCATTATAATATGCGTCCATTTTTGATCAAACGGTTGATAACCACTTCTCAACCTTCTCACGTTAACCTCAACTTCTCACCGAACCTAACTATATACATCAAATGGTGGAGATCTTTTCTTACCATTCTCACCGGACACCAACTCATACACACACACACACACATATATATATATATATATATATACACATACATACATACATACATACATACATACATACATACATACATACATACTTGCATATGTGATGGACACATACGTATATTTTAAATAAAATGTTAGTCCCAGATGGCTATAACAAGTATTGTAGAAGGGGGGGGTTGAATACAATACTCAAAATTTTCACAATTTTAATTCTTTTTATTGAAAATCTTTCAACAAGAATTACACATAGAAAACTTAAGACTGTTGCGGAAAAGAACAGATAAACTATTCTAACAATCTTACACAAAGTATACAACAAAATAACTAAGAACACTTAGAACAAAGCTATAAAGTTTTTCAAGCAAACTGGAAATTCTTGCACTTAGAGAATTCTTCCAGTTTGCGTAGAATATCAAGAGCTCACAGTAATCTTCAAAGTCTCTCAAGATGTGTGTGTTTCTGTATGGAGAGCTCTTCCTTTTATAGTGACAAGGAGTGTGCAAGCATTGAATGCTTGGGACACTTGTCATCTTCACACTTGCTGAGGATGTTGACTTCTGGAAAGTTGTGAAGTCCTTGTCACCTTTTACAAGGTACAGTCAGAAGAGCTCATGCATGAGAAAAGAGCTTTGCATGGAAATGGATAATAAGACAGAAGGTCACTTTATCCATGTAGAAAATATCTTCTCAATTTGTCTTCTTATGTCTCTCATTTTTGTCTTCTTTTGCTTCTCAAAATCTCTTTCAACAAATGCACCACCGAAGAAAGGTTGTAAGATTTCTTCCAAGACAAAATGAATTTGCTTCTCATTTTGTCTTATTATGTCTCTCACTTTTGTCTCCTTTTGCTTCTCAGATTTTCTTTCAAGAAAAGCACCACCGATGGAAACTTGGGATATGTGACACATCTTTGGAGAACACATCTTTGAAGCTTCTTTGAGGTCCCACCGAAATGTCATTTGGGATATGTGACACATCTTTGAGATATGTGACATCATCTTTGAGATATATGACATCATCTTTGGGAAAAGCTTCTTTGAGACTAGGCCGAAATAGAGAGAAGTTTCGGTGGAAATACCACCGAAATTGTGAGAACAATTTCGGTGAACAATGACTTGTATGTTTGAGAAAAGATCTTTCACTTCCACAATGAGAGAATCTTTAATCTTGACTTTGGTTGATCTTTGACTTCACCAAACATTTGATATCTTGTACAAGCCATTACAAAGAACCATGCATCCAAAATTTCTCTAAGTATAAAATGTTTTTCAAGGTATAAAAGGAGATCATGAGGTCATCTTCAAATCTTGATGACCCAACAATCTCCCCCTATTTGATGATGACATCCATACTTAGAAAAACATGAGTAAGACAGTGAATAATGCAAGTTGACCCTTCTTTACTCTTTTGGGTTCTTTTTCACACAGTCCATTTTTTTTTTGTGTGTGTGTATGTATATATGATATTTACATATAAGAAAAAATAAAAAGGTATAGCTGTACAAATAATCGAAAGGAAAAGGAAAGAAGTATAAACAGTATAAACAGAATGAATATTACTTGCATCTTTGGAGGGGCGAGTTGAAACTTGTGTCTGGCTTGAGGATTCTTCATTTTGATCAGCAGCCTTAGGATACTTCTGCCCAACTGTTGCATCTTGGCATCTTTTCATGTTTAGCATCAGCATCCTTTGTCTTTGTTTTGCTCCCCCTCAGTTAGATCAGACGGTCTTTGTGTTTCTCCCCCTCAGTTAGATCCGCCCGGACTGAAGTGCTCCCCCTTGACCGGTCCGTCGATTTCCTCATTTTTTCAAGTTGGTCGCTGTATATGAGTACTGAGGGTTTATGTTGCTCCCCCTCAGATGAATTCTCCCCCTCAGCGGCCGACGTAGGAAAAACGCCAAGAGAAAATGAAAAGATCGGCCAGAACCAAGACCATTTTTTTTTTTTTGCCTTTCCACCGAAAATTGAGGAAAATCCACCGAAAATTGGCTATTTTCGGTAGGATTTTCGGTGGAAAATCAGTGTATTTTTTTTTTTTTTTTTTTACCTTTCCACCGAAAATTGAGCAAAATCCACCGAAAATAGGCTATTTTCGGTAGGATTTTCGGTGGAAATCGGTAGGATATATATATATATATATATTTTTTTTACCTTTACCTTTCCACCGAAAATTGAGGAAAATCCACCGAAAATAGGCTATTTTCGGTGGAAAATCGGTAGGATTTTTTTTTTTTTTTTCCACCGAAAATGAAGGAGAATCCACCGAAAATTGGCTATTTTCGGTAGGATTTTCGGTGGAAAATCAGTAGTAAAACTTCTAAGACATTATGGAGAAAATCTTCAAAGTGAAGAAAAGATTGGAATTTCATCTTCCAATTTGATGACCCAAAAAGATCGAGTTTGAGGATTTGGGGTGACATCTGTAGAAGAGTTTGTAGTGGGTGGATTGGTGGAGGGATTTGAGGTGGTGGATCGGTGGAGGGATTTGAGGTGGTGGATCGGTGGAGATTCGGTGTGGAATCGGTGTGGGTCGGTGTAGACTCGGTGGTGGATCGGTGTGAGGATTCCACCGAGGAGTTTGAAGGATTGTACCGAATTTAGAAGGGTTTCACCACCGAATTTGAAGGGTTCCACCGAATTTGAGGGGTACCACCGATCGAGGAGGCAAACATATGATGGGAAGTAAAGTATGGTGGGATATGGTTTTGGTTTGGTGGTTAAGGAAAATTTCGGTGGTGAGGTTTAGAAAAGAAATGGAATTTTAAGAGATTGGAGATGGTGATGTCATGAGAATGACATCAACATGCTTATGATGTCATGAGAGTAAAGAATTCTAAGGTTTTGTCAACTTTCTCACTTGTTCACATAGATCCATCTGCCCAGCTCAAAATCTGCAATCACAAAGAATTTAATTTCCAGGTACCCATTTTGAAGGTGGGTCCTTTTGGGT
The DNA here is from genome assembly GCA_033807775.1 of Saussurea involucrata. NCBI lineage: Eukaryota > Viridiplantae > Streptophyta > Magnoliopsida > Asterales > Asteraceae > Saussurea > Saussurea involucrata. Next base: position 15,936,434 of record CM066318.1, on the reverse strand, counting down.
TAGAAGAAAAAGAATGAAAAGAATTTATATCACTCAGAATAATTCTTTATTTCACACAGTCTTTGGCAAAATGAGAAATATCACCACAGATATAGCATTTTCTATAAAGAGAGTTCCTTTTAGAAACTTGACATTTTTCCTAACTTTTGCTCAAAGATTTTGAAGAGATAACAAAGAATGGGGGTGCATCACATAGAATTCATATTTCAAAAATTGGGAGTACATAAATCCTTTCTTTTGAATTGGACATTTTGAAACTCACAGATTTAAGAAGAAAATCGGTATGAGAAGTCATAAAGTTATTTTTGGAAAAATTTTGGAGGATTTCCTTTTAAGACAGAAACAACACCCAGAGACTAGCCAAATAAAATTTCCAAAATTTATGTTTTCAGATGTGATGGCAGAAATTATGGACACATAGCAAAAGAGTTTGAAATAAGAGAATTCATAAAAGATAGATAAAACACATAGTATGTACCTGTGAAGAGTAGAAGAAGCACTTAGCTGATACAAGAGCAGTTGAGGAGTCATTCGCTTTCAGATGTGGGTTCATCTGCCAAATCATAAGATTTAGCAGGCAGACCCTTTCCTCTTCTGATAAGTCTTTCATTTCTTTCCTTTTCTCTCTTGTATTTTTCCTTGTATCTTTCAGCCCGGTCAAAATTTGCAGAAGAGAGGTGTTGGCTGAACTTTTGGGAATCATGTTTGGATCTTTCCGATTTTGAGGAAAATCGGCCTGAGGAAGCAGTTCTGGGTCTTTCAAACTGTTTACTCTTACACTCAGAAGCAAAATGACCCTTTTTACCACAGTTAAAACATTCCTCATTAGATTTATCCAAAGGAGAGTGTTTGGAGAGAGAAGAGGATGAATTTCTATCAAACTTAGATTTTCCAGAAGAGAGATGAGATTTGGATTTAGAGTGCCCATCCAACATGACCATTTCATCAGATAATTTATCAACTGAAGTTTCCTCACATTCATCCTTAGCATCACTAAGATATGCTTCTGAATGATCATTGGGATCTTCTTGACTATCATGGTCAGAATCAGATGGGTAGGTGATTTTTGGAAAACACTTAGTCTTTTTGGAAGAGTCACTTAGGAGAGCTAGAGAAGAGTTCTTTGAAAACCTATGCAGTTTCGTCTGCTCATAGTTGAAAAGAGTTCCATAAAGAACAGTTAAGGGCATGAACTCAAGGTCCTTGGTAGTTTTGATGCAAGTACATATATTTTCCCAAAAATCTGGAAGACAATCCATGAACTTGCACAAGACTTCCTCATTATCATAGACTCTGCCCAACAACTTAAGATCATTTAAAAGAGAGTTGAAGCGATTATAGAAGCTAGGAAGAGATTCTCCTTTTTCAAAGGTGAAGAGTTCATACTTTCTTATAAGACCAATCTTTTTACACTTCTTAACTTCCTCTGTACCTTCATACAGAACACATAGAGTGGACCACATCTCTTTGGCAGTAGAGAGATTTACCAGAGAGTGGTACACTTCATCAGGAAGAGAGAGAGCAATGATAGTTCTGACTTTAGAATCAAGAGACACAAGCCGTTTTTCCTCATCAGTGTATTTCTTAGGATTTTTAAGAATGTAACGACCAGTAGCAGCAAATTTTTCTTCATCAGACGAATCATCAGAATTATCTTTTTCCATGGTTTCTTTACCAGGCCTCTGCGTTTCATAACGAGCCCAAACTCTGGGGATAAAGGGTCCCTCTTGGAGAATGGTTGGATATCTAGTATCCACTCCTTCCATGAACAGCATCATGCGGCTTTTCCACAAAGAGAAGTTGTTAGCATTGAACTTAGGAGGTTTTGAAATAGAGCCATTTTCAGAGAAGTTATTTTGAAAAGAGTTTTCAACAGTAGAAGAAGAAGAGGCAGCCATCGCAGATCAAGTTTATGGAATTAAACCTTCTGCTCTGATACCACTTGTTAGTCCCAGATGGCTATAACAAGTATTGTAGAAGGGAGGGGTTGAATACAATACTCAAAATTTTCACAATTTTAATTCTTTTTATTGAAAATCTTTCAACAAGAATTACACATAGAAAACTTAAGACTGTTGCGGAAAAGAACAGATAAACTATTCTAACAATCTTACACAAAGTATACAACAAAATAACTAAGAACACTTAGAACAAAGCTATAAAGTTTTTCAAGCAAACTGGAAATTCTTGCACTTAGAGAATTCTTCCAGTTTGCGTAGAATATCAAGAGCTCACAGTAATCTTCAAAGTCTCTCAAGATGTGTGTGTTTCTGTATGGAGAGCTCTTCCTTTTATAGTGACAAGGAGTGTGCAAGCATTGAATGCTTGGGACACTTGTCATCTTCACACTTGCTGAGGATGTTGACTTCTGGAAAGTTGTGAAGTCCTTGTCACCTTTTACAAGGTACAGTCAGAAGAGCTCATGCATGAGAAAAGAGCTTTGCATGGAAATGGATAATAAGACAGAAGGTCACTTTATCCATGTAGAAAATATCTTCTCAATTTGTCTTCTTATGTCTCTCATTTTTGTCTTCTTTTGCTTCTCAAAATCTCTTTCAACAAATGCACCACCGAAGAAAGGTTGTAAGATTTCTTCCAAGACAAAATGAATTTGCTTCTCATTTTGTCTTATTATGTCTCTCACTTTTGTCTCCTTTTGCTTCTCAGATTTTCTTTCAAGAAAAGCACCACCGATGGAAACTTGGGATATGTGACACATCTTTGGAGAAAACATCTTTGAAGCTTCTTTGAGGTCCCACCGAAATGTCATTTGGGATATGTGACACATCTTTGAGATATGTGACATCATCTTTGAGATATATGACATCATCTTTGGGAAAAGCTTCTTTGAGACTAGGCCGAAATAGAGAGAAGTTTCGGTGGAAATACCACCGAAATTGTGAGAACAATTTCGGTGAACAATGACTTGTATGTTTGAGAAAAGATCTTTCACTTCCACAATGAGAGAATCTTTAATCTTGACTTTGGTTGATCTTTGACTTCACCAAACATTTGATATCTTGTACAAGCCATTACAAAGAACCATGCATCCAAAATTTCTCTAAGTATAAAATGTTTTTCAAGGTATAAAAGGAGATCATGAGGTCATCTTCAAATCTTGATGACCCAACAATCTCCCCCTATTTGATGATGACATCCATACTTAGAAAAACATGAGTAAGACAGTGAATAATGCAAGTTGACCCTTCTTTACTCTTTTGGGTTCTTTTTCACACAGTCCATTTTTTTTTTGTGTGTGTGTATGTATATATGATATTTACATATAAGAAAAAATAAAAAGGTATAGCTGTACAAATAATCGAAAGGAAAAGGAAAGAAGTATAAACAGTATAAACAGAATGAATATTACTTGCATCTTTGGAGGGGCGAGTTGAAACTTGTGTCTGGCTTGAGGATTCTTCATTTTGATCAGCAGCCTTAGGATACTTCTGCCCAACTGTTGCATCTTGGCATCTTTTCATGTTTAGCATCAGCATCCTTTGTCTTTGTTTTGCTCCCCCTCAGTTAGATCAGACGGTCTTTGTGTTTCTCCCCCTCAGTTAGATCCGCCCGGACTGAAGTGCTCCCCCTTGACCGGTCCGTCGATTTCCTCATTTTTTCAAGTTGGTCGCTGTATATGAGTACTGAGGGTTTATGTTGCTCCCCCTCAGATGAATTCTCCCCCTCAGCGGCCGACGTAGGAAAAACGCCAAGAGAAAATGAAAAGATCGGCCAGAACCAAGACCATTTTTTTTTTTGCCTTTCCACCGAAAATTGAGGAAAATCCACCGAAAATTGGCTATTTTCGGTAGGATTTTCGGTGGAAAATCAGTGTATTTTTTTTTTTTTTTTTTTACCTTTCCACCGAAAATTGAGCAAAATCCACCGAAAATAGGCTATTTTCGGTAGGATTTTCGGTGGAAAATCGGTAGGATATATATATATATATATATATTTTTTTTACCTTTACCTTTCCACCGAAAATTGAGGAAAATCCACCGAAAATAGGCTATTTTCGGTGGAAAATCGGTAGGATTTTTTTTTTTTTTTTCCACCGAAAATGAAGGAGAATCCACCGAAAATTGGCTATTTTCGGTAGGATTTTCGGTGGAAAATCAGTAGTAAAACTTCTAAGACATTATGGAGAAAATCTTCAAAGTGAAGAAAAGATTGGAATTTCATCTTCCAATTTGATGACCCAAAAAGATCGAGTTTGAGGATTTGGGGTGACATCTGTAGAAGAGTTTGTAGTGGGTGGATTGGTGGAGGGATTTGAGGTGGTGGATCGGTGGAGGGATTTGAGGTGGTGGATCGGTGGAGATTCGGTGTGGAATCGGTGTGGGTCGGTGTAGACTCGGTGGTGGATCGGTGTGAGGATTCCACCGAGGAGTTTGAAGGATTGTACCGAATTTAGAAGGGTTTCACCACCGAATTTGAAGGGTTCCACCGAATTTGAGGGGTACCACCGATCGAGGAGGCAAACATATGATGGGAAGTAAAGTATGGTGGGATATGGTTTTGGTTTGGTGGTTAAGGAAAATTTCGGTGGTGAGGTTTAGAAAAGAAATGGAATTTTAAGAGATTGGAGATGGTGATGTCATGAGAATGACATCAACATGCTTATGATGTCATGAGAGTAAAGAATTCTAAGGTTTTGTCAACTTTCTCACTTGTTCACATAGATCCATCTGCCCAGCTCAAAATCTGCAATCACAAAGAATTTAATTTCCAGGTACCCATTTTGAAGGTGGGTCCTTTTGGGTTAGAAGAAAAAGAATGAAAAGAATTTATATCACTCAGAATAATTCTTTATTTCACACAGTCTTTGGCAAAATGAGAAATATCACCACAGATATAGCATTTTCTATAAAGAGAGTTCCTTTTAGAAACTTGACATTTTTCCTAACTTTTGCTCAAAGATTTTGAAGAGATAACAAAGAATGGGGGTGCATCACATAGAATTCATATTTCAAAAATTGGGAGTACATAAATCCTTTCTTTTGAATTGGACATTTTGAAACTCACAGATTTAAGAAGAAAATCGGTATGAGAAGTCATAAAGTTATTTTTGGAAAAATTTTGGAGGATTTCCTTTTAAGACAGAAACAACACCCAGAGACTAGCCAAATAAAATTTCCAAAATTTATGTTTTCAGATGTGATGGCAGAAATTATGGACACATAGCAAAAGAGTTTGAAATAAGAGAATTCATAAAAGATAGATAAAACACATAGTATGTACCTGTGAAGAGTAGAAGAAGCACTTAGCTGATACAAGAGCAGTTGAGGAGTCATTCGCTTTCAGATGTGGGTTCATCTGCCAAATCATAAGATTTAGCAGGCAGACCCTTTCCTCTTCTGATAAGTCTTTCATTTCTTTCCTTTTCTCTCTTGTATTTTTCCTTGTATCTTTCAGCCCGGTCAAAATTTGCAGAAGAGAGGTGTTGGCTGAACTTTTGGGAATCATGTTTGGATCTTTCCGATTTTGAGGAAAATCGGCCTGAGGAAGCAGTTCTGGGTCTTTCAAACTGTTTACTCTTACACTCAGAAGCAAAATGACCCTTTTTACCACAGTTAAAACATTCCTCATTAGATTTATCCAAAGGAGAGTGTTTGGAGAGAGAAGAGGATGAATTTCTATCAAACTTAGATTTTCCAGAAGAGAGATGAGATTTGGATTTAGAGTGCCCATCCAACATGACCATTTCATCAGATAATTTATCAACTGAAGTTTCCTCACATTCATCCTTAGCATCACTAAGATATGCTTCTGAATGATCATTGGGATCTTCTTGACTATCATGGTCAGAATCAGATGGGTAGGTGATTTTTGGAAAACACTTAGTCTTTTTGGAAGAGTCACTTAGGAGAGCTAGAGAAGAGTTCTTTGAAAACCTATGCAGTTTCGTCTGCTCATAGTTGAAAAGAGTTCCATAAAGAACAGTTAAGGGCATGAACTCAAGGTCCTTGGTAGTTTTGATGCAAGTACATATATTTTCCCAAAAATCTGGAAGACAATCCATGAACTTGCACAAGACTTCCTCATTATCATAGACTCTGCCCAACAACTTAAGATCATTTAAAAGAGAGTTGAAGCGATTATAGAAGCTAGGAAGAGATTCTCCTTTTTCAAAGGTGAAGAGTTCATACTTTCTTATAAGACCAATCTTTTTACACTTCTTAACTTCCTCTGTACCTTCGTACAGAACACATAGAGTGGACCACATCTCTTTGGCAGTAGAGAGATTTACCAGAGAGTGGTACACTTCATCAGGAAGAGAGAGAGCAATGATAGTTCTGACTTTAGAATCAAGAGACACAAGCCGTTTTTCCTCATCAGTGTATTTCTTAGGATTTTTAAGAATGTAACGACCAGTAGCAGCAAATTTTTCTTCATCAGACGAATCATCAGAATTATCTTTTTCCATGGTTTCTTTACCAGGCCTCTGCGTTTCATAACGAGCCCAAACTCTGGGGATAAAGGGTCCCTCTTGGAGAATGGTTGGATATCTAGTATCCACTCCTTCCATGAACAGCATCATGCGGCTTTTCCACAAAGAGAAGTTGTTAGCATTGAACTTAGGAGGTTTTGAAATAGAGCCATTTTCAGAGAAGTTATTTTGAAAAGAGTTTTCAACAGTAGAAGAAGAAGAGGCAGCCATCGCAGATCAAGTTTATGGAATTAAACTTTCTGCTCTGATACCACTTGTTAGTCCCAGATGGCTATAACAAGTATTGTAGAAGGGGGGGGTTGAATACAATACTCAAAATTTTCACAATTTTAATTCTTTTTATTGAAAATCTTTCAACAAGAATTACACATAGAAAACTTAAGACTGTTGCGGAAAAGAACAGATAAACTATTCTAACAATCTTACACAAAGTATACAACAAAATAACTAAGAACACTTAGAACAAAGCTATAAAGTTTTTCAAGCAAACTGGAAATTCTTGCACTTAGAGAATTCTTCCAGTTTGCGTAGAATATCAAGAGCTCACAGTAATCTTCAAAGTCTCTCAAGATGTGTGTGTTTCTGTATGGAGAGCTCTTCCTTTTATAGTGACAAGGAGTGTGCAAGCATTGAATGCTTGGGACACTTGTCATCTTCACACTTGCTGAGGATGTTGACTTCTGGAAAGTTGTGAAGTCCTTGTCACCTTTTACAAGGTACAGTCAGAAGAGCTCATGCATGAGAAAAGAGCTTTGCATGGAAATGGATAATAAGACAGAAGGTCACTTTATCCATGTAGAAAATATCTTCTCAATTTGTCTTCTTATGTCTCTCATTTTTGTCTTCTTTTGCTTCTCAAAATCTCTTTCAACAAATGCACCACCGAAGAAAGGTTGTAAGATTTCTTCCAAGACAAAATGAATTTGCTTCTCATTTTGTCTTATTATGTCTCTCACTTTTGTCTCCTTTTGCTTCTCAGATTTTCTTTCAAGAAAAGCACCACCGATGGAAACTTGGGATATGTGACACATCTTTGGAGAACACATCTTTGAAGCTTCTTTGAGGTCCCACCGAAATGTCATTTGGGATATGTGACACATCTTTGAGATATGTGACATCATCTTTGAGATATATGACATCATCTTTGGGAAAAGCTTCTTTGAGACTAGGCCGAAATAGAGAGAAGTTTCGGTGGAAATACCACCGAAATTGTGAGAACAATTTCGGTGAACAATGACTTGTATGTTTGAGAAAAGATCTTTCACTTCCACAATGAGAGAATCTTTAATCTTGACTTTGGTTGATCTTTGACTTCACCAAACATTTGATATCTTGTACAAGCCATTACAAAGAACCATGCATCCAAAATTTCTCTAAGTATAAAATGTTTTTCAAGGTATAAAAGGAGATCATGAGGTCATCTTCAAATCTTGATGACCCAACATAAAAGTTTATACCTATTTGCATAGGGAAATTAATTAAAATACCCAAAGTTTGAAAATAGGTTTGCATAAATACCCAAAATCTCGTTGAGTTTGCAAATATACCAATTTTTTCGCGGTAGAATCCGCGATCGCGGATGCGTGCCACGTGGCCCGCGATGGTCTCGCGGTAGACCAAAATTTACAATTTTGGCCCCTCCAGTTTCGGGCAAGAAAATTACATTTTTGGTCCTCTAGATTTTAGGTTATCATTTTATGTAGTTGGGGTTTTTAAAGTGTTGTTGCATGTTTTTACTGTTTTTTCACATTTTTTGTCTGGGTTGTTTCAGGTATTTTTTAATGTAATGTTCCTTTCCATTTTAATGTATTTAATATAGAAATTAATTAAAGAAAATGTTTTCCCCATTTTAAGTTATTTGATAGGGAAATTAATTAAAAGATCAATTATTGCAAATCATCTTCCCAACCGAAACAGATACAGTGAGTGCAAGTAAACAAAGAAATCTATTACTGGAAGGCGTCCTGGATTCCAATGATGAAGTTAACCTTTTCCTTGATCACGTCCTCCATTCCCGTGTAGTCATATTCTATTTCTTTTAGTTCCTCTTCTACTCCCTTAATTTGTCGTTGCACCTCCCGAACGTGAGCCCTAGTCATGGCCAATTCTCGTTTTCTTCTCCGCTAGATACTCCATTTTCCCCTGCTGAAGCTCCCTGTTATGGTTCCACATAGCCTTTACCCTTTCGATATCGGCGTTAGCCTGATCAATGGATGCTTTCACCAAGGGAGTAATTCATTGACTTTGTGAAAGACCCGTCGGCTGGGTACAATGATACCTTGGTGGGCTTTTCCAGGCATTATCGAGGTAGTATTGCTCCCATGTCATCTCCCAGTCCTCTGCCTCCTCAGCCGTGAATGGATCATCGGCCGCAGTGTTAGAAAAAGAACCCACTCAATCTATTGGACTTCCAGGTAGCAGAGGAATCACAAGGATTGCTTAAGTCCCTACATACCTTAGGGCTATTTACACCCGTTTGACAAAATCCAAATAGATATGTTGCGGTTTATTTTATTTCAATATAACATTGTTAATTATAGATGCTTTTGGCAAAATGAATTTGAGTTTGGCATGTGAAGCCAACTTAAATGTTTTTATATCTTCATACCAAAGTTTAGGGACCTAAGTTGTAATTTACCAAAGTTAGGGGACCTAAGTTGTCATTCACCAAAGTTTAGGGACCTAAGTTGTAATTTACCAAAGTTTAGGGACCTAAATTATAGTTTAGCAAAGTTAGGGGACCTAAGTTGTCATTCACCAAAGTTTAGGAACCTAAGTTGTAATTTAGCAAAGTTAGGGAACCTAAGCTGTCATTCACCAAATTTAAGGGACCTAAGTTGTCATTCACCAAAGTTTAGGGACCTAAGTTGTAATTTAGCAATGTTTAGGAACCTATAATCTAACCTATATTTTTATAAAAAACACTCTAATTTTATAAAAAATAACATATATTTTTATAATAAACACTCATATTTTTATAAAAAAAAACACTAACATATTTTTTTTATAAAAAACACTCTAACATTTATTTTTATAAAAAACACTCATGTTTTTTTAAAAAAAAACACTAACATATTTTTTTTATAAAAATCATTCTAACATTTATTTTTATAAAAAACACTCATCTTTTTATAAAAAAACACTAACATATTTTTTTTTTATAAAAAACACTCATCTTTTTATAAAAAAACACTAACATTTTTTTTATAAAAAACACTTTAACATTTATTTTTATAAAAAAACACTCATCTTTTTATAAAAAAAACACTAACATATTTTTTTATAAAAAACACTCTAACATTTATTTTTGTAAAAAACACTCATGTTTTTATAAAAAAACACTAACATATTTTTTTTTTTATAAAAAACATTCTAACATTTATTTTTATAAAAAACACTCTTCTTTTTATAAAAAAACATTAACATATTTTTTTTATAAAAAACACTCTAACATTTGTTTTTATAAAAAACACTCAACTTTTTATAAAAAAAAACACTAACATATTTTTTTTATAAAAAACACTTTTAACATTTATTTTTATAAAAAAAACACTCATCTTTTTATAAAAAAAAAACACTCATCTTTTTATAAAAAAAACACTAACATATTTTTTTATAAAAAAACTCTAATATTTATTTTTATAAAAAACACTCACCTTTTTATAAAAAACACTAACATATTTTTTTTATAAAAAACACTCTAACCTTTTTTTTATAAAAAAACCACTCTAACATTTTTTTACAAAAAAACACTCTAACATCTTTTTTTTAAAACAATAACATTTAAAAAAAAAAACACTATAACATCTTTCTTTTAAATAAACTCTAACATCTTTGTATAAAAACCACTCTAAGATCTTTTTATAAAAACCACTCTAACAAAATTTTATAAAAAAAAACTAGATCATTTTTTTTAAAAAAACTCTAACTTCTATAATAAACACAACATTATAACATACAAATAACACATTCAAACATACAACAAAGTTAAAAAAACTCTAACATCAAACACATAACAACATACATATCATATATTTTAAAATAACAATATAAAGGAAAACTAAAACAAAGTTAAGAAAACTTACCAAACTTGTAACACGTGCCATCTTCAAACCGAGCGCGTATTCAACACGACAAATTGAGAGAGTTTGGGAGAGAAATAGAAAGTAAGAAGTGGCGGCCGGCTTGGGGTCCCCCACCCTCTCCTCTTATAGCTGCGATTAGGAGGGTGGGGGTTGAATTGTCATAAATGAAATTAGGGTTTCAACCCTAAGTTGACAACTGGTGCGACAATCCTGCGATCGCAGGCTACTGCCGCGGGACAGGGGCTAAAGTGGGTACTGCGGGCATACTTGGGGGGGGGGGGGGGGGCTCCGCGGAAACATTGGCCAAACTTGGGGGCTGCACGGGTACCGCGGGCATAGTTGGGGGGCCTCCGCGGACAAATTGGCCAAACATTGGGGACACGTGGGCATTCATCCGCGATCGTGGGTTCTACCGCGGAAAAAATGAGTATTTTTGCAAAACCAACGAGATTTTGAGTATTTATGCAAATCTATTTTCAAACTTTGGGTATTTTAATTAATTTTCCATTTGCATATGTGATGGTCAGGTACATATATATATTTTAATTTATTATTAAAAAAATTAAAGGTCTATATCTTCGTTAAACTTAAGACAGAAAAATTGAAAATATGTTGCAAATTCAAATATATTCAAAAAGGGCAAATTCTAAAAACGGCGGCTAATTCAAAAATTTCATCCCTAATTTTCCTCAGGTTGTGCTTTGCTCTCCATTGGCGCTCTCTCGCTCGCTTTCACTCCCTCGGCTCCCATCGTCGGCCACTGCAGCCACAACGACCCCCCTCCCGTGGGCTTTTCTCAGGTCTCACTACCGACATCAGTCTCCACTCTCTACTGTCCACAACTATCACCCTTCATCACGGTAATTTTCGATTTTGGCATCATATTAATTGAATATGGGTTATTTAAATTTCTCTAAAGTTCTAGGTTTTTTTATGAGAGATTGTGTTAGATTCTTGATTTTTGTATATGTTTTTGATTTTGTAGAATCTGTAGTAGTGCCTTGAGATGATTTTCTTTTGACTTGGGGTGTTAGGGTTTCGGTTTGCTGTTGTTTACATAACCTTCTCTCACAACGAGGAAATCAAATTAATTTTACGGGAAATAAAAAAGAATTGGATTTTAGGTAGAAAGGTGAGGGGCGGCTCAATAAACACCGTACATGTTATCTTTTTCCACAAGGGTGATTTTCGATATTTTAAATAGTTGCGAGCATTTTGCATTTTTAGAGTCTAATAAATATAATCATTAGAATCACATAGTAATAAGGTTAAGTGTCTCTATTCCACCCTTAATTACATACTTTCTTTATGATATGGAAAATAGAATAAACATACCTTTTGCATAGCATCTCATTCCACCCTCTACATTAGTATGTTTATAACCAACATGATTAACTATACAATGCAACCTTTTAAAAAATTACACTATACAAAGAAGTGAAGAACAACATACAAATATACAATGATCATTAGATGTTTACTGCATGAATAACATGGCATAATGTAATGAGCAATGCTCACTATTTTCTAATGGTGCACAATCAAAAAGTAGGAGCGCTCATTAGACTTCTCCAATTGGCAAACCATCACTAAGTGTTACATGAGGAAAACAGAAGAAGCATGCACACTTCTGATAATACATCATTAGATTGCAAACAGGCATCTTTTATTACATTCAAATAGCCATCATGAACCTCCATCAATAGAGATTCAAATGGTGAGTATCTAAGTGCTCAACAACACAATTGTATAGTCTTGTGGACGACTAATGCAGCCTTGTTGATAGACAGGTATCATTCTTTACATTATAAGTTTTATATGTATTCCAATCATCCGCCCATCCATTCGTTCGAACTGATCTAAGATCTCCATCAAGTTTTTTCAAGTATTAGTTAATATGAGATTAATAGCTCCTTTTTTTTACAGATCTAGTGTACGAAACAATGTAAATCCCTTGTTACAAGAAACGGCCTCTATAGTGTAACACCCTCAAAATTGGAAAGAACAACTACTACAAACATCGATAAAATAACCAAATGAGGATATAAATCCTTTCTACAAACCATCATTGGAAACACCTCAAAATTTAAAACGTAACCACTCTCACAATTAATAACTCAAGTCATACAACATGACCAAATAAAGTCGGTGTTACTTAACATAAATACAAGTTGATATTCGCAAAATAAACGCGGAAGACTTCATTAAACAATTCATCTCTCGAGCACACTACTAGCACTCATCTCTTCACAGTGTCACTAGAACTATTCCCAACCTGAACCTGTTGCACATGCCGAAAAATAAAAAGGCTAGGCTAACGCCTAGTGAGTTCAAGAGTTTACATCACGATTAAATAATTCGTTAGACGAAAATGGTGCAACTTAAATCATGATTTTTCAAAAAGGGATTTGTATTAAATATACCAACAACTCATTTTCCAAACGCACAAATTTCGTGATGGAAACTCCATTGAAAATCATTTCTCAACAATGGACTCAATTCCAAAACTCACTCAAGATGTGAATAAATATTAAATTTTCAAATAATATCAACGCGAATAAAACTCCAATAATCGAAACATCCAAACAAGGATGAGGCATAATACACCGCCCATATGTCATGAAAAACAATCCATATAAATATAATACGTCACCGACAACATGGATAAAAGAAATACCCGAAACAACACCTTTCGGTGACGGGGGAGATCCGATTTCATCGAATGTGGCGGATACACAAGTTAAACCACAATTATAAGTTACAAGCCTATGCTGTCAATATCGCGATATATCGGCGATATATCGGATATCGGACATAGGGCGATATCTCTTTGCAAAATATCGGAATTTATATCGGTGGGCGATATATCGCCGATATGTACCGATATATCGCCGATATTGTGTTTCATATATCGGCCGATATATCGTTGCTATATCGTTTTGACTTTTTTTGGGACTTTTTTTTGGCTTTACGGTTTGGGCTTTATTAATGAGGCTATTTTCCTGTTTTTTACTGATTTATTAGTTAGGTTTTAATGCTTCCTTCCTTTTCCCTCTTTTCTTCCCGTACTCTTCTTTTCTTTTCTGTTCTTCACTTCTTCTCTGATCTGCTCACGAACCAACAAGGCAACAAGAATCCCAGATTCTTTTTCTCTGTTGTTCACGAACCAAGCTGCTGATCTGCTCACGAACCAACAAGCATCCCAACAGATTCTTTTTCTCTGCTGCTGTTCACGAACCAAGCTGCTGCTGACCTGCTGACCTTCTTCAGTTCACGAACCTGTTCTTCACTTCACGAACTGTTCTTCACTTCTTCTGTTCACGAACCTGTGGTAACCTGTGAATCTCTTTTAATTTAAGAATGATGAGGAACTGCAGCTTAAGGGCTTATTGCTATTTATGATTATGATTATTAGAATTTAGATTATAGTCGACCTCTACTTATTTAAGCTTATTATATAATTATATATATATTATATATATTTCTAAAAAATATTATATGAACCGATATTCTTGGACCGATATATCACCGATATCACCGATATCGAGTATCGGTCCTTGACCGATATGGCACCGATATACGATATTAACAGCATAGTTACAAGCATGTTTCATGGATGGAAAAACCTATGACATCAACCCTATCCAGGTCTTTAGTCAATCTTGGACATAAACCTGGCAAAAACTGACACAACACGCTAACTCGACACGAAATAAACGGGTTTGGGTAATACATTTCAACCCGTTTAAGTAAACGGGCTGACATGACACGACACGAAAATTAAACGGGTAAGGTCAGGGTCAAAAATTTCAACTCGAAAATGACCCGAATAACCCGTATATATATATGGGTGCTTTAATTTGAAACCCTTAAAAAGGTTGAAACCAATGAAACCCACTACATCACCATTGATTTAATTTTGAACGGTTGAGATCAAAATCAATAATCTATATTATTAATTATAATTAAAAAATAATTTTCAGCCATTTTTAGGCGCACTAAAGGGTATTTTGGGTAAAAGACAAATACGAATAAACAAATAAAAAATGGTAAACGATATTTCCACCTGAAAACTCGCAATCCCTGAAAACTCGCAATCACATCTGATTGGTTCTGAGCAAATATTTCAAGACCTAGGTTCTTCTTCCATACCAAAATCTGACCTCATCTAAGCTCACCCCCTTCCTTTCTACCTCGAAAACGAACCCAGAAACATTTCAAGAAAAACCCATTTTTATGTTCTTGGATAGTAACCGAGTAATTAATTTTTTCCCTAATTTGAAGTCACAGGGATAGTAACCCCGTAATTAATTTGTTTTTACAAATATGTGTTATAATATGTTGTTTAAAATTGGGGAATTGCATAATTTGTTTGTAATCACAAGATTAAGGAATCTTTGATTATGAACACATATTCATGAATAGGTAGGTATTCATGAATATCTGATCATGAATGGGTAAGACTTAAAACTTTTGTGATGATAAATCCATAGGCATGAATATATATTCATGAATGTATAAGCATGAATATGGATTTCAATTTTCAAGCAATGATTAATGATTGTTTTTGGAATTCAGTGGTAATTTGTTGTCGAAAAACTGTGTAAGAATTACATTTTGCTAATCATGAATCCTGGTTAAGATTTACTTCTACCTATATCAACATCTGCATCAATTTGTTGATGTTCAAGCATTGAGGAATCATCGACGCTAGTAACCATTTCACCCACGGAATTAAAACACCCACTTAGTGAATCAAAGGTCAACACTTCATTGTTGTTTTTGCCTGAAAGGGAACACAAAGACTGAACATATTCGTCGGCTTCCATATCGTCGTCGGTCTTCTTAAGTTCCATATCGTTAGAATTCATCGCTGTGATTTTTTTTTCTGCTGGATCTTTTTTGAACAACAAGAATTGTTATTACCAAAAGACCATGCAGAAACAGTGCCTTACAAAAAGGGTATATTCTTTACCCAGGAATCATACAATTCAGTTACAAAATTCGAACAGAAGGTTGCCAAGACCGAGTAGCTGCAGATAAGAGAGCAGACAGACCAAGTGCTGCTGTTTGTGAGCAGCAAACAGTAGCTGTTAACTTTCGCCCCTGCAGACTCTCTCGAATGTCTTGCTACGTTGTTGACGGATCCACGAGCCATTCCTTCCAATCTCCTATTAAGTTCTTTGATCTTTTGGAGATCCATTCGAAGATTCGTTGGAGTTCGAAAAACATATCCGTGATGTGACCCTTCTCTGCTGAATTTGGCATATCGGAATTGTCCATGGAACGGTGAAATAAGTTTCCGATCAAAAGTTATCAAGATTCTCGACAAATCAAGAGATAATTATTCTTATTTTAATAAAATATAATCACGTTTCAAATTAGGTAACCGTATTACCATGTTTATCATGATCCACCTAGCACTAATTTAGGAGATGATTATTATAAATCAGAAATAATAAATAATTAAAAAAACCCGGATAATTTAAAATTACTACAATACCCCTACGGTTAAATATAATAAAATAAAAAACAAAATGTTTACAGGATTAGATCAACGGTTAAGATGAGGGTTTCACAAGTTTCAACCTTTTTGAGGGTTTCAAAATATCATTCCTCTCTCTCTCTCTATATATATATACTCTCTCTCTCTCTCTCTATATATATATATATGGAGAGAGAGAGAGAGGTTCAAGGGAAAACCTAAAAAAACCGGAAAATGGAAGAACACCCTAGGAGCCCTTCATCTGGACGGTATGCACTTGTGCATAAACCTGTATGCACAACTGCATACCGCCCAGATGAAGGGCTCCTAGGGTGTTCTTCAATTTTCCGTTTTTTGAGGTTTTTCCTTGAACCTGATTCTATATATATATATATATATATATATATATATATATATATATATATATATATATATTAAGTTTTCTTTTTACTACTTTGGATTTTTAATGTTTTAGATTTTTAATGTTTTGGATTTGTAAGTTTGAACTATAAAATTTAGATTTATAAAGATTTTATTTGAATTTTGGATTTGTAATTTTTTTTATGTATTTTCAATATTTAATTTTTATTTTTTTTAATGCTTTGGATTTTTAATGTTGTGGATTTTGGTTAGAACTTATAAGTGTGTACTATAAAATTAAATTCAAATTTCTAATGCTTTCAAATTTTGGATTTGTAATTTTTTATGTATTTTCAATATTTATTTTTTAGTTTTATAAATGTTAAACGAGTTAGGCGGGTCGTGGCGGGTTAGGCGGGTCGTGGCGGGTTGAGATTTTCTGACCCGTTTATTAAACAGGTCGGGTTAGGGTTAAGCATTCTCAACCCGTTTAACTTTGAACCCGACACGAACCTGACATGACACCACACGTTTGCCAGGTGTACTTGGACATCAACCCAAACCGAGTCTTTAGTCTAAGGAGACATCAATCAAAACCGGATCTTTAGTGTATTGTGACATCGACCCAAACCGGATCTTTAGTCAAGTGAGACATCAACTCAAACTGGATCTCTAGCCTAATGAAACATCAACACAAACCAGATCTTTAGTTCACAGAGACATCAACCCAAACCGGATCTTTAGTCTATTGAGGCATCAACCCAAACTGGATGTGTAGTCTAAAACCACCAAGTTCAACCCAAACCGGATCTTTACCTTGGGATCTCACCATCCAAAACAAGCTTGTTTAATTTAGAAATTTACACATGACTCCAAAAGAATAACCAATGCATTCAAATCATGTAATTCCTAAATACGATGCAATACATGGTATATTTTACGAGTATGATTTGTTTACAAACTTTTATAGATCCTTGCATGAAAATATGTTTTAGAAAGGCTTATTTATCATTATTTAACGTAACGGTTTATGAAGATTCCACGCATTGTAATTTGTTGATGGTTATGTGTTTATGCTATGTAGAGTCGGGTTTGCACAGTTGGATCAGTGTACCTCGGGATCCGATGATCTCTCTGGAGTTTGTTATGAACCGATATAATGGAATTCATTTCCTTCCTATTCGGGATAATGGGGAGGCTGCTTGGGCCCTGATATGAGGCGAGAGGGGAGTCTGCTTGGGCCCCGATCGTGGTTCTGGTTTGTACGATCCTTGAACACTGTGCAAGTACCTATGTATGGAGTCTTATGTTGAGATGCATGACTTGTTAAAGAATTGTTTTATGTTTGTTGTTAAAACCGCTTTTGGAGGGAATTCACTACACCGTTTGGTCTAACCCTCGCTTTTCAAAAATTAAACAATTTTCAGGGAAGCGCTCTAGTGGTGCTTCGAGCAAAGGTAAAGAGTCGGCGTGAGCTTAGAGTGGGAGGCCATAACAGGGAGCACTGTACTTCATGATAGTCATAGCTTAGATAGATCTCGGCTATGGATAGTTTACTATTCCACTGCAAATTTTGTGTTGCTCAGACCTGTAATGATTTATTTACAAAATTCTTATGTATTTGGGACCCGTTTTGGGATTTATTTATCTATAATTTTGTGATTTAGATTTTTGGGTTGTTACACTAACCCATGTTATGCAAATACATGCTCCAAGGCATGACTAACTCAAAACCTCTTCATTGCCACTTTTCAAATGAAGTCAAACCATATATACATATACTCAAATACTTTATAACTTGATAATGTATATAATTTGCAATAGTTTATAAAACCCAAAAAGTACCAAGAGTGCATAAATGTCAAATGGTATTCACTTATGAGGCAAAACCCTCAAAAGGGAATATTCTCAAATAAAACGCTGTTAAATGCATAACACATCCAAAGCTCCATCTTGAGCTACTAAAACTGGAAAAAAAGCATTTGACTAAATACGTGATGCCAACACAGTTACATAAACCAAAATACATCGTTACCCAAAATCTTTGTCTCTTAACTCTCAATTGGCCTTCCGTCTAAAATCAAAAGGTTTACAATTCCCAATATATTCATAAGGTCTAGAATGACCGAAATCTACAACTCACACGTTCACATTTTCAAAACGTACCATATCATAATCTTTGCATAATTTCAACAAACACTAAAAGTGTATTTTGACCAAACAAACTCCGCTTATACAATAAATGAACAAAACACTTTCATTCGTGATTTTTTTGTCAGTTACCCAAAAATCCCAAATGTGGGTGTTTTACAAGATTTGTAAAACTCAACACTTCAAATAATCAAAATCCACTAAATAACTCAACAATTGATAGTTTTATGTAAAACACATAAACACTTTAAAATAAACATTTTTGGCATGTACAACGTTTTCACAAATCAACTTGAACTCACCTTGCTAGATTTAGGCTAAATCTAGATTTTCCCCAATTTGAGCTCATTTGAAGAAACTTGAATCCTCAAGCCAAATCTTCCAAAAACCTAAATCCATAAGTTTCCAACGGTCAATAATCATATTCAACCATATAAAATCGTTCCCCAAGCATTTTCATCAATAATCTCAACTTATACACAAAAACCCTAATTTCCATAGATGAAGAAAAGAGGTGATTACCTCAATCACATCGAGAATCCACCAACAAAACACCTCTAGATCACCAACAAAACACCACAAGCTTGAACTCTTCAGAATGGACAAAAAGGTTGGATGAAACCCTAGAAAGCTTTGGGTGAAGAAGATGAAGTGAAATGGTTTCAAGATTTGTTTCCCAAAACCATGGTAGATGAAGAAATCACTTGCAAATCTCGAATCTTATGGCTAACTGGCTCAAAAATCGACTTTGGGGGCTTAGGGTTTCGGCTTGGGAGAGAAAAGGATGAAGGGAAGAAGTGGGGAAATGAAAATGGGTGAAAATCGCGTTTTTATACACCAGGTGCCCGTCGGCTAAAGTGACGCGCGAGAATGACAATTGTCACTTTCGTTGGGAACTCTCGCCGTGATCCCATAACTCTCGGTACAAAACCGGCGAGAGTGACATGCGATTGTGACACATGTCACTTTCGCTAGTCACTTTAGACGAAGTTGTATCGAAAGTTGCTTTGGTCATAACTTCTTAGTTTTAGCTACGTTTTTGCTCCGGAAAGGCCCGTTGGATTCATATTTGAATTCTCCATCCAACAAGACTATAAAATCTAGGATTCAATCCAAAATCCTATTTCTTCTATTTCTCTTACACTGACTTGAAATTATACTTACCCGGCTATTATGGGTGTTATAGCGACCAAGACATACGACCAGAAAGTTTCTTCTAGTTTAAGTATTTTCTTTAGTTGTTTCTTTCTTGTACTTTTAGTTTTTCTTCTCCAAATCGTTGTTTCTTTGGGTTTTTTCCTACTCGAAATCGTTTTTCTGATCGAGATTAATTTACCGCCCCTGTATGTTTTTATTGTGTTTGAGTTATTTGGATTATATGATGCCTTGATTTTCCAAACGTTCATGTTTCTATGTTACGGCATAATGCATATTTGGAATTCTGTATCATGGATGGCATGTGAATTCCTCGTTGTTATTTGAATTTGAAACTTGAAATTGGATATGAATGATGATTTTTATATTCATTAATAAAGCTAATGTTTAAGTATGTTATTTTACCTAAGTTTGGTGAAGGATGTTCAAGTATTACATATAGTTTTACACTCTTTAACAACAAATAGAAAAGGGTTTTAAACTAGCGACAAAATTTTATCACCGAGGTGTGTGTTTGTTTCCTTTGTTTTTAATTCATTGTTCTTGGTTGTTGTTGGATTTTAAATTACATTGAACAACGTTGTTGGTTTTGATAATTTGATGCTTCGTTTCTATTTAATTCATTGTTGTTGGTGGGTGTTGAATTTTTAACTTAGTTAATAATATCGTGTTACAATCATTATATCGTGTTGCAGAGATTATATGTTTGTAGTTTGGGTTGGAAATTGTTGGGCAAACATTAGTTTTGTTTTATTTTGTCGATTAATTTACATTATTATATTGTATGCAAATCTTACTTTGTTTTGAGGTTTATAACTAAACTTTAGATTTTAAGGTTTATAACCGAAGTTTACATTTTGAGGCTTATATGCTTGTAGTTTGGGTTACCAATTGTTGGGCAAACACTAGTTTTGATTTAATTGTGGATTAAATAACATTATAAATTTGTATGAACTTACTTTCTTTTAAGGTCTGTAACCAATTTTAGATTTTGAGGTTTATAATCTTTGTAGTTTAGGTTGCCAATTGTTGGGCAAACATTAGTTTTGATTATCATTGTGGATTAAGGGGCTGTTTGTTTGCATCTGATTGATGCCATTCAGATGCTAACGTCTGAATCGGTCAGACATAGGACTGTTTGGTTTGAATTTGATTAAGATCTGAATGGCTCAATTTCCCCTGAATCACACATTTCCCCATCTGCTACCCATACCATTCATACCCTAAAATTTCCCTCATTGCCCTCGCTTCATTACTGCTCTCGATTTCTCCAATCTCCCATTCTGCTCTCTCTATTGATTTCTCCGGTCGTCCCTCTCGATTCGCCTTCGATTACAGTCTCCTTCGATTACACAGATGCATCTCTCCATGATCGATTGTTGGTAAATGCTTCATCCCAACGATTTCTCCAATCGTTCCTCTCGATTCTCGTTCGATTACAGTCTCCTTTGATTACACAAATGCCTCTCTCCATGATCGATTTTTGGTAAATACTTCATCCCAACGATTATACATGTTGCTCTCAACAGGTAAAGCTCTCGAATTTCATATATATTCCATCGATTTCTATGTTCTTCATCCCATCGATTTCTATGGTCTGACCTACCAATTGATTCCATTGATTTCAGTATGTTTCAATTATTAGCTGAAAATACAACTTTTTTCTAGAAATTAACTGGATTCAAGGATTTAAGGGTCAAGATTTATGGAATTTTAAAGAGGCTTATAATGTTTTCCCCCAAAATCTTGTTATGGAATTGTTGAAATTGAACATTGTGCTAGGTTTTTAGATGGGACTTCAGTACTGTGCTTGCTGTTTTAATGTTGTTGAAATTGGCATTGTGCTTGATGTGCTAGTTTTTAGGTTGTTGAAATCTTGTTATGTGTGTTTCAATGTGCTAGTTTTTAGGTTGTTGAATCTTGTTATGTATGTTTCAATGTGCTAGTTTTTAGGTTGTTGAAATTGGCACTGTGCTTGTTGTTCAAAGTTGAAACATATTGCTTAATTGGTTTAGAAAGATACAATGATTTGCTGATACGTGGGTGGAACGAATGGCTCATTGACCCAACATTGACGTAATAGGTTAGTATCGGGAAGCTGTGGGTCACGAGCTTTCCTGCCGATTCACGGCTCAGTTTGCTTCTCGCAAACAGTAAGCAATTCGGCAGCTGCTGCATCTGATGGCTGGTGAAAAAAAAAGGTGTTGGTCCCGAAGGGCTATACAAGTTTGTAGAGGGGGGGGGGGGGTTGAATACAAACACACAAATTTTACTTTTCTAAATTGTTTATTGATAAATTATTAACAATTTACAGCTTGTTGCGGAACAAGATTAAGGATAAACCTAAATCTAAACAAGTTGGAACACTAAGTTTCTTGCACTGAGAAAGAGAAGGAAATTACTAATAATAACCTATCTCGAGATAAGAAGGATGAACTTGTCTAGAGTTAGCAAGTTACTTCAAAATGAAGTGAGTTCTTCTTCTTATATACTGCATGCATTTAATGCATGGCAATTTACACTTTACACGTGGCAGCAGCTCATTGGTTGTATGTCATTGACCTTTGTTGACAACCTTAGTAGCCGCATGTTTGAACAGTGTAGTATCAGAGTGGTTGTACGATTTCAGACAATAAGGAGGTTCTTTTTCTGACATATCGTACGGAGTCGTGCAAGGGTGGTTAAGACAAAAGTACTTTGTACGGAGGACTTCATGATCAGCTTTTCGTTGATTCAGCGGTTTATCATTCTATATCAGCGAATGATAAAGTTCAGCGATAGCTGAAGTCTTGTACTTGATACTTTACGTTGAGTGGACAAATCTGAGTCTTCGCTGATCCGCATCAGTTCATTAGGAGACTTGTCGCTGGTTCTTGAGCTTGATCTTCGACTTCAGCGTAGAACCTATGTTGACGTGAAACTTGTCTTCAGGAATCATAAGTAAACAACTAACTTATCAGCGATCATCATAAGGACTGAACAAACTCAGAGCATTATGGTGAACAGTGTTCGCTGAATATTTAATCTAAAGAGCGAGAGTTCCTATCAGCGGTACTGTAAGATCTTAGTACTTATCAGCGATAGTGAAACTCTGATACATATTGTTTACTTACAATTTTCACTAAGCATATGAGAGGGTCATTATCAAATCACTGAGGGTTTGGATCAACAATCTCCCCCTATTTGATTATGACATAGCAACAGAGAAAATTGCTATTTAATGAAAACATAAAGATAAAAAGAACTCATAAAATATTTGTCCCTTTTACTGTTTTCTGGGATGTTTTCTGTACTGATGGAGTAAAGTACTTTCGCTGAAATCTTTCGTTAAACTTCGAATCAGATTACAAAAGGAAGTGGAAAGATTACAAGTACAAGCGAAATAAATTACAAGTACAAAAGAAGAACTGATACAATAGAAGAATGAGGCGATCCTATCGGTTTATAAAGGTTCTTCCTTAATGAGAAGTTCATCAAGGGTCTTTGATGTGGGGATCATCCAGTCAGGGACCTTTACTCCTTGATTCTTGAAGTGTTCGCTACAAGATTCAAGCTATTGATCGTTCATAAATGGATCTTGAAGTGCTCAAAGAACGTGTATGATGATTGGTTAGCTTTCAGGTTAGGTTTAAACATTTTTGTAAAGTTTCATGAAGTCAATTTCGTTTTTTTGCTTATCGTAATCAGTTTGGATAATTAAATTATCGCATTTATAAGATACTAGAACTATTAAATGAAAATGGCGTTACAGAAATATTTTGATTTTCATTTCCCCTTAAATTCAATCTAAATGACTTAGTTTCTAGTCGATTTATAGTTAAAGAAACCTTTACATTACTTCATGGTGGGCTTTGTTTAACGGGTTTTTGGTCTTTGAACTTCATTGAGGTAGATAGCACCAAGAGAATAATGCATTGCATCACCAAAAGGAAGTATATTTTCATTAATTTGGAAAATGGAGAATGGATCAAGTAGACTATCTATTTGATTCGTTCTTCTTTCTAAGAAAATAGAAATGATCAACCAAAAAAATTCCTAATCCAATTCAGGGTAGCATTTCTATTTTAGATCTGACTCCATCTAGTTATGTGATTCAAGGTCAATACTTTGCCACTTGCGTATGACCAACTTAGGGGCCGTTTATCAAACGCTTACCGGGTAAGTGCTTATCAAGTCACATTAGCTACTGGATTAATATGACAAAGACAAAAAATCTTACCCGGTAAGAGCCAATGCGAGGAAGAGTCGTACCCGGTAAGTGAGAGTGACGACTCTTGCCACGGTTTAGCGTTTACCGGATGAATTGTTGCATATGAAATCGATTTGGTGAACTAAAATTTTACCCGATAAGTAAGTGATTGTATTAAATTATATTGTTTGGTAAATGACCCCTTAGAGTTGTTTTTGATGCTTTTTTGAGGATCAGAACAACTGTGAGCTTTGATATGTGTTTTATTATATATATATATGTGTGCATATATACTAAAATTTTATTTCTTAGTAGAACTTGTGTAGATGTACTTGTATTTTTTTGGGTCTCTTTCTTGTATACTTAGGTTTGTTTGTGTAGTTTTCGTTCTTGTTGCAGGTATCGTAACCAACTTTTGATCAACATAATGAGAAACAAAAAGCAGAGAGAATTATACAAAGATCGGCGAGATACCGAAGTCGAAGCATATTAGGAGTAGCTTAAAAAGCATGATATATTGGAGAACTAGTAAAGTTTGTTGTTGGCGTTCTTATACAATATTCATATGATTATTAATATAATTGTTAATGTTTCTCAGTTAATTATTATATTGACTTCTTTTTTATTTTGCCACATTATTAAAGTCGTTGCCAAAAGTTAAATATAGCGATAGTCAAGTTGCTACAATGACCACATAATTTTATTTAAATCAAGTTGCTACAATGACCACATAATTTTATTTAAATCGTGACCGCAAATAGTTTATGGACATGGTTTTAATAATTGATGGTAATCATGTCATGAATTGGCCATGGTTAATACAAATTTGTATAAGTAGTTTATAGCCACAGTTTTGTTATTTCGTGTGACTAAAGGGTAATTAATAGCTACAGTCCTACAATTTAGCGCAACCATATGAATTGGCCATGGTAAATAAAAAATTTGTGTGCCTATAAATAGTTTAATGTCATGGTTTAAGCTATTTTGTGTGATTAAAAGGTAACCAATAACCATGGTTTTTAAAAATTAATCGTAACTAAATGTCGTGAATCGGCCACGGTTAACATAAGCGTGGCAATAAGTAGTTTACGGTCACAGTTTTAGTTATTTAATGTGACCGAAAGATAACCAATAACCACGATTTTAACAATCAACGTAACCATATGTCACGAAATAGCTCCAGTTAATATGAAATTTAAATGCCTATAAGTAGTTTAGGGCCACAATTTTAGCTATTTTGTGTAATCAAAAGGCATCCAATGGCCACAGTTTTAACAATCCAGTGACACCATATCTCATGAAATAGCCACAATTAATATAAGTTGTGTGGCTATAACTAGTCTATGACCACGGTTTTAGTTTTATCGTGTAGCCAAAAGGTTACCAATAGCCACATTTTTTACTATTCATTGTAACCATATGTCATGAAACAGCCATGATTAATATAAAGTTGTGTGACTATAAGTAGTTTGTGATCACGATTTTAATTATTTTGTGTGACCAAAGGTAACCAATGGGCACGATTGTAACAATTTTGCGTTACCATATGTCATGAACAAGTCACGTAAACATTTGTGTGGCTATAAGTCGTCTATAGTCATGGTTAAATTAAATAGACGTGGCTATAAAATAATCGATGGCCACCACAAAAACAAATCATGTGGCCATAAGTAGCTTATGGCCACGATTTTAACTATTTTGTGTTGCAAAAAGATAACCAATAACCACAATTTTAACTATTTTGTGTCGCAAAAAGATAACCAGTAGCTACGGTTCTACAAAATAAGCGTAACTATAAGTAATGAAATGACCACAGTTAATATGAATTAATGTGGCTACACGTAGTTTATGGCCACTGTTATATAAAAAAAATACTAAACTACATACGTTTTCCGCCACGGTTTTTAGGCTATGGCTACGGTTTATCATATGATATGGTGACACATTTTAAACGTGGCCATAACGGTATCAAAAGTCACGGCAGAATAGGCTACGGTTTAATTGATAAAAAAAGCTGTGGCTAAAGGCCTACGGCCACGGTTTTTAACCGTGGCCATTGTGAGTTTTTGTATTAGTATAAAGGCATCACGGGAATAAGCATACATATGTATTGCTTCTTCTTGAGTTTTCCTCAACTACGTTTCCTATTAAACCTAGACCATGGGAACTCCAATGTTGTTAGGTTAGGTTTCCGCCGAGAAGTAACTCACAGACCTGGCTATAAGTCTAGTCCCTAGATGTGAAATTTGCTCATTACTTAGGCCTTTTGTCAAAGGATCAACGATATCTTTCTTTGACTTCACAAAGTCAATAGAGATAATTCCATTCTTTAGAAAGTCTCACAATACCCTTCTAATTCTAATACTGGGGGACTCACAATCGAGATAATTCCATTCTTTAGAAAGTCTCACAATACCCTTCAAACGATATCTTTCTTTGACTTCACACTTATGGAATTACTCTCATCATGCTTGGAAATCCGGTTCACATCACAATACCCTTCTAATACTGGGGGACTTTTGGTATAATGTAACCTATAATTCATTGTTTTTTAAGATATCCAAGTACTTTTACTAGTGTAAACCAATGATCTTTTCTAAGGAGTACAAACTTAGTCAAATCACACTATATGCTAAATCTTGTCTTGTACAATCCATTATATGAATCAAACTTCTTTGAACTTGAGTATCCTCTAACTAAGCCTTACTAATGCCTTGATTATTCTTAAGTTGACTAGAAGGATCACTCCTTACTAATGCCTTGATTATTCTTAAGTTGACTAGAAGGATCAAAATGAGTGAGAAGATGTCTATTATCATATTGACCAAACTTACGGGGTCCCTTCTCAACATTGTGAGATTCGATAAGGAAGTAACTATCATGGGTGGCCCTAGGGGAGTGACACCAACCTCCGATAGTTTTTTCCAACATTTTAGGCATATATATATATATATATCTATATATGAACCCATATGAATAATATGTGACGTTAGTTTAGATAAGTATTTTCAAACATATTATTTAAAAAAAAATCAGTGATTCATGGTTGTAGGGGTTGGTTTTAATTTATAAATGATAGTTTTAATTTACTCATTTTGCCACATTATTTGGAGGAGACCGATTACCTACTCAACAAGTAAAGTAAACTCTTAATGAAATGAGAAGTTTGGTCCAGATTCTAAAATGAAGATCTATAAAGTTGGTTATCCAAAATAGGAACTAGTACACAATTTGTTCCATTTTGATTCAGCTTTTTGCTATATAAATAAATGCATATATAGGCGAAAAATCGTGTGAGAAATTGAGGTTAACGTAAGAGACATGAGAAGTGAATCTGAACCGTTGATCACTTTTAATCAAATGTCCTTCCATTATGTAACAACCCGAATTTCAAGTTTGTATTGAAAGTTTAGTGGTCTTTATGCAAGGAATGAAAGTTAACTTGAGGACTGAATTGCAATTAGGTGAAAGATGTTTATGGCACAAATCCCTAGGGCAGCCACTAATTGTGTGGTGTGTGTGTTTTGCTTGTGGTTGGCGGCTAAGAGGGAAGAAGGTAGAAGAAGAAAGTTCTCTTGGGAAGGAATCAAGGAAGAGAGGAATCAACAGGTAATCTCCTCTATGTTTATTTCTTGTTATCTGGAGCTCCTTTCTTCATTTGTCTGGATTATTAAGTTTGAACATAATGATTCAATGGGTTTTCAACCATATTTTTCTTAAAAGTGAGTTTTGAGGGTTTTGTCGTTGTAAATCGATTTAATGGTAAGAAAATGGATTAAGTGGTTGTTTAGGATTGGTGGATGAACCCTTAGGTTTGTCTAATCAAATTAATGGCAGAAAAATGGGCTTAATGATCACTTTTAGACTTTTGTTTTCGAACAACCGTGGTTTCCGGGTGATAGAGTTCTTAGTGATCAGTAGTTTCCGGACATGATGCAGGTATCCGGGTAGTAATGCCTTGGTAGTTCCCGGATGCATGTCCTTCCGGATAAGAGGTTTCCGGGTGCCAGTATCCAGAAAGGGTGTGTCCGGAAAGTCGGGTATCCGGACAGTTTGGATATCCGAGAAGTCGGGGTATCCGGACAGTTCGGGTAATCCGAAAGGTTGAGACATCCGGACTGTTGGAGTATCCGGATTGTGTTAGTGTCCGGGCTGCGTCAACGATGCAGTAGGGTCAGACCGTCTGAAATAATATGAATCTAACGCCTTAGGTGTTCGTTTGGTTTAGCTTGGAGATATTTAAGGAGTGCGTTCAACGCTAGCCAAGGTGAGTTCCCTAAACCCTTTTTACGACGTAAAGTGTTAAATGTTTTAACTGATTATGGTTTCATTTACGAGCATGAACTGTTTGTAACTATCACGAATGTTTTCTATGAACTACACGTTTTACTTGAGAAGGCTTACTTGACATGATGAATTGGAAATGATGATTTTACCAAGATGTAAAGTGCATGTTTTATGAAATGAATATTGTGCTATGTGGAGTCGGACTGCACTGTGGGATCAGAGAGAGAACCTCGGGGTCGGAAGATCCCTTGGATATGTATGACAGACCGGTAGGTTGGAATTCGTTTCCTCCTACTCGGGTAGAGGGGAGTCTGCGTAGGCTCCGGGAAGGGGAGTCTGTGTAGGCTCCGGAAGAGGCGAAAGGGGAGTCTGCTGGGGCCCCGATCGCGGAATGTTTATGTGATCCAATACACAGTGTAGTACCATTTTTGATGATGTGCTAAGGATTATTTATAAATCTTTTATAAAAGTGTTCCATACTGTTTACGTGTTGTTTTCGGAGGGAATTCACTAGACCTTTTCGGTCTAACCCCCGCTTTTCAAAACTAAACCATTTTCATGTAAGTGTACAATGGGTTCTTCCAGTAAGAACTAAGAGAAGGCAAGAGGACTTGGAGCTTAGAGCAACTCCAAGATTTTGACTATGATGACTAGATATAGCTCTCGGCTATGGATTTAGAGACTTCCGCTGTAGAATTTTGATTAGTATAGGTGGGTGATGTTTTAAAGACAAGTTATTGATGTAATTTGAATGCTTATTCTACGTTAATGCATGTTATGATTTTTGGGACGTTACAAATGGTATAAGAGCCTTAGTTTAAGGGATTTAGGTGACCGGTCGAGCCTAAACTTAAACTGTAAGATGAGGAACACAGCCGAGACATAGGATTGCCTCTA
The DNA here is from genome assembly GCA_033807775.1 of Saussurea involucrata. Classification (NCBI taxonomy): domain Eukaryota; kingdom Viridiplantae; phylum Streptophyta; class Magnoliopsida; order Asterales; family Asteraceae; genus Saussurea; species Saussurea involucrata. Next base: position 15,907,374 of record CM066318.1, on the reverse strand, counting down.
GGAACGATCACTATAAATGCTCTTAAGAATAAGGTGCCAAGGACAAACGTGTAAGGTAAGTTTGGGATTACACCTGGCCAGTGTAATTACGAACTTACAGGTACATGTGCGTGCTTACAATACCTTACTATAGCAAATTAGTTGTGGCATGTCTAGCAAGGATTAATTATGGGTTTCTTTCAGTTTAGCGCCATGGCTGGGAGAACGTTGAGGAATAGATCAGCAAGATCCCTGAGGGATAGACCGAGCTCCATTGTTTGGGAGGTGTCGTGTAAGATCATATTTTTTTGATGTGATGTATACACCGAATGGAGAGAATGTTGTATAGAATGTTATGAGTCGTCTAGAAGTAGCTCTTCGTGGGTGCAAAGAGGATGAATGTTTGGGTAAGACTCCTGTGTCTCGAGAATCCCAGTTGTAGAAATCGTGAGGTAGATCAGTTGGGAGGGTAAGAAGGACATTGTCGAGATCTTGAAAGTGTCAATAGAGCCCTGACTTCCTAGTCGAGCTTTCAATAGCAGGACCAACGAAAAGAGATAGTAGTGGAGGACTGAAAATGTGTAGAGTTAGAATGTGAGATGTGGAGCGTAGGTTCAGCAAGTTATTGCATGACCGAGAGGACGACCATTGGTCGTAGGTAAAGTGTCAATGATAAGTTGCGTGAGTAAGACGGTTGACCTTGTTAGGGTGAGTGGCCTTCAATTGCAAGTAGAGTTTCATGCATAGCTTTCCTAAATGTAACATGAAAATTTTCACGATTTAAGTTAAATGTGTAAATATCAATTTTGATCGAAAAGGAGTCAGAATGTGCAAGCGTATGTTTAAAGAAAAGGTGATTTCATTCACATTGCACAATGAAATTTTAAGCCTAACGATTTGCAAAGTATTTCACACTTTTCATGATAAGTTAAATTGTTACAAAAAGGTCGAGAAAAACGTTTGCCAGCAAAACTTTTACAATCAAATGAGTTTTAACCTGTTGATATCGTGTAAAAGAGTGTGAGAACCGACTGGTTTACTTGGTGTCGGTAATTTCTTTCGGAATTGTGTCGTATGAAAGGATTTTCATTCAACGTATTACTGTTGTAATAACATCGTTCGGAATTGAATAAGATTAAGGTTCACGGAAAGATGCATGCAAACGATTCTCGAATCGTTGTGCAGGGCGTTGAAGTTATAAGAGTGATGGGGTCATGTGTACCCAAGTGTTTTCCAAACGTTGTTTATTTAAAATGATGAAATGTGCGAAAAGATTTATTTACTGTATTGTCATGCATGAAGGCTATGAACCCACTAGGTCGTAAGATATTACATGTTAAGCTAAGGAAGAACTCCAAGAGTGGAAAAGTGTCGGACAAATCAGGAAAGAATGTTGTAGCTTTAGTATTTGTGTTCAAGAGGAAAGGTGAACAGTGGTAGAGTCAGAAGTGGATTATAGTGTCGGTTGTATGAGGGTTTGCACCTTGTTCGGTAACTGGAAATGCGGTTGTTGAGGGACGGATTGGGCCCAGGGGAAGGAGTAGAAGTCATCGAGGTGTTGGTATTAGCAACTCGTTGAGTAGTGTTGAGAGGCAGAAGCGAAATGTCCACGGTGTTGGATATGAGTTTTGAGGTGAGCTTGTAATATTGATGATACAGGAGTAAGTTCAGAAAAGAGAGAGACGTATTATGAAGTGATTATGATATGTTGGTAGGATTAGGTTCCGTAAGGAACCCTTGTTAAAGAATAAGTTAAGAAATTAGTTACAGGTTATCTGTTGTTGTAGAAGCCGACAGTTGTGTAAGGTGGCCGAGGCCGAAGTCTTGAACCAGAAGGTTGGAAGTTGATAGAACACCTTGTAGGGGTGTTAAGAGGATGAGAAGTTATTGTTTTGAATAAGCGTTCTATTTATGAAGTATGGAGGGTTCGTAGAATGATGAGGTAAGTAGCACGAGCGAAGCGAGTGTGTAGACTTTATCGCTTAGTGAGGGACTGTGTCCAGCTTACGTAAGAGCTCGGATCGTAAAGAGCTAGCTAGAATGTCTGTGTTTGAGCTAATTGAGAACTCGTGAGTTATAGTTCAGCAAATTGAGAAAGGACTAAGTAGCGAGATAGGCTCGATTTTATGCAGGTAATTTTGAGGGCGAGTTTAAATTGTGTATGGATGATCATGAGAGATCTGGTCTGCAGTGTGATGTTATGGGAAAAGAGTGTAAGGATGTGTAGTGACAGTATTTGTCAAGCTAAATGTGCCAACTAGTGTCGTGGTAATGTGGTGTTAGAGAGAGAGAGAGAGGAAGCATCAGATAGAAGCCTTTTGGGTGTTTCGGATGAGGTGTGCGACTTGTTAACCAGGTGGTTGGAGCACGTAGGGTGTAAGTTGACGTTGTAACATGACTAAGTTCGGGATAGAATGACGGAGTGATGGTGAGTAGTTATTCAAATAAGAAACCAATTGTTTTGTGGTTGTAAGAGTCGCTAAGTAAGCATATTTTGGGATCATTGGAAGTTTAAAGAAGATGATGGGTGTGTTAGTCAAAATGTGGTGGAATAGATGTGAAATCCTTAAAGAGTGTGAGCTGTTGCTTATGGGTGAAAGAATTGTCTGAGAAAGTAAAAGTTGGAGATTAAAGAATGTGTAGTGACGTCGAACACTGGTGTCGTTTCAAGATGACTTGGTTGAATGCCTTAAGTTAGGACCTTGGTGCAACTATGTGGCTATGTAAGTAATGAGAAAGTGATATCAACATATGGAAAGGTCGGGAGAGAGGGGCAAGTAATGTTTGGTGAGCAGTGCTCCACACTAGCGTGGGGAGGTGAGGATAGTATGTCAGATTAAGTGAGTAAATTGGAAGTAGTAAACTTGACAGCAATGCCGAAAGGTACAGTGTTGTGTAGTTTGTCATTGATAAGGGTGCGAACCATTGGAAAAAGTATTGAGGAAAGGAATTGTGTATGAGTTTGTGTAGGAAAGGAGTGGATAAGACAGCTGAATGAGTTAAGTTAGTGACTTTGTGAGAAATGTTTAAACGATTTGGTCGTGCAGTGATTAAGCTAGTGAGAATAGTATGGTGTGACCATGGTTACTCCTCCCAGTGGAGTGAGGATAACCGGAGTTATGTTTTATATGAATGAACGAACGTGGCAATCCGGAAGGAATTGATGTGTTTCAGGATAAGTTTAATTTGAGTAGGTGAACACTTCAACGATGGGTTTGGAGGTTCCTACTCTTAGTTATGTTTAAGTATGAGGTGGTGAAGTGGTGAGGATAGGAGAGATGATTGACGAACTGTGGTCTAGGTGGTCCGAGGAAAGGGAAATGTTATCTGCATAGTCGATTGTTGGGTGATGCAAGGTAGTGAGTTGTGATACGATGAAGGAACTCGGGGTTGTGAGTTGTCGGGATGTACAGGGTTGGCCTTGTGCCAAGCTGTCAAGTGAGTGACTGTTTCTTAGTAAATGAATCTCGTTTTGTAGCGGGGGATTCCGCCAGGTTCCTCCTTATGGGAAGTAAAGATGCATGAGAAGCCTTATTTAATCTTTTATCGTTAAGACCGATCGAATAGGAACAGTAGCCTACGAGTTAGAGTACCGTAAGAATTGAAGGGAATGCACCCAATGTTCCATGTTTCGAATTTAACGAGGTGGTTGAGTGAGTTAGAAGTGGCATTACCTTGGGGGAGTGTCAGTTGTGGTGTGGGTACGATACCCGCATCTTTTCCCAATAAGGAATTCCGGGAACGGAATTCTTTTAAGGGGGGAGTGTTGTAACAACCCGAATTTCAAGTTTGTATTGAAAGTTTAGTGGTCTTTATGCAAGGAATGAAAGTTAACTTGAGGACTGAATTGCAATTGGGTGAAAGATGTTTATGGCACAAATCCCTAGGGCAGCCACTAATTGTGTGGTGTGTGTGTTTTGCTTGTGGTTGGCGGCTAAGAGGGAAGAAGGTAGAAGAAGAAAGTTCTCTTGGGAAGGAATCAAGGAAGAGAGGAATCAGCATGTAATCTCCTCTATGTTTATTTCTTGTTATCTGGAGCTCCTTTCTTCATTTGTCTGGATTATTAAGTTTGAACATAATGATTCAATGGGTTTTCAACCATATTTTTCTTAAAAGTGGGTTTTGAGGGTTTTGTCGTTGTAAATCGATTTAATGGTAAGAAAATGGATTAAGTGGTTGTTTAGGATTGGTGGATGAACCCTTAGGTTTGTCTAATCAAATTAATGGCAGAAAAATGGGCTTAATGATCACTTTTAGACTTTTGTTTTCGAACAACCGTGGTTTCCGGGTGATAGAGTTCTTAGTGATCAGTAGTTTCCGGACAGGATGCATGTATCCGGGTAGTAATGCCTTGGTAGTTCCCGGATGCATGTCCTTCCGGATAAGAGGTTTCCGGGTGCCAGTATCCGGAAAGGGTGTGTCCGGAAAGTCGGGTATCCGGACAGTTTGGATATCCGGGAAGTCGGGGTATCCGGACAGTTCGGGTAATCCGGAAGGTTGAGACATCCGGACTGTTGGAGTATCCGGATTGTGTTAGTGTCCGGGCTGTGTCAACGATGCAGTAGGGTCAGACCGTCTGAACTAATATGAATCTAATGCCTTAGGTGTTCGTTTGGTTTAGCTTGGAGATATTTAAGGAGTGCGTTCAACGCTAGCCAAGGTGAGTTCCCTAAACCTTTTTTACGACGTAAAGTGTTAAATGTTTTAACTGATTATGGTTTCATTTACGAGCATGAACTGTTTGAAACTATCACGAATGTTTTCTATGAACTACACGTTTTACTTGAGAAGGCTTACTTGACATGATGAAATGGAAATGATGATTTTACCAAGATGTAAAGTGCATGTTTTATGAAATGAATTATGTGCTATGTGGAGTCGGACTGACTGTGGGATCAGAGAGAGATCCTCGGGGTCGGAAGATCCCTTGGATATGTATGACAGACCGGTAGGTTGGAATTCGTTTCCTCCTACTCGGGTAGAGGGGAGTCTGCGTAGGCTCCGGGAAGGGGAGTATGCGTAGGCTCCGGAAGAGGTGAAAGGGGAGTCTGCTGGGGCCCCGATCGCGGAATGTTTATGTGATCCAATCCACAGTGTAGTACCATGTTTGATGATGTGCTACGGATTATGTATAAATCTTTTATAAGTGTTCCATACTGTTTACGTGTTGTTTTCGGAGGGAATTCACTAGACCTTTTCGGTCTAACCCCCGCTTTTCAAAACTAAACCATTTTCAGGTAAACGTACAATGAGTTCTTCCAGTAAGAACTAAGAAAAGGCAAGAGGACTTGGAGCTTAGAGCAACTCCAAGATTTTGACTATGATGACTAGATATAGCTCTCGACTGTGGATTTAGAGACTTCCGCTGTAGAATTTTGATTAGTATAGGTGGGTGATGTTTTAAAGACAAGTTATTGGTGTAATTTGAATGCTTATTCTACGTTAATGCATGTTATGATTTTTGGGACGTTAAACATTAATTGTGGCTTAGAAGGTAATTGATCCGATGCATCTTGGTATATCTAATCCTGATGTACATCCATTTTCCATCCAACCATTGATAACCATTTCTCGCACTTCACACGTCAACCTTAACTTCTCATCGAACCCAACTATAAAATACCTAACTTTAAACAAATTGGTGTGCAGATGAGTTGGTGGCCGAGTTATACACATAACCAATAAACTTTAGTCGAATCTTTTAGGTATAGTAGTTATTTTAATTGTAATTTGAAAGATTATATTTTGTTCTTATTAGTTTTTTTATTTTATTTTTCAATTTCAAGTTTATAGTCGTTTTCTACCTAATCCATATTAAATATTTTTATATCTTTATAATTTGATCTTACAATTTTCCATGAATATTAAATCCAAAAAAAATACACGATTATTAATCAACAAACTTAAAATAATTGTTTATTTATTTTAATAAGTTATATCTAATTCCCTATAATTGAATTTTTGGTTTTTTGTTTTTGTAGTTTAGGATTTACCTCTATAATTCCTATAAAATCTTTTCTCTCTCTCTATAATTTGAACTCACGATATTTCACAATTATCCAGTAATACAAATATATCCAATTACTCATCCACAAACTTAAAACTATATGTTGGCTCATTTTGGTCAATCTAAAAAGTTTAAATCTATATCTATCTATAACATTTATATATATAAAAGCAATTATCACATAGAATGATGTGACACAATGTAGGATTAGAATGCTTCATTATCTAAACGGAAAATCCACAAAAGATTGGGTGGCATCCTAAAATTGAGAATTCCTCATTTCTTGAAATGTGGTGGCTTCTAAGGTATCCACTTTGATAGAGAGACAAAAGATTGACAATGAATTGTAGATATATAAATGGAGGTTGAGATGTCTTTGTGGTAACTCATGGGGTTGACTCATTTTAGCTGATCATCTAAACAATGTTTTTGGTGCATCTGGCGTCTTTAGCCGACCCTTCAAATAATATGTTGGCTTATTTTGGCCAACCTAAAAGTTTAAATCTATATATCTATATCTATATCTATATCTATATCTATATATATATATATATCTAATAAGAAAATCCACAAAAGATTGGGTGACATCCTAAGAATTTAGAATTCCTCATTATTTGAAATGTGGTTGCTTCTAAGGTATCCTACATTGATAGAGAGACAAAAGATTGGCAATGAAATGTGGATATATATATATATATATATATATATATATGGAGAGGTTCAAATGAGAAGTGCTAAATATTTGAGAAGTAAAGAAGTGATCTTAGTCATTCATTCGGTCAAGATCGGCGGCTTTGACCGAGAAGCAACGGATAATTTCTCGCGTGGTCTGCACAAGATGGAGGGGTAGTTTCATAAAAAAATACGCGGGACGAGTTCATATATGAATCTGTGTGATTCACATATGAACCTTTGTAATTCATATATGAACCTTTGTGATTCACATATGAACTCTTTTTAACTAATTCATATATGAAACACAAAGGTTCATATATGAATCACAAGGTTCATATATGAATTAGTTAAAAAGAGTTCATATGTGAATTACAAAGGTTCATATATGAACGTATAGTTCATATGTGAATCACACAGATTCATATATGAACTTGTCTCGTGTTTTTTTGTAAAAGTTACGAAATTGCCCTTCTATTTTTGGAACAACCGCAACTTTTGATCAGTCAAAGCCGCAACTTTTGACCAATTAAAACCGATATTGACCGAATAAATGGCCAAGATTACTTCTCTATTTCTCAAATATTTAGCACTTCTCATTTAAACATGTGGCTATATATATATATATATATATCTAAAAGAAAAATCCACAAAAGATGAGGTGACATCCTAAGAATTGAGAATTCCTTATTTCTTGAATTGTGGTTGCTTCTAAGGTACCCCACATTGATAGAGATACAAAAGATTGACAATAAACTATGTATATATAGATGGAGGTTGAGATATGTTTGTGGTAACTCATGGGGTTGGCTCATTTTGGCTGATCCTCTAAACCAATGTTGTTGGCCTTTTTTAACCGACCCTCCAAACAATATGTTGGCTCATTTTGGCCAACCTAAAAGTTTAAATCTATATTTATATATATCTAAATGGAAAATCCACAAAATATTGGGTGGCATCCTAAGAATTGATGGGTTTAAGAGCTCTTAAACCACCTTTAAGAGGCTCCCGTCATAACATCGTTATACCCCAACCGTAACACAAATCCATTCAGCTATAAGCACGAGGGCCTGCACTCACTCTGCTTCACCTCCCCTCTGTATAAGCCAGATAGAAAAAGATTGGATTTTCTTTCACTTTTCGAAATCGCTTATATATATTTAGGGTATGGAGCCAGCGTCGTTCGTTTGGCATACTGTAACAACCCAAAATCTTATAACATAATAAAAAGCCAAAAGCCCAAAAAGGGTCCCAATTACATCATAAACTCCAATGTAAAATACATTGATTAAGGTCCACAAGCAAATACAACCGAGATGTTAACTAAACAAAAACTGAGACTTGACGGTCTTTAACCTCGCACCTTCACCTCAAGCCTTCTCTTTGCCCTTAGACGAAGTACCTAAGCCACCCTTTCCGGAAAATGGTTTTAAAGTTTTGAAAGCGAGGGTTAGACCATAAGGTCTAGTGAATTCCCTCCTAAAGCGTAGCCGCAAAACATTTAAAGAAAAACACTTTTCCATGCAAATAACACTTAACAAGTTTGAGCTCAAACAAGGGTATACACAGTGGTACGGACCAATAACACCTTACAAAGCCAGGCACGGCAACTCATCACCTTACAAAGCCAGGGACGGCAACTCATCACCTTACAAAGCCAGGGACGGCAACTCATCACCTTACAAAGCCAGGGACGGCAACTCGGGGGTCCTCCACTGTGTAACCCGACTCTATCACAAGCATAAACATTTAGAACATGCTTTAAACTTACTCGAGGAATAACCTCCTTCCACATTACAAACTAACACTTTTCATGCATAAGAAAACATAAGATTCATGATAAACAAGTAACTCATTTTCAGACATATCAATTCTTCGCATTTCATTTTAAAAGGTAGAAATAATGCATAAGGGAACTCACCTGGTACTCGGCTAAAAGACACCCTACTCGAAGCTCACTTAATCGCCAAACGATCACCTGAATTGGGTTTAACAAATGAGGTATTAGACTCCCCATTCTGTTCTAAAACATTCCCCAAACTGTCCTAAGACAATCTCCTAAACCAAGCCTCGAACCCAAGCCCAAACGACCAACGAAGCAAAAATGCAAAATAATGAAACAGAGCCTGGCGCCGATTGGTTGGCGCCGGTCCATCGGCGCGGGCCTCTGGACTGATTTTCTTTCCTGCACGAAAATTCTTCCTAAAACTCAAAGATTTCCCCAAAACTTAAATCCAACAATTCCTCATTCAAATCATCAAGTAAAACTCTGTTGAAACACAAATCCCCTTTTAAAAAATGAACCAAACTTAAGAATCTCCATTGGAATGGGTGGAATATCACCATGGGTACATACACCTCTAGGGATTCATCCAACACCCTTCCAATTGATTTTACCTCCAAAACACTTAAAGAAGAAAGAGGTTGCAACAGGTTCCTACATCAAAACCCCATTTTAGACACAAAACAAAGAAAGGAAGGTGGTGTTATACCTTAGCAGCAACTTCTCCAATCCCTAGCTGATCCCACCTTCTTCAAACCTTCAATGAGGGATTTTCTGAGCTTCCTCTCTCCCTCTAGAACCCTCCAGCCGAAATTACAATGAAATGGGTAGGGTTTTGGAGAGGTTTATCTTATAAAACTTCTCCCTTTCACTATTCAGCCACACAACTTTCAGTTCTTAACAAAAGCACCCCAAAGTTTCCTTATTTCAGCACTAAAGCCACCAAGTATGGAATATGGGGTATTACATCACCTCCCCCTTAACAGGATTCCGTCCCCGGAATCTCATCATTGAAAAGGTGTGGGTATCTTGCTCTCATATCAGCCTCAGATTCCCAAGTCGCCTCCTTCCCCTTGTGGAAACGCCACAACACTTTCACTAGGCTAATCTCCTTGTTCCTTGTTCTCCGAACCTTACGGTCGGTGATAGCTTCGGGCTCCTCCACAAAGTTTAATTTCTCATCAATCTGGACTTCGTGCAGAGGTATTGCCATTTCGGCTTCCGCCAAGCATTTTCTCAGATTCGACACGTGAAAGGTATTATGAATTCTTTGCAATTCTACTGGCAATTCCAACTTATAAGCTACTTCTCCGATGCGCTCAATGATCTTGAACGGTCCTAAGTAGCGGGGGCTCAACTTTCCCCTCTTCCCGAATCTGATTACTCCTTTCCAAGGGGATACTTTTAGCATCACCTTGTCCCCAACTTGGAACTCGATATCCTTACGTCTCTTGTCGGCATAACTCTTTTGTCGGTCGCGAGCAACTTTCAGCCTTTCCCTCACTTGGTCGATCTTGTCGGCAGTCAACTGTACTATCTCGGGTCCAGCCAGTTGTTTCTCTCCGACCTCGTTCCAACAAAGAGGTGTCCGACACTTTCTACCGTAGAGTATCTCGTAAGGAGCGGCTTTTATGCTTGCGTGGTAACTATTGTTATACGCAAACTCGATCAACGGCAGGTGGTTCTCCCACGAACCCTGAAAATCTAACGCGCACGCTCTCAACATGTCTTCCAGTGTCTGGATGGTTCGCTCGCTCTGACCATCCGTCTGAGGATGGTATGCGGTGCTCATCTTAATATGAGATCCCATTTCTCGCTGGAAGCTCCTCCAAAAAGTCGACGTGAATCGACTATCGCGATCCGAGACTATTGACGACGGCACCCCATGACGGGTCACTATCTCGTCGATGTACAACTTTGCCAATTTCTCCATCGGGTATGATTCCTTTATTGGAAGGAAATGCGCCGACTTGGTGAGTCGATCTACAATTACCCAGATGGCATCGAAGCCCTTTGGAGTTCTAGGCAACTTTGTCACGAAATCCATCGCAATTTGATCCCACTTCCATACCGGAATATCCAAGGGTTGGAGTTTTCCGTACGGTCGTTGGTGTTCTACTTTCACCCTTAGACAAGTGTCACACCTTTCCACGAAGTAAGCTATATCCTTCTTCATTCCCGGCCACCAATAGTCTTGCCGTAAATCACCAAACATCTTGTTCGTCCCTGGATGGATGGAGTACTTTGACTTGTGAGCCTCCTCTAGTATCAACTTCCTCACGTTCCCCAACTTCGGAACCCATACTCTACGGTTGAGGCATTTCAGTCCTCGGCTATCTTCTACTAGGGAGTTCACGTTCCCCACCATCCGCTCTTTCTTGAGGTTCTCAACCGCAGAAGCTTCCCCTTGCCATTTCTTTATTTCACCCAGCAGATTAAATGTGACCTCAGCCCTTAAGGCTATGATCTTCGAGGCTTCTCCTCTTTCTTTACGGCTCAAGGCGTCCGCCACTACATTAGCTTTTCCGGGATGGTACTCAATCTCGCAATCGTAGTCTGACAACAATTCCATCCACCGGCGTTGCCTCATGTTTAGCTCTTTCTGATCGAAGATGTGACGAAGGCTTTTGTGATCGGTGAAGATCTTACACCTCGTCCCATACAAATAGTGTCTCCAAATCTTTAAGGCGAAAACAACGGCCGCCAGTTCTAAATCATGGGTGGGGTATCGCTTCTCATGCTCCTTCAATTGACGGGACGCATAAGCGATCACTTTACCACGTTGCATCAAGACACACCCCAAGCCCAATTTAGAGGCGTCGCTGTACACCACAAAGTCTTCCGTTCCTTCGGGTAAGGTTAGAATCGGAGCCTCACTCAACATTTCTTTTAACCTTTGGAAGGCTTCTTCTTGCCCTTCGGTCCAATTGAACTTGGTGTTCTTCTTGGTCAAGGAAGTCAACGGAGTAGCAATTTTCGAGAAGTCCTTGATGAACTTCCGATAATACCCCGCTAACCCAAGGAAACTACGGACTTCGGACGGCGTTCTGGGCGGTTCCCAGTTCTTGATAGCTTCTACCTTTGCCGGGTCCACCTTGATTCCACTCTGGGTCACCACATGTCCCAAAAACTGCACCTCTCGAAGCCAAAATTCGCACTTCGAAAATTTGGCATAGAGTTTCTCCCGCTTCAACAATTCTAGCACAGCTCTCAAATGCTCCCTATGCTCTTTCTCCGACTTCGAGTAGACGAGAATATCATCTATGAAGACGATCACGAATTTATCTAAATAGGGTTGACACACCCTATTCATCAAATCCATGAACGCGGCGGGGGCATTCGTTAATCCGAACGGCATCACCAAGAACTCGTAATGACCGTATCGGGTTCGAAAAGCCGTCTTTGGAATATCTTCTCCTCGTACCTTGAGTTGGTGGTACCCCGATCTCAGATCTATCTTTGAAAAGTAGCTAGCCCCTTACAACTGATCGAACAGGTCGTCAATCCTGGGGAGCGGATACTTGTTCTTGACAGTGACTTTGTTGAGTTCGCGGTAATCGATACACATCCTCATAGTCCCGTCCTTCTTCTTCACAAAAAGCACCGGCTCACCCCACGGCGAGGTACTCGGTCTCACGAACCCTTTGTCTAGCAACTCTTGGAGTTGAGTCATCATCTCCTTCATCTCGAAAGGTGCCAATCGATAAGGTGCACGAGCTATTGGTGTGGCTCCTGGCACCAGGTCGATTCGGAACTCGATTTGACGGTCCGGTGGTAGTTCGCACAAATCGTCCGGAAACACCTCCGGGTATTCACCCACTATCGGCACATCTCCTACCTCGCGCTTCTCTTTCTTTGCATCCACCACATAAGCTAGGTAACTCTGACATCCCTTCCTTAGACATTTGGTAGCCTTAATCAAAGAGATAAGATTAGACTTCCTATCTCGACGGTTCCCATAAATCACTACCATTCCCTTACCCGGCAATTGCACACGAATCAACTTTTTGTTGCAAACGATGGTAGCATTATTTTTAGCCAGCCAATCCATTCCCAACACTACATCAAACCCTCCCATCGGCATAGGGTACAAACTTATCGATATCAAACTCCCTTCTATGTCTATACAACACCCTTCCACCACACTACTAACTAGTACCACGTTGTCATCGGCGGTCTCCACTTCTATGGCACTACCCAAACGCTTAGGCCTCACCCCCAAACGTTTCATGAAAGCAGGAGATACAAAGGAGCGATTCGCCCCCGAATCAAATAACACATTGGCACATAAAGAGTTCACCAAAAAGGTACATGTCATGACATCCGGAGTTTCCTCCGCCTCATCCGCTGTCATACGAAATGCACGACCCTTCGCGCGTGCCGGTTCTTCCCTCTTCTCCACCCCTTGCACCCCCTGGCGATTCCCAAACTGATCCGATCCTACTCTCCTAAGCTTGGGACAGTTATACCGTTTATGATCCATTGACCCACACTGGAAACAACCCGGTTTCTGCGGGCAATCCCTTGACATGTGACCCGGCAGTCCATAATGAAAACACGACCCCGAGTCCGCCCTACACTCTCCTTTATGCATCCGATTACACTTGCCACATGGCTTGCTACCAAAACTCCGATTCCCACGCGGCTCCGGCCTAGAAACTTTCCCTTTCCGAGCATCATTTCCCGGTCCATCCCATTTCCTCTTCTCCCCGGCCCTCTCAGATTGCTGACGGTCTTTTTCCCTTTCCACTAACTCGGCCGCATTTATAGCCGCTTGGAAAGTGCTAGGATTTCTTGCCATTACCAATTCCCGAATACTACCCTTCAATCCATAGAGGTACCTTTCTACTCGACGCTCCTCGGTTGGGACATACAACTCCGCAAAACGAGCTTTCTCAATGAACTTGGAAGTGTACTCTCTCACGGTCGAGTCCCCTTGAGCTAGGTTCAAGAACTCCTCTTCCAACTTCTTAATCGCCGCTAGAGGGCAAAACTGAGCCTTGAATCTCCTCACGAATTCCTCCCATTTCATGGTCTTGGCCACCGACGATCCCAAACCCCCGGTTTCGGCATCCCACCAAAAGATGGCCTCCGACTTCAACATAGACAGGGCGTAGATCACCTTGTCCTCTTCGGCACACTTACAAATGTCAAAGACCAACTCCATTTCTCGAACCCACTTTATGGCTAGTACCGGGTCGCATTCTCCCTGAAAGGTAGGAGGTTTGCAAGATGAGAATGCTTTGTGACTACATCCTCTACCTGCCGACTCGTTCACTACTAGCGTCGTGGATTGTTTGTGGCTACCAACTTCCGTAGGAGGCGGACTAGACAATTCGGTGCCTACCTTACTCTCACTGTTCTCTTTACTTCCCGCTGCCGAAACATCATGATGATTCATCCACCGGTCTAACTTTTCCTGTAGCTTCAACATTTCGGTGGCGAAGGCCTCTTGAGTCACAAAGGCGCGATTCTCCGCTGCCGAGCCCTCTCGATGAGACTTCTCCCGATCGGACGGTGCCTCAACACTCTTAGTTCGACGAGCAGCCGGAGTTTTCTTCTTTGGGCGAGTACCCTCCACATTGGTAGTAGCTCTACGTGGAATGGTCTCACGCCCCCTTCCACGACCTCTTCCTCTACCCCGGGCAGCCGGCGCCCTCGGGGGAACCACGGGTTCGTCCACTTGAACCTCCTCCGATGGAACCATTCTTACACTCGGCACAGACCTGCTCCTTGTCGATCTTCCAGTCATGACGAAACTGATACAAAACACATAAAACAAACACTTAATACCAGTATCACTCTCTTGAGGTAATTCAAGTATCCCCACGTGCCTGTAAATTCGAAATTATATTGGCCAGGTATAATTCCCAATTTACCTCACATGATGATCCTCGACACCCCATTCCACTTAAACCGCTTATGTCTCCTCCTATGGTCATCCTATATCTCGGTTGTGTCCCTACTCCAAAGTTTAAGTCTAGGCCCAATCGGTCACCTAAATCCCTTAAACTACGGCTCTGATACCATTTGTAACAACCCAAAATCTTATAACATAATAAAAAGCCAAAAGCCCAAAAAGGGTCCCAATTACATCATAAACTCCAATGTAAAATACATTGATTAAGGTCCACAAGCAAATACAACCGAGATGTTAACTAAACAAAAACTGAGACTTGACGGTCTTTAACCTCGCACCTTCACCTCAAGCCTTCTCTTTGCCCTTAGACGAAGTACCTAAGCCACCCTTTCCTGAAAATGGTTTTAAAGTTTTGAAAGCGAGGGTTAGACCATAAGGTCTAGTGAATTCCCTCCTAAAGCGTAGCCGCAAAACATTTAAAGAAAAACACTTTTCCATGCAAATAACACTTAACAAGTTTGAGCTCAAACAAGTGTATACACAGTGGTACGGACCAATAACACCTTACAAAGCCAGGCACGGCAACTCATCACCTTACAAAGCCAGGGACGGCAACTCATCACCTTACAAAGCCAGGGACGGCAACTCATCACCTTACAAAGCCAGGGACGGCAACTCGGGGGTCCTCCACTGTGTAACCCGACTCTATCACAAGCATAAACATTTAGAACATGCTTTAAACTTACTCGAGGAATAACCTCCTTCCACATTACAAACTAACACTTTTCATGCATAAGAAAACATAAGATTCATGATAAACAAGTAACTCATTTTCAGACATATCAATTCTTCGCATTTCATTTTAAAAGGTAGAAATAATGCATAAGGGAACTCACCTGGTACTCGGCTAAAAGACACCCTACTCGAAGCTCACTTAATCGCCAAACGATCACCTGAATTGGGTTTAACAAATGAGGTATTAGACTCCCCATTCTGTTCTAAAACATTCCCCAAACTGTCCTAAGACAATCTCATAAACCAAGCCTCGAACCCAAGCCCAAACGACCAACGAAGCAAAAATGCAAAATAATGAAACAGAGCCTGGCGCCGATTGGTTGGCGCCGGTCCATCGGCGCGGGCCTCTGGACTGATTTTCTTTCCTGCACGAAAATTCTTCCTAAAACTCAAAGATTTCCCCAAAACTTAAATCCAACAATTCCTCATTCAAATCATCAAGTAAAACTCTGTTGAAACACAAATCCCCTTTTAAAAAATGAACCAAACTTAAGAATCTCCATTGGAATGGGTGGAATATCACCATGGGTACATACACCTCTAGGGATTCATCCAACACCCTTCCAATTGATTTTACCTCCAAAACACTTAAAGAAGAAAGAGGTTGCAACAGGTTCCTACATCAAAACCCCATTTTAGACACAAAACAAAGAAAGGAAGGTGGTGTTATACCTTAGCAGCAACTTCTCCAATCCCTAGCTGATCCCACCTTCTTCAAACCTTCAATGAGGGATTTTCTGAGCTTCCTCTCTCCCTCTAGAACCCTCCAGCCGAAATTACAATGAAATGGGTAGGGTTTTGGAGAGGTTTATCTTATAAAACTTCTCCCTTTCACTATTCAGCCACACAACTTTCAGTTCTTAACAAAAGCACCCCAAAGTTTCCTTATTTCAGCACTAAAGCCACCAAGTATGGAATATGGGGTATTACATCACCTCCCCCTTAACAGGATTCCGTCCCCGGAATCTCATCATTGAAAAGGTGTGGGTATCTTGCTCTCATATCAGCCTCAGATTCCCAAGTCGCCTCCTTCCCCTTGTGGAAACGCCACAACACTTTCACTAGGCTAATCTCCTTGTTCCTTGTTCTCCGAACCTTACGGTCGGTGATAGCTTCGGGCTCCTCCACAAAGTTTAATTTCTCATCAATCTGGACTTCGTGCAGAGGTATTGCCATTTCGGCTTCCGCCAAGCATTTTCTCAGATTCGACACGTGAAAGGTATTATGAATTCTTTGCAATTCTACTGGCAATTCCAACTTATAAGCTACTTCTCCGATGCGCTCAATGATCTTGAACGGTCCTAAGTAGCGGGGGCTCAACTTTCCCCTCTTCCCGAATCTGATTACTCCTTTCCAAGGGGATACTTTTAGCCTCACCTTGTCCCCAACTTGGAACTCGATATCCTTACGTCTCTTGTCGGCATAACTCTTTTGTCGGTCGCGAGCAACTTTCAGCCTTTCCCTCACTTGGTCGATCTTGTCGGCAGTCAACTGTACTATCTCGGGTCCAGCCAGTTGTTTCTCTCCGACCTCGTTCCAACAAAGAGGTGTCCGACACTTTCTACCGTAGAGTATCTCGTAAGGAGCGGCTTTTATGCTTGCGTGGTAACTCATGGGGTTGGCTCATTTTAGCTGATCCTCATGGGGTTGGCTCATTTTAGCTGATCCTCAAAACCAATGTTTTTGGCGTCTTTGGCCGACCCTCCAAATAATATGCTGGCTCATTTTGGCCAACCTAAAAGTTTAAATCTATATATATCTAAAAGGAAAATCCACAAAAGATAAGGTGACATCCTAAGAATTGAGACTTTTTCATTCTTGAATTGTGGTTGAATTTTTTTATCTCACATTGATGAGAGAAAGAAGATTGAAAGACGAACGTGTGCATTTGAAAGGAGATCATACTTTGTAACAAGCGGCCATTTTATTGGTTTAAACGAATTAACACTTTCTTTTTGCCAATAAAAGTTTGAGAATGATGCCTATTTGGTAACTAGATCTATTTTTGTTTATATAATATTTGAGGAGGTGATATTAGTAGATGTTTTATATTATTAAAAATGTATGTATATCTATATCTATATATATTTAAAAGGAAAATCCACAAAAGATGAGGTGACATCATAAGAATTGAGAATTCCTCATTTCTTGAATTGTGGTTGTTTTTAAGGTATCCCACATTGATAGAGAGACAAAAGGTTGAAAATGAATTGTGGATATATAAATGGAGGTTGAGATGCGTTTGTGGCAACTCATGGGGTTGACTCATTTTGGTTAATCCTCTAAACCAATGTTGTTGGTCTTTTTCGGCCGACCTTCCAAAACAATATGTTGGCTAATTTTGGCCAACTAAAAGTTTAAAATATATATTTATATACATCTAAAAGGAAAACCCTAGAACTGTACTAGAATCCTAAGAATTAAGAATTTTTAATTCTTGAATTGTGATTGAATTTTTTGTATCCCACATTGATGAGAGAAAGAAGATTGAAAGAAGAAAAATGTGTATATTAAAAGAAGTAATTTTTTATAGCAAGTCATGATGAGATTTGAGTTTTTTTCTTAAATATCAAAATGTGGTTAAGTTTGTTTATCGCACGTTGGAGAGAAGAAAGAAGGAAATATGTCTATGAAAGGAGAAGGTCATTTTCTGTAGCAAGTCATTTTAAGAATTCCTTAAATTTTTAAATTTGTTTATGTATGTGTATCTCACATTGGTGAGAAGATGATGATTGAAAGAAGAAAGTGTGCATATGAACGGAGGAGGTCATACTTTGTAACAAGTGATCATATTATTTGTATAACTATTTTTTTGCCGATAAATAAATAAATATCAGTATTTAAAATCATTTGAAAAAATAAATCATCAAAAGGTGGTGGGTATATGAATGAACAAGTATAAAAGTACAGAACATTTTCATGAATAATTCATCGTCATATTATTTAATCTACATGATATAACAATTCATTATATCAAAATCTCTCAAATTTATCTTTGTACATATAAATGTAACAACTAAGGGTACTTGAGGTGACATTGGGATAACTGAATATTTTTAAATATTGCAAAGTGGTATTACTTTAGTTATCCCACATTGATTAAGAAAAGTTAGATTTAAAAATGAAGATAGCTATAAGAAAGGATGAGGGATGGTTTTGATGTTAAAATGTTTTATTGGATAGAAAAATCTTTTAACCAAACCTCATTAGAGATGTTTTATAAAACATTACCTAAATCTTTATATATAAACTCCAAAAAATACTTACATCCTTATTTATCTTTCTTTCTTTCTTTATATGTACGAAAGAAAGAACCAATGGTATTTGAGTTACATTATGATGTTGTTTTAGTCATTCCACTTTGATGAGATAATGCTAGATTAAAAATTCTTATAATACTATAAAAAACGATGAAGGAACGTTTTACATGAATATGAAATTTGGTGAGTTTAGTAATTCCATATTGGTGAGAAGATGATTTAAAAAAAAACGTGTGATCTTATATTGACAAAATGAGAGTACGTCAAATTGTTGCATCTCATAAGATTGACTAATTTTAGTTGAAACTTTGTAGCAACAATAGTGATATGGTTGTATGACATGTCTTTTGAATTTCAACAGACATAACAATAAAATTGTAACTGATATATCATAAACTCTTCATAACAAGAAACAATTATCAATATAAGAAAATGTACCACTTATGAAAATACATTCTTCATTTTAATTTGGATATAATTAACTATTAACCAAAGAATTACGTTTTAACTTAACTTAGACAAATATTTCTTTAAAATGTCTTTCGTTACCGCGCAACACGCGTGCCACACACTAGTTCCTGTAAAATCTTTTCTCTCTCTATAATTTGAACTCACGATATTTCACAATTATCCAGTAATACAAACATATCCAATTACTCATCCACAAACTTATAACTATAATTTACCTATATATGTAAAAGGAAAACATACAAAGGATTTTATGTGGCACATCCTGGGAGTAGGATTCTCTAATGAATATTTCTCATGATTTTGAATTTTTAGAATGCTAAATAAGTTAAACTCTTTTATCCTTAAATAAAAATTTGTGTATTTTTAAAATATTATTACATGGAAAACCCCCCTAGGAAGCACATTAGAGTTGATTTAGCTACAGATTTGCATATGGGTTCAAGCTCGTCTCCTGCAAGATTCGAACTTGAACATGTTGTGTATTTGAGCAAAGTTGCACCATCTTTTTGCCAACTAAGCTACGTGCCCAACACCTTTTTTATTTTTCCATCCGGAATAAAATTTCACGCCTTGTTCACCTCGTGCATTGCACGGGCAATAATTGTGTGCGTGTTAGAATTAATTAAGTAACAACCCCAACAATTTCTTTCATGGTGTTTACAAAAACAAGAAAAGGCAATAATTGCAAAAACGGGAAAAACATGGTTGAACGATTTTACCCCTGACTCCACGTATATTTTTAACAGCGTTAGTGGCCAAGTCCTATATTCAAAGAAAACTTCAAACCTAGAAGACGATAACTTGACTTATTGAATTTAAGATCCCATTTTCAAAGAAATCACTAAAACTCAGGCACCAAAAGTAAAGTTTACTCTTAATTATATAAAGTATAGGATCATGATTTTAATGATGCATCCATCAATTTGCAAAATGCAATTTTTATGAACAAAATAAATTAAACTTCACTCATCCTTTATCCTAAGAATCATATATACTACTCCCATATCCTTCATATTAACGGAGGAGTGCTACATTCTTTTAAAAGCATATAATGACATACACATTCTTATATTGTTTCAAATAAACACACTTATCACATTCAATAATGTGAAAGCCAATTGATAAAAGACTATTAACAAACTACTTGTGTCATTGCTTTGGAGCTTGTTCAAGACCGTAAAGATATTTACTCAATTAACAAACCTTATTCTCTTGACCTTTTATAACAAATATCTCTTGTTGTTGCATGTATATTTTCATATCTAGTATATCATTCAAGAATGTAGTTTTCACATCCATTTGGTCTTTTTTTTTCAGGTTGTGAATAGTAGTTATAGCCATCAACCTCCTATTGGACGTGATTCTTATAAATGCTGAGTAGGTATCAAAGAAATCTTCACCTTCCTTTTGACGGTACCTAGTCGAGATTTATATTTTTCTATAATGCCATCGAGTCTTAATTGTCGCGTAAAGATCCATTTATGCTCGATCACCTTATGATCCGGAGGTAAGGCGACCACTCTCTATGTATTGTTTTGAATAATTGAGTCTATTTCACTTTGGATACTCTCATTCCAATAAGTTACCTCTAATTCCATGTTAGCCTTATAAGTTTGAGGTTCTTTATCAACAACAAAGGTCATAAAATGGGGTTCAAAATCTTCAAGTAATCTTTCCTCGTTTACTTCTTCTGGGTCTATATTTTCTTCTTGAGCCTTATTCATTTTTGCCAATATTTTTAATGTCTTCTTTTTTCACATACTCTTTTTCTGGAATTAGAGATTCATTTCTCTTTATCCTTGTAAGGAAATATGAGCTAAAAGAACTTTACTTTAGCAAATTCTAATATAGTGTTGCTATGAATATCTTTTACGTATGACTTATAGGAAAACAATCTGCCTTTCCAGAAGTAATTTGGGTTGTGGCTGTGAATCGCTTCCGTTTATTTACTTGGGTTTACCCGTAGGAGCATCGATGAGAAGAATTGATCATTGGAAGCTAGTAGTAGAGAAGGTGAAGAATAGATTGGCTTCGTGGAAGGCAAAACTAATCTCATTCGGCGGTAGATGGACACTAACGAGATCGGTCCTTGGAAGCTTGCCACTATATTATTTTTCGCTATTCCGGGCCCCGAAAGGGGTGATCAAGATGCTTGAAAGAGAGATATGTCGTTTCTTTTGGGGTGTGTGTGTGTGTGGGGGGGGGGGGGGGGGGGGGGGGGGGATGGGGAGTATGGGAAAAAAGGCTTGGTGTGGGTGAATTGGAAAAAAATCATTGGGGGACTTTGGGAAGGGTGGGTTGAACATAGGGAGTTTGTCAAGCTCAAATTTGGGTCTTTTAGGCAAATGGTGGTGGAGATTTAATAGGGAGAAAAGTGCTATTTGGGTTAAGGTGATAGAAAGTGACTACGAGAGGGACGGGGGTTTGGGAGGGTCAATAGGTGGTGGGAATAAAACTTCGATGTGGAGTGAGGTGGTAAGAGCGGAGAGGGAGGTGAACGTAGCAGGAGTGGAGTTCACAAATTTCTTTGGGAAAAGGGTGGGGAATGGTCGGGACACAAAGTTTTTGTGTGAGAAGTGGTTGGGGAGTAACATCTTTAAATCGGTCTATCCGAGGCTTTACCAACTCGAAACATCCAAGGATAGCTCGATTTTGGAGAAAGGAGAGTGGATAGGGGATAATTGGGAGTGGAAGTGGTCGTGGAGGAGAGAACCTCGAGGTAGGGAAAGAGGAGAGTGGGAGTCGTTACTTACGGTATTAGACGAAGGGAAACCAAATAAAGATAGGAGGGATGACGTAGTGTGGTCCTTGGACTCAACAGGTTTATTTTCGGTTAAATCACTTAGCAAACTAATTTGTGAAAAAGAGCATGTGGCTGCAGGTACAAATCTGCTCACGTTATGGAGCAAAGCGATACCGAAAAAGGTCGGAATTTTTATTTGGCGGACAAGACTGGGACAAATTCCATGTCGTGCGGTCCTAGACTCAATGGGCTTAGACTTGCACTCAACACTTTGCCCAAGATGCGAGCGTGAAGTTTAATCGGTGGATCATGCGGTAATGGTTTGCGAAGATGTGCGCAATATTTGGAAGAGTTTGGGTAGATGGTGGAATATCAATCTCGACACGACAAGATCTATAAACGACTTATTCACAGCGGGAAATCTTTTCGAGGAAGGATCAAAGAAAGCGAAACTTTGGATGGACGTGGTATGTTCGTTTCTCTATTTCATATGGTCGAGTCGGAATAATGTCGTCTTTAGAGAGGATACGAGAAATATATAGACAATTTTTTGAATTTCAACGGAAGGCGTTCGAATGGATTTCGAAAAGGGATCGTTACATTTTGCAAGACTGGGCTGGTTGGTTGTCATCGCCCGTCAACTGCTGTGCTACGTAATTCGATCGGCTATTCGTTTTTTTTTGTTTAATCGTCTTTGTGGGTTCTTAGAGTTGTACACTTCATAGCATGTGATCGGTGTCTGGTTGTTGTTTTTTTTGTCTTAGTTGGCTTGGTGTTTTGGTTTGTTTTTGACAAAACTGGATCTTGGTTGTAATTGCTTCCTGGGCAATTCTTCTTGTTGCCTCTGTGTGCAATCTTGTGATGGTAATAAAAGTTTTTGCTCTTCAATTTTTTTTGGTTATTTATCATTATTTTTATTAGGAAATGTATTATGTATCACGTATGCATTTAGGCAATCTTCACCCCCATAAACTATGAGGTGCTCCTGAGGTAATCAACATTAAATTGATCTATTCTGAAATGTTATGTATTTAGTTCGGCCATTTCATTTTAAAATGGAGTATAGGGAGTTGTAGTTTCATGAATAATATCATTTTTAGAACAAAATTCTACAGTCATTTGATTAATATTCGCCTCCTCTATCTTGCCTTAGAATTTTTATTCTTTCGTCAAATTGATTTTCAAATTGAGCTTCACAAGTCTTAAACATGTTTAAATATTCATATTTTATATGTAATGTAACAAGTATATACAACAATATTTACTATAATCGTCAATGGAAAATACCTATTGGTTCTTTTCTCCACACTTGGAGTTGCTTTGTAATTGTCTAATTCAATCGTTGTGAATTAAACCAATCACTACTTTGGATTTCTCTACGAATTTATGAGGATGACTTGTGTATTTTGATTCTAGAAAAATTTCACCTATAGTCATTTTCTCCGTTGAGCAATTAGGTACCATCCCAAGTTTAATCATTCTTTGTAAGGAACGAAAATTCACATGTCCTAGTCGGGAATGCCATAAGGAAGATGAGTCGATCATGTAAATCGAAGCAGTGCTACTACTTAGGTTATTATTATCAATAATATTTACATCAACGTCATTGTTTGGTACAACATTTAATTTAAAAAGCCCCTCATGCAAGTAGCCCTTTCTAACATCCACCTTAGCTTTAGTAATTACAAGGTTATCGGTTATCGGATTCAAACACCATCTTCAATAGTTTGTTACTAAGACTAGGACCAGAAATCAAGTTCTACGTAATAGTAGGTACGTGCAACATATTCGTTTATACAAGATCTTTTCCCGACGTTAGCTTGAGGTTTCCTTTTCCTTCCACCTTTGCTGTAGTGACATTCTCCATGTACATTGGTTCTTCATTATTGATCTTCTGGTAGGATGCTAACATACTCTTCAAATTTCAAATGTGCCTTGTGGCACTCGTATCAACACATCAATTTATCATACTAGTGCCTATGTAAGTCTTAATAACTCTAATGAACCGATTTGAATTTTGGCCACATTATCTTGGTTAGGGTTTCCACTAGCACCACTAAGGTCTCTCTTGTGGCGCCAATATTTCGCATGATGAGCCAGTTTTTCACATACCCATCAACGTAGGACTCACTTCTTGAAAGAACTTTTTGAAGAGGAAATATTTAGCATGCTTGACACCAACCTCTTTGCCTTTTCTTTTATGAAATATGTCCTTTTATGTGCTACCAATAACCTGTTGGAATACGGGAGCCAAATACGCGGTGGAAATTAACCGTATTCCACCAAAGATCCATAAGAAACGAAGTAGTATGAGTGTTTCAAAATTTTACCAGACATGAGCAACATCCCTTTGATGTTGTGTCTGAATCGTAGCCACAAAACTCAGTTTGTTGTCTCATAAGAAACTGTCAACCATAAATCTTTTTTCAAAATCTTTAAACATTTCAAAACCCTAATTTTGACCTAGATTTCTCAATCTCCATATTTGTGACCAATCTTTAAACACACAGAAACCACAAATAACTCTTAAACATAACTTAAACATCTTTTCCAAACAATTTCATCAAACAAGAACCCTAAATTCTCCAAAAATTAGGTTTGGTAAAAACTCATCCAAATCAAGAAATAATTAGTGAGGAGATGTTTAGAAGGTTAAAACACACATTTTAACATGTATAAAGTTCTATAAATGAGAATGAACTCACCTCGGTGGTTGTAGCAAGAAAACCAAACCCTAGAAATGGATAACTCTTGAGAATGTGTCCAAAGATGAAGTGCTTCACCTTAAAAGCTCAAAAATACCTAAGGAAGATCATTAAATGATCATGGAACCCTCAACAATGGCATTTAATGAAGAGAGGGAAGAGGGTTGATAGGTTTACCTAATTCTTGCAGAAAATCGTCCAAAATCTGCTCCCACTTGGTAAAAATGGCTGAAATCACGACTGCGCCTCTTTTTATACTCGAAACCTCCGTTGCGACCTTGCCCGGCGATAGTGACATATGTCACTGTTGTTTGGGTAAAATTTCACCAGTCTCGACCACGACCAAGGCAATAAGAACATTTATTGCACTTCTCTTATAACAAAGGTCAAATCATAAGCATTTCGTCCTTTGACCACAACCGAAGTCAAGAATACCTCTCGACCTCGACCGTCGTATGGAAACACACGACCTCGACCAACTAACATACGTTTCTTCTGTTATGATTTCATCATTTAATGCAGGTCAAACGTCATTTATGATCAACGGACGAAACCGACAGAGCAGTTATGAGCGTTAAACAACAATGACCGTTGCGACCGTTACTATAAGAATTCATGAAGTCATTAAATGCATTCGAAGACTATAAATACGAAGAAAAAGCCATCATTCGGGGATCATCGAATTCTGTAATCACATTGCATACTCAAGAACATCCGAAGCAAAGAACTTTCTCTCTAGTGATCGCTCTCGACGCACGACTTACACTCTTAGCACACGACACACTTATTTTACATTCGATTCACTCGTTATTTTTACATTTCAAGTCATTTGTATTGTAATCATTGTACTCTCGACATCAGAAACAAAGGACATCGCCCCTGTTTGGCGATCATAGTGCAGCGACGACCTCCACAGTCGTCCGCGGGTTTTTTCCTCGTTGAGGTTTTTCCCGCATCACCAAAATCTTTGTCTCTTTACGATTTTCTGTCTTCAATGCACTGTTTTGTTGAACGATTCCTTTCTTTAGTTGTTAAGCTCCACAATCAACCTTAAGTTATCCTTCTGGACGATTTTTGGCATTAACAGTTTGGCGCCCACCGTGGGACCCCATCTATAGAAAATCTTCGACAAACGTGCGTTTTACTAACGGTCTCTTGGAGTTTCCTCTGTTTTCTGTCTCAAGAAAATGGCAGCCCCTGGAAATCCAGAACAAGTCATTGCCCAGATGTACCAGGAGTTGGAAGTTGCACGAAACCAAATCAATGCCATGGCTGAGCAGAGTCGAAAAGCAGCTGAGGAAATCGCGCGGTTAAGGAATCCCTTCGGACCGCAAAACGGTCCGAGACCATTCATCCAGAATCCATGTCAAGGATCGTTCGGTCAGAATCGAGGATCCGCTCCATTCATCCATAACCCTGGTTCGACCCCGTTCGTCCGCAATCCAGGACCAGGTCCATTCGTGCAGAATCAGCAAGCAGGTCCATTCCAGCAGCATGGGACGTTCAACCCAAATCCCCAGTTCGGAACAGTTCCTCCTCAGTATATGAGGCCGCCACCCATGCAAAATGGATCTCAGCCATTTCAAAATGGACCTCAACCGTTTCAGAATAGATCTCAGCCGTTTCAAAACGGGTCACAGCCATATTTTGTCCCTTTCAACGGGGACGCCAATGGCTCATCGTATGGTAATGGTACCAGTTCAGGAGTGAATCCCCTGGCAGGTGCTAATCCCGATCCTAACGACCCCGTCGCCCAGCGATTAAAGACGCTAGAAGATCAAAATGAGCGTGTCATGTCCCTGCTCGCTAACCTACCCGAGGCAGCCGTTCCCGTCGATGTCGAGCTACGCTCAGGGTATCAAGCATCGCCTTTCGTCGACAAAATCGTGACGGTCGACGTCCCCAAAAAATTTAACATCCCCGCCTTCACGCCCAAATATTCGGGGGTGACCGATCCAACGGAGCACATCGCGCAATATAAGCAGCTCATGTGGACGGTCTCGATCCCACATATGTATCAAAAAGTATGTGTTAATGCCAAAAATCGTCCAGAAGGATAACTTAAGGTTGATTGTGGAGCTTAACAACTAAAGAAAAGAATCTAGCGACAAAGCGTGCGACAAAGACATAAAATAGTAAAGAGACAAAGATTTTGGTGACGCGGGAAAAACCTCAACGAGGAAAAAACCCGCGGACGACTGTAGAAGTCGTCGCTGCACTATGATTGCCAAACAGGGGCGATATCCTTTGTTTCTGGTGCCGAAAATACAATGATTACAATACAAATGACTTGGAATGTAAAAATAACAAGTGAATTAAATGTAAAACAAGTGTGTCGTGTGCTAAGACTGTAGGTCGAGAGTGTAAATCATGCGTCGAGAGCGATCACTTGAGAGAAAGTTCTTTGCTTCGGATGTTCTTGATTACGCAGTGTGATTCTAGAAACCGATGATCCGCAAATGATGGCTTTGTCTTCGTATTTATAGTCTTCGAATGCATTTAATGACTTCATGAATTCTCCTAGTAACGGTCGCAACGGTCATTGTTGGTTTAATGTTCATAACTGCTCTGTCGGTTTCGTCCGCTGATCATAAATGACGTTTGACCTGCATTAAATGATGAAATCATAACAGAAGAATCGTACGTTAGTTGGTCGAGGTCGTGTGTTTCCATACGACGGTCGAGGTCGAGAGGTACTATTGACTTCGACTTTAGTCAAAGGATGAAATGTTTATGATTTGGATTTTGTTATAAGAGAAGTGTAATAAATGTTCTTATTGTCTTGGTCGCGGTCGAGACTAGTGAAATTTTACCCAAACAGTTTGCCCACAAAATTTGAAAAAGTGGAGTGGAAAGTTCAAATTTCAAAAGTTTTTTAAATTTTGCTAGTCGGACGTCTAGGGTCGTGACACGTGTAAAAAACCTTTTTAGTTTCCTTGGAACTGGATCGGTCCAACTCTAACAGAATGAGAAGTCGAAAAGGGGATAAGGTCGTGACGTCATGCTGACGCACGATCATGCATAACAGCTGTATTTGCCAGGTGTCGACGATCTGTCGAGCATTCGAAAAGGCAGGGGCACGTGTCGACAATCGAGAGGCTCGCCCTGACACGTTCACTAGCATAAATAGAGGCTTTCGACGGATCTTTTCCTTTTACGACTTCAGAGAGTTTTTTAAGAGAGATTTTCTTTAATTTGCTCGCTGTTTCTTCGCCGAATCTTTTCCAAACTTACGAGAGATCTTCGATCGGTTAGAGATTCAAGGTTTTAGCGCGCCTATATAAGGTACGATTTCTCGGTCTTTGTATGCGTCGTAAGTCAATCGCTAGGAAACCTAGGAAGAACTGGGATATTTGGGGCTTTTTAGAGCGTCAAATCTTATTAACTGGTTTATCGATGTCGACGGAGCCTAGGAGTACCATCCAGGATCAGGACGCTCTAGATGACTTCAGGGCTTTAGCAAAAATCCCTGCGGGGATTACTGTTGTAACGACCCGGTTTCCCATAAAATGCAACAAATAACATATATTGCATAATATCGCTACATTCATAATAATAAAAGATACAAAATAAATCACATACGGTCCCTTCAGTCTCGAAACTACTAAATACATAATTCTTCCTAATCATCAACAGTCACCAAATGCGTCCTTTCCTTTGCCGCTATAAATTCCTCAACCTGGAATACATATTATTGAAAACAAAATGAGGGTTAGACCAAACGGTCTAGTGAGATAATCCCTGTCATTTCAAAATCGTTATAAAACCTTTTTATATGAAACCATATTTCAAAATAGTTTATATAAAACCATTGTCACACATATATATATCACTTGTAATTAAATACCACATATATCACACGTATATAAATACCACATCAAGACTCGTGCATCGTGCTCAACTCATCCTCATTCCTCATTCCCATGGCCATATTAGTTGGTTGCAAGCCAACTAATAATTCAACAACGCTGTACGACAATTACAGCCAACAACGCCGTACGACAATTACGACCAACACTTCCGCCGACTATTAGTTTCGGCTAATGTATACTCGTGTAGTGCAATGCTTACATAAATATAATATCTCATTATATTATATTTAAAAACATAATCACACTATTAACACATTCTCAATCATATCTCTATATATGATATAATCACGTCATCACACATATCCATCTCATATACATATATAAACACATATACATATACATATATATATATATATATATATATATATATATATATATATATATTCCACACATTCTCGATCCACACATATCCATCTCATATATATAAACACATATATATGTACCCCAGTTGAAAATATTTTAAAGTAAAACTCACCTGAATTGTAGTCGCGTTACTCTAATAAAAGTCGTAAGATTCTTCGTCACCAACTTCACGGAAATCTGAAATACCCATATACATACAGTACTGGTATTAAACTACTGTTCAGGACTCCGAATGACTAAGAATATTAATTAACCCAAAATCCTCTTCTGCTATCGCAACTAACTAAACATGAGAATCCCTTATCGCAATGAACAGTGATTATCGCAACCCACAGCTGCGATATTACCCTTTATCGCAGCCAACTATTGCGATATTCTTCTTTATCGCAACCAACAGCTGCGATACCTAACTTCCTCGCAACCCACTGTTGCGATTCACATCATTGTCGCAACCGACTGTTGCGATAACTATGAAAGTCGCAACCCACTATTGCGATTCTTATGAAGTTCATAATTGTCTCAGTCCACTGTGTTCATCCTAAACCCAGAAAATTGCAGTTTTAAGCCATGAATGATTCTGATATTTTGCAGATATGCTTAAGACTATAAATAACAACTATCCATAAACTTAGTTTTCCCAAAACATCCATATTTCATAAAAACCCATTTGTATACTCATCTAGCAAACTTTAAGAAATTAACCACATAAAAGAAGGAATTATATAGAATTGTTACCTCTTGTTTCCTTGATGTGAATCCTAAACTTCAGCTGCAAATAATAGGATTCCTTCTTCTCCTTGACCTTGCTCTCTCTAAATTCTCTATCTCTCCCTCTTGCCGTGAACACCAACCACACACACAAATAAATAAATAAATAAACATATCTAGTCTTTCTTTTTCTTCTTACTGAGATAAACCTACATACATACACACTTATACTTTAAATATCTTAAATGCTTAGGTGAGTGACACCTCACTCTTTTATCCAAAAGAGACGGTTTGTGTGAATAATATCTTCACACTTACCAAATAAACCTCAAACTCCTCTTAATTGGCAAAACATACCCTTAAGCCTCCAAATTAAAATTAAAACTTACCCCTTAACTTCTAACTCTATAAAATACTTTATAAAACTAATCCCAAACCCACATCAAACTAAATTAATAAAAATAAATAAACCAATGATATACCCGGTTATTACAACATCTCCCCCTTAACAGAATTCCGTCCCGGAATTCGGTTAAACGAAAAGGTATGAACACCTAGTTTTCACTTATTACATCATACTCAATCAAAACCATATATTCCGCTATCTTAAAATAAGATTATCCCTCCATTTTCTTTTCCACTTATAGTCAAAACTAATAACCATTTGATGAACAAATATGCTATTCTCAAATATCACTCAAACATCAATAATTTCAATCTCATATGAAAATACCACATCTTTAATACAACGGTAACCACCAACTCATTAATACTAACCACACTTTACACACATCATCATCCGTAATTTACTCGATTATTCCATCCTACAAAGTCGATCCAAATTTTAAAATAACCATAATCGAAATTTTTTGCCGAATCACCCAATAATCAAATCCCCCGAATATTCAAAAATAACTCGATAGATCATTTATATCACAAAAAGAAATAACTTATACCCACATGAAATTAATCCAAATAACACCACATTTTATGCTTGCTCAGAACATTTACCACGCTAATACTACTTTTAACTCCAACAGTCTTTCACGACAAACGTCGTGTTCTACACTTTTACAATACTAACTCAAAAACATAAACATACACTTTCCATATAAAACTTGCTTAGCAATTACAATCTATTTCTTATACTCTTCCATAAATCACAGAATCCACTTGGAGTATCACCTTAACCCGCAGTTAAACTTTTCTCCATAGACTATACACAACTCTATCGTCGCTTCTTTAACCCAAAATACGTCTAAGACAGACAACACTCTCTTGCATGAATTACACCGATCACGAACCATAGATAACAATTGATTCTCACACTTGCCACAACATCACTCTCGCACTACTACCATGTCCTATCCAATGGTCCTTTATCCTGAGCATTACATTTGACTACTTTCTTCCACTCTCTTCTCAATATAAAACATGTTTCCCCAAGGACAACTCACTAGGAGGTGCTCACCCACGAGCTAGCTTCCTTTCACTTCCAAACCAACCGCACACGCCCAAGTTCAATGATTACCATACTTAACCAACAATTTCACCACTCCTTATACCAGGAACTTAACCGAGTTAATCCGAAATCACACTCAATGCTTGAAACAACCACACACTTTTCATTTCTCAAACGGTAATACTCCACTCCTTAGCTAACCATCTACTGCCACTCCCTTCTCTTATTCTTGAATAATAATACTACGCACCACTTAGACATCCATGCCTATCCACCTATACTTTTGTCACATCTGAACAACTTATAAACAAAATCCCGAGCAGAGGTTTCCACTTACACTCACCACATATCATCACTAATCCATCACTTATCCTTACAAAAATTCATTACTACCACACACTACTATTATTCTTTACACTCAGGCCATCACACTTCACATATTAACAAAATCAGAACAACAGTAATTAAGCACACCATCACACTTTCTAACGGAACCCACTTCATCCAAAGCTTCATAACCAACTTATACCCCACCGTTCTCACTTGAGGAAAAACACAAGACTTTTCATAGTGCAAAATCAAATTTTCAACCTATCCCATTATCCAGACTCATCGCCGATAACATTACATCGAGTAACGTAACGCTACTTATTCCCATTCCACCACAAGGATTTACTTCGACCCTTTCAAATCTTACCGTAAATAAAATCATTCTTACATAACCAATCAATAGTTCAAACTACAATCATACCGACATTCCGAATTCAAAAGCTCGACTCCACATAAGGGTATTGCACAGTGGTCTCAACTTTTCAACACCTTATTAAGCCAGGTACGACATTCACCTTACAAAGCCATACACGACATTCATAATTGTTCTCTACTGTGCAACCCGACTCCACACATAGTAACGATATCACAACAGCATGCAATCAACAATTACGTAGAAATGAACATATAAATAACTCGCATGCTTTAATAAACGTTTTCACATCACGTAATATAAAACCTTTCAAATAATTTAACCTGGTCAACATGCTCGTAACCATAAACAGTTATGAAAACCTTTCGTAAAACCTTTCATTCTTATAAAGAAGGTAAGGGAACTTACCTTAGCCTTAGCATTTCGACGCACGCTCCGAAATACACTTAAGTTCAAACCGAACACCTAAATTGGCGCCACCAAAAATGGTGTTAAACTATTGTAACATCCCAAATTTTCAGTTATATTATTTTGTGAATTACAAATTAACTTGAGGGTTAAGTTTGTAATTGTTTACAAGTGTTGATTGAAGAAGATTTCCAAATTGAGGGTTGTATTGTTATTTCTTTAAAGTTGGAGGTTTGTTTGGTAATATGGTTAATGACTCATGTGTTTTGAGTGAGGTGTCATCTAATTAGCCTTGTTAGCTAAAAGTGTGTGTCTTATGTGCTTTGTGTGTGTACGGTTTGAAAAAGAAACCGAGAGAGAGAGATTGAAATAGAGAAATCGAGAAAGAGAAGGAAGAAAAGAAAGACTTGCTGGGAATATATCTAATCTGGATTGGTTTGAAGATTTATAAGGTAATTGTATCATTGAGCTAATTCATCTTCTTAGTTAAAAGCTTTCTTGAGAATTTTAATTTGGGCTTTGGTAAAATATGATAATAATGAGAATCTGAGTTTTAGGATGTGTTAAGGTAAGTATATTAAACATATCTGCAAATTGGCATAAACAAACATAGATTAAAAGTACAAAAAAATCTGGGTTTAGAACGAACTTAATGGACTGAGACTTGGTTGAATATCATCGAAGTCGCAACCTTGAGTTGCGACATTCATGATTGTCGCAATAGGCAATAGCGACTTAGAGTTGGAGTCGCAGCAGACCATTGCGACTTGGCTTTGGAATCGCAACAGTTAGTTGCGACTTGGGGTGAAATCGCAATGGGCAGTTGCGACTTGGTACTGTAGTCGCAACAGTTCACTGCGACTTGGCTTTGGAATCGCAATAGAGGACTGCGACTCCAGTTCACTGCGATTTGGAAGTGAAATCGCAATAGGTGATTGCGATTTCAATTCATTGCGACTTGAGATGTGATTTTAAGAGATTAAGGATTTTCAGTTATAGAGGGTTCTGTTTTGATAATTAATATCAGTATGTGTAATTGAATAATACAGTAAGCTGTGGTAGTGAAGAAAGGAGCCCTTACGTGTTAAAAAGGATTAAAAGGAGTAATAACGCATCAGGTGAGTTTATTCAACTCTCTTTAAAATTCAGTAATTAATCTTGAATTAGATGCTTTATATGTATGCATGAATATGTTTTATGTGGATTTGATTAAATAGAGATAAGCCAAGAGGGCGATTAAAAGTTGGGTTATGTTGGTTAAACATGCTAAAATTTCCAAGATGAGTTATATATGAAATTGATGAACTAGTATTTATTATTAATCTTGCATGCTAAGTTTGATTATCTACTACATGAAATTACTATGTGGTATGAACTCTAAATATGATTTGAAGCTTTATTGAGATATTAACTTCCATGCTAAGTTAAAGAAGAGATAATTAAGAGATTGAGATGAGGAGATATTAATATTCTTGATATTTTATATATATAGAATATGTTCGGAGAAATGGTATACTGTATGCTGGACGCATATAGTAGTATCGATTATTACATATATTATATTATGTGATTATGTGCTTTTACTAAAATAGGCATCCGGTCACCGAGGGCACTTGGGTACGGTATGATGGGAACCGATTACTCGCCATAGACCAAAGGGATGTAATTTTAGTAATTGGGTGAACCTTGAATCACGAGTCTCGATTTGAGTATCGCGATATTATAATCCCATGGGGACGATTGATTCTGAGGTGGAATGTGGAATAAGCCGAGTTTGCTTAATAATTCCCATTTCGATTTGGGAAGATCGGAGATTTCCCTATGATAAGAGGAAGACTAGAGATAGGCATAAAGTAATTTGTAATCTCTACTTCCTGATTAAGAAATAGACAGATTTTGACTTGTAACTTCTTGTGTGTGATTATTGATTATGAATCTGGAACGATTCAGAGTTAACTCTTATGTTGTTGTTGCAATTAAATGAGTTAGTCGTAGGAAATTGGGAGTGGGGTAGATTCCCCGATTTAAAAAGGAGTTGTCGTACGGTAAGATGGGTGAGAACAGGTTTGAGTTATCTGTTCATGTTTTAATTATTAAATTTTATTTTGATTTGAGTATCCTCACTAGGCGAAAGCCTAATGTTTCAAGTTGAATCTTCTTACCAGGTACAAGCTCTGGGAAATAGCGGGAATGAGAGACGAGAACTTTTGGAAAGATTCAGACTTAGAGATACCAGAGGATCTAGAGATTTTTGATGCTTTTGGGACGGTTGTTTAGATAACTGATTTAATCTGATTGTTATGTTATGATTAGATTAATAAGTTATTTAAGTAATGACGTTTGTATATAGAAACCTTACATTTAATCCTCAGGTTATATAAGTTTGAAAGTTTTGATCATAACTTGTGGTAAATTTCAAGGTTTAAATTGACCCTGTTTTTAGGGTGTTTCAGTATGGTATCAGAGCTTTAGTTTAAGCGAACTAGGTATGAATTTGAGATACCTAGACTTAAGCTGAGATGAGTTAAGTTATGATCCGTGAGTTTTGGGTAGAAGTACTAAGAATGGGTAGTCTTAGAGTCGACAGAAATACGCGAAGTTGGTACTGTAACAATGGTAATGAGAATTCTCATGTATGATATGTTCGCAATTTCAATTAGCTACTGTTATTATGAATATATTATTACACAAGCATACTTGTTTCTAAATTGTTACAGTGACTGATTAGCGGTAAAGTATGTATTGTATGTTTAGTTGTATAAACCATTAACTGATGAGTATTCTTTTATGCTCCATCAGAACGATGGTGAATACACCCCCGAGGTATCCAAATTCTTCGATGAATAGGAATTGGTTAGACGATGCTGGAGAGAGACAAACTGGATTGGGCGGAGTTCCTGATACGCCATCAGATTTTCTTTCCTTGGGAGGAATGCGAAGTCGAGTACATCCAGGAGGTACTAGTAATGTTGATCAAACGTCGTCAGATTCAGGTATGGAGGGGCGAATAATGGATAATGTGACTCGGCTGATGAATGCTTCAATGGAGAGACAAGCAGAGATGATGAATACTGTAATGGGGAGACATGCAGAGATGTTTACGAAATTGATTAATGATCGAAATGTGGAGCCAAGGAGAACAGTGACCGATACTAATGTGATAAATCCGACTGTAAATCCAGGAGTGGAGACAGTTAGAAGGGTTGACAGAAACTGTTCTTACAAGACGTTCCTAAGTTGTAAACCACCAGAATTCAAGGGAGATGATAATCCAGTGGTTTGTATGAACTGGATAAGAGAAATCGAGCAGGCTTTTCGTGCCTGCGAATGTACAGATGAGAGATCTAAGGTGAGATTTGGGTCGCAAATGTTACGTGGAAAAGCGTTGCAGTGGTGGAATGTGTTGTCATCAACTGTGACGGAAGCAACTTTGAATTCTGTAACTTGGAGTCAGTTTAGAGCAAAGATTTTAGAAGAATATTGTAACGAGCACGAGATGGACCGAATCGAAGAAGAGTTTCGGAATATTAAGAAGGGTAATATGTCGGTGAGAAAATATACCGAGGTCTTTATGGAGAAGCTAAATCTTGTGGGGCACGTGGCTTCAATAGAGAAAGAAAAGATTAAGTATTACTTGAAAGGTCTACCAGCAGATATGATGACAAGAGTTCGTAGTTCAAAATCTGCTACCTTGAGGGAGACGATTGAGGAAGCAAAGGTGATAGAGGAAATGTATGTGAAAGATAAGGAGGAGAAAGCGCAAGTTGGAGAAAAGAGAAAGTGGGAGGGTCGTTCCGAACCTTCTTCGAAATTAAGATTATTCGGAAAGAACATTCGCAATGATTCTCGTAGAGAACCGAGTTGGTGTTCAAAATGCAAAAGTAAACATTTTGGCCAATGTCGTGTGGTCGGAAATCAATGTTTCAAGTGTGGGAAGATGGGACATATGGCGTCGAGTTGTACAGTGCCTGGGTCGGTTTGTTTTGAATGTCAGCAACCGGGTCATTTTCGAAAAGATTGTCCGAAGTTGAAAAGAGGAGGAGATCAGGGAAGAAAGCTGGATATTCCCAAACCAACCGGTCGTGCATTCCAAATGACTGCTGATGAAGCGAAGGGGTCAAAGGACGTGGTCTCGGGTACTTTTCTTATAAACTCTATTCCTGCACTTGTGTTGTTTGATAGTGGTGCAAATTATTCTTTTGTATCCAAGTTGTTTCAACATAAGTTAGCTATGCCGGTTACTACTCTAGGAGATGCCTTAGTAGTCGAAATAGCTAATGGAGTTCAGACTTTGGTTAAGGAGAGCCTGGCCGATTGTAAGATTATGATAGAGGGAACAGAATTTCCGATTAACTTGTTGTTAATGGAAATTGGGAGTTTTGATATTGTGGTAGGAATGGACTGGTTGAGCAACAACCAGGAAGAAATTATGTGCGCAAAGAAGCTGATCCGAATTCCAATGGGCGAGAAAGATAGTGTATTCGTGTTCGGAGAAAAACAGGAAGGAGAAATTCCGTTGATTTCAGTGATGAAGGCGCGGAAATGTTTATCGAAAGGGTGTTGGTCTTATCTAGCCTATGTTATTGATACAAAGTTAGAAAAGAAAAATATTCAAGATATCAACGTGGTGCGTGAGTTTCCGGATGACCTTCCAGGTTTGCCAGTTGAAAGACAGGTGGAGTTTCGTATCGATATTATTCCTGGATCGGCACCGATTGCACGAGCACCTTATCGTTTAGCACCTGCTGAGATGAAAGAGATGATGACGCAGCTTCAGGAGTTATTAGATAAGGGTTTCGTAAGACCGAGTTCTTCACCGTGGGGAGCTCCAGTTTTATTTGTTAAGAAGAAAGATGGTACCATGAGAATGTGTATTGATTATCGAGAGTTGAATAAAGTAACTATTAAGAACAAGTATCCGCTTCCGAGGATTGATGATTTATTTGATCAACTCCAAGGTGCGGGATGCTTTTCAAAGATAGATTTAAGATCTGGATACCATCAAGTGCGGGTAAGAGATGAAGATGTTTCAAAACGGCGTTTAGAACAAGATATGGGCATTATGAGTTCCTTGTAATGCCATTTGGGTTGACAAATGCTCCTGCGGTGTTCATGGATTTGATGAACAGAGTGTGTCGACCATTTTTAGATAAGTTTGTCAGTGTGTTTATTGATGACATACTTATTTATTCAAAGACTGAAGAAGATCATGAGCAACATCTTCGTGAAGTCTTAGAAGTTTTAAGAAAAGAGAAGTTATACGCAAAATTTTCAAAGTGTGAATTTTGGTTGAAGGAGGTGCAGTTCCTAGGTCATGTGATTACTTCTGAAGGAGTTAAAGTAGATCCTTCAAAGATTGAAGCGATGACGAATTGGGAGACACCTAGAAGTGCATCTGAGATAAGAAGCTTTCTGGGATTAGCAGGTTATTATAGAAGATTCATAAAAGATTTTTCTAAGATTGCATCTGCTTTGACGTTGTTAACCAGAAAGAATGAGAAGTTTGTTTGGACGGAGAAACAAGAAACAACTTTCAGAATTTTACGTCAAAAACTGTGTGAAGCACCTATTCTTGCCCTGCCAGAAGGGACAGAAGATTTTGTTGTGTATAGCGATGCTTCAAAGATGGGTCTAGGATGTGTGCTAATGCAAAGGGGCAAAGTGATTGCCTATGCCTCGAGACAGCTTAAAGAGCATGAAAAGAATTATCCTACCCATGATTTAGAGTTAGCAGCAGTAGTGTTCGCTCTGAAGTTGTGGCGACACTATTTGTATGGAACAAAGTGTACTCTTTTTACTGATCACAAGAGTTTGCAACATGTTTTTGATCAGAAGGAATTAAACATGAGGCAGCGAAGATGGTTAGAATTGCTTAAGGATTACGATTGCGAATTGCATTACCATCCTGGTAAAGCAAATGTCGTGGCTGATGCCTTAAGTAGAAAAGAATATGGTGGGTGTTTGAAATCGGTAAATGTTAGAATTGATGTAACGTCAAGTTTGATGGAAAAGATCAAAGAAGCACAAGTGATTGCTTTGCAAGAGGAAAATCTGAAAGAGGAAGTAATGGGTAAGCAACATCTTCAGTTGACTGAAGATGGTCGGGGGATTAAATTGTTTCAAGGAAGAGTTTGGGTGCCTAAAATTGGAGGAAATCGAGAATTGATTCTCGAAGATTCTCATAAATCTAAGTATTCCATTCACCCTGGGAGTACGAAGATGTATCGAGATTTGAAATTGCATTATTGGTGGCCAGCAATGAAAGTAGATGTGGCTCGAAAGGTAGAAATGTGTACAACATGTTCGTTGGTGAAAGCTGAACATCAGAAACCATACGGAAGTTTCCAATCCTTGGAAATTCCGGAATGGAAGTGGGAGAAGATTACCATGGACTTTGTGACGA
Organism: Saussurea involucrata; assembly: GCA_033807775.1. Classification (NCBI taxonomy): domain Eukaryota; kingdom Viridiplantae; phylum Streptophyta; class Magnoliopsida; order Asterales; family Asteraceae; genus Saussurea; species Saussurea involucrata. Next base: position 15,869,180 of record CM066318.1, on the reverse strand, counting down.
AGTTACCAAAGACGCAAAAAGGTAATGACACAATATGGGTAATCGTGGATAGATTAACTAAGAGTGCTCATTTTCTAGCTATGAAAGAGGCATCACCAATTGAGAAATTAGCAAAGTTGTATATTGATGAAGTGGTGTCAAGGCATGGTATACCGGTGTCGATAGTGTCAGATCGTGATAGTCGGTTTACCTCGATATTTTGGCGATCATTGCAAGAAGAATTGGGTACTAAAGTTAATTTGAGTACTGCTTTTCATCCACAGACCGATGGGCAGAGTGAGAGGACCATTCAAACTTTGGAAGATATGCTCATGTGTTGTGTTTTAGATTTTGGTGGTAACTGGGATACGCATCTACCGTTAGTAGAATTTGCGTATAACAATAGTTATCATTCGAGCATCGGGAGAGCACCCTTTGAAGCGTTGTATGGTCGTAAGTGTAGAACTCCGGTGTGTTGGCTAGAAGCCGGGGAAAAACAGTTTGCGGGTCCAGAGTTAGTACAGCAAACAGCGGATAAAGTAAAAGAGATTCGGCAGCATATGAAAGCAGCCCAAGATAGACAGAAAAGTTATGCTGATCCGAAGCGGAGACCAAAGGAATTTCAAGTTGGGGAGCGTGTGATGCTCAAGGTATCCCCATGGAAAGGTGTGATAAGATTTGGAAAACGTGGGAAGTTGAGTCCTCGTTTTCTAGGACCTTTCACCATTGTTGAGAGAATTGGGTTACAAGCTTATTAGTTAGATCTTCCACCAGAGTTGGAAGGAGTTCATAATACTTTTCATGTATGTTATCTTCGGAAGTGTTTGGCCGAAGAGGAGGATGTGATTCCAATCACAGATGTGAGAATTGATGAAAAGAGTCGCTGTGTAGAGGAACCAGAGGCAATTTTAGAAAGATCAGTTAGAAAGCTACGTAGTGGTAAAGAGGTAGCTATGTTGAAAGTACAGTGGAAACATCATAGAGGTACTAATGTAACTTTAGAGTCAGAAGAGAGTATGAGGAGTAGGTATCCTCATTTGTTTACCTAGCTTTGATTTCGGGGACGAAATCATTTTCAAGTTGGGGAGTATTGTAACATCCCAAATTTTCAGTTATATTATTTTGTGAATTACAAATTAACTTGAGGGTTAAGTTTGTAATTGTTTACAAGTGTTGATTGAAGAAGATTTCCAAATTGAGGGTTGTATTGTTATTTCTTTAAAGTTGGAGGTTTGTTTGGTAATATGGTTAATGACTCATGTGTTTTGAGTGAGGTGTCATCTAATTAGCCTTGTTAGCTAAAAGTGTGTGTCTTATGTGCTTTGTGTGTGTACGGTTTGAAAAAGAAACTGAGAGAGAGAGATTGAAATAGAGAAATCGAGAAAGAGAAGGAAGAAAAGAAAGACTTGCTGGGAATTTATCTAATCTGGATTGGTTTGAAGATTTATAAGGTAATTGTATCATTGAGCTAATTCATCTTCTTAGTTAAAAGCTTTCTTGAGAATTTTAATTTGGGCTTTGGTAAAATATGATAATAATGAGAATCTGAGTTTTAGGATGTGTTAAGGTAAGTATATTAAACATATCTGCAAATTTGCATAAACAAACATAGATTAAAAGTACAAAAAAATCTGGGTTTAGAACGAACTTAATGGACTGAGACTTGGTTGAATATCATCGAAGTTGCAACCTTGAGTTGCGACATTCATGATTGTCGCAATAGGCAATAGCGACTTAGAGTTGGAGTCGCAGCAGACCATTGCGACTTGGCTTTGGAATCGCAACAGTTAGTTGCGACTTGGGGTGAAATCGCAATGGGCAGTTGCGACTTGGTACTGTAGTCGCAACAGTTCACTGCGACTTGGCTTTGGAATCGCAATAGAGGACTGCGACTCCAGTTCACTGCGATTTGGAAGTGAAATCGCAATAGGTGATTGCGATTTCAGTTCATTGCGACTTGAGATGTGATTTTAAGAGATTAAGGATTTTCAGTTATAGAGGGTTCTGTTTTGATAATTAATATCAGTATGTGTAATTGAATAATACAGTAAGCTGTGGTAGTGAAGAAAGGAGCCCTTACGTGTTAAAAAGGATTAAAAGGAGTAATAACGCATCAGGTGAGTTTATTCAACTCTCTTTAAAATTCAGTAATTAATCTTGAATTAGATGCTTTATATGTATGCATGAATATGTTTTATGTGGATTTGATTAAATAGAGATAAGCCAAGAGGGCGATTAAAAGTTGGGTTATGTTGGTTAAACATGCTAAAATTTCCAAGATGAGTTATATATGAAATTGATGAACTAGTATTTATTATTAATCTTGCATGCTAAGTTTGATTATCTACTACATGAAATTACTATGTGGTATGAACTCTAAATACGATTTGAAGCTTTATTGAGATATTAACTTCCATGCTAAGTTAAAGAGGAGATAATTAAGAGATTGAGATGAGGAGATATTAATATTCTTGATATTTTATATATATAGAATATGTTCGGAGAAATGGTATACTGTATGCTGGACGCATATAGTAGTATCGATTATTACATATATTATATTATGTGATTATGTGCTTTTACTAAAATAGGCATCCGGTCACCGAGGGCACTTGGGTACGGTATGATGGGAACCGATTACTCGCCATAGACCAAAGGGATGTAATTTTAGTAATTGGGTGAACCTTGAATCATGAGTCTCGATTTGAGTATCGCGATATTATAATCCCATGGGGACGATTGATTCTGAGGTGGAATGTGGAATAAGCCGAGTTTGCTTAATAATTCCCATTTCGATTTGGGAAGATCGGAGATTTCCCTATGATAAGAGGAAGACTAGAGATAGGCATAAAGTAATTTGTAATCTCTACTTCCTGATTAAGAAATAGACAGGTTTTGACTTGTAACTTCTTGTGTGTGATTATTGATTATGAATCTGGAACGATTCAGAGTTAACTCTTATGTTGTTGTTGCAATTAAATGAGTTAGTCGTATGAAATTGGGAGTGGGGTAGATTCCCCGATTTAAAAAGGAGTTGTCGTACGGTAAGATGGGTGAGAACATGTTTGAGTTATCTGTTCATGTTTTAATTATTAAATTTTATTTTGATTTGAGTATCCTCACTAGGCGAAAGCCTAATGTTTCAAGTTGAATCTTCTTACCAGGTACAAGCTCCGGGAAATAGCGGGAATGAGAGACGAGAACTTTTGGAAAGATTCAGACTTAGAGATACCAGAGGATCTAGAGATTTTTGATGCTTTTGGGACGGTTGTTTAGATAACTGATTTAATCTGATTGTTATGTTATGATTAGATTAATAAGTTATTTAAGTAATGACGTTTGTATATAGAAACCTTACATTTAATCCTCAGGTTATATAAGTTTGAAAGTTTTGATCATAACTTGTGGTAAATTTCAAGGTTTAAATTGACCCTGTTTTTAGGGTGTTTCAACTATCTAATTGCATCCTCAAAATATTCCCAAATCAGTTCTAAGGCTCATAAATCGATATTTTAGATATCATAAACATTAAGAACCAATAACCATCATTTTAAACAACATACAACCCATCCAATCCATCTTATGATTCACCACTTTTTATCTCCAAAACTCAAAAACTTAATCCATGGAAAAAAAGATTATCAAGCAATCATGATGAAACTTCTTACTGATTTGATCAAAATTTATAAGGAATCAATCCCAAAATCATTTGTCTTCTTTCTTATGGATTAAAACTCATCCAACAATTGGAATCCCCAACCATAAACTTGCCTAATCAACATAGAGAAGAAAAGAAGAAGAAATCAAACCTTGAAGAAGATGACTCAAACCATGCTACAACTCTTCCTTTACACTTCCACTTGAATTTGCTAACAATCGAAAACTTTAAATCAATCCCTCAAATTTTTTTTTTTGTTTTTTTAACCTCACTTATTCCAGTATATCAGCTTTATCTTCTCATACCGAATTACCGAGAATCACTTATCATTATCTAATCAAAAGTTTTAACAAGATCGAGTTCCAACACCATCCTATGCCTACTACTACCTCGTATTCCAACAAGATTATCAAAAATAACTTAAATAGGCACTCCACACCTATCTATATTTCCAACACAATTATCAAGTTCTTTTCTAATGCAAATAAGCAACAAAGAATGGAAACACAAGTGATCGATTTGCACTGAAGTCAAATAGCACTTTAGCACGTATAAAGTTTGTAGAAATATACCTGTCTTCATCTTTATCCATACGTCGAATCCGACTTGCCATTCTGTTGATTTTCACAGGGTTAATACACACATAAGCACATTCCCCATATAATAAGGTATTCCAGTTCAAACATGTACTTGTAAGTTCACAATTACACCGGCCAGGTGTAATTCGAAATTACCTTACATGATGTTCCTTCTACCTTTTTATACTTAACATCCCAAGGTTCTAAAATAATAGGGACATCCTACTTCACATGCAGTTTAAGTCTAGGTATAAATCCAAATACCTAAATCCCTTAAACTAGGGCTTTGATACCATCTGTAACGACCCGGTTTCCCATAAAATGCAACAAATAACATATATTGCATAATATCGCTACATTCATAATAATAAAAGATACAAAATAAATCACATACGGTCCCTTCAGTCTCGAAACTACTAAATACATAATTCTTCCTAATCATCAACAGTCACCAAATGCGTCCTTTCCTTTTCCGCTATAAATTCCTCAACCTGGAATACATATTATTGAAAACAAAATGAGGGTTAGACCAAACGGTCTAGTGAGATAATCCCTGTCATTTCAAAATCGTTATAAAACCTTTTTATATGAAACCATATTTCAAAATAGTTTATATAAAACCATTGTCACACATATATATATATATATCACTCGTAATTAAATACCACATATATCACACGTATATAAATACCACATCAAGACTCATGCATCGTGCTCAACTCATCCTCATTCCTCATTCCCATGGCCATATTAGTTGGTTGCAAGCCAACTAATAATTCAACAACGCTGTACGACAATTACAGCCAACAACGCCGTACGACAATTACGACCAACACTTCCGCCGACTATTAGTTTCGGCTAACGTATACTCGTGTAGTGCAATGCTTACATAAATATAATATCTCATTATATTATATATAAAAACATAATCACACTATTAACACATTCTCAATCATATCTCTATATATGATATAACCACGTCATCACACATATCCATCTCATATACATATATAAACACATATACATATATATATATATATATTCCACACATTCTCGATCCACACATATCCATCTCATATATATAAACACATATATATGTACCCCTGTTGAAAATGTTTTAAAGTAAAACTCACCTGAATTGTAGTCGCGTTACTCTAATAAAAGTCGTAAGATTCTTCGTCACCAACTTCACGGAAATCTGAAATACCCATATACATACAGTACTGGTATTAAACTACTGTTCAGGACTTTGAATGACTAAGAATATTAATTAACCCAAAATCCTCTTCTGCTATCGCAACTAACTAAACATGAGAATCCCTTATCGCAATGAACAGTGATTATCGCAACCCACAACTGCGATATTACCCTTTATCGCAACCAACTATTGCGATATTCTTCTTTATCGCAACCAACAGCTGCGATACCTAACTTCCTCGCAACCCACTGTTGCGATTCACATCATTGTCGCAACCGACTGTTGCGATAACTATGAAAGTCGCAACCCACTATTGCGATTCTTATGAAGTTCATAATTGTCTCAGTCCACTGTGTTCATCCTAAACCCAAAAAATTGCAGTTTTAAGCCATGAATGATTCTGATATTTTGCAGATATGCTTAAGACTATAAATAACAACTATCCATAAACTTAGTTTTCCCAAAACATCCATATTTCATAAAAACCCATTTGAATACTCATCTAGCAAACTTTAAGAAATTAACCACATAAAAGAAGGAATTATATAGAATTGTTACCTCTTGTTTCCTTGATGTGAATCCTAAACTTCAGCTGCAAATAATAGGATTCCTTCTTCTCCTTGACCTTGCTCTCTCTAAATTCTCTATCTCTCTCTCTTGCCGTGAACACCAACCACACACACAAATAAATAAATAAATAAAAATATATAGTCTTTCTTTTTCTTCTTACTGAGATAAACCTACATACATACACACTTATACTTTAAATATCTTAAATGCTTAGGTGAGTGACACCTCACTCTTTTTATCCAAAAGAGACGGTTTGTGTGAATAATATCTTCACACTTACCAAATAAACCTCAAACTCCTCTTAATTGGCAAAACATACCCTTAAGCTTCCAAATTAAAATTAAAACTTACCCCTTAACTTCTAACTCTATAAAATACTTTATAAAACTAATCCCAAACCCACATCAAACTAAATTAATAAAAATAAATAGACCAATGATATACCCAGTTATTACAACTGTGAGTAAGGCCGGTAATATTCGACCGGAAATGTGTACCGAGGGGTACGTCGTGATATACGTGTATCCCTTTAGGATAGGATTCCGCTGGCCATATTCGCCTTTAGCCAAGGCGTTTATGTGTGAGTTCGACTTGTCGCCAGGGCAACTGATGCCCCAGTTCTGGCGTGTGATTCTGGTCATTGAGCGACTTACTTCGTACTGGGAGTCGCCAATGAACGTAAAAGACCTCTTGACCGCTTACCAGGTCAAGGCGGACACGTATCGTCGCTATAGCATATTTTCAAAGCATAAGGGCGACCGTACTTTGGTCCAAAAGACTGCCGTTAATGATCGAAAATGGAAGAACAAATACGTCTTTGTTCGGGTAGCGACGTTGGACCCTGACAGTGACTGGATTAGGTCTGGATGGAACATGGCGGGTGAGATTTAGCTTTTATCGGACGTTTGCTTTGTTATATTTGTCACTTTGTTTTTGGCTAATCTTCTTTCTCTGTGTTTTCAGACATCAACTTTGACAGCGTAGAGCCCAACGACGATTCTCAGGCAAAAATCGAGAAATTCTTGGAGATCAGTCTTGAGGACCGATCGTTCGTCACACGTCACCTGATAGACGAGGACGACGACACGGTATTCTTGAGTGATAGGATTGTTTGGGCAAAATTTCACCAGTCTCGACCACGACCAAGGTAAGGAAAACACTTATTCCTTTTTCTTGTAACGAAGGTAAAATCATAGTACATTCTCTTCTGATTAAAGATGAAATCAGAAATCTTTTACCTCACGACACTCGACCTCGACGTCGCCTAGTTCACACGACCATCACATAGAACCATGCGACCTCGACCAACTGACGCATGACATAAACTGTTACGTTTGTTCAATGTTTAATGCAGGAGTTAACATCATTAATAGACAACGGCTATAACTGATGAAGATCATTAACAGCATTAAAGACGACGTCCGTTACGACAGTTATCGAAGTATTTAATGAGCCAATTAGAGCGCCCGAAGACTATAAATTCCAAGCTCAATCATCGAACAAGATAATCGAACAATAGATACAAGCACTCGAACTCCTAAGAACACTCGAAGCAAAGAAATCACTCACAAAAGATCGCTCTCAACGCACGACACTTAATTTTTACACACGACGCACACTGTTTTATATTCAAAACACTTGTTACTTTACATTTCGAAGTCTTTCCTTCATTTGTATTGTAATCTCTGTACGATCGACGACCGAAACCAAAGGACATCGCCCCTGATTGGCGACCATAGTGCAGCGACGACTTTCATAGTCGTCCACGGGTTTTTTCCTCGTTGAGGTTTTTCCCGCGTCACCAAAATCCCTGTCTTGTTTATTATTTTTTATCTTTGTCACACGCTTTGTCGAGAGATTCTTTTCTTTAGTTGTTAAGCTCCACAATCAACCTCAAGTTGTACTTGTGTGCGATTTTTGGCATTAACAGTTTGGCGCCATCCGTGGGACCCCATCTAGAGAAAATCTTCGACAAACGTGCGTCCTACTAACGGTTTCTTGTAGTTCCTTCTGTTCTATGTTTCAGGAAAATGGCAGCCCCTGGAAATCAAGAGCATGTCATTGCCCAAATGTATCAGGAATTGGAGGTCGCGCGGAATCAAATCTATGCCATGGGCGAGCAGAGTCGAAGAGCAGTTGAAGAGATCGCGCGGCTGAGAAATCCCTTTTGGACATTCGTTCAAAATCCAGGCCAAGGATCATTTGGTCAGAATGGTCCTAGACCATTCGCGCATAATCCAGTTCCAGGACCAGGTCCTTTCGCTCAAAACCAGCATCCGGGTCCGTTCGCTCAGAGCCAGCATCCTGGTCCGTTCATGCAGAACCAGCAGCCGGGGCCATTCAACCCAAACCCCCAGTTCGGGACGGTTCCTCCTCAGCATATAAGGCCTCCACCCATACAGAATGGGTCGCAGCCACATTTTGTTCCTTTCAACGGGGATGCCAATGGATCGTCGCATGGCAATGGCACCAATTAAGGAGTTAATCCACAGACAGGTGCGAATCCCGATCCTAATGACCCCGTCGCCCAGCGGTTAAAGATGCTAGAAGATCAGACTGAGCGCGTCCTATCTTTGCCCGCCAAGTTGCCTGGGGCAGCCGTGCCTAGATCAGGATTTCAGGCATCGCCCTTCATCGATGAGATCGCGACCGTCGAGGTCCCGAAGAAGTACAACATCTCCGCCTTCACGCCCAAGTATTCAGGAGTGACTTATCCGGCAGAGCACGTCACGCAATATAAATAGCTCATGTGGACGATCTCGATCCCACATATGTATCAGGAGGTCTGTATGTGCAAGAGCTTCAGTGCGACTCTCACTGGTCCTGCTCTCCAGTGGTTGATCAATCTCAAACCCAAGTCCATCGGGTCGTTCGCTGAATTGATCAATCAATTCTCCCAGCAATTCGCCAGCAGTCGCAAGATGGAGAAGCAGACCAGTGACTTGTATTATGTCGTGCAGAAGACCAATGAGTCTATTCGAAGTTATTTCAATAGATTCAATGCGGAGATGATCAGTGTTCGCAATTGTGATATCAAGACCGCAATCGGGGCTTATAAGCGTGGTCTGGACGATAGCTCAGGTTTGTATACTGATCAAACCAAATATCCTCCGGAGAATTTCGAAGATGTTCGAGCTCGAACCCTAGCGTATATGAGGGTAGAGGATGACGCTGCCTTTCATCGTAAGCATACCGACGACAAGAGTTCGTTAGGTGTGAAGAAGCCAGAGTTCAAGACAAAAGCAATTTCCAAGGTAGAGCCCGTGCGCCAGATCTCGAACGTCCGATTTAAGACAAAAGCAGAGGCCAAGACCGCAGCGAAGTTTCCTCAGTACCCCAAGATATCCTCTTACGGATTCAAAGGGTCCACTAAAGAATTAGTCGAAGCCCTGAAAACTGCCAAGGCGACCATCCGGTGGCCAAAAAAGTCCGATCCGGACGACGCCAAGAAGGATAAATCGAAATGGTGTGACTTCCACGTCGACCATGGTCATACGACAGATGATTGCATAGCTCTAAAAAAGGAGCTAGCATATCATGTCCCGAAAGGAAATCTCAAAGATATCATCGATGATGTTGTTACTTCAGCTAACGATCATCGACCGCCGACCCCAGAGCATGCAAAGGTCGTCAATTGCATCACTGGTGGTTCCGACGTGTGTGGTCTGACGTACTCTGCAGCCAAGCGTCATGCTAGTCAAGCACCTGACGATCGACCTATCCCGTGTTCATCAAGACCTAAAGGAGATCTGGAGTTGGAAGCTATGAAGATTGTGTTCGATCAAGACGACCTCGGTGATTCATATCAGAAACATCATGATGGGTTGATCATTCAACTCACGATTGGTAATTGTTTAACCCGACGAGTCTTGATCGATGGGGGCATCTCCGCGAACGTCATTTTCCTTAACACTATCAAAGCTATGGGAATCGATCGCTCAGAAATCACCCGACGTTCGACAACCTTGGTTGGTTTCAATGGAGAAGCGACGAGCACCTTCGGAGATATCATTTTGCCAGTCTACGCCGGAGGGATCAATAAGCAGACCAAGTTCAACGTCATCGATTGTGCGTCGGCCTATAACATCATTCTAGGTCGACCATGGATCCATGAAATGAAAGCCGTTCCCTCGACGTATCATCAGACCCTGAAGTTCCCTACGCCGTGGGGAGTCCAAGAAGTCAAAAGTGAGCCAAAAGTCGCCTGTGACTGCTATAAGACCACTCTGAAGCCGCGAAAGTAAACCGTCTAGCAGTCACGACATGACTATAAGGTCTCGACAGGTTCGTCCTTCTATCCTTAAAAACAACTTATGCCTTTCCTACAGGAATAAAACGACTATCTTGCCCTGTCGCGCGAAAACGCGGTCGCCACAGACATAGACGGTATTTCCCAAAAGATCTCTACGACAATCCGTCATTTAGAACCTATTTTCTCCTGAAAGGAATAGGATAATAAATGACGGGGGGGCAAATACCCCATAAAAAAAGAACCTGAGAAGGTACGTTCCCTAATTTCTTCTCTTCTTTCATACGATTTCTTATCGCGAACGGTTACTGACTTAAGCATTGGAGGGTCGTTGGTCAGCCAACGACCAACCTCTAACATTGTTTTTTCGCAGAATCGCACGACAATAATCATACGACTTTAGTTTCGCAGGGTCGCGCGACGTAAATGATTAGGTTTATGACTTGATCATCCTTCCACAGGGACACACGATTCAAGTCCATCGCACGACTTAGTCGTACGATCGTAAAGCCTAAACGACCTTATGATCTAAGTTTCTTGGCTTGGAAAAATTTCATACCCTAAATGTATACTTTGATCGCATGTGCTAATGTTCGTATACACGATTTAAAAGTCTTACGGCTTGCGTTCTAGTTGTTGTGTTGCAATGATGCCTAAGTCGCATGATTTCTTGGTTATTTTTAGTGAATCTTACAATTGATATTGTATTTATTCATAAAAGCCCAAATTCGACAGAAGTCTAAAGTTCATTCATTAAATAAACTATCAACTACATTAAAAGGAATTCGACCAAAGCGAAAAGTAAAGAATTTTTTAGATTTGAGGAGGGGCATCAGTCGCATCCTTGCCTGAAGTCCCTCCCTGAAGACCTTCGCCTACCACCTCCTCCTCGACGTCCTTGTCATCATCCGAATCGAGGTCTCTCACGGACCCGACGCCCTTTCAAGTAAATGTCAAGCTCTTCCGACGCCGAAGCAAGAGGGTCCTTCCCCAACAGATGTCGCCTCATAATTTCCGCTCTAGCAGTCAGGCGAGCCAAGGCAAAAACGGACTTACCCTCGTCCTTAGCAGCTTGCACCTCTTTCTCCAGACCCTCTACCCTGGACTTGGAATCCTCAGCTTCCTTTGTAGCTACAGCCAAGGATTCCTTAATCTTTTCTATCTCCTCCCTCTGGTCGGCAATCAGGGACAAAGATTGCATCAGGCGATGATTGACATCATCCTTCGCACGACCGACGACCTCTAGCTGTTTCCAGGCATCATCGAGACGTTTTGACAGAGCATCTTCGCGCTCTGCGGCGACCTTCGCTGTGAGTCTCAGATCCGTGCAACGAACAATGAAATCAAAAGATTAAACAATCAAGTATACGATTTCAACTAGTCATCTATATATTAGCTTTCAGAGAGGATTTACAATAATGAATAGAAAGAAAATGAACAACTAGCCTATTTTCTAAGGCTAAGGAAACTATTTATATGACGGGCCCGTGGTTAACAAGCCCACGGCCCGTTCCCTAATAAGCTCAAATTAAACAATTACAATTTAAACCCTTGAACTTTAAATCAACAATAAATGACCCCTAACAATCTCCCCCTTTGATTTGAAGTTCGAGTTCGCGCTCTAGTTCTCGCCAGTTATAGACATATCTTTTACGAAGCGCAAAGTGTACCTCGAACAATCTGATAGCGCGGCGATAGTCAATGCGTTCTTCAACCACTTCTAAGGCGTTTCGTGCGGTTATCTCATTCGAGTTCGGAACATACGAAACCTTATGATTTTCTGATTCATAGGAAATGATTTTGCGAAGAGCATTCTGTACTTTGAAGAGCGTGCCGTCACAGAATCTGTCTACCTGACTGAAACGCAGAAATTTCTTCTCTTTCTGTTCGTTGATGAAGACTATCCCAAATTCCGGTTGCAGAAGCAAAGCGTTCTCGGAATACATCTTCAACTCAGGAGCTTTCAGATTCGGCTTGATCAGATTTACCTTCTTAGCCCTGTTCTCGATTTCCATTTGAAAGTCCGTTAGATAAGACATCATAATTGTACGGACCAGGAATTGACGAACAGCTTCGAGCGCCTTTATAACAGGTAGCGGTCGGATGGTTCTTGAACGAAGGTCTTTCAGAATAGCCAGGAAGTCGAATGGTCGGAGGTGCTGGAAGTCGGCTTCAGAAAATATCCATTCATTACCGTCTTCGCGTCTGACAGTGAACACTGGATACACGATTTTCATCATACGGCTTGACTGGATGTTGAGTACCTCGGTGATCTTATGCTTTGTTCTAACTTGACTGACTGGAAGACACCGCTTCATTGCGCAGATGTATCGGCATTGGTATTCAGGGTTGTAGTTGTAAATACCAAGGCAAAAGGTCGGCTCAATCGGGCGTAGCTTGTGAACAAACAACTTCTTCAGGGATTCCTCCAGATGAGGAATAAATATAGGGATCTTCTCCTAACAGTTTTGTTGCGGTTGAGGAGGTGGGAGATTAGAAGCTGTCGGTTGCTGAGGAGATGTCTGAATATTGGCAGTTGAGGTCTCGGGTCTTGTTGAAGTTTCATCGGGTTGAGCAGAGTAAACGGGTGAAGAACCATATAAATTTTGGAGCAGGAACTGATCATAATCAATGTTGTCATCGTCATCAGTCGGGAAAACCAAATTAACCTGCAGATTTGCGGCACTAGCGGCTTTTTCATACCATGCATCTTCGGTCTCCGGGTTGGCTTCGCAGTCTGGATCTATCATATCCAATAACGGTCTGTCTGATGAGTCAAATTCAACCAGTTCCTGTGTTGAACCCTCGGGCTTTTCAACCGTCGGGTCTTCATCATCTGATATTTCCATGTCGATTACCATCTCGGCTAATGGCAACTCGACTTCAGGTTCGGCGTCGGTTATTGTTGCCGCAGTTGCTGGTTCCAGATGAACCATAGTTGTAGTTTCGGTAAGGATAGGGGCGGTCTCAGTAGGTTTTAGTCGTTTCTCCCCCTCACGGTGATCAGGATCATCCTGGTCATCGTGCTTGCGCTTTAGACCGCCTGCTTGACTCTTGTAGGTATCTTCGAGTGAGCGGACTCTCTCGGACAGTGTTGTCATCGCTTGTTGGAAGTCCTTGAGAGTCGAGTCAATGTTATCCAAGCGAGTGGTAATGGATGATGAAGGAGCAGGGACCTTTGATTTCAGAACGGTTATCGGGTCTACTTCGGTAGAGGCGTTTGTTTCAGATTCTTGGAGCAATTGGGCTAGTAGCATCGTCTTCAGGGTGTCCACCGAATAGGTAGGTTGAATTGGGACCGGTGTAGGTGCGGTTTCAGTGTCGACGATATGCCCTTTACCTTTGAGTAAGCGTTTGACGGTGTCGATCTCGGCGGCGACGTGCTGCTCCATCGCCTCACGGACAGCCTTAAGGGTGTTGTCCAGGGACCCTGGTGACCCAAAGTCGGGTAAGATAACTCCGGGATCACTTAGATTACCCGTTGAGGCATCTACCTGATAGGCAGAGCCACCTACGTTCACAGTTGGCATAGTGGTAGCTGTGGTAGGATTTCCGTCCGATCCTCGTGTTCCGCCAGACGAAGACACTACAGACGTTCCGATCGAGTCACGAAGAGTCTCGATTTGTTGATCCTCATGTTGTGTCCTAGCCGAAGAATGTATAATATCAAGTGGCTCTAGACTCAACTGTGCACTGAAAGAAGTCACGACCGGGGGCTGCTGGTCGCTTATTTCAACACCGGTGCTCTCAGAGTGAGAGACCAGTGGAAGTTGTGCTTGATCCCCGTGTAAGACTGAAACATCCGTCTTTTGAGAGACGGATGAGTGGATGAGGGGGTTGTGCAATTGCTCCGCTGGGTCCACGGAGGCTTCTTCAATACCCCGTCCCAACGTATGAGACGGGATAACGGATGTGGCTACCCGGATATCGCTCGGTTGGGGTCGCTCAGGAGCCTCGTTATCTTTACGGCTCAATCTTTCCTGGTTCGACTTCGAACACAGTTTTCTCCTTCTCACATGTTCTAAATCTTCAACTAAATCTCCCTCAGTTGTCCTAAGATGTCCCATTCCAGGTTGGGTTAGAGGGGTTAAAGGTGAGGCTGTAGAAGTGCCTTCGGTAAAGTCTGGGTTCGGTCCGATACGGGGAGGGATTTTTGAGAGCCGAATGGCACGGGTTGTATCAGATGCCGTATCGGAGTCAGATTCCACGTTATGAACATGTGTGTGGGGTGAGGGCGGATCAGAAAGATATGGAGTGGAGTCATGAAGAAGCTTAGGTCTAGATGATAGACCGGCTTGGGGTTGGCTGGAACCGGGACACGATTCCACTGCACCACTCACACTAGCTCCCCTTCCCCGAACAATCAACATACCCCGCCCGGCAGCACCAGCTTGCCGGGCCCTTCCACCTCTCACTCTTGGACCCTCACGATGCTCGGGTCTAGGTCCCTGGGCAGGTCCCCCTGGTTCGGGCTGGACCACGGGATTCCCTAACGCTTCCCTATATGCTATCACTCCTGGTGCAGTGGGATCGGCGTGTGCCAGAAGGGCATTAGGAATGGGCATGGCTACCGCGTTGGATGGGTTGCGAATAACCATGTATTGTAAGTGATGAGGAGGACATACCGGATGGGTAAGGCGGCGCAGGATGGTGGGATTGGCATCCATATGTTGACGAACCACCAGCGAAAGGAAACGCGGTTACGGAAGGAATTTCTTCTGTTTGGTACCTCCGATTTGGCGAATGGCAATAACAATTTCCCGCCAGATGATCATGGCGAAGTCCACATGTCGGTTGTAGCACACGGCATGGAAGAGTCTAAGGAAATCGCCGGTACACTGGTCTATGCCCTTCCATCTCGAAGAAAGGCATCTGTTCAGAATCGTAAACAGAGTGTACCATAAGGGAGCCAGGTATTTTTGGTTGAACGCGGACGGTCGGTCGAGGGCGAAGTTGTAGCCCAGAGCGCGGACTTGGGCGCACAGTGTCGTGTCATTGACCGTGGGGTCATATCCTTGATGACCGTCGACGTTGGCTTCAGGTAGGGATAGAAGGCGGCGGAAAGATTCCGGCGTGAGTGTGAACTGCTAGTTATCGATCTGAGCAGTGATAGTCTGTATGTTACCCACCGTGCGAACTTGAGCGGAGAACCAGACTTGAAGTATGTACAGCAAAGGAACATCGGCAGTGGCGGTGAGGGCCTCACGGAGAGGGTGACACATATGTATGTCCACAATCACTCGATGTTGTGGTTGTGGTCTGAAGAGTGCCGGGTCCAGGTGGTGATTGTTGTTCTCCAGTTCGGTGCCATGGTCAGGAGCGACCAGGGCGTTGTCTGCAGCTTCATCTATAAGTTGCTCCTGAGGAATTTGTTTCTCTTCCGAGTTTTGTGGATGATTTTGTTCTTGATCCGCCATCGAGTATCTGTAAAAACAAAGCACAGTTAGTAACTGGGACGGATGAACATGTATTGGTGCGTACCTTTGCATTAATCGGCTCAATCTTAGACAGATTGAGGACTGGCAGTGACGAAATAAGTACTGAATTGACACAACAGGGGTGTCCGAAAAAAAAAACTGGAATGTCAAACCTTTCCGGACAATTATGGGTTTCCGGACAAAGGGTGTCCGGACAACACACGATGCCGGTTGGGAAGAACGTTCCCGGATAGCATAGATAAACCGGACAAAATGGTTTCTGGGTGATAATGGTTTTCCGGATAAATGGGTGTCCGGATACATAAACATCCCGGTAGTTGAACTTACCGGAAACCCGAAGGTTTCCGGACAACAAGGGTTTCCGGGTGTATGATGAATCCGGACAAAATATCATTGAGTGTGAAGGTTACCGGATAAAACATTAACCATTTGAATGTATCCGGACACGACGAATGTGCCCGGACAAAATTCAAAAACAGAGATCGAACCAAATGACTACTCTAGCAGATGTTAATGCATGTAATCAATGTAGAGATAAGCATATAAGCACACAGGTTCACAAATACATTCTGTACTACTCCTATGAAGCTCGAAAACGAGGAAACCCAAAAGGGGTTTTCCGTTATCGTGAAATCGACAAAATTGGTGGTCGATTTGTGGTGTGAAGTGAACGAAATCGAACTACAGACGATCGAAATGAGGATACGAGTATCATACCTGAAGATGGGACTAAAACGAGATGAAAATATGGGTTTGTGAGATGAGCCGAGCGAGAGAGATAGTTCGTAGGGTTTAGGGGTTTTGCGAGGATTCTCCGGATAAGTGAGAAAGGGGAACCCGGATGCTATATATTAGGACCATGGAGTCCGGGTGGTTCAACCCGGATACCCATCCGGTCCGGAAAGTCATCCGGACAGATGGGTGTCCGAATACTTTCACACTTTAAGAAAAATTCCAATATTCAGTAACATGAGACCCCTAGGATTCTTGAAAAAAATGACCCTCTTGCTCCCCCTCAGGAAAAACTTGCTCCCCCTCGGACAGTGCAGAATTGTTCAATGAGGAGTCCGACACACAAAAAAAACTTTGAGCAGTTAAAGAAAGACATTGTGTCGCTCCCCCTCAGATTGTGACCATTAAATGAAAATACGCAGGAGTGCCCATACACACAAAAACTTTTTAGCATGTTAAGAAAAACTGTGTGTGACGCTCCCCCTCAACATATGAGTAAACTTACCTGATACTGCGTTGTGCTCCCCCTGAACACATGAACACACCGTGAAAGCACATATATAGACAGATAAAGTAGATGACAATATGAAATAAAAGAAACACACGAAGAAAGAAAGAAAATAAACGAAATCTACGAAATAAATACAGAGACTTAATCTAACTGTGTAACTGAGACAAGTAGAATACAAGTGCGAGGAAGTGTATGCTCAATCATCAGGAGTGTAAACACCGGATGATGAGTAGACAGTTACTTACAGATGTATGGAACTTGTAACGGGTACACAATCGGATTAAGTCGTCAGTTTTAGCATACCTAACTTGGACACAAGAGTATTAAAACGTTTTTCGTCCAAGTAGAGTTCGACTGTACCTCTTTCGACGTGATCCTTAATGAAGTGATACCGAACGTCGATGTGCTTCGTCTTGGTGTGTTGGACCGGGTTGCTAGATATGGCAATAGCGCTCTTTGAGTCGCAATAAATTGGGACTTTGACATACGTGAATCCGTAGTCTTTGAGTTGCGTCCGCATCCAGATGACTTGTGAACAGCAGCTCGCGGTGGCCACGTACTCCGCCTCGGCAGTTGATGTTGAAACACATTGCTGCTTCTTGGACGCCCAACTCACCAGGCTATCTCCCAAAAACTGGATGTGACCCGAGGTGCTCTTCCGGTCCATCATACAGCCCGCGTGATCCGCATCGGAGTAAGCGGATAGTGCAAAACCTGTCTTTCTCGGGTACCGCAAGCCAAGATCAGCAGTACCACGTAAATAACGAAAGATTCGTTTGACAGTAGTTAAATGAGACTCCTTAGGTTTTGATTGAAACCGGGCACACAAAAATGTGGAAAACATGATATCCGGTCAACTTGCGGTTAAGTACATTAAAGAACCTATCATCCCGCGATACAATTTAGGGTTCACATCCCTTCCTTTAGGATCGGCGTGAAGCTTTGTACCGGGTGCCATGGGAGTTTTCATTGGCGATGACTGTTCCATCTGGAATTTCCTAAGAATATCCCGGATGTACTTGGCCTGGTTTATGAATATCCCGGTCGACAGTTGTTTAACTTGAAGACCAAGGAAGAAATTCATCTCGCAAAGCATACTCATTTTAAAAAATTCTCCCATTAGATTGGCAAAGTTCTTAGCATATGTGGGATTAGTAGAGCCGGATATAATATCATCTACGTACACTTGAACAAGAACTATGTGACCTTTCTCGTTTTTGATAAACAACGTAGAATCGATTTTACCCCGTGTAAATTTAGCCTTTATCAAAAACTCAGACATAGTGTTGTACCATGCTCGCGGACCTTGCTTTAGTCCGTAAAGCGCCTTGTCTAAAATGTAGACATGATCAGGCTTCGAATCGTCCACGAATCCGTCCGGTTGTGAGACGTACACTTCTTCCTTGATATCGCCGTAGAGGAATGCGGTCTTCACATCCATTTGGAAGACCGTGAAGTTCTTGTGCGCGGCGTATGCCAGGAACATGCGTATGGCCTCGATTCTTGCCACCGGAGCATAGGTCTCATCATAATCGATCCCTTCTTGTTGTCGGTATCCCTTGGCCACGAGACGCGCCTTGTTGCGTACAACTATGCCGTCTTCGTCTTTCTTATTCTTGAAGATCCACTTGGTGCCGATCACCGTCTTGTGTTTTGGACGTGGAACCAGTCGCCATACCTTTAGAGCTTCGAATTGATTGAGCTCTTCTTGAATGGCTATGATCCAATCCGGATCTTCAAGCGCTTCGCGTACGTTCGTCGGCTCGATGTTGCTTAAGAAGCCGGAGAATAGACAGAAGTTGGCGGATGCGCCTCGTGTTTGAACAGGAGTAGAGGGATCACCGATGATTTGATGAAGCGGATGAGCTTTCGTCTATTTGGTGGTGTGTGGAAGCGGTTGTTGAGTAGAGTGAGACGCGTCCGAATCCACATTATCACCAGGGTGTAGGTCTTGAACTGCTTCAAGTGTAACAGGCTGGTTTCTTTGAGGAGGTGGGGGAGGATTCACCGAGGGTTGAACAACTTCTGGTTCCGAGGAGTTCAGAGGTTGATCGTCGGTTGTAGCAGATGACGAATCGTTAGGAGCGATCTCCATGTTAGTGATTGGTTCCTCCAGGGGGATGGTAGTAACAGTTGAAGTCTATGATGACGGTTGAGCTGTCTCCATAGTGATGGATGGCGTGCTTGTAGATGGCGGCGGACCGGATAGGTTCGACGAGTCCTCAATACGAGCAGCTTCAAGACGAGGTTGTGCTGAGACAGTAGGGGAAACATTAAAGATGTCATCATAAAAGAACTTAAACATAAAATATAAATCAGAAGAGTCAGCATTCGATGAAGATGCATGATTCGGATTTACTGTCGGTTGTGTAGGTCCCGACTTTGGAAGGTCGGAATCGAACACGCCAGTTAAACCGGGTTCTGAACTGATTTGTTCAGAAGCCAAATCTGCGGCTTCGTCGAATGTCACGTTTACACTTTCAACAACGGATTTATTCCGTTTGATGTAAACGCGATATGCTTGAGCTTGCATGGAGTATCCGATGAAAACTCCTTCGTCCGCCTTGGGGCTGAATTTGCTGAGATCGTCTTTGTCATTCAGAACGTAGCACGTGCATCCGAACGCATGGAAGTACTTGATGTTCGGCACACGGTTGTTGATGATCTCGTACGGCGTCTTGTTGAACCGCTTGTTGAGGATGGAGCGGTTTTGCGTATAACAAGCTGTAGACACCGCTTCGGCCCAGAGAAAGTGCGGCAGATTAGATTGGGAAAGCATGGTGCGAGCTGCTTCGACTAGGGTACGGTTGCGACGTTCCACCACTCCATTTTGTTGAGGAGTGCGTGCGGCAGAGAAGGTGTGCGAAATACCGACTAAAGTCAGATAGTCGTCCACCGTTTGATTCTTGAACTCCGTCCCGTTGTCGGTCCTTATGGTCTGAACTTGTTGTTGTTTGTTCAGTTGGATGGTCTTCAGGTGGTTGATGATCAGCTCCGAAGTTTCGTATTTCGATCGAAGGAACTTGACCCAGGTGTAGCGCGAGAAGTCATCCGCCATCACCAGGACATATTTGCGCTTGTTGATACTCTGAACACGCATCGGTCCACACAAATCCATATGGATAAGTTCGAGGGACCTGGAAGTGCTCGGAGTTACCTTCGGTTGATGCGGTACCCGCTTCATCTTTCCCTTTTCACATGCCCCGCATAGACGATCCTTCACGAATTGAAGATCGGGCATGCCTTTCACGTGTCCGCCCATCACCAGTTTGTTGATACTCTTGAAGTTCAGGTGCGATAGTCTTCGATGCCAAATCCACGCTTGTTCGGAATTGGCCTTCGACATGAGGCAGACGGGTTTATCGGTTTTCAGGGCTGCGAGATCGATTGTGTAGAGGTTGGTCTTGTGTTTCCCAACCAGTAGCTCCTCTCCGTCGTCATTGAGGATTCTACACCGTTTATCTTTGAAACGTACCTCGAGATCTTTGTCGCAGAACTGCCCGATGCTGAACAGATTGTGTCCCAATCCCGCGATGTGTGATACCTTCTTGATTGTGATCTTATCTTGGACAATGTCACCGTAGCCTACGATCGGCGCCTTGCCGTTGTTGCCAAATCTCACGTCTCCACCATATTCTTCTTTGTAGTTTGTCAGAAGCTCCCTCATTCCGGTCATGTGTTTGGAGCATCCAGAATCTAAGTACCACACATGACCGTGCTGCAAAATAGAGTTAACGGATTTTAGGTACCCAAATTTGTTTGGGTCCTGGAGGGTTAGGTTTGGCACCTCTCAGAGGAACTTGCTTTGACACAACTTTCCCCTTAGGTGTAGATTGTACACCATTTGCGGAAACTGGTTTTGGCACAGGTTGCCTCCTTGGTGTAGGTTTTACACCTTGTGGAGGAACATGATTTTTAGCACGTTGCCTCTTTGGTGCCGATTTAACCTCAGTAGGAGCAACCCATCTAGGAGTGGGTTTGGTCTGCCGCTGTGGTTTAACCTCTGATTGGGAAGCCCGTTGATTGTAGTATTTCTGTTTATTATTACGGGGTTTATTTTTGGGTTTATGATTATACATGTGATATGACCCAAACCAATCATTTAAGTTAATTTAATCAAAATCATTCCAACCACATATAGAACAACATAAACAATCACGCGACAATTGAATCAATTGATGAACTGAATTAAGTTTAATCGGAAAAGAAACTTCAAAACGATTCCAATTATTCCAAACACAATTGTCTTTGTTTATTCTAGAATTAAAAGTAGTAGGAAAAGACTTTGATGCTGCATCCTTGACAGGTTCCTTGTTCATCCACTTTGGTTTTTCTTGTTTTGCTTGACCATTTTTATCTGAAACAACAGGGACAGAGCGGTATTTTTGGTAGGCAATTGCTCGGTCTTTTGCCTCTGCTGTGATTGGTTTATAGAAATAGGTTTAGATGTTGGTTTTGATTTTGAAATTGTGATCACAGCTGGGGACTTTGTTTTAGATTAGCTACCCTGTAGAAAATTGACCGGATGATTGACTACTGGAGACAAAAAATCAGTATGACTCGGGAGAGGTTTGTCGAAAGGGAACGACTCAAACTCTCCATCAGATTTGCCTTCAGAGTTCATATATTCTGAAAAATCGACTTCCGGAATTACAGGACTTGGATCGGTCAAGGAAGGCGAGGAACTCGCTGTGCTTTCAGTTGTGTGCTTTGGGGAATTCGGTGCGGAAGCGTTTGAAAAATCAGAGTTTAAATTCCTTTTGACACACTCATCTTGAGAAACTTTACTTTCTTGCGAAGAGATATTTCCGATGAAGGCTTTACACGAGGATGTGTCAGATGAGTTGAGGAAAGTTCAGGTGAAATCTGCTTCGCAGTTTGGAGCAAGTCAAACTGCACTTGGAGTTGACTATTTATCATATGCTCTTTCATCGTTTTTCTTGTCACTTCAGATAGTCTCGATGAGAGCTTATTGATTTCACACTGAAGAGTTTCCCTTTCTTCATTTGACACACCTTTGGTTTTCTCAGATTTGAGTTTCTCAAGTTCCTGAATTAGCGCTTTCTTTTCGTTTTGAAAAACAGACCTTTCTTTCTCAAGTGACTCCTCCAACTCGACAATCTTTGCTTCCAAGATGAGAGGGGGAACATAGAGTTTAAACTCATCCGTCTCAGTCTTGGTTGTGGTTACTTGGACCTCATCCTTTTTGGAGGAATCCTTGGGCTTAGCAACCTTGTATGGGTCGAAGTAGTCATTTGAGAGATACTTTTTGGTCTTTTGATAGGAATAATTTAAAGGTTCATTACAAAACGGAAGTTGTATTCCTCGTTTGTGTGCGCGTTTATATTCCTCGGTTTCCTCTTCCTTTTCAGGTTCTAGAGGACCAGTCCATTGAATAGCATATTCCGGATACTTTTTATCTAACCCTAAACAACCAAAATCATACAAAGTGGGTGTTTGGTATCTACCCTTTTTCAAATAGTGTGGGTTATCGTATCCGATTCCCCACTCTTTGTTAAAGTACGTGAACTCTTTGGGTTTATTCAGAAAGATGGTTTGATCAGTTTGACCCCTTTTGTGGAGTTTGGTTTCAAGATCAAGAATTTTAGTAACAAACTCCTTGTGCTAAATTTGAAGAGAGGAACATTGATAAACAATTTCTTCTTTCTCATTCAGACACTGATCAAACTGAGACTGAAGTTCAGATAACTAGGCCCTTAAGTCCTTAGGTGCTATTGAAAGATTTTTGCATTTGTCTTTTAAATTAGCATTTTCGGACTTATATTTTCCAGTCATTCCTGTTTGAATATCTAGCTTTTCGGTTAGGGAACTAATCTCAAGCTTTTGTTCTTTAGTGGTGGCCTTAAAGGAATCTGCCTGTTCAACAAGTGATTGCATTTGATTCAAGAAATCTTTTTGGCAATAATCACATACCTGACTTGTCTTCTCTTCATCGGCTGGAGAGTGATATCCCATGAAAGCATTAGCACCATCAGAATCGCTTTCATCATCAGAACGACCCAACCAGTAGTCGTTTTCCACAAGTAGAGCTTCTCCAGCTTCCTTCTGCTCGGCCAATGCGAGTTTTGCCTTGTAGTAGTGAGAATTCTTTACCACAGGCCTCGTACAATCTTTAGCAAAGTGACCAAGCTTTCCACAGTTGTAACATGTCACTGGCTCATCCTTCTTCTTACTTTCTAATTTCTCAGTCTTTTCTTTCTTCTCCGACTTCCCTTGCTCATCAGCTTTCTTCTTTCCCTCATACTTGTCCTGATGATCATGGCGCTTGTTTGAGGAGGTGGAGTAGCGCTGATTGTTGGACGAAGGCTTCTTATAGTACTTTTGTTGTTGGAAAGATTTTGTAAGCAGAGCTATCGCTTTCTTGAAGTCAGATACTTCATCATTAGAGTCACTGTCTTCCTTTTCAGATTCGGAAGAGCTTTGCTTTTGAGCACGTTTAGAGTGACAGCTCGAAGATTTCCCTTTCTTGGAGGACATGAGTGCAATAGGATCAGCAGCTGGCTTTGATTTTGTCTTCTTCTCGCTCAGAAGCTCATTCACTTCATCTTCGTCTTGAAGAAGCGTCTCATAGAGTTCATTGATGCCGATGTTCTCTATCAAGTTGTTGTTCTTGACATGAGAAGCAAACACCTTCCATTCCGGCAGCAGATTATTGAGAAATTTGAGCGCGTTTTCTGTGTTGGAGGGAGTGATCTTATTCTTGTTTAGTTCATTAGGAAGTGAGCAGAACCGTTCATAGGTCTGTGTGAGAGATTCGCCGGTGCGCTGCTTGAAACCATCGAACTTGGTTATCGCGCTGTTGATCTTTAGTTGATTTTCGACATCGCTCCCACGCATCATTCTGGCCACTTGATCCCACATGCCCTTTGCCGTATCTTTGTAGCTGTCGATAGCTGTATAGATCGGGTTGGTAAGGGCTTGGACAAGATATCTCTTTGCATGCTTTTCACCTTCGATCATGCCTCTTTCATCTTCGGTCATGTCGGAGATAGTCTTTTTCGCACGACGAGCTACAGCAGTTGCAGTTGCTTCTATGTCCTTCATCGGCCAAGGGATTGGACCATCTTCAAGAGCTCTCTTGATGTACTCGTAGTTGTCCTTGGACTCTATGAAGAGCATGAATCTGTCTCGCCACTGTCTATACTCACCTTGGTAGAGACAAGGTGGTTTGGAGTCGGTACCGATTGCGAGAGCGTCACGAGTAGACATCTTTGGTTGCAACGGAGTGATCGTCAGACGTGTTGATTGATTCAAAGTGTAAACCTAATGCAAAGCACTATGAGTGGGATCCTAACGCAGGTTCTATGACTGATATAAACTAAGAGTGATCTTACTGGATAGGAATCCAAATAAGGGTCTGATCAGGAAGTGTCTGGATCAGATCAATAGACAAAACTGTTCAAAAATCACAATAGTTTCCGCATAAGTTGAAAGAGTCCGGACAACTTAAATTGTCCGGATACAGTAAATAGAAGTAGAACTTACCGGATGATGGGGATTCCGGATAAAGGAATTACCGGACAAGATGGAAAAGCACAAAGCTTACCGGGTGTAAAGGGAGTCCGGATAATATATTTCCCGGATACGAAGTGTTGTCCGAATAAAACTTTTACCGGAAACCTAGGGTTATCCGGATAAAATCTTTACCGGAAACTTTGGGTTTCCGGAAAATACTACCCAGAAAGATTAAGGAAATTGATACTTACCTGGAAAGAATGACTTACCCGGAATACTCGACTTACCCGGAAAGAAGACGAATCCGGATGGAATAACACAAACGTCCGGACAGTGTTGACTTGTCCGGAAACCGCGACAGTTCTATCCGGACTCTGCGGCTGACTTTTCCAAATCTATTGAAACTCGATTAGGGTTGCTCAAAAATGTTCCTGAAAGATTAGAAACACTACCAAACACAAAAATAACACTAACCCAATCGATTTTAAAGCAAAAACAACAAGTTTTGATGGTAAAAAATTTGATTTTTAGTGAAGAACACACTCAAAACTTTTGACTTTAATTTGCTTAATTAACCACTCAAATGGTCGAATTAGGATGTGAAAATTTGCAGAAACACTAATGACAATGATGCTAACACAACCCAATAAGCGAAATCAATCAATTTTGCTTGAATCAAAGAATTGGATTTTCAAGAATAACACAGACGTGAAAAAGTCAATACTTACCAGAAATCAATATGAGCACTTTGAATCGATCGTGTCCGTCTGCTCTGATACCAATTGTGAGTCTCAGATCCGTGCAACGAACAATGAAATCAAAAGATTAAACAATCAAGTATACGATTTCAACTGGTCATCCATATATTAGCTTTCAGAGAGGATTTACAATAATGAATAGAAAGCAAATGAACAACTAGCCTATTTTCTAAGTCTAAGGAAACTATTTATATGACGGGCCACGGCCCATTCACTAATAAGCTCAAATTAAACAATTACAATTTAAACCCTTGAACTTTAAATCAAAAATAAATGACCCTAACATTCGCCCTATCCGACGCCGCGTTCTCCCTCTCGTGCGCAACAGACATTAGATTCTTTATCTTCATTGTCTCACCCCACAAAGCTAGGGAAGCCTGGAACGCCTACAAAATCATTAACAAACATTGTTAGTAAACATACAACAGCGACAACGACAAACAAACTAAGTCTTGAAAGAAAGACTTACCATGAATGCCAACCCGGCAACATGAGCTCCCGTCTCCTTGATAGGAAACCTCTCGAAACGATCCCTGAAAGAAGGGAGCAGATATTTCCCCAGATGAGGAAATAAGTTCGTCCCGTCTAGGACACTATTGAACATAAAGTCCGACGGCAATGTGAATTTCACCGTCGTGACCTTAGCCCCTCCCGTCGGCTGATCCTTGCCCTTGCTGGCCGACAAAGGATCCGACGTGGCAGAAGGGGACTTCGCTGTTTCCGCCGGAGGCGCAGAACTGATGGGTGTCGCAGCAATCGCACTAGGAGAAGTCTTCCTAGGCGATGCGACCTTCGCTTTCTTAGGCGAAATGACTCTCGTCGAGTCGTTAACCCCCGAAGACGGTTCCCTCGGGATCGTCGTCCTCATCTTCTTCGGAACTTTAGGACCAGTGGACATGGCCCTTTGCTTCTTCTCCCTACCCTTACGAGCAAGCTCAAGCTGAGCTGCTCTTTTAGCGGAGACGCTCGGCATCTGTGGTTGAGATTCTCCTGGAAACCAAAAAGAAAGAAATGTTACAAAAGGGAAGAAGATTCGAATTAACACAAAAAGAAATAGGAAGGTACGCTTACCAGTCATCTCTCTTTCTTTTTTCGACTCCTCTTCTTCCTCCTCCTCTTCCTCACGTTTCTCCCCCCGATTCTCTCCTAAGTATACTAAGTCCTTGTCGTCGTCCACCAATTGTCGTACAACAAACGATCGTTCCCCAGTGCTGAACTCTAAGAATGCGTCGATCTTTGCTTGAGAATTAGCGTAAGGCTTCACGTCCTCGAACTTAATGGCTGTCGACATACAAAAAGCAAGTTAAAAATCAAGTAAAAATCACAAACGACGTACGACAAGGAAATTACAAAGCTCACCCGACGTATTTCTTCCGGTCCTAATCCAATCACTCTCGGAAGCAAGGGTCGACTTACGCACGAAAACATACCGAGTCTTCCATTTACGATCGTTGACAGCGGTCCCTAAGACCAAAGTACGATCACCCTTAAACTTAGAATATAAACTACAACGATGGCACCCGTCCTTCTTGGCTTGATAAGCCAAGAGGAGATCACGTACGTTCATGGGAGATTCCCATATTCCAATAAGGCGTTCAATCACTTGCACGACTCGCCAAAACTGGGGCATTAATTGACTCGGTGCTAAATCAAATTCTAGCATAAAAGCCTTGGCTATAGGCGAGTAAGGCCACTCGAAACCTATCTTAAAGGGGTATTCGTAGACTACAATATACCCCTCGGGACATTCGTTTGATTGAATCTGACCTGCGCAGATTAATTCAATCCATGCAGGGATTTTAGCTAAACTTCTAAATTCGTCGATGTCCGATTGTTCTTGAATAATGCTTTCAGGATCTATCGACATTTCTAACAGACCCAAAGAAATCAACAGAAATCATACCTTATATAAGCGCTCTAGACCTCGAACAATCTTAACCAAGTCGAAGATTCTCAAGAGTTCGGGAAAGATTGGACGGAGAATGGTAAGAAAATCAAGGAAAAATCTCTCTGAGTAAACTCTTCAAAAGCGTAACAAGAAAATGATCCGTCGCGATCTCTACTTAAGCAATCGATCATGTCAGGTCGAGCCCTTGGATGATCGACACGCGTCCCCGTCTTTTCGAATGACCACACAGATCAACAACACCTGACAATGACAGCTGCTAAGCACCATCGTGCGTCAGCATGACGTCACGACTTTATCTTCTCTTTGACTTCCCTCTCTAGTTTGAATTGAACTGATTCAGTTCTAAGGCAACCAAGGTAACTTTCGACATGTGTCACGATCCTGGGCATCTGACAAGCAAAATTTAAAAAACTTTTTGAACTTGTCGCTCCATTTTTTCAAATTTTGGGGGGCAAACTGTTTGGACAAAATTTCACCAGTATCGACCACGACCAAGGTAAGGAAAACACTTATTCCTTTTTCTTGTAGCGAAGGTAAAATCATAGTACCTTCTCTCCTGATTAAAGATTAAATCAGAAATCTTTTACCTCACGACACTCGACCTCGACGTCGCCTAGTTCACACGACCATCACATAGAACCATGCGACCTCGACCAACTGACGCATGACATAAACTGTTATGTTTGTTCAATGTTTAATGCAGGAGTTAACATCATTAATGGACAACGGCTATAACTGATGAAGATCATTAACAGCATTAAAGACGACGTCCGTTACGACAGTTATCGAAGTATTTAATGAGCCAATTAGAGCGCCCAAAGACTATAAATTCCAAGCTCAATCATCGAACAAGACAATCGAACAATAGATACAAGCACTAGAACCTTGAAGAACACTCGAAGCAAAGAAATCACTAACAAAAGATCGCTCTCGACGCACGACATTAGCACACGACACTTAATTTTTACACACGACGCACACTGTTTTATATTCAAAACACTTTTTACTTTACATTTCGAATTCTTTCCTTCATTTGTATTGTAATCTCTGTACGATCGACGACCGAAACCAAAGGACATCGCCCCTGATTGGCAACCATAGTGCAGCGACGACTTTCACAGTCGTCCGCGGGTTTTTTTGTCGTTATGGTTTTTCCCGCGTCACCAAAATCCTTGTCTCGTTTATTATTTTTTATCTTTGTCGCACGCTTTGTCAAGAGATTCTTTTCTTTAGTTGTTAAGCTCCACAATCAACCTCAAGTTGTACTTGTGTGCGATTTTTGGCATTAACAAGGTTACAGTTAGGTCGAGAGGAGAGAGAGAAAGAAGAAAAGGAGAAAGAAGAAGAGGACGAGTCTGAGGATACTGAGGAGGTTGAGGAGAAGAAGAAAGAGGAGACTGAGGTAGAGATGACCGGTAAGTGTACCCTACTTTGTTTCAACATATTCCTTCTCTTGCCTCAGTGTTTTAATTATCTTTTCTTATTTGTTTCATAGGAGAATCTCGACAAGGATCCCAACAAGAATCCCAACAGCTACAGCCGAAGATGTCGTCGACGATGGCTAAAAGGGCGGCTCAGGCTGAACTGGCTCGCTAAGCGAGGGAAAGAAGGAAGGAAGCCCCGACAGCTAGGTCGGGGGTTCTTAAGAGAAAAGAGGCTCCGACAACTGGGTCGGGAGTTCTCAAGAGGACGAGGACGTCGGTCCGGAAGGAACCATCGTTGAAGACAGGCGGCTCATCGACAGCCGTCTCGCCTGAAAAGGCGAAGG
The DNA here is from genome assembly GCA_033807775.1 of Saussurea involucrata. NCBI lineage: Eukaryota > Viridiplantae > Streptophyta > Magnoliopsida > Asterales > Asteraceae > Saussurea > Saussurea involucrata. Next base: position 15,840,356 of record CM066318.1, on the reverse strand, counting down.
TGTCGGCCGCATCTGTCGAGAAGACTTCCGACATGGTCGACACGACACCCGTCGATCCTGCGTATCCGGCGAAATCGACGGGGTCTCCTGCTGCCGCGTCAGACCCTGCGTCGGCCGACAATGGCAAGGGCGCGTGGACGGGAGAGGAGACGACGGTGAATTTTACTTTGCCGACAGATTTCATGCTGGACAACGTCCTGGAGGGGACGAGCTTGTTCCCCCATTTGGATAAGTTTCAGCTCCCCTCTTTCAGGGAGCGTTTCAACGGGTGCTCTATCGAGAGCTCGGGGGCTTACGTTGCCGAAATGGCCTTTATGGTAAGTCTATCTCTCAAGACTTTGTTTTTCGTTTGTCATTGTCGTTGTCGTGTATTTTACTAATGTGTTTTTATATGTATTTCAGACGTTTCAGTCTTCATTGGCTCTGCAAGCCGAGACGGTAAAGATGCAAGGTCTAGTGTCTTCTGCCATTAAGAAGGAGGATGCGATGCTGGCGAGGGAGAAGTCTGCTATAGCGCGTGTCGAGGAGATGTCGATAAAACTTGATGATTCCTTGAACGAGCTGGAAGCCGTCAGTCATGCAAGGGACTACGTAAACTCTCGTCTGAAGGGATCCTTCTCTGTGATTGCAGATCAGAGAGAGGAGCTGGACAGGATGCAAGCGTCCTTGGACATGAAGGAGAAAGTGATCGAGGAGTCAAAATCCAAGGTGGCGGCTCTGGAGAAGGCGGTTAGGGAGCTTAAAGAAGAGGCTGCGTCGACTTTTACCCTTGCTCGCTTAATAGCTAGGGCGGCGATCATGCGGCAACATCTGTCGGGGAAGAATCCCCTTGCATCCGCGTCTGAGGAGCTAGCCTTCTTTCTGGCTAAAGTCGGGACTGATAGAGATCTCGACTCCGACGATGAAAAAGAGGCCGATAAGGAAGAGGTTGTGGACGAAGGCCTCCAGGGTGAAGCTTCGGGCAAAGATGCTGGCGATGCCCCTTCTAATCCTTAGTGAATTTTTTATCTTTGCTTTTGAGTGCTCGACCGTTGGTGGTCCAGTTCATATGTAATCATACTTTTGATGAAAGAAATTTTGTCCTTCTGTGCATTGTTTTGATTTACACATGTCGTGGGTAAATATAATACCAATTGTGAAATTCATTAAGTACAGAACAAACACTGAATCATGCGACTTGGGTATCCACTATAATTATAAGGACTAATACACAAATCACAAGACTTTATATTGTAAGATCGTGTTAGCAAACACAAGTAGATGCGACCGAGGCATTCATTGTAACGTAACAACTAAGACATAAGTCACGTATTTAAATCGTATTGGTAAACATAAGCACGCGTGATAGATATATTCATCCAGAACGTGCACCTTTTTCTAAGTATAGAAACTTAGATTGATGATCGTACTACTAGATCGTAAGACGAAACTCAAGTCATATGCCCCTGTGATAGAATAGTCAAGTCATAGACCTGAACACTTGTATCAAGCGTATTTTCGAGATTAAGGTCGTGTATTAGATTTTACGATGTCATGCGATCTGCGATAAAACAATGTCAGAGGTAGCCAACGACCCTCCGATGCCTAAGTTAGTAATCGTTGTGATAAAAAATCGTATGAAAAATATAGAAAAGGGCTTAGAAGACATATCTTTTCTGATGTGTCGCATCCCATCTATGTGGGACGTCTTGATTATTGGTACATGCGTTGGGTTTTTGGGTGTTTTGAAACACTCTTCGGGGGATTACGTGAAGGTTTCGAAATTTCAAAATTTCTTGGGTTTCGGGCGGAGGTTTCGGGTAAATAGGTATACCATACCATCTTGTCCCCCAGTGGCGACTTTAAGATGATACACGAAATCTAGGATATATCGTCGGGAGTCGCCACTGTAGACACGTCGACCTCTTCGTGCGACCAGGAAAAACTAATCGACATGCTCCTGTAAACAATATATTAGTCTATTTTTAAGGTAGAGATCGAGAGGCGAACCTATCAAGACTTTCTAGCTGAGTTAGCTCTGGTCCAGGATGATTTCCTTTATGCGATAGTCGTCGGCTGTTCTAGGAACATCCTGGACTTGCAACCACTGGATGGATTATCTCAATGGCTTCAGAGTGGTCTTGTAGCAATCTCGAGCGACTTTTGGCTCACTTTTGATCTCCTGGATTCCCCACGGTGTCGGGAACTTCATGATCTAGTGATACGTCGAGGGAACGGTTTTCATTTCATGGATCCAAGGTCGACCTAGGATGATGTTATAGGCCGACGAGCAATCAATGACGCTGAATTTGGTCTGCTTGTTGATTCCTCAATCATAGATTGGCAAGATGATCTCTCCAAAGGTACTCGTTGCTTCTCCATTGAAACCGACCAAGGTTGGCGAGCGTCGGGTGATTTCCGAGCGATCGATTCCCATGGCCTTGATGGTGTCAAGGAAGATGACGTTTGCTGAACTGCCTCTATCGACCAAGACTCGTCGGGTTAAACAATTACCAATCGTGAGTTGAATGATCAACCCGTCATGATGCTTCTGATATGAATCACCGAAGTCATCTTGGTCGAACACGATCTTCATGGCTTCCAACTCCAGATCTCCTTTGGGTCTCGATGAACGCGGGATAGGTCGATCGTCAGGTGCTTGATTGGCGTGGATTTTGGCCGCGGAGTATGTCAGACCGCATACGTCGGAACAACCAGTGATGCAGTTGACGACCTTAGCATGCTCGGGGGTTGGCGTCCGATTGTCGTTACCTGGAGTAACATTATCGATGATGTCTTTGAAATTGCCCTTCGGAACATGATATGCTAACTCCTTTTTGAGAGCTATGCAATCATCTGTCGCATGGCCATGGTCGACATGGAAGTCGCACCATTTTGATTTATCTTTCTTAGCATCGTCCTGATCGGACTTCTTTGGCCAACGGATGGTCGCCTGGGCTGTTTTCAGAGCCTCTACCAAGTCCTTAGTGGACCCTTTGAATCCGTAAGAGGATATTTTGGGGTACTGAGGAAATTTGGTCGCGGTCTTGGCTTCTGCTTTTGTCTTGAACCAGACGTTAGAGATCTGGCGCGCGGGTTCAAGCGTGGATACTGCCTTTGTCTTGAACTCTGGCTTCTTTACACCTAACGACCTCTTGTCGTCGGTATGCTTGCGACGAAAGGCATCATCGTCCTCTACCCTCATATACGCTAGGGTTCGAGCTCGGACGTCTTTGAAATTCTCTGGGGGATACTTGGTCAAATCAGTGTATAATCCTGAATTGTCGTCGAGACCACGTTTATAAGCTTCGATTGCAGTCTTTACGTCACAGTTGCGAATACTAATCATCTTTGCATTGAACCTATTGAAGTAGCTTCGAATAGACTCATTAGCTTTCTGTACGACATAATACAGATCACTGGTCTGCTTCTCCATCTTGCGACTGTTGGGAGAATTGATTGACCAACACAGCGAACGACCCAATGGATTTGGGTTTGAGATTGATCAACCATTGGAGGGCAGGACCAGTGAGAGTCGCCCCAAAACTCTTGCACATGCATACTTCTTGATACATGTGTGAGATCGAGACCGTCTACATGAGCTGCTTATATTGCACGATGTGTTCCGTCGGATCGGTCACCCTTGAATACTTGGGCGCGAAGGCAGGGATGTTGAATTTTCTTGAAACATCGACGGTTGCGATCTTGTCGATGAAAGGTGACGCCTGATACCCCAAACGAGGCTCGACATCGACGGGCACGGCTGCGCCTGGCATCTTAGTGAGCAGAGATAAGACGCACTCGTTCTGGTCTTCTAGCATCTTCAATCGCTGGGCGACAAGATCATTAGGATCGAGATTCGCACTCGCTAGCGGATCAACTCCCGTACTGGTACCATTACCATACAACGACCCAATGGCATCCCCGTTGAAAGGGACAAAATACGGTTGCGACCCATTCTGAAACGGCTGCGACCCATTCTGAAACGACTGTGATCCATTCTGAAATGGCTGTGATCCATTCTGAAACGACTGTGACCCGTTCTGCATGGGTGGCGGCCTTATATACTGAGGAGGAATGGTCCTGGCCTGGGGATTTGGGTTGAACGTCCCTGGCTGCTGGTTATGCGGGAACGGACCTGGCTGCTGATTCTGCATGAATGGACCTGGTCCCGGGTCACGGACGAACGAAGCCGAACCAGGGTTGAATGGAGCGGATCCTGGATTCTTACCGAACAATCCTTGACCTTGATTCTGGACGAATGGACTTGGACCATTCTGCGATCCGAAGGGATTTCTCAGTCGCGCGATTTCCTCAGTTGCTCTTCGGCTCTGCTCAACCATGGCATTGATTTTATTTCGCGCCACTTCCAATTCCTGATACATCTGGGCGATAATATGCTCTTGATTTCCAGGAGCTGCCATTTTCCTGAAACAGAAAACAGAGGAAACTACAAGAAACCGTTAGTAAAACGCACGTTTGTCGAAGATTTTCTCTAGATGGTGCCCCACGGTGGGCGCCAAACTGTTAATGCCAAAAATCGTCCAGAAGGATAACTTAAGGTTGATTGTGGAGCTTAACAACTAAAGAAAAGAATCTAGCGACAAAGCGTGCGACAAAGACAGAAAATTGTAAAGAGACAAAGATTTTGGTGACGCGGGAAAAACCTCAACGAGGAAAAAACCGGCGGACGATTGTAGAAGTCGTCGTTGCACTATGATCGCCAAACAAGGATGATATCCTTTGTTTCTGGTGCCGAAAATACAATGATTACAATACAAATGACTTGGAATGTAAAAATAACAAGTGAATCGAATGTAAAACAAGTGTGTCGTGTGCTAAGACTGTAGGTCGAGAGTGTAAATCGTGCGTTGAGAGCGATCACTTGAGAGAAAGTTATTTGCTTCGGATGTTCTTGATTACGCAGTGTGATTCTAGAAATCGTTGATCTGCAAATGATGGCTTTGTCTTCGTATTTATAGACTTCGAATGCATTTAATGACTTCATGAATTCTCCTAGTAACGGTCGCAACGGTCATTGTTGGTTTAATGTTCATAACTGCTCTGTCGGTTTCGTCCGCTGATCATAAATGACGTTTGACCGGCATTAAATGATGAAATCATAACAGAAGAATCGTACGTTAGTTGGTCGAGGTTGTGTGTTTCCATACGACGGTCGAGGTCGAGAGGTACTATTGACTTCGACTTTAGTCAAAGGATGAAATATTTATGATTTGGCTTTTGTTATAAGAGAAATGTAATAAATGTTCTTATTGTCTTGGTCGCGGTCGAGATTGGTGAAATTTTACCCAAACAGTATGCATGTGTAAGAGTTTTGGGGAGACTCTCACTGGTCTTGCCCTCCAATGGTTTATTAATCTCAAACCCAAGTCCATCGGGTCGTTCGCTGAGTTAGTCAAACAGTTCTCCCAGCAATTCGCCAGCAGTCGTAAGATGGAGAAGCAGACCAGTGACATGTACTATGTCGTGCAGAAGGCTAATGAGTCTATTCGAAGCTATTTCAATAGGTTCAATGCAAAGATGATTAGCGTCCGCAACTGTGACATCAAGACCGCGATAGAAGCTTACAAACGTGGTCTGGACGACAGTTCGGGCTTATACACTGATTTGACCAAGTATCCCCCAGAGAATTTCGAAGACGTCCGAGCTCGAACCTTAGCGTATATGAGGGTAGAGGACGACACTGCCTCTCGTCGCAAGCATACCGACGACAAGAGGTCGTTAGGTGTAAAGAAGCCAGAGTTCAAGACAAAGGCAGTATTCAGGCCTGAACCCGCGCGCCAGATCTCTAACGTCCATTTCAAGACAAAAGCAGAAGCCAAGACCGCGACCAAATTTCCGCAGTACCCCAAAATATCCTCTTACAGATTCAAAGGGTCCACTAAGGACTTGGTCGAGGCTCTGAAAATAGCCCAGGCGACCATCCGTTAGCCAAAGAAGTCCGATCACGACGATGCCAAGAAAGATAAGTCGAAATGGTGTGACTTCCATGTCGACCACGGTCATGCGACAGATGATTGCATAGGTCTCAAAAAGGAGCTAGCATATCATGTCCCGAAAGGAAACCTTAAAGATATCATTGACGGTGTCGTTACTCCAGGTAACGACGTTCGACTGCCAACCCCCGAGTATGCTAAGGTCGTCAATTGCATCACTGGTGATTCTAACGTATGCGGTCTGACATATTCCACGGCCAAACGCCATGCCAGTCAAGCACCTGACGATCGACCTATCCCGCGTTCATCGAGACCCAAAGGAGACCTGGAGTGGGAATCCATGAAGATCGTGTTCGACCAAGATGACCTCAGTGATTCATATCAGAAGCATCAAGACGGGTTGATCATTCAACTTACGATTGGTAATTGTTTAACCCGACGAGTCTTGGTCGATGGAGGCAGTTCAGCAAACGTCATCTTCCTTGACACCATCAAGGCCATGGGAATCGATCGCTCGAAAATCACCCGACGCTCGACAACCTTGGTCGGTTTCAATGGAGAAGCGACGAGTACCTTTGGAGAGATTATCTTGCCAGTCTATGCCGGAGGAATCAACAAGTAGACCAAGTTCAGCATCATTGATTGCTCGTCGGCCTATAACATCATCCTAGGTCGACCTTGGATCCATGAAATGAAAGCCGTTCCCTCGAAGTATCACCAGACTATGAAGTTCCCTATGCCGTGGGGAATCCAGGAGATCAAAAGTGAGCCAAAAGTCGCTCGTGATTGCTACAAGACCACTCTGAAGCCATCGAGATAATCCATCCAGTGGTTGCAAGTCCAGGATGTTCCTAGAACAGCCGACGACTATCGCATAAAGGAAATCATCCTGGACCAGAGCAAACTTAGCTAGAAAGTCTTAACAGGTTCGTCTCTCGATCTCTACCTTAAAAATAGACTAATATATTGTTACAGGAGCATATCGATTATTTTTGCCTGGTCGCACGAAGAGGTCGACGTGTCTACAATGGCGACTCCCGACGATATATCCTAGATTTCTTGAAATTTCGAAACCTTCACACGAGTGTTTCAAAACACCCAAGAACTGAACGCAAGTATCAATAATCAAAATGTCCCACCTAGCTGGGATGCGACACATCAGAAAAGGTATGTCTTCTAAGTCCTTTTCTATATTTTTCCATACGATTTTTTATCACGACGATTACTGACTTAACCATCGAAGGGTCGTTGGCTAACCAACGACCAACCTCTGACGTTATTTTATCGCAGATCGCACGACATAAGACTCTAAAATCTAATACACGACCTTAATCTCGAAAAGTCGCTTGACACAAGTGTTCAGGTCTATGACTTGACTATTATATCAAAGGGGCATACGACTCGAGTTTCGTCGTACGATCTGGTAGTACGACCATCAATCTAAGTTTCTATACTTAGAAAAATGTGCACACGTGCTTATGTTTATCAGTATGATTTAAATACGTGACTTATGTCTTAGTCGTTTCGTTACAATGAATGCCTTGGTCGCATTTACTTGTATTTGCCAACAAGATCTTACAGTATGAAAGACTTATGAATAGTGTGCTAGTCTTTGTAACTACAATGGATGCCTAAGTCGCACGATTCCTTGTTTATTCTATACTTGACGAATTTCACAGTTGATAATGTATCTATCTATGGCAAATGCGAATCGAAATAAATACACAAGTTTAGCCGAAAATCAAAATCTCATTCATAAACGAACGATTACATCTAAAAATGACTCGACCACCAACGGTCGAGCACTCAAAAGCAAAGATAAAAAATTCACTAAGGATTAGAAGGGGCGTTGTTAATGCCAAAAATCGCACCAAAGGGACAACTTAAGGTAGATGTGGACTTAATCAACTAAAGAAAGGATCTTTCGACGAGACGTGCGACAAAGACGAAAATGTAAATGAGACAAGGGATTTGATGACGCAGGAAAAACCTCAATCGAGGAAAAAACCTGCGGACGACAAGGGATGTCGTCGCTGCACTATGGTTGCCAATCAGGGGTGACGTCCTTGGTACTGGCGTCGGTTGTACGATGATTACAATACAAATGAAGGAAATACTTCGAAATGTAAAGTACAAGTGTTTAAATGTGAAAACAAGTGTTTGTCGTGTGTGAATACAAAGTGTGAACTATCTGTCGAAGGCTGATGTCGTGCGTCGAGACTGATACTTGAGCTTTTCCTTCGAGTGTTCTTGAGTTCGCTGTATGATTCTGGCTTTCAGTACTCAATCTCCAGAGTTTGAATGTTCTTTGCTATGAGTTTGGGTGATTTTCTCTACTGTATGATGATGTTCGCTGAAGTGTATTGGATGTTAATCGATGTCCCTTGAAATGAGGCTTTAGCTTGTATTTTATAGTCTTCACGTCATTAATTAGCTCCATTAATGATTCAATCAACGGCTGGAAACGATCGCCGAAGTGATTATCCATGATGATCTTTGTCCGTTACAGCTATCGATCGTTGATGGTTGCGTCGGTTATATCCGTTGCTCTTTAATGACTTTGACTCCTGCATTAAACACTTAACAAACGTAACAGTCAAGGTTAACGTTAGCTTTGATCGAAGGTACAATGATCTTACGCGATGGTCGCACGGAGCGGGCGATACTATGGTCGAGCGTCGTGGGGAACGTACGACTTACCTTTTACGGGCGACGACGGATGTTTTATGGGTTCCTGTCGAGACCTTATCTTAATACAAGATTTTACTTATGACGTGCGATTTACCTTCTCTGGTCGTGGTCGTACGACGTGATTTTTTGCCCAAACAGTTTGCCCCCAAAATTTGAAAGTTGAATGTCAAATTTAAGTTTTAAATTTTGTCAATCAGACGCATAGGAAATAAGACAAGAGTTAGAAATTACCTCAATCGCCTTGGAGCTAGACTGGTTCATTTCTAACTGAACGAGAAGTGACGTCATACTGACACACGATGATGCTTACCAGCTGTTAAGGACAGGTGTCGACGATCCCTGCGGTCATACGAAAGGATGGGGACGTGCAGCGTTTATCCAGGGATTCGACTTGACATGATCGACTGCATAAATAAAGATTACGACGAATCCTTTCTTTTCTTACGCTAAGTTTATTTTGGAAAGAAATTTCGCCTTGCTCTTCTTGCCATTTTTCTTCCGAATCCCTTTGATTTAGCGGAGATTGTTTGGGATTTAGGGCGTTTATATAACGCATTGCTTCTTCCTTTCAGCTTTCACTGCCTTCTTTCCCCTGGTAAGAAATGTCGACTGACCCAGAGAGTTCCATCGTTAGCCAGGAAGATTTAGACGACTTTAGGTGTCTAGAGAAGATTCCCTTAGAAGTAGAGCTAGCAAGTCCGTGGACTGTTCGTCCTAAGGATTGCCCCGAGGGGTATTTTGTGATATACAAATATCCTTTCGAGATTGGCTTCGAATGGCCGTTTTCGACTTTGACTAAGAATTTGATGCGATGCTTTGGTTTGTCGCCGGGGCAGTTGATGCCTCAACTCTGGCTGGTTCTTTTGGTTGTTGAGCGTTTATCTGCGGATTGTGACCCCCTATGTCTTTGAATGATTTCTTGGCAGCGTATCAAGTTAAGGGAGATAAGCGTGGGCGTTATAGCCCGTATTCCAGATATAAAGGCGATCGTGCCTTAGTTTTGAATACTGGAGTGAACGATCGGGGGTGGGGGTCCAGGTATGTGTTCGTACGTGTTGATTCGCTGGACGCCGCCAACAAGTGGATCCGTCCAGACTGGAATATGGGAGGTATGCTCTTTTTCGATCATAGTATGGTTTTTCTAACCTTTTATTTACTCTTCCCCTTTTGTTGTCTTTAGATATAAAGTTCGGCGTTCCGCACCCGAATGAAAGTTCTCGTGCCAAGATTGACATATTCCTTAGTTACAGCGTCGAGGACCGATCTTTCGCCAAGTGGCAACCGGCGACCGAGGACGAGGACAAGGACGTGGTGGTGGACGCTGTGGAGGAGGAAGAAGGAGAAGGTGAAGAGGAAAGTGAACGACAGGAGTCGACAGGTGGGTGTATTATGGTTTCCTGTCTTTTACCATTTATTTCTTATTCCTATCTGACGCTTCGCATTTTTCCTGATCAGTGCCAACTGAAAGGAAATCAGTTTCTAGGTCGAGAGGGAAGCAAATCATGCATGCCCTTCGAGGAGGAGATGTCTCGACAGCTGGGTCGAGCCAGAGGAGAACCAGGAGTGCGGTCCTGAGAGAACCGTCGTTGAGGGTTGATGACTCATCGAGAGTTGTTCTGCCTAAGAAGGCGAAGGCGTCATCTAGCCGTCCTGGCGTGATGGATGCGACACCAGCAAGTTCTGCGCCTCCGGCGACGGTGACGAAATCGGTGTCTCAAGTGTCGATCCCAATACCTGCCGACAGGGGCGAGGGATCGTCAGCCGAAGTTATGACGGTCAATTTTACATTGCCGTCTAACTTTATGGTGGATGGTGTCCTAGACGGGACGGCGTCGTTCCCTCATCTAGGGAAGTATTTGCTCCCGTCTTTCGGGGAGCGTTTTCACGGAGTTCCGGCCGGAGAGATGAGATATCGAGTTGCCAGTCTGGCGTTCATGGTGAGTGTCAATCTTTCATGACTTGTGTAATCTTTGTCGATTGTTCTTGAATGCACCTTCTATTTTTCACAGACGTTCCAGTCTTCCTTGGCGTTACATGCTGAGACGTCAAGAGTTGAAGATCTGATGGCGTCTGCTCTTGAGAGGGAAGCTGCAGCATTGGAAAGGGAGAGAGCGGCTTTGGATAGGGAAAAGTTGGCCATGGCGCGTGCCGATGAGCTGGTTGTCCAACTTTTCGATGCTCAATATGAATTGCAGGAGATTCGTGCGGTAGGAGTGGCAGGTGGAGGCCCTCAGGTCGGGACTTCGAGCGGGGATACGACCAATGTTCCTCCTGTCGTCTAGAATTTTTTTCTTTCCTTGTTTGTTTTTGCCACTTGACCTATCGGGGGTTGAGTATGTATACAGTGGTTTATGAATATATATCTTTTGCTTATGCTTTATTCGAATCACGTTTGATTATAAAGTCGAACATAAGATACGTATGAAATCATTCGACTAAGGCATTCATTGTAATACGATGACAAGAACGTAAAACAAATATAAAAACACGCGATTAGAGCATCCATTCAGTGTATGAAAGTTAAGAAACTTAGGGGTAAAGTCGTTTAGACTCTGTGATCGTACGACCGGATCGTACAGCGAGTTTGTGTCGTATGCCCCTGTGGAGAAATAATCAAGTTATAGACCTGATCGTTTATGTCGTTCAACCTTGCGATATTAAAGTCATACAGTAGATTTAATGATTACTGTCGTGCGACTCTGCGATAACCTGTCGTGCGATTCTGCGATAAAACGATGTCGGGGGTTGGTCGTTGGCTCACCAACGACCCTCCGATGCTTAAGTCAGTAAATGTTTTGCGAGAAAAAATCGTATGAGAAAGAGTTAGAGAACGTACCATTTCAGACTCTCTCTATTTGCCCCCTGTCATTTATTACCGCACTCTTTTTGGGAGGAAAAGATAGGTTTTAAATGACAGAATGACACAAAAAAATATTGCCCTGCGGTCGACTATGTTGTCGTGCGACGAGGCACCATAGTAGACTTATCCCTGTGGAAAATACATTGTTAATTTAGGGATAGAAAAACGAACCTGTCGAGAGCTTGATCTTACGACTTCAGTTTATTTTCTCTTTTGATCTCCTGGATTCCCCATGGCGTAGGGAATTTCAACATTTGATGATACGTCGAAGGAACAACTTTCATATCATGGATCCATGGTCGACCTAAGATGATGTTATAGGCCGACGCACAATCGATGACGCTGAACTTGGTCTGCTTGTTGACTCCTCCAGCATAGATGGGCAAAATTATCTCTCCAAAGATGCTCGTCGCTTCTCCATTGAAACCGACCAAAGTCGTTGAACGTCAGGTGATTTCCGAGCGATCGATTCCCATGGCTTTGATAGTGTTGAAAAAATGACATTTGTTGAGCTGCCCCTGTCGATCAAGACTCGACGTGTTAGACAGTTACCGACTGTAAGCTGAATGATCAAACCGTCATGATGCTTCTGATACAAGTCGCCCAGGTTGACGTGGTCGAACACAATCTTCATAGCTTCTAGCTCCAAATCTCCTTTGGGTCTAGACGAGCGGGGAATAGGCCGATCGTCGGGCGCCTGGCTGGCATGACGTTTGGCCACTGAATACGTCAGATCACACACATCTGAACCACCGGTGATGCAATTGACGACATTCGCGTGCTCGAGGGTCGACGGTCGATGGCTATTAGCTGGAACAACGACGTTGTCGATGACATCTTTGAGATTTCCTTTTGAAAAATGATATGCTAGTTCCTTCTTCAATGCGATACAGTCGTCCGTCGCATGACCATGATCGGCATGGAAGTCGCACCACTTTGATTTGTCTTTCTTAGCATCGTCCAGGTTGGACTTCTTTGGCCATCGAATGGTAGCTTGGGAACTTTTCAGAGCTTCGACTAGGTCCTTTGTGGATCCTTTGAATCCGTAAGAGGATATCTTGGGGTACTGAATGAACTTAGTCGCGTTCTTGGCCTCTGCTTTCGTTTTGAAACGAACATTTGAAATTTGGCGCGCTGGCTCTACTCTAGAAACAGCCTTTGTCATGAACTCTGGCTTTCTGACGCCTAGTGACTTCTTGTCGTCAGTGTGCTTGCGACGAAAGGCGACATCATCTTCCACCCTCATATATGCTAAGGTTCGAGCTCGGACGTCTTCGAAATTCTCCGAGGGATATTTGGTCAGGTCGGTGTATAGACCTGAACTATCGTCCAGACCACGCTTATAGGCTTCGATCGCGGTTTTGACTTCGCAATTGCGGATGCTGATCATTTCGGCATTGAATCTATTAAAATACTTCAAATAGACTCATTGGCTTTCGGCACGATGTAATATAGGTCGCTGGTCTGCTTCTCCATCTTACGACTGCTGGCGAATTGCTGGGAGAATTGATTAACCAACTCAGCAAACGACCTGATGGATTTGGGTTTGAGATTGATCAACCATTGGAGAGCAGGACCAGTGAGGGTTGCTCCAAAACTCTTACACATGCATACTTCCTGGTACATAAATGGGATCGAGATCGTCCACATGAGCTGCTTATATTGCGCGACGTGCTCAGTTGGATCGGTCACACCCGAATACTTGGGAGTGAAGGCAGGAATGTTATACTTCTTTGGGACCTCGACGGTGGCAATCTCGTCGATGAAAGGCGACGCTTGATATCCCGAGCGAGGTTTGACGTCGACGAGCATGGCTGCCCCAGGCAATTTGGCGAGCAAGGACAGGACGCGCTCATTTTGGTCTTCTAACATCTTCAAACGCTGAGCGACGGGATCGTTAAGATCGGGATTTGCCCCTGTCGAGGGATTGGCCCCTGGGCTAGTGCCATTACCATGCGATGAACCATTGGTGTCCCCGTTGAACGGGACGAAATACGGCTGCGGCCCATAGTGGAATTGCTGCGGTCCATTCTGAAACGGCTGCGATCCTTGCTGGAGAGGCTGCGATCCACCTTGGGGTCCATTATGAAATGGCTGCTGAAATGGTTGCGACCCTTGCTGGAAAGGCTGCGACCCTTGTGATGGCTGAGACCCATTATTCACGGGTGGTGGCCTTATGTGCTGAGGAGGAACTGTCCCAAACCGAGGATTTGGGTTGAACGACCCTGGCTGTTGATTCTGCATGAACGGGCCTGGATGCTGATTCTGCGCGGATGAACCTGGATTCGGGACAAATGGTCTAGGGCCATTCTGGTCGAACGATCTTGGAATTGGGTTCTGCACGAATGGCCTAGGACCATTTTGAGCTGATCTGCGATTCTGCTCCGCCATTGCATTGAGCTGATTTCTGGCGACTTCGAGCTCCTGATACATCTGAGCGACGTCTTGCTGCGGATTTCCAGAGGTTGCCATTTTCCTGCAACAGAAAATAGAAGAAACTCCAAGAAACTATTAGTAGGGCGCACGCTCGTCGAGGATTTTCTCTAGATGAGGTCCCACGGATGGCGCCAAACTGTTAATGCCAAAAATTGCACCAAAGGGACAACTTCAGTTCGATGTGGACTTAATCAACTAAAGAAAGGATCTTTCGACGAGACGTGCGACAAAGACGAAAATGTAAATGAGACAAGGGATTTGATGACGCAGGAAAAACCTCAATCGAGGAAAAAACCTACGGACGACAAGGGATGTCGTCGCTGCACTATGGTCGCCAATCAGGGGTGACGTCCTTGGTACTGGTGTCGGTTGTACGATGATTGCAATACAAATGAAGGAAATACTTCGAAATGTAAAGTACAAGTGTTTAAATGTGAAAACAAGTGTTTGTCGTGTGTGAATACAAAGTGTGAACTATCTGTTGAAGGCTGATGTCGTGCGTCGAGACTGATACTTGAGCTTTTCCTTCGAGTGTTCTTGAGTTCGCTGTAGGATTCTGGCTTTCAGTACTCAATCTCCAGAGTGTGAACGTTCTTTGCTATGAGTTTGGGTGATTTTCTCTGCTGTATGATGATGTTTGCTGAAGTGTATTGGATGTTAATCAATGTCCCTTGAAAAGAGGCTTTAGCTTGTCTTTTATAGTCTTCATGTCATTAATTAGCTCCATTAATGATTCAATCAACGGCTACAACGGCTGGAAACGATCGCCGGAGTGATTATCCATGATGATCTTTGTCCGTTACAGCTATCGATCGTTGATGGTTGCGTCGGTTATATCCGTTGCTCTTTAATGACTTTGACTCCTGCATTAAACACTTAACAAACGTAACAGTCAAGGTTAACGTTAGCTTTGATCGAAGGTACAATGATCTTACGCGATGGTCGCACGGAGCGGGCGATACTATGGTCGAGCGTCGTGGGGAACGTACGACTTACCTTTTACGGGCGACGACGGATGTTTTATGGGTTCCTGTCGAGACCTTATCTTAATACAAGATTTTACTTATGACGTGCGATTTACCTTCTCTGGTCGTGGTCGTACGACGTGATTTTTTGCCCAAACAGGCGTCGCCAGCATCTTTGCCTGAAGCTTCACCCTGGAGGCCCTCGTCCACAACCTCTTCTTCCTCGGCCTCTTTTTCATCATCGGAGTCGAGATCTCTATCAGTCCCGGCTTTAGCCAGGAAGAAGGCTAGCTCCTTAGACGCGGATGCAAGGGGATTCTTCCCCGACAGATGCTGTCGCATGATCGCCGCCCTAGCTGTCAAGCGAGCGAGGGAAAAAGTCGATGTGACCTCTTCTTTAAGCTCCCTAACCTCCTTCTCCAGGGCCAGCACCTTGGACTTTGACTCCTCGATCTCTTTCTCCTTCATGTCCAAGGACGCTTGCATCCTGTTAATGCCAAAAATCGCACCAAAGGGACAACTTAAAGTCGATGTGGACTTAAACAACTAAAGAAAGGATCTTTCGACGAAACGTGCGACGAGGATAAAAATAAAGGAAACAAGGGATTTGATGACGCAGAAAAAACCTCAAACGAGGAAAAAACCTGCGGACGACAGTGGGTGTCGTCGCTATACTATGGTCGCCAATCAGGGGCGATGTCCTTGGATATTGGCGTCGATCGTACAGAGATTACAATACAAATGAAGGAAATGCTTCGAAATGTAAAGTACAAGTGTTTGAATGTAAAAATAGGTGTTTGTCATGTACGAAACAAAGTGTGAACTGCTGGTCGAGGGCTGTCGTCGTGCGTCGAGAGTGATACTTAGAATAATGGTTCTTCACTTCAGGTGTTCTTGTTAATCGCCGGATATTCGATGTGTTGAAATGTTGATTGAGCTTGATATTTATAGTCTTCGTGTCCTTAGCTTCATCCATGAATGCTCCTTTAATGGCCTTAACGGTTGGAAACGGTCGCCGGAGTAATGATCTTCGTCCGTTACGGTCGCCGGCTGTTTAATGATTGCGTCGGTTATATTCGTTGCTCCTTAATGACTTTTACTCCTGCATTAAACACTTCACAAACGGCTATGGTGAATGTTAGCTTTGGTCGAGGTCGCACGTCCTTATATAATAGTCGTGCGGAGCGGGCGACGCTATGGCCGAGCGTCGTAAGGAACTCCCGACTTACCCTTTATGAGGGACGACGATGGTGCTCTGGGTCTTTGTCGAGACCTTATCTTAACACAAGATATAGTCCTTAATCATACGTCTTACCTGGTCGCGGTCGAGCGACGTGATTTTTTGCCCAAACAGTTTGCCCCCAAAATTTGAAAATTGAATGTCAAATTTAAGTTTTAAATTTTGCTTGTCGAACGCTTAGACTTGTGACCTGGGTTGAGGGACTTACATGGTTGTCGTGGAACTAGACCGGTTCGCCTTTAACTGAACGAGAAGTTGAAAAGTTATGACATCATACTGACGCACGATGATGCTTACCAGCTGTCGAAGATTCGGATAGGTATGGACGCGTGTTGATCATCAGCGGACTTGACTTGTTGCGATTTCCTGCATAAATAGAGATCACAATGGGTTGTTTGCTTTAGAGATTTTCTTTAAAAGTTTTCTGTTTCTGATGAGGCCCTTCTCTAGAATCTCGACTTTGTTCAAATCTTGGGTGGTTGGAGATCTATCAAGGGTTGCGATACCCGAATCGTTGACGATGTTGGTTACGATGAACACGATGTCTGTATATTCGGCGCACCTGGCGACGATGTCTTCTGCCACGTCAACCCTTTCGTTAGCCGATAGGGGCGGGGGTGTAAAGACGGGAGAGAACGAGGAGGAACTTATGGTGATCTGCTTTGCGCTGTCTCCGTCCCTCTCGTTTGACTACGTCCTCGTCAGGATGAAGTCACTTCCGCATCTGGGGAAACATCAGCCCTTAGTTTCCGAGGAGTGTTTTCAAAGGATCTCTATTGAAGAGATAGGGATGTGTTTAGCCGAACTGGCATTCCTTGTAAGTTTTTCTTTCAAAACTTGTGTTATCGATGTTCTCTAGCTGAATGTTTTGCTAACGTGTTCCTTCTGTATTTGACAGATGTTCCTGTTTCTTCTCATTAAGTGTGTGAAGGCAGAGAAAATGTTGGAGGTCGATCGTCGAGAAGAATATATTCCTTCCTCCAACCTTAACATTAATCTTAAGAGCCACATTCTCAGAGTGTCGAGGCGTAAGGAGTTGGAAGATAACTCCTAATATACTCGTTTGATCCTTGCATCAGTTCTTCGGGATTGATAGGATTTCGAAGATCGAGATTTTTGAACAGAGCTTGCCATCGACGTGCTTCTTTAGTTCTAAGGTAGATTTTTGGGTTTACGAGCTAGACTTTTTATGTTCGATCATTGGTGGTCGGGTTGTTGGTATGCAACGACTTTTGACTTTGTATTTACTTGTCCGACTATCGGTCGTTCATATGTAATCGTTCAATGAAGTTCCTTCTTTTGCTGAACTCGTGTTTTTAATTACATATGTCGTGGATAAATGTAATATTGATCATAAAATTCGTTAAGTATGAAATAAACGGAGGATCGTGCGACTTAGGCTTTTATTGCAATATAACGGTTGAAACATAAATCATGTATTTGGACTGTAATAATAAACACAAATATATATCATCGATGTGTTAGAACATACAAAGTTTTTCTGAGTTCCAGAAACTTAGATCGAGGGATCGTTTAGACCTTACATGCGACTGTATCGTATGATGAAATTCCAGAATGTATGCCCCTGTGGTAAAACAATTAAGTCACACACTCGGGTACTCATGTCGTGCGTACCTGCGACAAAGTTCGTTAGAGGTCGGTCATCGGATCTCCAACGATCTCACGACGTTCAATGTCGTGTTAAAAAAAACTTTGCATGAGAGGAAGGCGACTCTAAAAGAAATATTTTTTCAGATGCGTCGCGTTCCAACTTCGCGGGATTTCTTGATTGTCGAGGGTCTGAAGTCGATAGGCTCCTTTACCAACGACTTCGGAGACGCGGTAAGGTCCTTCCCACTTAGTAGAAACTTACCTGCGTTGAGCTCCTAGGTGTTTGGGAATACTCGACGGAGGACGTAATCGCCTTCTTGAAAGACTTTAATTTTGACGTGCTTATTGAAATGTCGCTCGACCGCCTGCTTCTGCGACGCCATCCTGATCAAGGCGGATTCTCTGAGCTCTTCTAGGGCGTCGAGGTTATTACTTAAATCAACCAAGTTGTGGTCGATGGAAGTGTGCCTCAAAGTCGGGAGATGAACTTCGATTGGTAGGACGGCTTCACAACCGTAGACGAGAGAGAAGGGGGTTTGTCCTATGGACGTGCGGGGTGTCGTGCGATTTGCCCATAGGACTGAAGGGAGTTCTTCAACCCATCTTCCTTTTGCATCTTTTAATCGTTTCTTGATCGAGGCTACAATAGTCTTATTACTCGACTCGGCAAGTCCATTGGCTTGGGGATATCTGGGAGTCGAGGTCGTTAGCTTGATGTTCCTATCTTCACAGAACTGTTGGGTCTTGTCGCTTATGAATTGGGATCCATTGTCGCAGACAATTTCGGATGGAATCCCAAACCTGCATATGATGTTAGTCTGGATAAAAGAAATAACTTCTTTATCCCTAATTTGGGAGAAGGCAGTCGCTTCGACCCATTTAGAAAAGTAGTCTGTAAGTACAAGGAGAAATACCTTTTGTCCTGGAGCGGGTGGTAGTTTTCCGACAATATCCATTCCCCATCTCATGAAGGGCCATGGGATAAGTGTCGAGTGCAAAGGTTCCGAAGGTTTATGAGACATACCCGAGTGTCGTTGACAGGGGTCGCAATTCTGGACGTACTTGACAGCGTCTTGTCGCAGTGTCGGCCAAAAATACCCTTGTCGGGAGATACGATTAGCCAAGCTACGACCTCCTGAATGATTACCACATTCGCCGTCGTGCATCTCTTGGAGGATTTTCTGGGCTTGCTTTTTGCTGATGACGCACCTTAAATTTAAGGCCGTCGATGATCGGCGATAAAGCTTATTTTCGATCATGACGTACTTAGATGCTTTGAATCTGATTTTTTGAGCCTCCATTTTGTCTTCGGGGAGTTGGTCGTGCACGAGGAAATTTCGAATGTCGCGTGACCAATCATCTTCTTCGTCTTCGATCTGGATGACGTGTGTGTTTCCAATGGACGGCGTTGCCAGGTGAATCATAGGAATAACATCAAATTTTGGTTCAACTAAAGCGGACCCAAGGTTTGCCATAGCGTCGGCTTGAGTGTTCTGGTCTCGCGGAATCTGTTCAATAGAAAAAGATTTAATTTTTTTGGAAATTTCTTTTGCCACGCTTAGATATGCTGTCATTTTTGAAATCCTTGGCTGCGAATTCTCCATTGATTTGATTTACTACCAGCAGGGAGTCGCTCTTGACATGCAGTGCGGTTGCCCCCGAGTCGTGGGCCATATTCATTCCCATGATCAGGGCTTCATACTCAGCCTCGTTATTGGTGGTTTTGAAGTCGCACCGAGTATACCATCTCCCCCCCTGTGGCGACTTTAAGACGTCGCCCAGTCCAGAGCCTCTAATGTTGGATGATCCATCGACATGTAGAATCCAAGGTACGTCGTCGCGAGTCGCCACAACGGACACTTCGAGTTCTGCTTCTTTTTCTAACTCAGGGCTGAAATCGGCGATAAAATATGCCAAGGCTTGCGATTTGATCGCGGTCCTGGGCTTAAAATCGATGTCATAACTGCTTAGATATATACTCCATTTTGCTAAGCGACATGTCAACTCGGGTTTTCTTAAGACAAACTTAAGAGGGAAGTTAGTCACGACAGTAATAGGATGTGATTCAAAGTAATGACATAGTTTTTTAGCAGCAGTGACTAGTGATAAGAGTAATTTTTCCATAGAGGAATACCTGGTTTCTACGTCTAAAAGTGATTTACTTACATAATAGATTGGCAATTGCTGTTTTTCATCTTCTCGTGTCAGAACATCACTTACTGCATTTGGGCTGACAGCCAAATACAACTGTAGGATCTCATGATCGTGAGGTTTTGACAACAGAGGAGGCGACGCCATGTATTCCTTGAGTGTTTGCAAGGCTTGTTCATGATCATTGGTCCAGTCGAAGCCCCTATTTTTCCTGAGGACATTATAAAATAGATGACATTTATCTGAAGATCGAGAGATAAACCTGTTTAGAGCTGCTACTCGACCGGTGAGTTTCTGGACTTCTTTGAAATTTCGAGGAGATTTGATCTCAATGATGGCCTTGATTTGGTCGGGGTTAGCCTCAATGCCTCGACGAGTGACCATATAACCCAGGAACTTCCCGGCACTAACGCCAAAGGAATATTTCGACGGATTGAGCTTCATGTTATACTTCCGAAGGATGTCGAACTATTGCCTGAGGT
The DNA here is from genome assembly GCA_033807775.1 of Saussurea involucrata. NCBI lineage: Eukaryota > Viridiplantae > Streptophyta > Magnoliopsida > Asterales > Asteraceae > Saussurea > Saussurea involucrata. The sequence goes on along the minus strand of CM066318.1, from coordinate 15,819,984 downwards.
GATCAATGTGATCAATCGCTTGCTTCGACTTCACTAACATGTCGTCGATATATACCTCCATCGTGTCTCCAAGATGGTCTTTGAACATCTTGTTTACCAGCCGTTGGTAGGTAGAACCTGCATTTTTTAGTCCGAAAGGCATAACTTTGTAACAATAAATACCTCGATCCGTCATGAAAGCGGTTTTCTCTTGGTCGTCAACGTGCATTAAAATTTGGTTGTATCCAGAATAGGCGTCCATGAACGTTAATAACTCATGCCCCGCGGTTGCATCGATCATGGCGTCAATATGAGGTAACGGGAATGGATCCTTTGGACAGGCTTTATTGAGATCGGTGAAGTCGATACAGACCCTCCATTTTCCATTCTTCTTGGCTACGACCACGACGTTAGCGAGCCAATCAGGATATTTTACCTCCCGAATCTTTCCTGTCTTGAGGAGGTTGTCGACCTCATCATTTATTACTTTATTTCTTTCAGGAGCGAACTTGCGACGTTTTTGCTTGATAGGTTTGAACAATGGATCGACGTTAAGCTTATGAGCAATGACATTGGGGTCAATACCGAACATATCTTTATGTGATCAGGCGAAGCAATCAGCATGTTCCTGCAAAAAGGATATGAGTTTTTCTTTAATGTGGGGATCAAGGGATGAACCCACAAGAATCTTTTGATCGGGTTTGCTTTGATCTAGAACGATTTCCTCCAAATGATACTCATCGACAGTTGCTGGGAAGTTTTGTACATTTTCTAAGCTTGCGTGTACTGGTATAACGGCTTGTTCTGGATTCCCGTTATCCGCCATTTTCCTGCGACAGAAAATAGAAGAAACTCCAAGAAACTATTAGTAGGATGCACGTTCGTCGAGGATTTTCTCTAGATGTAGTCCCACGGATGGCGCCAAACTGTTAATGCCAAAAATCGCACCAAAGGGACAACTTAAGGTCGATGTGGACTTAAACAACTCAAGAAAGGATCTTTCGACGAAACGTGCGACGAGGATAAAAATAAAGGAAACAAGGGATTTGATGACGCAGGAAAAACCCCAAACGAGGAAAAAACCTGCGGACGACAGTGGGTGTCGTCGCTATACTATGGTCACCAATCAGGGGCGACGTCCTTGGATACTGGCGTCGATCGTACAGAGATTACAATACAAATGAAGGAAATGCTTCGAAATGTAAAGTACAAGTGTTTGAATGTAAAAATAGGTGTTTGTCGTGTACGAAACAAAGTGTGAACTACTGGTCGAGGGTTGTCGTCGTGCGTCGAGAGCGATACTTAGAATAATGGTTCTTCACTTCAGGTGTTCTTGTTAATCGCCGGATATTCGATGTGTTGAAATGTTGATTGGGCTTGATATTTATAGTCTTCGTGTCCTTAGCTTCATCCATGAATGCTCCTTTAATGGCATTAACGGTTGGAAATGGTCGCCGGAGTAATGATCTTCGTCCGTTACGGTTGCCGACTGTTTTATGATTGCGTCGGTTATAGTCGTTGCTCCTTAATGACTTTTACTCCTACATTAAACACTTCACAAACGGCCATGGTGAATGTTAGCTTTGGTCGAGGTCGCACGTATGGCCGAGCGTCGGCCAAACGACCATCATGCGGATCATCATGCGGATCGGGCGACGCTATGGTCGAGCGTCGTAAGGAACTCTCGACTTACCCTTTATGAGGGACGACGATGGTGCTCTGGGTCTTTGTCGAGACCTTATCTTAATACAAGATATAGTCCTTAATCATACGTATTACCTGTTCTGGTCGCGGTCGAGCGACGTGATGTTTTGCCCAAACACATCCTGTCCAGCTCCTCTCTCTGATTTGCAATCACAGAGAAGGACCCCTTCAGACGAGAGTTCACGTCGTCCCTCGCATGTCCAACGGCCTCTAGCTCGTTCAAGGCATCATCAAGTTGTACCGACATGGCCTCGATACGTGCTAGAGCATACTTCTCCCTCGCCAACATCGCATCCTCCTTCTTAAGGGCAGAGAACACTAGACCTTCCATCTTAATTGTCTCGGCTTGCAGGGCCAATGAAGACTGAAACATCTGAAATACATATAAAAACACGTTATATACATGACGACGACAACGACAAACGACAAACAAAGTCTTGAGAGATAGACTTAATATAAACGCCATTCCGGCGACATAAGCCCCCGAGCTCTCGATAGAGCACCCGTTGAAACGCTCCCTGAAAGAGGGGAGCCGAAACTTATCCAAATGGAGTAACAAGCTCGTCCCGTCCAGGACGTTGTCCACCATGAAATCCGCCGGCAAACTAAAATTCACCGTCGTTTCCTCTCCTATCCACGTGCCCTTGCCCTTGTCGGCCGACGTAAGGTCTGACGCGGCAGCAGGAGATCTCGTCGATTTCACCGAATGCGCAGGATCGACGGGTGTCGTGTCGACCGTGTTGGAAGTCTTCTCGACAAATGCGGTCGACACCTTCGCCTTTTCAGGCGAGACGACTCTCGATAAGCCACCCGTCTTCAAAGACGGTTCCTTCCGGACGGACGTCCTCGTCCTCTTGAGGACTCCCGACCCAGGCGTCAGAGCCTCTTTTCTCTTAAGAACCCTCGACCCAACTGTCGGGGCTTCCTTCCTTCTTTCCCTCGCCTTGAGAGCCAGTTCGGCCTGAGCCGCCCTCTTAGCCATTGCTGACGACATCTTCAGCTGTGGCTGTTGGGGTTCCTGTTGGAATTCCTATCGGGATTCTTGTTGAGATTCTCCTATGAAACAAAGAAGAAAGGATAACTAAAACACTGAGGCAAGAGAATGAATGTGTTGAAACAAAGTAGAGTACACTTACCGGTCATCTCTACCTCTGTCTCCTCTTTCTCCTTCTCCTCAATCTCCTCAGTATCCTCAGATTCGTCCTCTTCTTCTTTCTCCTTTTCTTCTTTCTCTCTCTCCTCTCGACCCAACTGTATCCTATCACTCAAGAATACCGCGTCGTCTTCCTCGTCTATCAGGTGACGTGTGACGAACGCTCGGTCCTCAGGACTGATCTCCGAGAATTTCTTGATTTTTGCCTGAGAATCGTCGTTGGGCTCTACACTATCAAAATTGATGTCTGAAAACACAGAGAAAGAAGATTAGCCAAAAACGAAGTGACAAATATAACAAAGCAAACGCCCGATAAAAGCTAAATCTCACCCGCCATGTTCCATCCAGACCTAATCCAGTCATTGTCAGGGTCCAACGTCGCTACTCGAACAAAGACGTATCTGGTCTTCCATTTGCGATCATTGACCGCAGTCTTTTGGACCAAAGTACGGTCACCCTTATGCTTTGAAAATAAACTATAGCGACGATACGTGTCCTCCTTGACCTGGTAAGCGGTCAAGAGGTCTTTTACGTTCATCGGCGACTCCCGGTGTGAAGTAAGTCGCTCGATGACCAGAATCACACGCCAGAACTGGGGCATCAGTTGCTCTGGCGACAAGTCGAACTCACACATAAACACCTTGGCTAAAGGCGAATATGTCCAGTGGAATCCTATCCTAAAAGGGTACTCGTATATTACGACGTACCCGTCGGGGCACATCTCCAGCCGAATCTAACCGGCCTTGCTCACCGCAATCCCCGCAGGGATTTTCGCCAGACTCCTAAAACTATCAAGATCATCTTGATCTTGGATGACGCTCTTAGGCTCCGTCGACATCGATAAACCAGTTAACAAGATCTAATTCTCTGAAAAGCCCCAAATATCCCAGTTCTTCCTAGGTTTCTTAGCAATTGACTTACGACGCATACAAAGACTAGAGAGTCGTACCTTATATAGACGCTCTAAACCTCGAATCTCTAACAGATCGAATATCTCTCGTAAGTTTGGAAAAGATTCGGCGAAGAACAACAAGAATCAGGAAGAAAATCTCTCTAAAAACTCCCCGAAATCGTAAAAGGAAAACATCCATCGAAGGTCTATATTTATGTTAATGATCGTGTCAGGTCGAGCCCCTCGATAGTCGACACGTACCCCTGCCTTTTCGAATACTCGACAGATCGACGACACCTGGCAAATACAGTTGTTATGAATGATCGTGCGTCAGCATGACGTCACGGCGTTATCCCCTTTTCGACTTCCTCTTTAGTTAGGATTGGACCGATCCAGTTCCAAGGCAACTAAAAAGATTTTTTACACGTGTTATGACCCTAAGTGTCCGACTAGCAAAATTTAAAAAACTTTTGAAATTTAAACTTGCCACTCCACTTTTTCAAATTTTGGGGCAAACTGTTTGGGTAAAATTTCACCAGTCTCGACCACGACCAAGACAATAAGAACATTTATTGCACTTCTCTTATAACAAAGGTCAAATCATAAACATTTCGTCCTTTGACCACAACCGAAGTCAAGAATACCTCTCGACCTCGACCGTCGTATGGAAACACACGACCTCGACCAACTAACATACGATTCTTCTGTTATGATTTCATCATTTAATGCAGGTCAAACATCATTTATGATCAACGGACGAAACCGACAGAGCAGTTATGAGCGTTAAACAACAATGACCGTTGCGACCGTTACTAGAAGAATTCATGAAGTCAGTAAATGCATTCGAAGACTATAAATACGAAGAAAAAGCCATCATTCGGGGATCATCGAATTCTGGAATCACATTGCATACTCAAGAACGTCCGAAGCAAAGAACTTTCTCTCTAGTGATCGCTCTCGACGCACGACTTACACTCTCGACCTACAGTCTTAGCACACGACACACTTATTTTACATTCGATTCACTCGTTATTTTTACATTTCAAGTCATTTGTATTGTAATCATTGTACTCTCGACATCAGAAACAAAGGACATCGCCCCTGTTTGGCGATCATAGTGCAACGACGACCTCCACAGTCGTCCGCGGGTTTTTTCCTCGTTGAGGTTTTTCCCGCGTCACCAAAATCTTTGTCTCTTTACGATTTTCTGTCTTCAACGCACTGTTTTGTCGAACGATTCCTTTCTTTAGTTGTTAAGCTCCACAATCAACCTTAAGTTATCCTTCTGGATGATTTTTGGCATTAACAACAGTCTCCGGCATTGTTGCCCGCTTCCACACCCGCTCGGTACGTCTTGCGCGATTATGCCCCAACGACAGTTACCATGGCACTATCGCCTGGAACTGTCGCCACAAGTGTATCGAGGGTCCTTTCCCCTTAGCGACTGTGCCCGAGCAACAATGACATCCTGTCATAATCGCGGGCATAGTCGCCCCTATGGTACTGAGGCTCATTTTCCCTCCGTTTCTTGGTTCGAACGCTTCCAACATACAATATGGATTAACATTAGCAACCCAATATAACAAGAAGAGTTCTAAACCAATAATTAAATCTTTAGCTAATTTTAATAAGTTCACTACACAACCAAACATCGAATTTCCGGGTGTTACAATAAGTCCCTGGGATTTTGAGAGAGAGAGAGAGAGGGAGACATAGCACCTTTTTGGAACCTTTCAAAAGGTCTCACTAATCCGATGAATTACCAGCAACAACCACAAGGGGTCTCTCTCTCATTATATACATGAGGGGAAAAGGGTGCCTATAACATACGCATGTGGGTAATGAGTGGCAGTCTCCCTTGGAAGATCTCAGATCTTCCAAGAAATATCTTTTCTTTTACTGAACCTGTATATATATATATATATATATATATATATATATATATATATATATATATCACCGAAAAGTCTCCACTTGTCAATCCTTCTTGTCAAACAAGATTTATACAATCCGATATTATCTTTATAAAAATGGATAATAGAAATTAAATCTTATTTAGTTATTTGTTCTCCAAATTCAGATATACTTTTATGGTGTGTGCCCCATTGAGACTTTATCACGTTGGTAAAAACTATAAATCCTATTTATAATTATCAACGAAGAGCGACATCTAGCATTACATCATCGTTACCAAATGATAAAGTTTGGTGATTCAGCTAATCAGCAAACTGTGTGATCATTATGAGTATACATATTTATTTCCATTTGTTCATATATCCAGATCGAAAACGATACATGGACGTGGCATCTTCCTTATGTCCGATTCTTAGTTTATCGATTCCGGAATATACTGAGAAGACATATATCAGTATCTCTATGTTGATCATTTGAGCAAGCATGCACTTCCACATTATCATTCAATCGAGGGACCCAAGGATATAGGTCTCGACATACAAGAGGAACAAATCCTATCTTGATCCACACAAGTACTACTAAGTGATACGCGACATACCCAACAACAGTTCTGTCAGCTAGTTACGGATTAATTAGAATCAGTTATCAAAGTACGACACTCACATAAAGCAAACTCCATGATCTCAAGTCAAAGGACTAATTGTACAATGACCACATGAGAACCATTTGTGACACTTATATGACATCCAATGAAACGTTCTCATAGCATGTCACGCTGATACAAGATCCCGTCTCGTACCCATATGTGGATTCTGTATCTCATACGAATGATGGAATATACTAGTCGTAGCATATTAGTTCAAACCAAACCCAAATTAATAATTGACTAGGGACATTTTAGAGTACATTATTCTAAGGATATTAGAGATAACATCGACTATGTCATAAACATAATAATTGGGCGATGCATTTTTATTTATTATTTTATAATAATAATAATCATGACACAATGTCCAAACATAATCATCTAATGATTGGTTTTTGGGCATATACACTAACATAACCATGTTTGCATTCAGTTCCAACGAGTTTGCATCAGCCTTCGTGTTCATCTTATTGTCTTCACCTACCCTAATTTTGAGAATTAGTTGCTTAAATCTCATATCCTCAGTCAAATGTTTAAGGTAAAGTTTAAATTTTTCTAAGGGGGGGGGGTAATTTATCTATGATAAAACCAACAAGAAAGCTTGAGTTAACACCCATACCTTCTACTTCCAATTCGTGGACAAGCGTTTAAGGTGCCTTCATTTGCCTCATACAACATATTTAGAGTCATTCATCTTGAAATTCAGAAATTTCCCAACTATGAATTTCTTGGAACAAGCAACTTTCGTCTTGTATTTTGATTCCAAGGATTCCCAGATTTGCCTTGTTGTAGATAGCGTCAAATATATGTGTAACACTCTAAAATTGGGATTAACAAAAATTTCCTTAGAACTAAAAAGTGGTATATAAATGCCAAAACACGAGTCATCCCAAAAAGGGGAAATAATAAACACCTGTTAATTACAAGTTTGTAATCAAAAGTAATTGAATAAAAACCTAATAAACTAATCTCTCTAAGAAATAAAATTACAACTCGGGTGTCATCCAATCGTCCAAAAATAATATTCTTCCAAAGAATGGTGTCTTAAAAGATGGTTTCCCTAAGCTCTCTTGTAACACCTCGAAATTCCCATAGTCATTGTACTTTTATTTTGGAAGAATGTTTAAAATATGGGAGATATTATATTGGACGAAATGTTGAAAGGGCTGAAAGTGTAATCGATACAAAGTTTAAGCTATTTATGGAATTATGAACTTTGGGGGTTGACTTTGTTATTTGGCTATTGTTTTGGATTAATTAGTAAAATAATGAAATTCAAGTATAAAAATCTAAGTCGGCTGAAGAATTGAGAGTTATCTCAATTTCTCTATGTAAAGTCGGTTCCAAAGGTGCAGAAGAAAAACCAAAGTTTAATCTCGTTCTTGGTAAGGAATTAGATTTCTCCTTCAAATCGATTGTTTAATATGGATGTTTTTGAGCCAATCTATCTCCTGAATTAGGTTATTGAATTGTTGGAGAGGCAATTTGGAAATCAAAGTACTGATTGAAGTCGACTTTTGTCCATGTGAGTTCATCTCACTTTTGTTATTGTTGCAACTAAAATTGAGTAGTTTTCATGAAATTAAATGGTCTAAGTGTTTTAGAAGTACTAGAGTGATATGTATGTGACTGGAAATTTAATTATAGAGGAATCAAGGGTGAAAATTGGGTACAGATCGATAGTTCTCGGATAAAAGTATAGTATCCGGTAAAACCCTATTTGATGGTGTCCGAACAAAGTATAGTATCCGGTAAGGATGTTGTTCCCGGATAGATAGGTTACCGAATGTTACCCAGATTACTTTGGTTTCCGGATTATATGTGTTTCCGGTATGTATTACGAAAGTATCCGGTAAGTTGTATTTCCGTACACTAGTTCTGGATTGTTCCCGAATTCCTGTAGTTTCCGGATATAATTCTCGGACACCTTGTCCGGATAGTCTTGGTGTCTGGTAAGTTCTGATGTTCCGGATACTTTTGAGTTTCCGGTAACTAAAGAGTTCCTGGTAACTGTTAGTCCCAAATGGCTAGCACAAGTATTGTAGAAGGGGGGGGGGGGGGGGTGAATACAATACACAAAAAATACTTAATAAATTCTTTTATTGAAAAACTTCAACTAAGAATTACACACAGAAACTATAGATTGTTGCGGAAAGAACAGATGAACTATTCTAACAATCTTACACAAAGCAAACAAAAATAACCAAACAACTTTAACACAAAGATTCAAAGCTATAAAGTCTGGAGGAGATGTAATAAACTTGCACTGAGATAATTCTTCAGGAAAGTGTAACCTTGCATGGGAGCTCCTTCCTCTTTATATAGTGCATGAAGCATTAAATGCCTAGGTCACTTGTCATCTAGAGATTTGAGAGTAGGGGTTGACTCTAAAAAGTTGATGTGTCCTTTTCACCTTTTTCCTTAGTACCAGGAAGAATACCCGTGCTTGATTGAGACAATATGTGATAATGGATAAAACGACAAATAGTCACTTTTACCTGACAATGGATATTGTCCCATAATAAATGATCTTATCATTTTTGTTTTCCAAGAAACATTCTACCGATTTGGACTTGAGGTTGGTGAGATTCCTTGATAAAGACTGAGTATGATGAGGACCATGTTCCTACCGATTTGAGGCTCTTATCGGTGGGATCAATTGACCGATCATGAGAGAGGATCGGTGGTTATGTCCACCGATTTTCATAAGAAAGGTCGGTGGACTATGACTCTAGATTTCTGTTGAGAAGAGTGACTTTCACTTCCACAATGAGAGCATCTTCAACTTTGATTTTTATTGATCTTCGACTTCACCGAACTTTTGTTGTCTTGTCTAAGTCATCATAAATAACCAAAGTAAAATATTCTAAGTAAGATTTTTAGGAGAAAAATCGGTGGGTCAAGTTCAAATCTTTGGTGACCCAACCATCTCCCCCTATTTGAATTTGAGCTCCATACATAGAAAATTTTGAGACTAACAGAATACAACATGCAATTTGACCCTTTTTACTCTTTTTGGGTTATTTTCACATAGACCATTCTTTTTGTTCTTTTTGGTCTATTTTTCTTTTATGGATTAGTTAAGTATATCCAATATTTACAAGTAAAGAAATATGTGCAACAATGGAATGAAATTCAAATAGATTCTAAGTTAAGAAAGTAAAGTACTTGTATTTATTAATAACTGATACATCAAAAGATAATGAAGTTACAAGTACTAAAAGTGACCAATACCCATATTACTTTCTTGGTTGATGTCGGCGTTTGATTTCGGTGGCGATGTTCTTGTAGTAGGAATGTGCTTCAGGAATGTAAGGCATGAGGTTGCAAATACAATCCAAGAAGAAAATGTCGGCGATGTGAATCTGAGAGAACCTGAAGAACCGTCGGTGGCCAAGAGAATCATTGAAGAATAAGCCTGGAGTGGGTAATAGACATAGTGTGGTAGAAGGGTAAGTGATGGAAGTTGGGATGGACCAGTCAAGATTGTCCACATAGGGAATCCTTCCTTTGGCAACCATGTCTTTGAAGATAGTGTCTTTCACGGTTTTTGTTTTTGTGACTGGAAGTCTTACATCTTCTTTCAAGGTTTGAACTCGAGCTCGTTCCTCAGAAGAAAGAACAATGTTGTACTTCTTCTTAATCTCTTTCATTTCGTCCATCAACCCACCGATTTGGCTGATGAAGATGTCCTTGTTTGGATTGACACATTTTACCAGAAGCTTTGAAAGTTCCATCCATTCGGAGAGCCCAAACTGCTTGAGATGATAATCTCTAATGTTCCTGGAACACCCATCCTCCCTTTCAATGATAAGCCGAATATCGGAGGGAGTGATTTTGGAGGTTGCAATTTTGAAACAAGAGATGGGTGACCTATTGGTTCGGTAGTGCATGACTTTCTTGTACCAATTTATTTCTTCTTCCTTGTCTTCTGCGGACTTTCTTACCAATTCTTCAAGAGAGCCTAATTCAACCTTTTGAGCTTTAATAGGATCGGAGGTCTTGGCCTTGGCCTTGGCAACTTCTTCTTTTGCAACTTTGAGAGATAAGGCTTTGGAATCATCTAAAGCCTTTTGAGCCAAACGAGCTTCCTCAATTTCTTGGGAGACAAACCCAATTCAGAGACAATTCCTTGCGAAGAAGGTTTAAGTCTAAAATATTGTGAATCTGAAGGATAAGCCCCATACTTTTCTATCTCCTTTTTCTTCTTCTCTTATTTTGCTTCATCTTCAGCCGAAAGAATTTTCTTGCCTTTATCTTTTGGGCCATCGGCTGGATCAGTTTTCTCCCCCTCAACTGATCCTCCGGTTCCCTCCACCGATGGGATAATAGTAGAATTGTCCACCGATTTTTCGGTGACAAGAGTTTCTGCCGAAGGTATCGTGGTGGCCACCGATGGAATAGCTGTCGATGGGGTCTGGATGGCCACCGATGGAGTGGCTGCCAAAGGTGATGGGGTGGCCACCGATTTTGGTGAAGTATGCATCGGTGGAATGTTGTCAATCGGAGGTTTGATCGTGCCCACATACTTAGAAGGTTCAACGATTATGTCGGTGGTGGTTTTGGGTCTTGTAGTGAAGCGGATAGACGAAGTGTTGGTTGGATCTGATGGAGGTCTGTTGCTGCCGACATGCCTAACAGAAGGCCTTCGGGGAGCCTTTGTTAGGCCTTTCTCCCCCTCAGCAGCAACCGGAACATAAACACCCAAATGAGTAGAAATACGATCCACCTTCTGATGAATCTGCTGAATGCGAACCCGGTCAACATTGTCGAATGAAAAATCCCCAAAGTCGAGATCCCAATCAAGATTGTCATTGAGGAAATCGACCTTTTTATGAAGGGATTTGAAAGATTCCATGATAGAGGGGTGAAGAGATTGCTGCTGAGTATCCCTGTCACGAAGTCTGTTAATTTCAGCTTCTTTAGCATCAGATGAAGTCTTAAGGGCGCCCAAAGAAATGGCCATATGAGAGTTAGAGGTATTCAACTCCTCCAACTTTTGGCCAACAGTAGCTATCGAATCGGTGAGAGGTCGGATAATAGCCTGGAGAGAAGCTTCAAACAATTATCGATTCTGATCCTCTAAGACCCGGACTCTTTCATTTGTTTGAGCAATCATGGTCACGGAGGCTTGTTTGAATACCTCAAACTGAGTACCCACCATCCAACACTGACGGGCACTCTCTTGAACCTCAATAATAAGATCACTCGGGAGACGGACATCTGTATTAGTGGAAGCACCAATAGAGGGAAGCTGGAAGCGGGGAGCATTTGGAGATAGTGGGGTATGAGGAAGTGACCTTTCTTCGGGAATGGTGGTGGAGGATGGTTGATCAGATAAGGGATACGGGAATAAAACTCTTGTGGGTGATGGGGAAGGTGATGAATTACCCTCTAAAGATGAACTGGTTTGGGAGTCTGATTGAGATGTCGGTGAGGGTGATGGTTGCTTCGGTGGAGAGCATTTTGGTGAGGGGGATGGTTGCTTCGGTGGGGATCGTTTTGGTGAGAGCGATGGCCGCGTCGGTGGAGATCATTTCGGTGAAGAGGATGGTCTCTTAGGTGGAGATGGCGTTTCGGTGGTGGCTGCGTCGGTGGTGGCATGGTGAGGAGAACGCGTGTACTGTAACAGAAAGTCCATAAAGTCCAAGCCCTTCGGAACGACCGTTGGACCAGCCGAACCTTCACTGGGTTGTGCATCATCAACCACAAAGTGGTCGGGTGTAAGGGTGTGAAGTGCAAAGTCGGTGCCTTCGAGGGAAGAGACCCCGAAGTCATCTGCACCACCCAAGGAAGTGGGTGATGAGGTAAGATGAGGGTGCTCCACAGATACAACCGAAGCCTTTTGAGAGGCGACAGAGGAGACGGTTTTGGGTAAGACGGATTCCCTTGGCTCGGATGGGACAACTTCAACAGTTACCGATTTTTAAGAATCGGCAGATGGCTTATAAGGCTTGGCCAAAGGTATCCGATACCTCTTTAGAGGAGATCTCGAAGGGGATTTGGAGTGCCTCCGCTTGTGAGAAGGGGTTGGGACTTGGGTAGCCTCCGAAGGTGACTTCGAAGGAGACTTCGAAGGCGTGGTCCCGGAAGCGGACACGGAGGTGTCGGTGACCCTAGAGGATTTTTTTCTTGGCGCCACCTGACTTAACTCGGGAAGGGGGAGTAGGGGCCACCACGGCTGGAGGGTCTTCCGGAACTGCCGGGTCTATGAACCCGGGATTTCGGCGTCCCCCTAGTGTAGCTCGGGAGAGTGAGCAAGAGTAGATATACCTGGTCGTAGCGGTAAATCAGTAGCAAGAGGTGGCACGTCGAGGGCTTTTTGGCCAACAACGGGAGCTGACCAGTCATACACAAACTTGGGAGATTTTAATTTCCTATCAGCGTCCAAAGTAGCACCCATCTTGTGTTGAACAATCATGGATATGAATCTCGGGTAGGCCACATGACACCTTTTTGGGAGTTTTATCACCTCGGTCAGTTCGGTAAAGAAGTACTGGGCGAAGTCGACTTTTCTTTGAAAAATGAGGGCGTGTGCAAGAGAGGTAATGTAGGAAGGGGATTGATCATGGCCATTTGTCTTCCTAGAAAAACAGTAGATGATGTGGGTGAAGAAGAAGTTCCATATACCTCCCATTTTGTTTCTTACAAGGGTACCCGATCCTTTAGAAGATTTGGTAGGTTTGTCAGTAGTTTGATGAATGTAACCAAGGGTACTTACCACCTCTGCATGTGCATGTTCAACATACATATCTTCATACTTTGGGAATGCAGTAATCTTTAGAGCATGGCGCATATCATCCACGTCAAAAGTCAGATCATGATCACCATCTTCTTCATCAGTGAGGATTGAAGCATGGATGGATTCATTAGAAGGATCGTATACACAGGTGAGCCAAAATTTCCCAATGAGAAGTTTGCTCATCTTTGGGTTGCATGTGAAAGCATGCAGAAGAGGAGAGCGGGTCAAGAACTTAGTGATGGTGGTGAATTCCGGGTGAGCAGGATCAGCCTCGAATCTTGCAGCATGATTGCAAGGGTTGAACTACAGGTCTTCAAAGCAGGTGGGAACCTCCTTGACTATCTTGGGATTCTTTGTGACATGGGAAGAAGTAGAGGATGCCATGGGTGAGATGTGAGAAAAGTTGTAGTTTGTGTTCTTGAGAGAAAGATAGAGAATGCAGTTGAGGGTTCGTAGGGTTTTGTGAAAAGAATGAATAAGGAAGAAGAAGGTTATTTATAGGGTAAGAATTTGAAAAGGTTTTGGGCGGTAACGGTTAGGAAAGAACGCCAAAGTAGTTTATGTGGGTGAAATCAAATGGTAAATTTTGATTTAGAGTGGTAATGATTAGGGTTTGGGAAAATGTGGCTGAAAATGGGTTTCATGAGAATGGGTATGGGAAGAGTCAAAGAATACTGAGACATAGGATGTAGGATGATGCAAGCATGGGAATTCGTTTAGGATAAGATAGGAAGACGATCGGTGAGTGGTTTCCACCGATGAGGTAGGGTGTCGGTGGAATAGGTCCCTGATGTTAGGAAGTGCAGTGGGAATAGGTCACCGAAATAAGGGTTTCACCGATGTGCGGTCGGTGGAGAAGAGTCGGTGAGAAGGTGATAGTGAAGTATCGGTGAGATTTGAGAGCTCACCGATGAACGATTTGAGTATCGGTGGGTTAGGGTTTCACCGATAGAGGACGTCGGGGAGTTGGAGAACCACCAATGGGGTTTTGGCAAGGAAAGTCTACCGAATGGAAAGGTCTCGGTGAGAAGAGATGCACCAATAGAATCGGTGAGAGGCAATGAGAGAGATCGGTGAGTAACATACCACCGATGAAAATTAAAATGACAACAATTTTTTTAACTATCTAAATATAACATTCCAAGTTCTCCTATCAGAAAATTAAACCTGGCTTCATCAAGGGGCTTGGCGAACAGATCGGCAAGCTGAAGATCAGTTGGAATGAAATGCAGCTCAATGTCACCTTTGGAAATGTGGTTCCTGATGAAGTGATATCTGATATCTGTGTGTTTTGTTCTTGAATGTAGAACAAGATTGTTTGCAATAGCTATTGCACTGGAGTTGTCACATAGAATTGGAACTTGAGAGTAGACTTTATTATAGTCCCTCAGTTGATTCTTCATCCACATGATTTGGGCACAACAACTTCCAACAGTAACATATTCAGCTTCAGCAGTTGAGGTTGAAACTGAGTGTTGTTTCTTGCTGGACCAATTGACCAATTTGCCACCAAGAAGTTGGCAGCTACCTATGGTACTCTTCCTATCAACTTTGGAACCTGCATAGTCAGAATCTGAATACCCAATTAGTTGAAAACCTGAGTCTTTGGGATACCAAAGACCCAGATGCAAGGTACCTTTTAGATACCGGAAAATCCGTTTTACAACAGCCAAATGAGATTCTTTTGGATTGGCCTGATAACGGGCACATAGACAGGTAGCAAACATAATATCAGGTCTGCTAGCAGTTAAGTAAAGAAGGGATCCGATCATACCTCGATAATTCATTACATCAACAGATTTACCATCTGGATCAACATGAATTTTCAAGGGTGGTGCCATAGGAGTTTTCATAGGAGAGATGTTTTCAAATTTAAACTTCTTCAGAAGATCACGAATATATTTGCTTTGATTAATAAAAATCCCTTCTGAAGTTTGTTTGACTTGAAGTCCCAAAAAGAATGTAAGCTCTCCCATCATGCTCATCTCATATTGGCTCATCATGAGAGAAGCAAACTCATCACACAGTGATTCACCAGTGGCACCAAATATGATGTCATCCACATAGATTTGAACGAGTATGAGATTACTCGAGGTCTTCTTGATGAATAAGGTGTTGTCAATTTTACCTCTGGAATACCCATTCTTTAGTAGGAAATCGGCAAGTGTGTCATACCAGGCACGAGGAGCCTGTTTGAGACCATAGATAGCTTTGTCCAATCAGTACACATAGTCAGGATATGTGGGGTCTTCAAATCCAGGTGGCTATTTCACATCGACTTCCTCAACCAGTTCACCATTGAGGAATGCACTTTTAACATCCATCTGGAAGACTCTAAAGTTTTTGTAAGCAGCATGAGCCAGAAAGATCCTTATGGATTCAAGTCTAGCAACAGGAGCAAATGTTTCATCGTAGTCAATTCCTTCTTCCTGTCTGTATCCTTGAGCAACCAGTCTGGCCTTGTTTCTGATGACTGTAGCATCTTCATCCATTTTGTTCTTGAATACCCACTTGGTTCCAATGATTGTCTTCTTTGGAGGGTTGGGAACAAATCTCTACACCTTGTTTCTTTCAAATTGAGAAAGTTCTTCTTGCATGGCAGTGATCTAGCATGGATCGGTTAAAGCTTCCTCAATTTTCTTTGGCTCAATGAGAGAGAGAAAATTCACATAGAGACAAATGTTTCCAGTGCCTCTTCGAATTTGGACCCCAGCTTGTTGATCACCGATGATTTGATCAACGGGATGATCTTTGGTCCATTTGGTAGCAGGAGGTAACGGAGGTGGAAGATTTTGTGTAGGAGTTATTGGAGGATTTTGGTTCATCAGAGTGGGATCTGGGATATCGGTAGGGAAAGTATTTGGGTCAATTTCGTTGGTAGAAAGATTGACTGTGTTAATTTCGGTGGCTGGTGGAATTTGTGAGATGGAGGGTGACCCAACTTGTGGATTAGATGATTGAGGATCAGAATGGGTGAAAGGAATAGATGAGGAATTGGTGGGATTGGCTGTAGGGGCATCAACAATACATGATGAGATCCATCTATGTAGCTCATCATCATCATTTGAAAGAGATGATGATATGAGGTCATCAAATTTGACATGAATTGACTCATCAATGCATTTTCTTCTAAGGTTGTACACACGATATGCTTTTGAGGATTGAGAATTTCCAACAAAAATGCCTTCATCAGCCTTAGGATCAAATTTCCCAAGATTGTCACGATCATTGAGAATAAAACACACACATCCAAAAACATGAAGAAATCTTATATTTGGTTTTCTGCCATGGAAAACTTCATAAGGGCTTTTCCCATGTCTTTTGGAAATCACTGATCTGTTTTGGGTAAAACAAGCAGTATTAACAGCTTCTACCTAAAAATAGGTGGGAAAATTTGATTCACTTAGCATATATCTAGTAGCTTCACACAAAGTCTAATTCTCACAAGGCTTGTGGCGTACTGGTTAAGGCTTGTGGGGGATGTGGCTAGTAACCCATCTACCCCAAGTTCGAATCCATGCGCTTCCAACTTGTGGCCACTGGGGATTAACTCAGGGCTGCACGCTTTAGCAGCTGGGGCAATTGCCTCACCTTGCCGGGATTAGTCGGGGCAATGTCCTCGGATACCCTTCCAAAAAAAACTCCATTCTGTTGGGGAGTTCTGACGGCCGAGAAATTTTGAGATATTCCCTTGTCATTGAAAAAGTCTTCCAAGGCACTATTTCAGAATTCAGTGTCATTGTCACTTCTCACAGATCGTACAAGCTGACCGTTCAGAACTTCATTCTTTTTGACAAAGTTAATGATTTCTTCAGTTGCATCACTTTTGTACCTGAGAAAAGAAACCCAAGTATATCTGGTGAATTCATCAACAATTAAAAGAATGTACCTTTTGCCACCTAGGCTAGGAGTGCTAACTGGTCCACATAGATCCATGTGCAGCATCCGAAGAGGAAGAGTGATAGAGGAGTATTGCTTTGTCTTGAAAGAGGTTTTGGTGAGTTTCCTTTTTTCACATGCATCACATAGCTTTTCTTTTACGAAGTTCAGCTTCGGCATACCAGTCACCAGATCTTGGTTGGAGATGATGTGAAGAGTTTTGAAGTTGAGGTGAGACAACCGTTTATGCCACAACCAGTTCCTTTTGGCTGTGTCATCCGACACAAAGCATACACTAGAAGCACCAAGAGTTTGTCCCATATCTATGACATAGACATTTTCTCGCCTTCTTCCAGAAAGGACCACCTTCATGTCTTTATCAACAATTGTACAGATGCAAAGTTCAAAGATAACTTTGTATCCCAGATCACACAACTGACTAATGCTTAGTAGATTGTGCATAAGGCCTTTAACAAGTGCTACTTTATTGAAGGTGACAGTTCTGTTTGTGAGAGTTCCATAGCCTTTTGTGTAACCTCTAGAGTTATCTCCAAAAGTTATAGACATACCCTTTTCAGACACATAGTTAATAAGAAGAGATTTGTTCCCGATCATGTGACGTGAGCACCCACTATCCAAATACCAGATTTGATGGTGCTCATGAACCTGAGAGTAAGATGAAGAGCACCCAGTTGACACAAGAGCAGTTGATGAGACTACCTTTTCTGAACCTTCCATATCTTCAGATATGGCTATGAAACACATGTTGGGAGAATCCTTGTCACTATCAGAAGTTGGCTCATCAGCCCAATCATGGATTTCAGCCATTAGACCCTTTCCTTTTCTGAGAAGTCCCTCATTCCTTTCTTTCTCTCTCTAATACTTGGCTTTATACTTTTCAGCACGTTCTTGATGTTCTTGCGAAGAGGGTTGACTCCTTTTCTAGGAAAGGTTGACTTGGAGGAGTTATTTTTGGGTTTCTCATATTTTGAAGAAAATCTTCCAGAGGAAGTGGTCCTAGTTCTTTCAACACGTTTGCTTCTGCATTCAGAGGCAAAGTGTCCTTTCTTACCACAATTAAAGCACTCCTCATTTGACTTGTCAGTAGAGGGAGTTTTTGTGGAAGAGAAGGGTTTTCTGAAAGTTCTAGGTTTGCCAGAAAAATGAGACTTGTTCTTGAGTCCAGCTATCATTGTCATTTCATCAGTTATTTGTTCAACCGAGGTGTCCTCGCCTTCATCATCGGCATCACTTAGATATGCCTTCGTTTGGTGAGTAGATCCATTATGGCTGTCATTGTCAGAATCTGATGAAGGGTATGTGATACGAGGAACACACCGAGCTTTCTTGGAAGTATCACTGACAAGGGCTATATAATAACCATTTATCTCTTGATGATAGACTTCCTTTGCGGTTTAGTTTCTTCAAAGTTAAAGAGAGTTCCATACAAAACAATTAAAGGCATTTAATCAAGATCCTTGGTTGTCTTGATGCAAGTACATATGTTTTCCCAAAAGTCGGGAAGACAATCCATGAATTTGCACAAGACTTCCTCATTTTCATATTCTCTGCCCAATAACTTCAAATCATTTAGAAAGCTGTTAAAACGACTGTAATAGCTAGAAAGAGATTCTTCTTTCTCATGAGCAAAGAGTTCATATTTCCTGATGAGAGCAATCTTTTTGCTTTTCTTAACTTCCTCTCTACCTTCGTATAGAACACAGAGTGGTCGACATCTCTTTAGCTGTAGCAAAGTTGACTAAAGAATGATAGACCTCATCAGGGAGAGAAAGAGCAAGAATTTCCCTGACCTTAGGGTCAAGGGAAACCAGACGTTTTTCCTCATCGGTTTATTTCTTACGGTTTTTGAGAATGTAACGACCAGTAGCTGTGGATTTTTCTTCATCAGAAGAATCATCAGAGTCATCCTTATCAACAGTTTCTTTTCCAGCCTTCTGTGTTTCATAGCAAGCCCAGACTCTAGGGATAATGGGTCCCACTTTGAGAATGGTTGGATATCTAGTATCCACTCCTTCCATGAATAGCATCATACGACTCTTCTAGAGAGAAAAGTTGTTGGGGTTAAACTTTGGAGGTTTGGCTATAGAGTCATTTTCTGAAACATTGTTTTGAAAAGAGATTTCAGTGTTTGAAGAGGAGGCAACCATTGTAGATCAAGTTTATGGATTAAACTTTCTGCTCTGATACCACTTGTTAGTCTCAAATGGCTAGCACAGGTATTGTAGAAGGGGGGGGTGAATACAATACACAAAAATTACTTAATTAATTCTTTTATTGAAAAACTTCAACTAAGAATTACACACAGAAACTATAGATTGTTGCGGAAAGAACAGATGAACTATTCTAACAATCTTTCACAAAACAAACAGAAATAACAAAACAACTTTAACACAAAGATTCAAAGCTATAAAGTCTAGAGGAGATGAAGTAAACTTGCATTGAGAGAAATCTTCAAGAAAGCGTAACCTTGCATGGGGAGCTCCTTCCAATTTTAATAGTGCATGAAGCATTAAATGCTGAGGACACTTGTCATCTAGAGATTTGAGAGTAGGGGTTGACTCTAAAAAGTTGATGTGTCCTTTTCACATTTTTCCTTAGTACCAGGAAGAATACTCATGCTTGATTAAGACAATATCTGAGAATGGATAAAACGACAAATAGTCACTTTTACCTGACAATGGATATTGTCCCATAATAAATGATCTTCTCATTTTTGTCTTCCAAGAAACATTCCACCGATTTGGACTTGAGGTTGGTGAGATTCCTTGATAAAGACTGAGTATGATGAGGACCATGTTCCCACCAATTTAAGGCTCTTATCGGTGGGATCTATTGACCGATCATAAGAGAAGATCGGTGGTTATGTCCACCGATTTTCATAAGAAAGGTAGGTGGACTATGACTCTAGATTTCTATTGAGAAGAGTGACTTTCACTTCCACAATGAGAGCATCTTCAAACTTGATTTCGGTTGATCTTCGACTTCACCGAACTTTTGTTGTCTTGTCTAAGTCATCATAAAGAACCAAAGTAAAATATTCTATGTAAGATTTTTAGGAGAAAAATCGGTGGGTCAATTTCAAATCTTTGGTGACCCAACAGTAACTTTTGACAGGGAATGTTTTATTAATTGAAATTCAATCCTAGCAGCATGAACATACTTATAAATTGATTTTGGGTATGTTATGATTTGACATATGAGTTGGTTTGATACAATGCACGTATGCTAGGAAGTGTAATGGATCCATATGCACTAGCATTATATTTGATAAATGTGGGATGGGCAAGGGATGATTGTTATTCCCATTATAAGTGAAAATGTGAAATACGCAAGATATAATTGCTATTTCCGCTTTCTATTAGGAGATGAGGAATAGGCAAGATATAAATGCTATTTCTATTTCCACTCCAAGAAATAGGCATGGACTAATTGTAATTTCATGGACATGAGTTTTAATCTAGAATCCATGGAGATTCGTAGTGGTGCTCTGGAACATGAGACTGTGACTTACTTAGTGTTGGTCACACTCATGGAGTCGGATATGATTCCCGTCATCGGAAGATGCTAGGAGTACGGTAAGAAAGTTGGGAACAAGTTTATTTATACGCTTTGTTTACAGTTTTGGTTCTTAAAGCTTATAAAGATTTTGATTCGAAAATTTGATGTTTTCATTAGACGTAAGCCTAATCTTTTCAATTCAAAATTTCTTACCAGGTACTAGCTCGGGGAAGTTTACAAAGGGATGAGTGACGAGTGATACCGGAGTCCTACTTTTGGTGATGTGTGGAGAAGTTAGTGTATATGAAGATATTTTTATGAGTTGCCTAGACAACCCGTCTAATCTGATCTTAGTGTTAAGGATTAGATTAGTAGGTTGTTTTGATAAGTTCAGTTGTATATGTAAACCTTCGTAACTAATTTCTCACTTTATGAATGAAAGTTATTGGAAAAGATTGTTATAGACTTTGTTAAATTCAAGGTTTAATTTTAATGTGGTTTTTAGGGTGTTTCATCTCTCTACCCCGACCTAGTGAGTTTGAACAAGTAATATATATACAACATTTAACAGTTATGAATGCATGAATATATAGTTCAACATTTAGAATCAATGGGGGAAACCCATAGCACCAAATCAAGTTGATACACCTTAGTGTCTACTCCCATGAGTAACGCCACAAAGCCCGACACATTGAGGACTACCTCCAATGCGTTACCCCGAATGGCGGAGATCTAGTGACATGCCTCTAAGGTGGCACCCAAGACTATATCCTCCTCCTGCCTTCTTGATGGTGTATCCAAATCTCAATATACAATAGTACACATTTACTCCAAGAATAAATGTACATAATATCAAGAGTAAATTACATTTTTGGTCCCTGTGGTTTCCACTCAATATCAAGCTTGGTCCCTATTTTAAACTAATTATAGTTTTGGTCACTGTGGTTGTCAATCTATTTCACTTTTGGTCCCTTTGACTAACTCTATTAAAAAATTTGTTAACCTTAAGGGCATTATGGTCTTTGTGTAATTTCCTTATTTTTTATAATTTAATATATATGTATTAACTCAACAACCCTAGAACTAAGGCACCAATTCCTCAAGAAGCAACCGTCATCCTCAAGAAGCAAGGCGCCGTTTCCGGCCTCCAACCACGTTTCTCCGGCGATCTCCTTCATCGCCAGCCGCCAATTTCTCTCTCTCTGTCTCTCTCTCTCTCTCTCTTATCTTCTTTCTCCCCCCTTCTATTTTTCCACGGTATGTCCCTCTCGCTCGTCTTCCTAGATCACAACAGAAACTCGTACGGTTCTCATGGATGGAAAAATAGATGTTCTCTCTCGATCTCAATCTCTTCTCTTGAAATCATACCCGGTGGTGATACAGTAACAGATCCAGAACCCAAATCAATGGTGAAAAGGATCAACATGGTCAGAGATGTGGTGGGTAGGTGAAAAGGGTCTTGACTTATTTAGAGTTTGATTTTTGTTTTAATTTAGTTTTTGGATTTGGTTTTAATTTAGTTGTATGGTGGTGGAAGGTGATGGTTATGGAGGAAGGTAGTGGTTTTGCATGAAGCTGCTAGTAGGTGATGGTTATGGTGGAAGGTGGATGCCAGATTGGGCGAATATCTTTCCAAAAACATAAAATTTTCTTGTTTTTTCAACTTTTTGCAGGAAGGTATACTTTTCTTGTTTTCTTCAACCTTTTGAAGTGTTTAACTACACAAATTTCTTTCCAAAAGTTTTATTTCACATGGGGTCTTCTAGGCTTTTCAATGTCCATGTCGTGAAGAAGAAGAAAAACACCTCTCTTTTGTTTGTTTTCTTGCACAATTTTTCTGTCATACCTAGTGTTTTTTTAAAGCAAAAACATTTTCCTTCTGGTTGATTTAGTGTTTCTGATTTTTAAGATTTGAAGTTATTAATTTAACGCTTTGATTTTTAGGATTCGAATTTATTGAGATGTTTTGGTTATTTGTCGGAGATGTTCACGATGGTTATTCACCGGAGATGGTGTACGGATTGTAAACATATACAACTTAAAATGTATATTTCTATAGAAAAAAATATAAAATTTGATTAGCAAAAAGATAAAGAATATAAAATAGTAAAAAGACCAAAATGCCCTAAAGTTAACTGAGGTTTTTTAACAGAGTTAATCAGAAGGACCAACTCCGAAACGAAATGAGAACCAGAGTGACCAAAAGTGAAACAAAATAGCTACCACAATGTTCAAAACTGTAATTAGTTTAAAATAAGGACCAAAATTGATAGTGAGTGACAACCACAGGGACCAAAAATGTAATTTACTCTAATATCAATACAGGTAAGGTGGTACATAAATCATGAAAGAAGCTTTACATAATAATTCAAGGCCTTCAACTTGGTCAAATAAGCATATAACTCCACATATGATATTTTCAAGCTATAGAGTTACACATTCTGTATATAAAAACACAAAACCATGGACCATATTAAGTACTAAAAAGCCTGTTATTAGGCCAAAACCCTAAGATATGGGTATTTGCACAAAAAAGGTCAAAATACCTTGTAAACCATGAAGCCATGTTTATTAAGATGCCAAATTAGATATTTTACACCAAAAGCTCCATAAGTTCTCAAGATGAGGAGGTATGAGCATTTTACCAAATATGAAAGAGTTGACTAATAAAGTTCAGATGATGATGAAATACATATATACACATGTATCTAGTTTTACAAAGCATTTTAAAACTCACCATTTAGTTTTTTAGAGCAAAACCTAGAAAACTTAGCAAACCCTAGAATTGTTAGAAGTGAGATGGGAGCCTTGATTCCTTGCTTGAGCTTCCTCACTTAATGTCCCAAGAGTAGCCTTGATATCTAAATTAATGACCTCAGCAAACCCTAGGTCGAATTTAATGAAGAGGGGAGTTTTGGAGAAGAAAATCGCCCTAAGTGCTCTCAAAATCGCACAAGACTGGTTTGGGATAGAAAAATTGAGCTAAAAATCGGAATTGTGGGTTCAATACCTAGTCTGGCACACGGACAATTGTGCCTAGAGGCACTCTTAATGGCACTCTCGCCAACCTTCCCCCGCTCTCGGTACACTACCAATGATTGTGACATGAGAGAGTGCCCAAGGGCACAATTGATGTCACTCTTGTACGAAATGTACTAGCGTCCCAAACCCAATATAACACCTCCAAAATTTCATTGTCTTTGTACTTTAGTTTTGAATAAATGTTTAAAATAATGGGAAGGTAATTATTTTAAACGGAATGTCGAGGAGGGGTAAAATGATAATTGACTCAAAGTTTAAGTTAATTATGGAAGTGTAACTTCAGGGTTGATTTGGTCATTAGTTGATAGTTGATCTCATATAAAAAGAAAGAGTCGGCCGAATTGAGAAGATATCTCAATTGTTGTTTTTGGAAGGCGGTTTGTAAACAGAGAAAGGAAAGAATTTGGATTGCTTTCAGTAAGAATTCCTACCTTAATTCCTGTAGTTTCCTTTCCTTAAAAGTGGAAATCATAAAATAACTCAGTATTTGGGTAGGATTCTGATTCACGTGGCGAAGAAAGTTGATTTCGAGTCTGTGTTGTTTCTATCGATCTCACAGGTGAGTTCATCTAACTATTTGAGTTAAATAAGCCAATTGTTAAACTGTTATCTATTTGCAATGATCAATAGAAGCTTATTGAAAAGTTTTGGAATGGAAATCAATTGAACTGGGTAAAATCGATGGAATCCGGAAGATGATTAATCCGAATAGTATCGGATTTCGGATGATTTCCGGATTGGGTTCCGGATACCGGATTGTACCGGATTTCGGATGGTTGTCCGGAATGTACCGGATCCGGAATATACCAGATTCCGAATGGGTCCGGAATTGAGGTTCCGGAATTGGGGTTTCCGGATTGTGATACCGGATACCGGATGGATCCGGACTTGAGAGTCCGGAATGCTTTTCCGGATTGAATTTCGGATGTGTTAACTGGTTAAGTTTTTCCCCGTGCTAAGTCGCCGTAGGGGGACATTTGAGGATAAGGATATGATAGGTTATTTAGGATTCTAAGCGTTGAGAATATGATACGAGATGTTGTGCGTTTAAGTTGTTATGCATATATGCTAGTAATTGTAATGGATCCATAGGCACTTGCATTATTTGTAACGTGGAATAGGCATAAAGTAAATTGTAATTCCCGTTGACCTGAAATAAGGAATAGGCATAAAGTAAATTGTAATTCACATTTCGTAAAGTGATGAGAAATGAGGAATAGGCATAAAGTAAATTGTAATTCCCATTTCGTATTATAATGTGAAACGTGGAATAGGCATAAAGTAAATTGTAATTCCCGTTGACCTGAAATGAGGAATAGGCATAAAGTAAATTGTAATTCTCATTTCGTAAGGTGATGAGAAATGAGGAATAAGCATAAAGTAAATTGTAATTCCCATTTCGTATTATAATGTGAAACGTGGAATAGGCATAAAGTAAATTGTAATCCCCGTTGACGTGAAATGAGGAATAGGCATAAAGTAAATTGTAATTCCCATTTCGTATTGTGATGAGAAATATAGGAATAGGCGAGAGTTAATCGTAATTCCTGATTTCTATGGGGAGGTAATAGATAGGTGTTAGGGTAGAATTTATGTTGATTTTAAGTTCAAGGGTTTGAATTGTAATTGATTAAACTTAGTCCATTGTGAACGGGTCGTGGGCTTGTTTCCACGGGCCCAGCGTATTTAAAGTGCAATTAGCTTAGAAAATTAGCTAGTTGTCTCATTTAGCTTTTCTGCTTTACACTGTAATTCTCTCTAATTCAATAGCTAAGTGGGCAGCCTTTGTGAATCATATCAACTGTTCTTATTTGCTTATTCACAAACATAATCGTTGCACGGATCTGGATTCAACAATTGGTATCAGAGCAGACAGACGGATTCGATTCAAAGTCTAATTCATTGATTTTTGGTTAGTTTGACTTTTCCACGTCTGATTTTTCTTGATTTTTCAAATCTGTGATTCTGCGTAAATTGTTCAATTTTGCTTGTTGGGTTGTGTTAGCATCATAATTATAAGTGTTTCTGCAAACTTTCACATCCAAATTCGTTCGTTTGATTGGTCAATTTCGAATAATAAGTTCAGAAACTTTTAGTTGTGTTCTTATTTAAAAATCGGATTTTTGACATCAAAAGGTGTTGTCTTTGCTCTAAAATCGATTGGATTAGTGGTGTTTTTGTGCTTGGTATTGTGTCTAATCTTTCAGGAACAATCTTGAGTAACCCTAGTCGAGAAATCGATCGAACTGATAAAACAGCCGCAGAGTCCGGATAAAACAGCCGTGTTTTCCGGACAAGTTGATAGTGTCCGGACATTTGTGTTTCCATCCGGATTCTTCCAGTTTTTCCGGACAATCAAGTTTTTCCGGGTAAGTCATTTTTCCGGGTAAGTTCTGCAATCCGGGTAAGTCACTATTCCTTATACTATCCGGGTAACATTTGTATCCGGAAACCCAGTGTTTCCGGACATATCTTATCCGGACAATCCATTGTACCCGGAAACTTCATTGTTATCCAGAAACTTAGTACATCCGGATTTCTTCACCTATCCGGACTATATCATCCGGATTCCTGGTTTTTCCGGATTCTCTATCCGGAAACCACCCGGATTCATTATCCAGGAGCTGTTTTGAACCCTCATTTTTCAGGATGGGGACATTTAAGTATTCGTGAATCTGTGCCATCCGGATTCTTTGTTTTACCCGAACACTTTGTGATTTATTGAACTGTTCTTAATTGATCTGATTCAGACACTTCCTGGTCAGACCCTTACTTGGATTCCTATCTAGTAAGATCACTCTTAGTTCATACCAGTCATAGAACCTGCGTTAGGATTCCACTCTTAGTGCCTTGCGTTAGGTTTACACTTTGAATCAATCTACACGTCTGACGATCACTCCAGTGCAACTGAAGATGTCTCCTGCTGAAGAAGACATGAAAAGGCCGTGTCAGGTATGTGAACCTATCTTTTCAGAACTTTATGATCGAGTGAAACCTCTTGCTGAATGGGTAGGTACCTTTAAGGCCACTTCTAAAGAACAACTGCTTGAGATTAGGTCTCTAACCGAAAAGCTAGATGTTCAAAAGAAAATAACTGAAAAATATAAGTCTGAAAATGCTATTTTAAAGGAGAAATGCAAAAATCTTTCTATAGCACCTAAGGACCTACGGGCCAAATTATATGAACTTCAGTCACAGTTTGATCAGTGCTTGAATGAAAAAGCAGAAATTGTTTATCAATGCTCTGCTCTTCAAATTCAGCACAAGGAGTTTGTTGAGAAAATTCTTGATCTTGAAACCAAACTCCACAAAAGGGGTCAAACTGATCAAACCATCTTTCTGAATAAACCCAAAGAGTTCACCTATTTCAACAAAGAATGGGGAATCGGATATGATAACCCACATTATTTGAAAAAGGGAAGATGGTTTACACCAACTTTGTATGATTTTGCTTGCTTTGGGTTAGATAAAAAGTATCCAGAATATGCAATCCAATGGACTGGTCCTCTTGAACCTGAAAAGGAAGAGGAAACCGAGGAATATAAGCGCACACACAAACGAGGAATACAACTTCCATTTTGTTATGAGCCTTTAAATTATTCTTATCAGAAAAATCCAAAGAAGTACCTCTCGAATGACTACTTCGACCCCTACAAGGTTGCTAAGCCCAAGGATTCCTCCCAAAAGGATGAGGACCAAGCACCAGCAACCAAGAATGAGACGGACGAGTTCAAACTCTATGTTCCCCCTCTCATCTTGGAAGCAAAGATTGTCGAGTTGGAGGAGTCATTAGAGAAAGAAAGGTCCAATTTTCAAATGGAAAAGCAAGCTTTACTTGAAAAACTTGAGAATCAACAACCGGTCAAAACCGAAGTTATGTCTGATGAAGGACAGGAGATTCTTCGGTCTGAAATCAATCGACTCACATCACAATTGTCTGCTTTGGCAACAGAAGTGATGCAAGAGAAAGTGAGTAATGGTCAGCTTCAAGAGCAGATTGACCAACTCCAAACTGAAAAGCAGATTTCACCCGAACTTTCCTCAAGTTCATCTGACACGTCTTCGTGCAAAGCTTTTATTAGCAAAACTTTTTCAACACAAGACGATTTAGATTCCCAAGATAAGAGTGTTTCACGGAACTTGAACTCTGATTTTTTCCTAGCTTCCGCACCAAGTTCCCCGACACACACGAGCACAAAGTGTTCCTCGCCTTCCTCGACCGATCCAAGTCCTGAAATTCCGGAGATAGATTTTTCAGAATACATGAACTCCGAAGGTAATTCTGATAGAGAGTTTGAGTCGTTCCCTTTCGACAAACCTCTTCCAAGTCATTCTGACTTTTTATCTCCAGTGGTTAATCGTCCGGTCAATTTTCAAAAGGGCGACTGTTCTCAATCCAAGACTCCGGCTGTGATCAAGATTCTTAAAAATGATTCAAATTCTCAAAAACAAACACAGCCGAAGCAAAAGACCGAACAACCGACCACTAAGATTCCTGTTTCCTCAAAGGTCACTGACCGCACTGTCCCTGTTGTTTCGGATAAAACCGGTCTAGCTAAACAAACAAAACCAAAGTGGCCAGCCAAGGAATCTGTCAAGGATGATGCATCAAAGTCGTTCAATAATGTCTTTCATCCTAGGATGAACAAAAACGATTGTGCCTAGAATCATAGGAATAATTTTGTTAATAGAGATGTTAATTTTCCGATGAAAATTTATTCCATTCAGCAATTGATTCAATTATCACACGATCGTTTGTGTTGTTCTAGTTGTGGTTGGAATGATTTTGATGACATTGCTAATAATGATTGGTTTGGGTCATATCAAAGGTTTAATCATACACCCAAACGCAAACCCCGTAATAACCAGCAAAGACACTATAAAAAACGGGGTTACCAATCAGCGGTTAAACCACAGCGGGAGACCAAACCTGCTCCTAGATGGGTTGCTCCTACTAAGGTTAAACCGGCACCCAGGTGGAAAGTTGCTAGAAAATCTGTTCCTCCTAAAGGTGAAATTCTGCACCGAAGAGGAAACAAGTGCCAAAACCAGTTCCCTCTAACGGGGTAATTCCTATACCTAAAGGGAAAGCTGGGACAAAGCAAGCTTCCCCAAACGGGGCCAAACCTAACCCTACCGGACCCAGGCAAATCTGGGTACCGAAGGTCCGCTAAATTTGTTTTGCAGGACGGTCATGTGTGGTCCTTAAACACTGGATGCTCCACACACATGACCGCAAGGAGGGAGCTGCTCACGATCTACAAGGAACAATATTAAGAAGACGTGAGGTTTGTCTATACATGTGCTCTAACAAGCTGCTCACATGTTTAGGGGGAGCATGATCAGCTATCAGGTATGTTATTCTACTGTTTAGGGGGAGTTTCACACACACTTTTTCCTTAAATATGTTAAAAAGTTTTTGTGTGTGTGGATACTCCCTTGTGCACTTCACACTATGCACACATTCTAAAGGGGCACATATACCCTTATGTTCATCATTTGAGGGGGAGCGACACAAATTTTTCTTTTTAAACGTCAAAAAGTTTTTTTGTGTGTCGGACTCTCCATTGCACAAGTTTGCAATATTCGAGGGGGAGCAAGGTCTTCCCCACGCTCAATTTGAGGAGGAGCAAGAGAAGGTTCATTTTACATCCAAATAGTTCCATTTTATGCAAAATCTAAAGGAACATGGAATTTTTTTTAGACTTCCAGTGTATCCGGACAGGTTTCCGGACCGAATAGATGTTGTCCGGACTCCTCTTTCATCCGGATAACCATGTTTGTCCGGTATCCCGGTTGTCCGGATACTTTGGTTATCCGGGAACTCCTGTTGTCCGGACCCCTGTTGTCCGGATACTTTGGTTTGTCCGAAAAGTTTTTTCCATCCTTTATCTGGATACCACTGCTGTGTCAATTCAGTACCTGTTTCATCAATGCCAGTCCTCAATCTGTCTCAGATTGAGCCATTTAATGCAAAGGTACGCGCTGAAACTTGTTTATCCGTCCGCTTTACTAACTTTGGGTCTTTTACAGCTATTCCATGGCGGATCAACAACCTCAACAAAATTCGAGGAAGTTTCACCCTGTTTTTCTTAAAAGTCTAATTTTTTTTTTGTTGATCACTCCCAAGTAACACTCTCTCCGAGGGGGAGCAAGTCAATCCCCATGTATGTTTTGAGGGGGAGCAGGATAATATCCGTGCTATGCATATGCCTGAAACCCTACCTATGATAGTATATGGACGAGAGTTAGGGAATCCCATGGTCCAGCCAGAGCCGGAGGGACCTTCCCCGGGACATAGAACATGTGAAAAGGAGGGTGTTAAGGTCGAACGCGAACCAAGAAAGATTGAGCTGTAAAGATAACGAGGCTCCTGAGCGAAACCAGCCACGTCATATCCGGGTTGCTACATCTGCTATCCCGTCTCATTTGTTGGGACGGGGTATTGAAGAAGCCTTCGTGGACCCAGCGGAGCAATTGCACGACCCCCTCGTCCACTCATTCGTCTCACAATAGACGGATGTTTCAATATTACACGGGGAACAAGCACAACTTCCACCGGCCTCTCATTCGGAGAGTGTCGGTGTTGAAATAAGAGACCAGCAGCCCCCGGTCTCGACTTCTTTGCGTGCACCATCGAGTCTAGAGCCTATTGTTACTGAACATTCTTCGCCTAGGACACTTGATGAGGAACAACACCAAGTCGCGGCTCTTAGTGACCCGACCGGAACGTCTATAGTGTCTCTGACTGCCGGAACACGAGGATTGGACGGAAATCCTACCACAAATAATATCACGCCAACTGTGAAGGTAGGTGGCTCTACCCCCGTGGTAGACGCCTCAACGGGTAACCTAAGTGGTCCCGGAGTTATTCACCCCGACTATGTGTCGCAAGGGTCCCTGGACAGCACCCTCAAAGCTGTCCGCGAGGCACTGGAACAGCATGTCACCGACGAGATCGCCAAAGCCATCAAAGGCAAAGCAAAGTTCGTTGAAGCCGAAACCGCACCACCACATCCACCGACATTTGTTCAACCTATCTATTCGGTGGATACCTTAAAGACAATGCTTCTGGCCCAACTGCTCCAGGAATCCGATACAACCGCCTCAACCGAAGCAGACCTGATCTCAGTTCTTCGATCCCAGGTCACTGCTCCATCTTCGTCCATCACCTCACGCCTTGACGCCATTTACTCGACCCTCAACGACTACAACAAAGCGCTTGCCACGCTGTCTAAGAGGGTCCGCTCAGTAGAAGACACTTGTAAGCGTCAAGCCGGCGGTCTCAAACGCAAGCACGATGACCAGGATGATCCTGATCACCGTGAGGGGGAGAAGCGTCTACGCCAAACCGAGACCGTCCAGATCGTGACTGCTGAAACTACAACAGTGGTTCAACAGGAACCCCCAACTGCGGCAACTTCAACAGCAACACCCGAAGCCGAGTTGCCATTAGCACAGATGGTCATCGACATGGATATTTCAGATGACGAAGCCCCAACGGTTGAAAAGCCCGAGGGTACAACACAGGAATTGGTCGCACAAGAACCATCAGACATGCCAATGCTCACCATGATTGATCATGCATGTGAAACCAACCCGGAAACCGAAGACGCATGGTACGAAAAAGCTGCCAGAGCCGTAAACTTTGAGGTAAACTTGGTGTTTCCCACTGATGAAGACGACAACGTTGATTACGACCAGTTTTTGCTTCAGAATCTCTATGGTACGCATCCCGTTCACTCGACTCAACCCGCTACGACTTCAGATCAACCCGAAAGCTCAAATGCAGAAATCCCGACATCTCCTCAGCAAACGACAGCTCCTGATCTTTCTCCCCCTCCTCAGCAACAAAACCGTTGGGAGAAGATCAAGGTCCTCATTCCTCATCTGGAGGAATCTCTGAAGAAGCTGTTTGTTCACCGAATTCGCCCGATCGAGTCGACCTTCTGTCTTGGCATCTACAGTCCTGATCCAGCACGCCAACTCCGATACGTAGAAGCCATGAAGCGGTGTCTCCCGAGAGACCAGGTACGAACTAAGCATAAAATTTCAGAGGTGCTAAAGATTCAGTCAAACAAAATTATGAAGATCGTCTTTCCCGTATTCACTGTTCGACGTGAAGACGGAAAAGAATGGATTTTTTCTGAAGCTGACTTTAAGCATCTCCATCCGTTCGACCTCCTGGTTATTCTGAGAGACCTTCGCACCAGAACCATCCGACCGCTTGCTGTAACAAAGGCACTCGAAGCGGTTCGTCGATTCCTCGTCCGTTCCATTATGATCTCTTATCTTACGGACTTTCAAATGGCAATCGAGAACCGAACGAAGAAGGTAAATCTGCTCAAACCGAATCTGAAAGCTCCTGAACTGTCAATGTATCCCGAGAATGAAATGCTGCTTCAACCGGAATTTGGGATCGTCTTCCTCAACGCTCAGAAAGAAAAGAAGTTTATGAGGTTCAGTCAGGTAGATCGATTTTGCGACGGCACACTGCTCAAAGTTCAAGACGCTCTTCGGAAGATCATCAAGCATGAATCCGAAAATCCAAAGGTATCCTATGTACCCAATATGAATGAAAGAACTGCTCAGACTGCTTTGGATATGGTTGAAGAACGTCTCGACTACCGCCGCGCCATCAGATTCTTCGAGGTTCACTTCGCGTTGCGCAAACGATACGTATTCAACTGGCAAGAGATCGAGCGCGAACTCGAACTCGAACTTCAAATCAAAGGGGGAGATTGTTAGGGTAGAATTTATGTTGATTTTAAGTTCAAGGGTTTGAATTGTAATTGATTAAACTTAGTCCATTGTGAACGGGCCGTGGGCTTGTTACCACGGGCCCAGCGTATTTAAAGTGCAATTAGCTTAGAAAATTAGCTAGTTTTCTCATTTAGCTTTTCTGCTTTACACTGTAATTCTCTCTAATTCAATAGCTAAGTGGGCAGCCTTTGTGAATCATATCAACTGTTCTTATTTGCTTATTCACAAACATAATCGTTGCACGGATCTGGATTCAACAGTAGGCATAAAGTAAATTGTAATTTCTTGGACATGAGCAATGATCTCGAATCTGTGATGATTCGTAGTAGGCTCTCGAACGTGATGACATGACTTACTGAGTGTTAGTCATATTCATGGAATCGGGTATGTTCCTGTCATCGCAAGATGAGTATGTGTACGGTAAGAATGGTGGAAAACCAGGTTTGTTTATACGCTTTGTTTACATTGGTTTCCAAAGCTTATAACGTTTTAATTTGAAAATGGATGTTCTCACTAGGCGTAAGCCTAATCGTTTCAAATTAAATTTTCTTACCAGGTTCTAGCTCGGGAAAGGATAAGCTGGGATGAGCGTCGAGAGGTTCCTGAGTTATGCTTTTGATGATATGACGGAGAAGTTAATGGAAGTATTGATGTTTTGGAGATTTTGTAGACAACCTTTATAATCTAATTGTGCACGTTATGGATGAGATTAGTAGGTTGTTTATAAAAGTTGGATGTATATACAAACCTTGTTATGACTTCTCCATTCATGTATGAAGTTTTTGGGAAATAGTTGTTGTGGACCTTGTAAAAGTAAGGTTTAAATTTGTTGCGATTTTTGGACGTTTCACCCAAAAGTCTCACCCGTTTTGACTTCATGCATGACTCAAAGACTTAAAGGTGACTTAACAATTTAATAACGAGTCAATTAACAAAGGCCAAGTGACTTAGAACCCAACAAGGTTTACCTTACTTATGGAAAATTACGGGTGTTACAATATGGCATAGAGACAATTATATAGATAATTTAGAATATAATATTGGAAACTATATTCGTTGTTCTTCCAAGCATCGACACACTTTTAAATTTCTACCATTTGAAATTTTGAATCTAGGTAGGAGCACTTTGTCCATCTCAGACCATAGGTTTTGTTGGTGCTTTATGAACTAGATGAAACAATAAGTATTCAATGAAACTATATGCTCTAAATGAAACAATAAGTATTCAATGAAACTATATGCTCTAAATGAAATAGTATGCACAATATATTGCAATGTATTTAGTTAGGTAAGCAAATATACAAGTATGGAAAGGTTGCACAATATGAATTCCTCATATAAAAGATACAAGTATTGAAAGGTTTCATATTGTGTGTGCATAATGTGCAATATGTTCCCTATCACCCATGAATTTCTCCCATTTTTTTTGAAATAAATTCTAGAAGATTTGTTAATAATTAATTTCCCTCAATAAAATCTAAAGTGTAGATGAAATAATTGAGTGGTTAGATGAGGTTTTATTGGTCGTACAAATGAAGTAGGTTGCATAATAAACCACCTTCATTTCTAAATGGCCCCGCCCAATCACGGAAGTAAGTAAATAAATCATAGTCAAAACTTACCATGAAACGATTGGGTAAACGATGATGAACCATTAGTGTCAAACGGTCCTAAGAGATCGAGCCAAGATTAAGAGAAATGGTCTTGGTTAAATGATCTTAAATGAATTTCAATTAAGAGCTAGTCCTTATTTTCTTTTAACTCAAGAACGTTCATCTGACCTAACTTTGGTGTTAAATAACCTTCCTCTTATGTAAAACAATTTGTCCCATAAAAATTTGAAAATACACTAGAGATAATTAAGAGTTAGATTTTTAAAGTCATTTTTGTAGAAGATCCGTATACGAACGAAATAGCCCCTTTGATGCCATTAGACATTTAGGGTGCGTTTGGTACGCAGACAGGACATGACAGAACAGGACGGGACAGGACAGGACAGGACAGCTATTCAGCGTTTGATAAGACATATAAGAACTGGACTGGACAGAACAGGAGCAGTTAAATTACCAATTTAACCCTAGTGATTTGTTTAGTGTTTTTGCAAAATATACATACATGATACATGTTCTGTTGGACAGTATCACATTTGCAAAATATACATACATGATTTGCACCAAAATCACATAATCACAAACAAAATTCAGCAAGAAAAAACAAAAGTGAATGGATGAAACTTATCACAAAATTGCAGGCCACAAAATCAGATAGATTTAGGTTGAAAATCAACAAGAAAAAACCAAAAAAATCATGTATTACAGATTCCAAACGCACCCTGTTCTGCGTACCAAACGCACCCTTAACGGACATAACTTGTACTCTAAGGAGGGTGTTTGGGATTGTTTTTTTTTTTTTTTGACTTATTTGCTTATTGCTTTTCCACACCACAAATAAGTCATTTCTAGTGTTTGGATTGAAAAAACAAAAAGTGCTTATGACTTTTCCACACCGCAAATAAGTTGTTTTTGATAAGTTACTCCAATCTAACTTATTTAAAACTACTTATTTAAAACCTTTTTATAAAACTATTTTTTATCACCACATAAGTTGATAAGCACTTTTAAAAATAAGCATAAGTTGTTTTAAATAAGCAATCCCAAGCACCCCTAAGGTCCAAAAATTAAAGACTATTTTGTTAAATCCATTAATTTGAACATTCACAAATTAATCTTTTAACGTTTTATCAAGTTTAAAACGAGAGACACATTATTTAAAATTTATTAAGTTAACTGTTTTTAGAATATTATATTCTTAGTTAAAAACATATTTAAGATTCTTTAACAAAATGAGCCAAGAATTAATCAGACTCAGTTATTGGAGACTATTTAACTAAATAACACATCATTTTTATAAAGTGATGTTTTCAAGATTTTAAGAAGATATACTATTTTACACTCAGGCAAGATCATCTAAAGATCATTAACTTTAAAAAGAATTATTAGAGTATTATGTTTCTAATTGAAAACCAAGCTCATTTTGCTATAATCAGATGCTAGTAAAGTCAAAAAATTGGTAATTCAGAAAAAAATATAATTTGTGTTAAAAATTAGATAGAATTAATTTTAAGTAACTACTTTTCTTTTGACATGGCAAACACGTCGTGTCAAATTCAAAGTTAAACGACGGTGCATAACCCGAACACGACTTATTTAATAAACGGGTCAGAAAACCCCGACCTGAACATGACCTGCCTAACCTGACACGACACGATTAACCCGTTTATCCTCTTAACCCATTAAACCTGCTCAACCGTTTGACCCGTTAACCCATTTAACTTGTTTAACATTTATAAAATTAAAAATCGAACATTCACAATAAAAAAATTATAAATCAAAATCTCAAATGAAAGCATTAGAAATCAAAATTTTATAGTTCAAACTTATAAGTTCTAACCAAATCCAAAGCATTAAAAACCTTAATATATAAACGGGTTATTCGGGTCATTTTCGAGTTGAAATTTTTGACCCTGACCGTACCCGTTTAATTTTCGTGTCGTGTCGTGTTAACTCGTTTACTTAAACGGGTTGAAATGTATTACTCAAACCCGTTTTTTCGTATCGAGTTAGCATGTTGAGTCGGTTTTTGCAAGGTCTACCTACCTTGTCCAAATGCATCGAAATGAGTTGTGTCCATAGTGTGTGTTTAATGATGTATTTTGATACATCATATATAATATCACAAACAATTAGATAGTATGTCACATAAACTATTAATCATATTAAGGGGTTGTTTACAAAACGTTTATTCGGGTAAGTGCTTACCAAGTCACATTAGCTTACCCAGACAAGGACCAAGAATCTTACCCAGTAAAAGCGGAAGCAAGGACCGAGAGTCGAAAGCAAGGACCGAGAGTTTTACCCGGTAAGTGAGTGTGACGTCTCTTACCATGGTTAGCACTCACCGGCTAAATTGTTGCATACGATGCCATTTTGGTGGACTAAATCCTTACCCGGGAAGTAAGCGATAGCATTGAATTTACTGGTAAGCAGTTACCCTAGTAAGTGATTAGGTAAACAACCCATAATGTAACAACCCATAATGTAACAACCCAACCAACCAACAAGCCAAAAGATCCAGTAATTAATTAAAAGAAATGCCAAAAACGCCCCACAATTGTCACACACAAACAAAATCTTTAAAATAAGATTTGGGTTCGCAGAAATAACTCTATTACAGCTGAGAAATTTCATCTATATCTATGAAAAGGGAAAGTCTTCTAGGTCTTTCTACACGCAAGCTCTAGCTCACATCTTGCCCTTGCCCTCAGCTACCTGTTTACCTGAAAAGGGTTTTACATATTTGAAAAACGAGGGTTAGACCATGAGGTCTAGTGAGATCCCTCAAGATAACAACATCACACCACACATATCAATTAAAGAGAGTTTAAATGAAATAATGAACCATTGCGCCCTTAACAGTTTAAACAAACACACGTATGCTGATGTTCCATGCTTTGGTCACGTACACACTTGTGACATCGTGTTAGGGCACACACACGCCAGTAAATATTATACGGAACCTATTCGTTTATTCCGTATGGGACACACTCCCCATATCAATCAGAATATTACCTCTTTAACATGCACAATTAAGCCAAGTAAAGACATGTGGTTCATTATACAAATGAAAAAGTAAATATATCAAGTATGCCCAAGCTTAAGTTTAGAAAGACTCACCTGATGTCCATGCTAAGCTCCTTTCTCACTCGGCTCGTTAATCCAGGACCGTACACCTACATTTCCACCCAACACGGAAGTGTTAAGTCCTCCTAATATCTCACACCGAAAGCCTCCCCTACATCTTGAACTCTCTAACATTACTCTAGCAACACACAAACCCGGACACGCAAATATCCGGATTCCAGATATCGCCATAATGACTCATTCGGATTCCGCCCCTTTATCGGGCTCATACAATCCGGCTTATCCGGATTCTCCATTTCCGGTAAGTTCCGGATCCCACACTCCCGGATAATCAATCCGGTTTCCGGGTATGTTCCGGATCCCTCTAACTCCCGGACAACACAAATTTCCGGGAAAAAAGATCGGCTTCCAGATCTTACTTGACTCCGGATAATCCCGACTTCCAGGACTCCGCCCCATCCAAAAAAGGTAACACTCTGGGCGATTCCACACACATAGGGTTTTATCGACACACCCAGTCCGACAATCCCCAACCAATAATCCTCTTAACTTCCTTCTATTTTGGGTTTCTAAGCCAAAGAAACAAGGAATCAATATTTCTGATATCAATGGAAGGTAATCCAATTTCCTTACAACATTGGAATCAATCGATTTCTCCCAGACTATCACACTTTCCTCTTTAGTCCCACACTCAAATCATTCTTATGAAGAAACACCATTGCAATATATGAAAGCATACATTTCAAGAGAGGGTGATTACCTTGAAGAAGAGGATACTCCACACACACTGGAAAATCTCGAATGCTTTGATTCCTTGATGATCCTTGCAAGAGGTTTTCGATTGATTTCTCCAGTCGCCTCCAAAATACTCACAAATGAAAATATGAGGGTTTTAGGGGTTTTAACCCTCTTTTCCTTATTTACACGAGAACCCCCAAAGCTACACTTTTCACACCTTGGCCACCTTATATACCTTATTTACCATTTAAACCCGGTTATTACCGCATCCTCCCCTAAAAAGAATTCCGTCCCCGGAATTCCACCTTCGAACAAATGAGGAAATCGGATCCTCATGTCCGATTCCACTTCCCAAGTCACTTCTTGTCCCTTGTGGAAGCGCCATTGAACTTTCACTAGCGTGATCTCTTTAGTTCTCAATTTCTGAGCTTGCGATCCACGATTGCTAACGGCTCCTCAACATAATTCCACTTTTCGTCCACGCGAATGTTTTCTAATGGTATTGCCATGCTTTCCTCGGCCAAGCACTTCCTTAGATTTGACACGTGAAAGGTCGAATAAACTCCCTGAAGTTCCTCGGGCAACTCCAGCTTATACGCCACTTCACCCACACGTTCGGTGATGGTGAACGACCTGACATACCTAGGCCTTAGCTTCCCTTTCTTACCAAAACTCACGACGCCTTTCCACGAAGATACCTTAAGCATCACTTTATCCCCCACCATGAACTCAATCGGTTTCCTTCTCTTGTTCACATACATTTTTTGGCTGTCTTGAGCCACCCTCAACTTCTCCCTAATCGCACTAACCTTATCATCGGTCAACTGCACGATTTTCGGTCCTGCCAACAGCTTCTCCCCCACTTCATTCCAACATAACGGTGTTCTACACTTACGCCCATATAATGCCTCATATGGGGTTGCCTGAAGACTGGAATGATAACTATTGTTATACGAAAACTCAATCAACGGTAAATGGGATTCCCAAGAACCATTAAAGTCGATCACACATGCACGCAACATATCTTCTAAAGTATGTATAGTTCTCTCTCTCTGCCCATCCGTCTGAGGGTGATAGGCGGTGCTCATCAAAAGTTGTGTACCTAACTCCCTTTGAAGGCTCCTCCAAAAAGACGACATGAAACGACTGTCTCGGTCAGAGACTATGGACGACGACACTCCATGTCTTGTCACTATTTCATTGACATACTGTAACATCCCGCAGAACTAAACATACATATAACATATAATTCATAACAGGGTTTCAACAAAATCATTCACATTACACATTTGGTCCCAAAGTCTGATCTAACCAATATAAATTCAGTACAAACTTGATCCCATTTAGATCTGATAATAGCTAACAACTGAAATTTAAGTACAAAAGTATCATCGACTTCATAATGATCATCATTCCACATAGCTATCCACCAAGTAATCTAATCACTTACTCTTACTGGTACCACCACCTGGAATACAGATTTTTAAAACAAAAATGAGGGTTAGACCTAAAGGTCTAGTGAGTAAATCCCTGATATTTGAAAATCATTAAATTCATTTATATAAATACACACTTCATACACAACTTAATACCAATTACAATTTACACAACATACCTGTCTCATTCCACCTTATCCCTCCACCAATGGCCAATAACAATTGGTTGCGAGCCAATTTAACACACCGGTCCAAAGCCCGGCCACGTATTATATTTTCATATAATACTCACGTAATTATAATATCTCAATATATTACAATTACTCACGTATGACATATTCATACACATTATCAAACATTTATTAATCACCTCTTGTATTCCAGAAAAATATACTTTTTAAAGTAAAACTCACCTCATGTGTTTATCACCAAAAACTCTTCCAAGATAATTCACGTATGTCGATCCTTCATAGAATCTGAAATCAGATAAAATACCAAATATCTCTTTTAACACTTAAACTTACAAAATTCACAACTCAAATCGCAACCCAAAATAACATGAAATCGCAATGAACAGTGCAAGTCGCAACCGTGATGAACAGTACAAAGTCGCAACCTCTTACTGCGACTTCACCCCGAAATCGCAACCCACTATTGCGACTCCATCCTAAGTCGCAATCAACTACTGCGATTCCAAACCCAAATCGAAATCAACTACTGCGATTCCAAACCCAAATCGCAATCAACTACTGCGATTCCAATCCAAATCGCAATCGACCATTGCGACTTCAAGCCCAAGTCGCAATCGACCATTGCGACTTCGTTGAATGTCGCAGTCCTCCATTGCGACTTCGATGAATGTCACAGTTCACTGTTTCATCCTAAAACCCAGAATTTGTACTTTTAAGCTATGCCTGTTGCTATAAAGATGCAGTTATGATTAAGACCAAATATACAACCTAACCTTAAGCTTAAACCTCCCAAAACATCCATTTTTAGCAAAACCCACTAAGAACTTTAACTAGTAGGTTCAAGAACACTTCTATGAATTAAAACACAAATGAGTAATGGATTTGTTACCTTAATAGCTTCAGTTAAATCTTTAAATCTCTGCAGTAACCTCTTGAATTCGATCCTCTTCTTCTTCCTTTAAGATTTCTCGATTTCTTTCCTTTTCTTACCAAAACGAAACACACACACACACAAAAGAACTTTGTATTTATCTAAAGAGTGTCTAAAGGTGACACCTCTTGGTGTCTATAGAGAACAGGGCGGTGGGGGTGGATAATATCTCCACTCTCACCAAACAAACCCCACACTCAAACAAATTGGCAAAACTTACCCCCAATCTTCCAAATAAAACTTAAAACTTACCCCTTAACTCCTAACTCCATAAAATACTAAATGAAGACTTATAAAATTCCAAATTTAATTTAGATAAATTACCTGGTTATTACAACATCTCCCCCTTAAAAGAATTCCGTCCCGAAATTCAGTTAAGAGAACAGATGAGGGTATTTGGTTCTCATCTCCGACTCTGATTCCCAAGTCGCATCCTGACCTCTATGATGTTTCCACTGAACCTTTACCTGCCTGATCTCTTTATTCCTCAACACTTTGACTTTATGATCAACTATAGCTTCCGGTTCCTCCACATAGTTCAACTTTTTATCCACGTGAATATCTGGTAGTGAGACTGCTTGGTCTGGTGCAACTAAACATTTCCGAAAATTCGACACATGGAACGCGTTATGAATCCTGCTCAGTTCCAACGGAAGATCCAATCTGTAAGCTACTTCACCGATCCTTTCTGTAATTTCAAATGGCCCAATATAACGCGGACTGAGTTTACCTTGCTTCCCAAAACGTATGACTCCTTTCCAAGGCGAAACTTTTAACATCACAAATTCCCCAACCTGAAATTCCAACGGTTTCCGGCGTCGATCTGCATAACTTTTCTGTCTGTCTTGAGCCGTTTTCAATCTATCCCGAATCTGAGTAATCTTATCTGCTGTTAACTGTACTATTTCTGGCCCTGCCAAATGCTTCTCCCCCACTTCATTCCATCACAAAGGCGTTCGGCATTTTCTACCATACAATACTTCAAACGGAGCCGCCTGAATGCTGGCATGATAACTGTTGTTGTAGGTGAATTCTATCAAAGGTAGATGTTTATCCCATGATCCCCCAAAATCCACTATACAAGCCCGAAGCATATCCTCTAAAGTTTGGATTGTTCTTTCACTCTGCCCGTCAGTCTGTGGATGATATGCTGTGCTCAACTTTATCTGCGTTCCCATCTCTTTTTGAAAGCTTCTCCAAAACCTAGAAGTAAAACGACTATCTCGATCGGAAATAATCGAGATTGGAACTCCATGTCGAGTTACTATTTCATTAATGTACAACTTAGCTAAACGTTCCAAAGAATCAGTTTCTTTTATCGGCAAGAAATGAGCAGACTTCGTCAACCTATCCACAATCACCCAAATAGAATCGAATCCCTTTGAAGTTCTTGGCAATTTGGTAATGAAATCAGTAGTGATCTGATCCCATTTCCACATTGGTATATCTAGTCGTTGCAACTGACCAAACGGTTTCTGATGCTCAATCTTTACTTTCTTGCAGGTAGTACAATCTTCTACATACTTAGCAATACTTCTCTTCATTCCCGGCCACCAATAGAATTGTTTCAAATCTCTATACATTTTATTCGTACCTGGATGAATAGAAAATCGAGATTGATGAGCTTCTTGTAGTACACGATCCCGTAATCCACCCAAACGAGGTACCCAAATTCTGTTTCCCATACACAACAACCCACGGTCATCTTTCCCAAGCAATGCTGATATCCCAACCAACCGTTCTGACTTCAAACTTTCCTCTTGATAAGCATCTATTTGGCATTTCAACAACTCATCAAAGATATTATGAAGAAGTTCAGCTCGTAACGATATAGCTTTTATTGTTCCGCTTCTTTCTTGACGACTTAACGCATCTGCCACCATGTTCGCTTTCCCTGGGTGATAAAGAATTTCACAATCATAATCATTTACCAATTCCAACCATCTTCTTTGTCTCATATTCAGTTCCTTTTGATCGAAAAGATGTTGGAGACTCTTGTGGTCCGTGAAAATTTGACACTTAGAACCATAAAGATAATGTCTCCAAATCTTTAAGGCAAAAACAACTGCTGCTAGTTCCATATCATGGGTAGGATATTGTCTTTCGTGATCCTTTAATTGACGCGAAGCATAGGCAATCACCTTCCCACGTTGCATGAGTACACATCCCAATCCCAACTTAGAAGCATCACTGTAGACCACAAAATCATCAGAACCTTCTGGCAATGCTAATATCGGCGCGCTGCAGAGTTTCTCTTTCAATATTCTGAATGCCTCATCTTGTTCTGCTTTCCATTCAAACTTCAAATTCTTCCGTGTCAACTTGGTCAATGGTGTCGCGATTCGGGAAAAGTCTTTTATAAATTTCCGGTAGTATCCAGCTAGACCCAGAAAACTGCGTACTTCGGTTGCTGTCTTCGGCGGTTCCCATCTTTCAATTGCTTCCACTTTTGCTGGATCAACATGTATACCCTTCTTTGAAACTACATGACCCAAAAACTGAACTTCCCGCAACCAGAATTCACATTTAGAGAACTTAGCGTACAACTTTTCTTTCTTCAATAACTCCAATATCAAACGAAGATGTTGCGCATGATCCTCTTTGGATCGGGAATAAATAAGTATATCATCAATAAACACAATGACAAATTTATCGAGATAAGGCTTACATACCCGATTCATCAAATCCATAAAAGCGGCTGGAGCGTTCGTCAATCCGAAAGGCATTACCAAAAATTCGTAGTGGCCGTATCTCGTGCGAAAAGCAGTCTTTAAAACATCCTCCTCCTTAACCTTCAACTGATGGTAGCCAGATCTGAGATCAATCTTTGAGAAGTAACAAGCTCCAACTAATTGATCAAAAAGGTCATCAATTCTTGGGAGTGGATACTTGTTCTTGATCGTGTGTTTGTTCAGCTCCCGATAATCGATACACATTCTCATTGAACCGTCTTTCTTCTTCACAAATAAAACTGGTGCACCCCATGGCGATGAGCTGGGTCTGATGAAGCCCTTATCAGATAAATCTTGAAGCTGTGACATCATTTCTTTCATTTCTGGTGGTGCTAATCTGTACGGCGCACGAGCGATGGGATTGGCTCCAGGTACCAGGTCTATTCCAAACTCTACTTGCCTAACAGGAGGAAGACTATTCAAGTCTCCAGGAAAAACTTCTGGGTATTCACTAACAATGGAAATATCTTCCAGCTTACACTTTTCAGGCCTACTATCTATCACATAGGCTAGATAACTAGAGCAACCCTTATTAACACATTTACGGGCTTTTATCATAGATATAAGACTGGACTGATGATTCTTACGATCTCCATAAATCACTACCGATCTCTTATCAAGTAAAACAACATTGATTATTTTCTTATCACAAACTATATTAGCCTGATTCTCGGCTAGCCAATCCATTCCTACTACCACGTCAAATTCAATCAAAGCTATTGGAAATAGTTGTATCGGTACTCCACACCCCTCTATGTTTATCATACAATGATCAAAAACCTCTTTAACTGCTACTTGGTTATCATTCGCAGTGTCTACTAATAAAGCGTGTTTTAACATTTTAGGCTCTAAATGCATGTGAGCAGCAAAGGAGGGAGACACAAAAGATCGGTTTGCACCGGAATCAAATAACACTTTAGCACGCGTGGAGTTTATGAAAAATGTACCTGTGACCACATCAGGAGTTTCCTCCGCCTCTTTAGCTGTCATTTGGAACGTACGACCCCTCGTTCTCGGCGGTTCTATTCTTGGAACTACTGGTCTCGTAATGGCCGGTTTCCCCGATGTACCCCCTGATTGTATTCTACCTCGCGGACAGTCGGATTGGAGGTGATCCGGAGAATTGCACAAAAAGCAAAATCGTGTTACTCGACAATCCTTTACAACATGCCCAGTTTTCCCACATTTAAAACAAACCCGTGACTCTACTTGCCAATTTCCCTGATGGTAACGATTACACCTTGGACATGGTCTTTCTGTTGGTCGAACTGACGGACGGTTGTCAAACCTCTGAAATCTAGGTTTCCTCGAATCCTGTGGTGGTCCTTCCCATTTTCTTTTCCCTAAGCTCTTATCACCAGTATCTCTTTTATTATCTCTTTCCACATTCTCGGCAGCATCCACCGCAGCTGTAAAAGTATTTGGCCCTGTGGCAGTCACCAATCTTCGAACCTCGAAATTCAACCCATAAATAAACCTCTCCATCTTCATCTTATCTGTAGCAACATAATATCCTGCAAAACGAGACTTCTCCAAAAATCGTGCAGTATAATCTCTAACCGACATTGTTGGGTC
Organism: Saussurea involucrata; assembly: GCA_033807775.1. Classification (NCBI taxonomy): domain Eukaryota; kingdom Viridiplantae; phylum Streptophyta; class Magnoliopsida; order Asterales; family Asteraceae; genus Saussurea; species Saussurea involucrata. The sequence goes on along the minus strand of CM066318.1, from coordinate 15,775,448 downwards.
TAGAAAGCCCCAATTATATAGAAAGTTTTATAAAGTCCATGTAAAGTCAATGAAAGTCAAATGTATTGTAATTAGCTTTATTAGTCTTTTGGGCTTTGGGAGTTTAATGGGAGTTAAATGGGCTTGGGCCCATGTCATGTAATTAGACACTATAAATAGGTGTCTTGGGCTTACATTGTCACGAGAGACTTTGAGAGTTATTTGATAAATCAGTATACTTTGAGAGAGTCGTATACTTTAAATTCTCATCCATTGTATTGTAAAGCATATGAATAGAGATCATTCAACAAATTGTTCTTCTTGCCTATTTCTATTCAATCTTTATATAGTATTCTTGATTGTTGCTTCAATTATGGGACTTACAATTGGTATCAGAGCCAATCAACAAACAAATTCGTCCAAGAGTGTGTTTGATCGCGTTCTTGAAGATTTCTTGATCAATTCGTCAATTGATTCCGCTGCTACTAGTAATTCTTGAATTCTTAGTAATTCTTGAATTCATTGTACATTTGTTCAAGAAATTCGATTTGTCTTTCTGTTGAATCGATTCAATTCAATTTTACAATCAAGTCATCCAAAGAATTTCTCTCTATGCTGATTAATTTTCGAAATTAAACAGAGATCACAGGTATGTTTTCAAAATTCTTGATTGGTTTCTTGATCAAAGTGATTCTATCTGCTGCATGTTGATTAGTATTCAAATTTTTTGTTGAAAAGAAGATTTCATTAATTCATGTACTCTAACTGTTTGATGAAATGCATGTGACAGATTTGATCAATTCTTGCATGTTCTAGATCTGTGTTGATTCTCATTTTTTTTATCATAATTCATAGTTGATATTTGAATTTGTCATTTCATCATGCCTGAGATTGTTGAAGTTTTTGTGAGACCTGCAAGTTCTATAACCAGTTCAGACAATTTACAAAAATTAAGTCCTGTAAAAGCAAAAGAAACAATTTCTAAACCAAAAACTGAGATTGTTCATTTTGAAAGCAAGATTGCTAATCTTGAAGCCAAATTTGAGGAAAGTGCAAAAGTTGTTGTAAATTTGCAAAAAGATAAATTCGATCTTCTAAAAGATTTCGAAAAGGCTCAAGAGAACACAAAGGTGTTAGAAAAAGAGAATGTTGATTTGAAAGAGAAAATCAATTTTGAAAGAAAGATGTTGACAGATTCTAAAAATAGAATCAAATCATGTGAAATGAAAAATTGTCAACTCTTGAAACAAATCTATGATTTTGAAGAAGTTCTTATACTTGAAAGAGAGAAATTTGAGAAAGAGAGAAGAGACTTTCAAACTGAGAGGAAAGGTTTTGAAACAAAGTCTGTTGAATTATCTCTAAAATATTCTGATTTGGAGAAAATTCTTGCAAAAGAAAGAAAAGAGTTTGAATGCAAGAAAAATGTTTTTCAAAAAGAAAAGAATGGTTTTGAGAAAAAGAAAACAGGAATGTTAAATGAGTTTTCTGTAAAAATCAATGAGTTGGAGAAAGAGTTAGAAGATGGAAGGAAAGAGACTGAAAAGAAGAAGGTAAATGGCTTTAAAGAAAAATGCTTAAAAGATGAGTTTGAGAAGGAAAAGAAAGTTTTTCATTTGGAGATAAGGAGACTTATTAAGAAATTATCTGATTTATCAACTAAAATCATGATAGAGAGGAAGTCCAAATCTGATTTGCAGTCAAGGTTTGATTTGTATGTTAAAAAGTTTAAAGAATTTGAAACGAAAGTTGTTGACAAATCAAATCATAGTTCAAAAGATCAGATTCGTTCTTCTAATCTGTTTTATGATTCTCCTATTGATAAATCTTATAATTGTTCTTTTAAAAAGATAAAAATGGAATGGAGAGTTAAAGGAACTACTTCCAAGAAAGAAGTGCGAAAATCAAAGGTTCCTAATTCAAATGTTAAGAAGAACAATACATTTCAAATAAAATCTTTTGTTATACGTGATGTGATTTATTCTGTAAATCAATTAGTCAGAATTGCACAAAAGAAACTTTGTTGTTCATATTGTGGGACTGATGACTTTGTAAACAAAAGGTACATTCAGCACTGGTTTGGTTCTTATAGAATATCTGCATATGCTACTGCACCTAACAAACCTGGACCCAAGTTCATATGGGTACCAAAGTCAACTTAATCTGTTTTGCAGGTTATTCATGTGTAGAGCTGAATGAATGATCCATACCGACACATGACTGAAAACAGATGTTGTGCTTAATTGAGAATTTTGACTTTTGGATACTTCAGTCCAAAACTCGGTATGAATGTGATTATGGATTTCTGATTCATACAGATCAATTTGTTGATTTTGAAGCATTTTTTTAAAAAAAGTTCAGTTTACTGTGGTGTAATCGAACTCGTAGTTGTGGGTGTTTTTAGTAGAAAACATTTCCAGAGAATGTGTTCAGAATCACATTTTAAGCAACCCTGCAAATTTTGGTTGAAAAATTCTGATTTTTGAGCAAGTTATGGTGATTTGAAGTTCAGAATGTTCAAAAATCACAAAATCCAAACATTTTTCTAAGGAATTTTCTCTGGATAGTTTTATCAGAATTCTGACTCTCTTACTCAGAAGTTCTGACTCTATTACTCAGAATTCTGACTCAACTAATCAGAATTCTGACTGATACTTAGAATTTTGAACAAGTTACTCAGACTTCTGACTCTACTACTTAGAATTCTGACTCTGATACTTAGAATTTTGAACAAGTTACTCAGACTTCTGACTATACTACTCAGAATTCTGACTCAACTAATCAGAATTCTGACTCTGATACTTAGAATTTTGAACAAGTTACTCAGAATTCTGACTTTTCTACTCAGAATTCTGACTCAACTACTCAAAATTTGGATTTTTGATATCTAATGAGGAATCATCGTAGATGATTACCAAAATCTCTTGATTTTGCAGGATTATCTTGATTTGAGAGGGAATATTGTCTCAAAATTTGATCTGATTGTTTCAAGATAAAGTTCAAAACCCGTGCTTCAACGTTTTAGGTTTTTGAACATATCAGTTCAAAACCCGTACTTAAATGACTATGGCTTCTGAATAATTCAGTTCAGGACCCGTACTTTAAAGACTAAGACTTCTAAACAAATCAGTTTAGAATCATACTACTCAGGTGATATCCTTAACTGTCACATCTTTCTGTTTCAAGGAACCAGTGGTGAAAGGTAACATTGCATTATGTTTTACTTCTACTGCTTTGAAAGTTTGAACCTTCACAAATTTAATTCAATGACATGGAATTCTCAATTTTCATTTAATGAATAAAATGTGTGTCAAGGGTGATTTTACAAGTGTTTTTGTATTATCTGAGCTATATTTGTTTCAACTTTCACTTCTGAAATAAATCGAAAGGTTAGCAAATCATGAATGAAATTATGCTGAATGCTCAATGTTATGAAATTTAGACTTATATAGAATATAATGCTCAAAAAGCATAATTTGTCAGAATGTTGGATGGAAACGAAAATATGGGGGAAGTACTACGTTTTAGAACCAAGTGATTGAGATGCAATATATATATATACAAAATCATTTAGTTTGAAAGTTTGTACCTGTGGCCTTTCTGGTTTGGGAGAGTAAGTCCTAAGGGGTGCTAGTCACCTAGTCCCTAAGACCAACTGGTCTGGGATCGGCTGACCCAAATCCTGCTATAGAACCAGATAGAAAGTCATGTTCTACTGGTGCAAATGGGTTTAAAATATATCGATGTGACCTTTCTGGTTTGGGAAAGTAAGTTCTAAGGGGTGTTCGACACCTAGCACCTAAGACCAACTGGTCTGGGATCGGCTGACCCAAATCCTGCTAAAGAACCAGATAGAAAGTCATGTTTAACGATGTATCTTATTCTTACTAAATTTTTTGATTAAAAGATGCCAATGTGCACAAAATTAAAAGATGCCAATGTGCACAAAATTAAAAGATGCCAATGAGCACACATCTCTTGAAACTTTGGGAAAATACAAAGTCGCAATAAACCTGTAAATTTGTGAGAATCCTGATTTTGGACAAATAGTGTGAGTAGAGCAAAGTATTCTTATATGTTTTAGAATTGCATATGCTTGAAGCTAATCATATTTCGCATGCTAAGCACACCAAATAGATTTAATAAAGAGATTGAAACTGAACATTTTTAACTTGATATGCAATGATGACTTGTATTTGAATCCAAACACATACATTTGATTTCATTTGATTGAAAAATTTGTTAAATTTCATTAAGTTGGATTTCTTTTGTAAAGTTTTCAAATGATCAAATGTTAGTAGTTATCAAGTGTATGAATCTTATTTTGAAATGAATAATTTTAATGAAATATATGCATACTTTCAGGGGGAGAAAACAAATTGCTCCAGAATTCTTATTTTGAGGGGGAACAAGGTAATTCATTAAGGAGGAGATTGTTAGTGATACTCAGAAACGCGACTGAAATTGAAGAAGTTTTTCAATGATCATGATGATCTCAAATCATAAATGAGAGGGGGAGAATGTTCATTCAATGTACAATCATTGTCATTTTGATGATCATGGTTATGATAATCAAAAGGGGGAGAAGAAAATAGAAAATGATTTGTACAGAATCAACAAAAGAGAGAAATGTTATTTTTAAGGGGGAGAAGAGGAAAAGGAAATTGATCCAGTTTATTCAGAATTCTGATCAAGTGCAATCAGTTTTGAATGACTCCTCAGAAGTTTAAGTAAGTGAACTCAGAAGTCAGATCGTGAGATGTTCAAAGGCTAATCAGAACCCTGATCCAAAGTTGTCCAGAATTCTTGACTTTATATTGATGCAGACTTGTTCAAGAGGAGTTTGCTCAGATTTTATTCAAAGCCATTCAGAAGTGTTCAAGTTTAGAATTCTGATCATGTTTATTGAGGATATTCAGAATTCAGAATTCAGAAGTTAGATCGTGAAATGTCAAAAGTTAATCAGAAATCAATGCTCAAATGATGGTTCAGAACTAAGTCTTCGAAGTTTACTCAGAATTCTGACTCCAATAGTCAGAACTTTATCGTGTGGAATTAGAATTTCAGAGTTAGAATTTTTTCAGAAGTTCCTCATGTTCAGAATTCTGATTGACTTACTCAGAATTCTGATTGGTCTACTCAGAACTTTTACTTAGTTTATTTCGGAGTAAAGGTGCAATTTCAGAAATGTTTAACAGCTTTGCGCACCTGTCGTATTTTACTCAGAACTCCCTCCTCGAATCTCCAAATTTGACGATTTCAGATGCGCTGGATTCCTAAGACACAGATGAACATTTTTCATATTTTGAGTTTGTTCTGAATCGATGTGCTTATTGGTCAGATTCTGTGTCAAAGTCAGTGTATTGCTGCTGGATCGAAGCAACGTTTTTCACGATATTTCTCCCAATTTTCAGAAAGGTGTTCTATCTTCTATTTTTTGTGGATCCAAGCTGAGTTAGTGAAGTTTGTTGTGACACTCCCTCCTATGATCTTAATGGATTAAGATCTTGAGCTTAACGATCATACAACTCGAATTTCAAGGACTAATTCTTTATTATAAACTGAGGTTGTTTCAGTCAAGCTTATTGCACATTGGATTTGATTTTAAAGTTGTAATTTGTGAAGAAGAAGAGTAAATTCTGAGGGGGAGCTTGGATAGATTTGCAAGGCGTGAAGATATGCAACACTAAAGTTTTCAAAGAAATCAAGGGGGAGATCATTTGAAGATGCTTTCTTTATAAAACTTTAGGGGGAGATTGTTGGGTCTAGAAAGCCCCAATTATATAGAAAGTTTTATAAAGTCCATGTAAAGTCAATGAAAGTCAAATGTATTGTAATTAGCTTTATTAGTCTTTTGGGCTTTGGGAGTTTAATGGGAGTTAAATGGGCTTGGGCCCATGTCATGTAATTAGACACTATAAATAGGTGTCTTGGGCTTACATTGTCACGAGAGACTTTGAGAGTTATTTGATAAATCAGTATACTTTGAGAGAGTCGTATACTTTAAATTCTCATCCATTGTATTGTAAAGCATATGAATAGAGATCATTCAACAAATTGTTCTTCTTGCCTATTTCTATTCAATCTTTATATAGTATTCTTGATTGTTGCTTCAATTATGGGACTTACAGACAGATTTCCTTGTTGTAGATTCATGAATTCTTCTTCTAACTGTCTGACAGCGGCTTGTGGACAGAAGTGTGTTGTGAAAGCTAACACGAATTCCTCCCATGAAAAAGTAGTATATACATCCGCTCCTCTCGATTCTGTATGAGCATCCCACCAATACAGAGCATCCCCTTTCAGCATCGCAGCTCCATAAAGCACTTTGTCTTCTTCAGCACATTTACACGTCTTGAAGATGGCCTCTATTTCTTTCAGCCATCTCATCGCCTTTACCGGATCCCGATCTCCTGAGTATGTAGGGGGCTTACAACTAAGAAACATTTTATAATCGCACCTTTTTACCCCTGGTAGAACAGTAGAGGTAAGTGGTATCTCCACTTCATGTTCCGGATCTGGTCTTTCAGTTTCATTAAGACGATTACGTTCGAACATGGCTTGTATGCTATCCTGTAATCTCCCCATTTCAGCAGTCAAATCATCTCGTGTAACAAACTCTGTACCATGCTGTTGTGTTCTACGTCCAACTCGGCCTCCTGTTCCCCTTCCAGTTCTACCTCTACCACGATCTCCTCCTCTTCCCCCTGTTCCTAATGGCGGATTTCCTCCACTTGAATTCCTTCCTCTTCCCTGATTCCCTTGTCTGGTGCCACTCGCCATTCTGTGGATTCAAACAAGGTTAATATACACACATAAGCACATACCCCATATAATAAGATATTCCAGTTCAAACATGTACCTGTAAGATCACAATTACACTGGCCTGGTGTAATTTAAAATTACCTTACATGATGTTCCTTCTACCTATTATACTTAATATCCCCAGGTTCTAATTTAATCGAGACATCCTACTTCACATGCAATTTAAGTCTAGGTACGGATACTAATACCTAAATCCCTTAAACTAGGGCTCTGATACCATCTGTAACATCCCGCAGAACTAAACATACATATAACATATAATTCATAACAGGGTTTCAACAAAATCATTCACATTACACATTTGGTCCCAAAGTCTGATCTAACCAATATAAATTCAGTACAAACTTGATCCCATTTAGATCTGATAATAGCTAACAACTGAAATTTAAGTACAAAAGTATCATCGACTTCATAATGATCATCATTCCACATAGCTATCCACCAAGTAATCTAATCACTTACTCTTACTGGTACCACCACCTGGAATACAGATTTTTAAAACAAAAATGAGGGTTAGACCTAAAGGTCTAGTGAGTAAATCCCTGATATTTGAAAATCATTAAATTCATTTATATAAATACACACTTCATACACAACTTAATACCAATTACAATTTACACAACATACCTGTCTCATTCCACCTTATCCCTCCACCAATGGCCAATAACAATTGGTTGCGAGCCAATTTAACACACCGGTCCAAAGCCCGGCCACGTATTATATTTTCATATAATACTCACGTAATTATAATATCTCAATATATTATAATTTCTCACGTATGACATATTCATACACATTATCAAACATTTATTAATCACCTCTTGTATTCCAGAAAAATATACTTTTTAAAGTAAAACTCACCTCGTGTGTTTATCACCAAAAACTCTTCCAAGATAATTCACGTATGTCGATCCTTCACAGAATCTGAAATTAGATAAAATACCAAATATCTCTTTTAACACTTAAACTTACAAAATTCACAACTCAAATCGCAACCCAAAATAACATGAAATCGCAATGAACAGTGCAAGTCGCAACCGTGATGAACAGTACAAAGTCGCAACCTCTTACTGCGACTTCACCCCGAAATCGCAACCCACTATTGCGACTCCATCCTAAGTCGCAATCAACTACTGCGATTCCAAACCCAAATCGCAATCAACTACTGCGATTCCAATCCAAATCGCAATCGACCATTGCGACTTCAAGCCCAAGTCGCAATCGACCATTGCGACTTCGTTGAATGTCGCAGTCCTCCATTGCGACTTCGATGAATGTCACAGTTCACTGTTTCATCCTAAAACCCAGAATTTGTACTTTTAAGCTATGCATGTTGCTATAAAGATGCAGTTATGATTAAGACCAAATATACAACCTAACCTTAAGCTTAAACCTCCCAAAACATCCATTTTTAGCAAAACCCACTAAGAACTTTAACTAGTAGGTTCAAGAACACTTCTATGAATTAAAACACAAATGAGTAATGGATTTGTTACCTTAATAGCTTCAGTTAAATCTTTAAATCTCTGCAGTAACCTCTTGAATTCGATCCTCTTCTTCTTCCTTTAAGATTTCTCGATTTCTTTCCTTTTCTTACCAAAACGAAACACACACACACACAAAAGAACTTTGTATTTATCTAAAGAGTGTCTAAAGGTGACACCTCTTGGTGTCTATAGAGAACATGGCGGTGGGGGTGGATAATATCTCCACTCTCACCAAACAAACCCCACACTCAAACAAATTGGCAAAACTTACCCCCAATCTTCCAAATAAAACTTAAAACTTACCCCTTAACTCCTAACTCCATAAAATACTAAATGAAAACTTATAAAATTCCAAATTTAATTTAGATAAATTACCTGGTTATTACACATACAGCCTCGCTAGTTTCTCTAGCGAATCATTCTCCCGGATAGGTAGAAAGTGAGCCGACTTGGTGAGACGGTCCACTATCACCCATATGGCATCATACCCCTTCGGGGTCCTTGGTAGCTTCGTGACAAAATCCATCATGATGTTGTCCCACTTCCACACCGGTATCTTTAAGGGTTGCATTTCCCTATAAGGTCTTTGATGCTCCGCCTTGACCTTCAAACATGTCATACACCGCTTAACAAAATAAGCAACGTCCTTCTTCAATCCCGGCCACCAATACATTTGCCTCAGGTCTCGGTACATCTTATTTGTTCCCGGATGTACCGAATATCGCAACTTATGCGCCTCCTCCAAAATACGTTCCCACAAATCTCCCAATATAGGAACCCACACTCGGTTCCCCAAACATTTCACACCACTACCATTACACTCCAAGGATGCCACATAACCAACGATCCTCTCAGTTTTCAATCTTTCTTCTACAAGAGCTTCATCTTGGAACTTCTTAATTTCTACTAGGAGATTAGAAGTTACATCGACTTGAAATGCCACCACTTTAGTTGGCTCTCTTCTTTCCTTCTGACTCAAAGCGTCGTCCACGACGTTTGCTTTACCCGGATGGTAAAGGATCTCACAATCATAATCACTTAGCAATTCCACCCAACGCCGCTGCCTCATATTCAGCTCCTTCTGATCGAATAAGTGCTTGAGGCTTTTATGATCGGAGTAGATTTGACACTTAACTCCATATCTTTAGAGCAAAAACCACCGTCGCTAACTCCATATCATGAGTAGGGTAGTTCTTCCCGTGCTTCTTCAACTGACGGGATGCATAAGCAATCAACTTCCTACCCTGCATCAATATGCACCCTAGCCCCAACTTGGATGCATCGATGTAGATTACAAATCCTTCTGTCCAACTAGGCAAAGATAAAATCAGAGCGCTACTCATCTTGTCTTTCAACTTACTGAATGTTGCTTCCCGAGCCTCCGTCCACTCGAACTTAGCACTCTTCTGGGTCAAAGCGGTTAAAGGCATAGCTATTCGAGAAAAGTCCTGAATGAACTTTCGACACTAGCCCACTAAGCCAAGGAAACTCCTCACCTCAAATGGTGATCTCGGTGGCTCCCATCCTCTAATGGCCTCCACCTTGGCCGGGTCCACCTTGATACCTTATCCCGACACCACATGCCCCAAAAATTGGACTTCCCTAAGCCAAAACTCACACTTGGAGAAGTTAGCAAACAAATTATGTCGCTGCAACAGATCCAACACTAAACGAAGATGCTCTTCGTGCTCACTCTGAGATCGAGAATAGATGAGGATGTCATCTATGAACACAATCACACACTTGTCTAACAGCGCACTGCACACTCGATTCATCAAGTCCATGAATACCGTCGGAGCATGAGTCAGTCCAATGATCATGACTAGAAACTCGTAATGTCCGTATTTCGTGCGAAAAGCCGTCTTAGGCACACCTTCTTCCCTCACCTTCAGCTGTTGATATTTGGACCTCAAATCTATCTTCGAGAAGAAGCTCACCCCTTGCAACTGATCAAACAAATCGTCGATCCTCGGAAGCGTGTACTTATTCTTGACGGTCACCTTTTTAAGCTTGCGGTAATCTATGCACATCCGCATAGACCCATCTTTCTTCTTGAAAAAAGTACCGGCGCTCCCCAGGGTGATGAACTAAGGCGTATAAATCCCTTGTCCAGCAACTCCTGCAACTGCGTCATCATTTCCTTCATCTCCTCCAGTTCCAACCGGTAAGGAGCACGTGTTATTGGTGCCGCTCCAGGCATCATATCAATCTTAAGCTCGACTTGACGATCCGGGGGTAAACCCATCAAGTCATCCGGAAATACCTTCGAAAACTCACTCACCACAAGAAAATCCTCTAATCCCTTCTTCCCTTTCTTAGCGTCTAACACATACGCTAGAAACCCCTGACACCCCTTCTCTAAACCATGCCTCGCCTTCATCACCGAGATAAGGTAGGACTTGCGCTCACGTCTATCCCCATAGATTACCACCTCAGACTCATAGGCAACGTGGTGTGAATCATCTTCTTATTGCAGACGATGCTAGCATTATTACTATCCAACCAATCCATCCCCACAATAATGTCAAACTCTCCCATACCCATTGGGTACAACTGCAAGGGAAAAGAGTGACCCTCTACTTCAATACTACACCCCTCGTACACCTCCTCCACCAACACCCGACTATCATCTGCAATCTCTACTTCAAACCCACACTCTAACCGCTTGGGCTTAACATACAGACATCGAGCAAAGTTCGGCGATACAAACGAACGGTTTCACCCGAGTCAAATAACACTTTAACAAATTTTGAATTAACAAGAAAGGTACCTGTCACCACATCCGATACATCAACCGCCTCCTCTGCGGACATATAAAAATCTCTAGCTTTCGCTCAAGCTGGTTCCACCTTCCTTTCTCCACCCCTTCCTCCTTGACTTTCACCAAAACCACCCGAAGACCCCTTTCTCAATTGCGGGCAATCAGGCTTAATATGATCTGGTGAACCACACAGATAACAAGCCCTCGGATTAGGACAGTCTCGTGCTATGTGCCTCACTTTTCCACACTTGAAACAACCATCAGGTTCAAAAGAACACCCTGCGCGATGCACTCTGTTGCATTTACCACACTGTCGCTTACCAAACCTCGGTCCCACCTGCAGCTCGGGTTTAGAGACCTTAGGCTTTTTCACATCCCGCACAGGTCCTTCCCACTTTCTCTTATCCACATTTCTTTCGAACATTTTCCGATTCTTCTCCTTCTCAGTTTATCCACCACATCGACCGCCACCTGAAAGGTCACGGGGCCACGGTTTTGCACAAGCTCCCTCATGCTGCTCTTCAGCCCCCAGATATACCTCTCAATACGCCTTTCCTCACTAGGCACGTATACCTCTGCAAAATGTTCCTTCTCGATGAACTTAGAGGTGTACTCCTACACTGTCATCGACCCTTGTTCAAGCCCCAAAAACTCCTCTTCCAACTTCTTCACTGCCACCAACGGGCAAATCTGAGCCTTGAACCTCTTAGTGGACGTCTCCCAAGTAGTCGTCTTTACTACCTCTGAACCCTTACCACCTATCTCGACATCCCACCAGAAGATGGCATTTGCCTTCAGCATATAGCAAACAATACCTTATCTCCCTCAGCACACTTACTCGTGTCGAAATCCAGTTCCATCTCACAAATCCATCTCAGAGCCAAGAACGGGTCACGCTCCCCTCTGAAAGATGGAGGCTTGCACAACGCGAAAGTTTTAAAAGTGCACCCTTTCACTGCCTTTGATTCACCAGCCACAAATGGGGTAAACTGTGAGTGATCTCCCACTTCAGTTGGAGGCAAGCTAGACGCTTCAGTTCTCGTCTCATTTCCACTCTTGGTCTGCCCGTCCGATGCAGACCCATCCGATGATTCAACATCGCCTATAGTGTCTCTTGCAGTTTGCCCATCTCAGCAGTGAACTTTTCTTCTGTCACAAATGCTTGATTACGATTTCGCCTCATACTTTTTGACTGACTTCCTCCTCCCACAGAAGCAGTACTCTTGTGTTGGGACGGCTCACGCACCTCAGGTACCCCTACACTCTTAGCCCGATGGGTAGTCGGCGCCTTCTTCCTACCTCGGGTCACACACCAGTTTCTTCTGCCTAGGTGGCAGCTCGTCGGGTACCCTTCTCCGTCCCCTTCCATGACCTCCGCCCCTCCCACGGGTGGCCACCTGCCTCGGAGGATCCACTGGTCCATCCTCCAGATTTTCTTCCACGCGGATCTCTCTCCCAACCGGTACTGTACCCACGATTGACACATACCTACTTCTCAAAATCCTTTCTGACATTCTTGGTTACTGAAATATCACACATCTAAACAGCTTAAAGCAATAGTCCCAAAATAACAAGGTAAAATAAACACATACATGTACTTGTAAATCTGTGGTTACACTGGCCAGGTGTAACTTCGAACTTACCTTAAATGACAGTTTTGACTACCCTATTATTTGTGTCCCTAAGGAGGTCTTCCTAGGCCTTTCTATTTTTCTCAGTTGTACTTCCTAACTCCACAGTTTAAGTTTAGGCCCGTCCGGTCACCTAAATCTCTTAAACTAGCGCTCTGATACCAACTGTAACAACCCAACCAACCAACAAGCCAAAAGATCCAGTAATTAATTAAAAGAAATGCCAAAACGGCCACACAATTGTCACACACAATCAAAATCTTTAAAATAAGATTTGGGTTCGTGCAAATAACCCTATTACAGCCGAGAAATTTCATCTATATCTATGAAAAGGGAAAGTTTTCTAGATCTTTCTAGACGCAAGCTCTAGCTCACATCTTGCCCTTGCCCTTGCCCTCAGCTACCTGTTTACCTGAAAAGGGTTTTACATATTTGAAAAGAAAGGGTTAGACCATGAGGTATAGTGAGATCCCTCAAGATAACAACATCACACCACACATATCAATTAAAGAGATTTAAATGAAATAACGAACCATTACGCCCTTAACAGTTTAAACAAACACATGTATGCTGATGTTCCATGCTTTGGTCACGTACACACTTGTGACATCGTGTTAGGGCACACACACGCCAGTAAATATTATACGGAACCTATTCGTTTATTCCGTATGGGACACACTCCCCATATCAATCATAATATTACCTCTTTAACATGCACAATTAAGCCAAGTAAAGATATGTGGTTCAATATACAAATGAAAAAGTAAATATATCAAGTATGCCCAAACTTAAGTTTAGAAAGACTCACCTGATGTCCATGCTAAGCTCCTTTCTCACTCGGCTCCTTAATCCAGGACCGTACACCTACATTTCCACCCAACACAAAAGTGTTAAGTCCTCCTAATATCTCACACCAAGCCTCCACTACATCCTGAACTCTCTATCATTACTCTAGCAACACACATACCCGAACACGCAAATATTCGGATTCCATATATCGACATACTATCTCATCCGGATTCCGCCCCTTTATCGGGCTCATACAATCCGGCTTATCCGGATTCTCCATTTTCGGTAAGTTCCGGATCCCACACTCCCTGACAATCAATCCGGTTATTTTTCGGGTATGTTCCGGATCCCGCTAACTCCCGGACAACACAAAATTTTGGGAAAAACGTCTGGCTTCCAGATCTGGCTCTAACATTACTCTAGCAACACACAGACCCGAACACGCAAATATTTGGATTCCGGATATCGCCATACTGACTCATCCGGATTCCGCCCCTTTATCAGGCTCATACAACCCGACTTTTTCGGATTCTCCATTTCCGGTAAGTTCCGGATCCCACACTCCCGGACAATCAATCCGGTTATTTCCGGGTATGCTCCGGATCCCGCTAACTCCCGGACAACACAAATTTCCGGGAAAAAAGTTCGGCTTCAGGATCTTGCTCGACTCCGGATAATCCCGACTTCCGGGACTCCGCCTCATCAAGAAAAGGTAACACTCTGGGCGATTCCGCACACATTGGGTCTTATCGACCCACTTAGTCCGGCAATCCCCAACCAAAAATCCTCTTAACTTCCTTCTATTTTGGGTTTCTAAGCCAAAGAAACAAGGAATCAATATTTCTGATATCAATGGAAGGTAAGCCAATTTCCTTACAACATTGTAATCAATCGATTTCTCTCAGACTATCATACTTTCCTCTTTAGTCTCACACTTAAGGCATTCTTATGAAGAAACACCATTGAAATATATGAAAGCATACATTTCAAGATAGGATGTTTACCTTGAAGAAGAGGATACTCCACACACACTGGAAAATCTCAAATGCTTTGATTCCTTGATGATCCTTGCAAGAGGTTTCCGATTGATTTCTCTAGCCGCCTCCAAAATACTCACCAAATGAAAATGTGAGGGTTTCAGGGGTTTTAACCCTATTTTTCTTTTTTACACAAGAACTCTCAAAGTTACACTTTTCACACCTTGGCCACCTTCTATACCTTATTTACCATTTGTTAGATATAGTAAGGTTTGACTTAACTTTCTTAGTACTAGTTTTAGTATTACCTTTTTAGGCTTCTTAATGTTTTATATATAGATTGTAATCTCCTTTTGAAATAAGATGAATAGATTACCAGATTTCAGAAACAACATGGTATCAGAGCTAATGGAACCCTAGCCGTCGTCGCCGGAACCTTAGCCGCCGTCGCCGGAACCCTAGCCGCCGTCGCCGGAACCCTAGCCGCCGTCGCCGGAACCCTAGCCGTCGTCGCCGGAATATGCCGAAACCCTAGCCGTCGTCTCCTGCCGTCGTTGCCGTCGACTGAACTCGTCTAAACCCTAGCCGTCGTCTCCTGCCGTCGCCTGAACTCGCCTAAACCTAGCTGCCGCCGGAAAATGCTAAACCCTAGCCGCCGCCAGAAAGTTGTATGATTCTAGTCGCCGTCTTCCTTGCCTGAAAGCGTCGTCGCCGCTGGACTTATTGTCCAGATCTGCGGCTGTTTAGCGCCACCACGTCCTTCCAGACCTGCTGCCGCCCTCTGCCGCCGTCGTCGTCGCCGGCACGCCTCCCTGAATTTCCAGAATCAAGTTGGGGCTGTTGTCTCATTTTTTGCACTCCACAGTGGTAACTACTCTTGTTTGTTTCATTATTTTCCATCCTGTTTCTTTTTCCAGAACTATACAAAGGCTCCTGCCTTTTTTATACACCCTAAGGAAACCAGGGAACTCATTACCAGCCTTTCTTTTTTTATAAAAGCTAAACATCAGCAATGGCACCCACAGAACCCACAACCAAAACACAAGGTTTGACCTCTAGTGATTTCTCCATCCCGGGTATAATTAATTTTTCTGTCGTGTTAAAGATTCCAATTAAACTTAACTCTACGAATTGGGCTCAATGGAGTTTGTTTGTCCAAACCGGTCTTGAAAGTTTGGACAAAGATGATCATTTAATCAAGGACCCTCCAGATCCGGGTCCAAAATCCCGGGAATGGAAACTCAACGATAGTGGTATCCGAATGGCCTTATGGAATGCGATGGAACCACAAGTCCTTAGCATTGCTCAAAACTATCCTACCACAAAGAAGATGTGGATCCACTTGGAGTCTTCCTTCTCGGCCAAAGAATCTTTGTCTCACACGTACTCTGTGTTCGGTTCCTACTTCAGATGCGAACAAGGCGACTCCGATCTCACTGAGTACTATACTAGACTATCGAAGCTATCAGAAGAGCTTCGGGTTCTTTTCCCTGTCACTCCGGATGTTAAAGTTCAGGAGGAGCGGCTAGCAAAAATAGACGTGATGACTTTTATTTAAGGATTGTCGGCCAAATATTCCAGTGCACGTCCTCTTCTACTGAGTCACTCGGCATCTCAGTCATTGGCATCGACGTATCATCTTGCTCGTGAAATGTACTCAAGTCATACTCCATCACAACCATCCGGAACTGATATATCAGCTTTTGCCTCTTCGAGTACCAGAAATATTGGAAAGGAAGGATATAAGAAGAAGATCCAATGCTTTTATTGTAAGGAATTTGGGCATACCAAATATAATTGCCCGAATCGTCCTACTTCTGGTCCTGGATCTCAACCGCCACCTCGTCCATTTCGAGCTCAGGTAGCATCTGCAGATAATACCACCCCCACTCACACTTTCCATGATGAAGATGTCTCTCGATTCCAACGTGGTTCTCCTAGCCAGGTTCCCTCTATTCCTCGTGCGCACACAGCACAATCAGGTATAACTTCTGCCCGTTTTTCAGCATGTTCACCATCATGGATTATTGATTCAGGAGCTACAGATCATATGACTGGGAACAAAGACCTTATATCCAATCTCAATACTGATATAGCCCAACCTCCGGTTCGACTTGCTAATGGATCTACGTGTCCAATTATGGGCATAGGATCCACTAGCAACTTGTCGAAACTAAACCTATCATTTGTTCTTTATGTTCCCACCTTTCCAGATAGTCTAATTTCTGTTAGCCAAACTACAAAAATGCTTAATTGTTCAGTAACATTTTTTCCAACACATTGTGTCTTTCAGGAATTGGGGACGAACCAGCTGATTGGCACAAGTTTTGAATCTCAAGGTCTCTATCGTCTATCTGGGTTGCGATCTGCAGCAGCACATCTTTGTGATTCTAGTATCAGGGAGACTCACTATCGGCTAGGCCACCCTTCTTTGTCTGTTCTGAAACAATTGAGACCGGATTTGTCGTTTGTTAAAGAGTTCGTTTGTGAATCATGTCAGTTGGGTAAACATACCCGTTGTCCTTATCCCCCTAGAGAGTCTAGTAGTGTTACCACTTTATTTCAGTTAATTCACTCGGATGTATGGGGACCTTGTCCCATAACTTCTACCAATGGATTTAAATATTTTGTTACGTTTGTTGATGACTTTTCTCGTGCGACATAGGTTTATTTGTTAAAGTCACGTAATGAGATATTTTCTGTCTTTTGTGAATTCTATGCATATGTCAAAACCCAATTTGATGTCTCCATTAAAACTTTGAGGTCTGATAATGCAAAAGAATATTTCTCCTCTGATTTTACATGTTACTTATCTGAGCATGGTATTATACATGAATCATCATGTGCCTATACACCTCAACAAAATGGCATTGCTGAACGCAAGAACCGCCATTTGTTGGATGTGGCTCGCACTATGATGATTCATTATAATGTTCCACAAAGTTTCTGGGGTGATGCGGTTCTTACAGCTAATTATCTAATTAACCGCATGCCCTCTTCCGTCCTCAAAGGAAAGACACCCTTCTCTATCCTATTTCCAAAAGGCACTCCTTTCCCTCTAGCTCCTAAAATCTTCGGTTGTGTTTCTTATGTTCATGATCATCGTCCGGGACATAATAAACTTGCAGCTCGTGCTATCAAGTGCATGTTCCTTGGGTATTCTCGTGTTCAAAAAGGCTATCGTTGTTATAGTCCCAACCTGCGTAGGTATTTTACTTCTGCTGATGTCACATTCCATGAGTCGAGTCCCTTCTATGGTAAACCTATCAACAACGCCTCCGAGTCAACCAATCTTGTTTCTGATTCCTCTGATTCTTTTGATCTTCAAGTCCTACAGTCTCCAGTAATGACACCGGATGTTATTCCAACAGTCCAAACTGATACTCGTTTCACAAATGTGTATGCTCGACAGCGCCAACGACAAGTGTCTGAGACCCAAGAGTGTCTACCTGTGCATGATGTTCCTGGTACGTCTCCCGTTCCACCACCTGATACACGCCTATCATCGCCTCCTGATATTTCCCCCGACCCGGTCTTTGATATCCCCGTACCATTACATACCGAACCTTATGACCCGCCTGGTGCTCCTCTCCCGGATATTCCAATTTCCTTCCAAAAAGGCACACGAACTCGCACCCGATATCCCATTCATGATTACCTTGCCTACTCTCACCTTTCTTCAGAGTCGTGTGCCTACACCACAGCCATTGATCGCCATATTGTTCCCAGAAATGTGACTGAGGCCCTCAATCACCCAGGATGGTTTAAGGCAATGCAGGAAGAGATGGATGCCTTACAAAAGAATCATACTTGGGACTTGGAACAACTTCCTCATGGAAAGCGTAAAGTCGGTTGTAAGTGGGTTTTCACAGTGAAAGTTAATCCTGATGGTTCACTCCATCGTCTGAAAGCCCGATTAGTTGCCAAGGGTTATTCTCAAGCCCATGGGGTTGATTATGACGAGACTTTTTCCCCCGTGGCTAAAATGCCCTATGTTCGCATTTGTATCGCTTTAGCTGCCATCAATCATTGGCCTCTTCATCAGTTGGATGTCAAGAACGCATTTCTTAATGGCATTCTTGAGGAGGAGGTGTACATGGAACAACCACCTGGGTTTGTTATTGAGGAGGAGGTTACAAAGGTATGTCGCTTGCGACGTTCATTGTATGGTCTTAAACAATCTCCTAGAGCATGGTTCGGCCGTTTTTCAGATGTTCTCCAGGAGTTCGGTATGACTCGTAGTTCTCAGGATTATTCTGTGTTTTTTAGACACCATGACGATCGACGTATCATACTGGTGGTCTATGTAGATGACATTATCATCACTGGGGATGATAGCACCGGCAATTCAGAACTAAAGGAGTTTCTACAGACTCAATTTCAAGTTACTGATCTTGGACGACTTCGTTACTTCCTTGGGATAGAAGTATCTCGATCTCCACAAGGGATTCTTCTGTCTCAACGGAAATATGTTGTTGATATACTTACTGAGTGTGGTCTATTGGGATGTAAACCGGTGGACAGTCCGATGCTCGCTACAGGAAAGCTTCGTCCGAATGATGGAAGTCCTATGAAGGATCCAGAGAGGTACAGGAGACTGGTTGGAAAATTAAACTATTTGACAGTTACTCGACCAGATATTTCATTTCCGGTTAGTGTCTTGAGTCAGTTCATGTCTGCTCCTTATACGGGTCATTGGGATGCCGCACTTCGCATCTTGAGGTATCTCAAGGCCACACCAGGCTTAGGGATACTCTATTCAGATCAAGGTCATTGTCGAGTGGGTGCTTTCACTGAAGAAGGGGATGGTAGAATATCTGGTTTTTCAGATGCAGATTGGGCTGGATGTCCTATTTCCAGGAGATCAACTACAGGATACTGTGTATTTGTCGGAGGAAATCTAGTTTCTTGGAAAAGCAAGAAGCAACATACTGTTTCCCGATCAAGTGCTGAGTCAGAATACAGGGCCATGGCAGATGTGTCATGCGAAATGACGTGGGTAAGGAGACTCCTAAGAGAGCTTGGAGTAATTACAGACGGCTTAATGAGATTGTATTGTGATAACCAGTCAGCCATTCACATTGCCAAGAATAAAGTATTCCATGAAAGGACCAAACACATTGAAGTTGATTGTCATCTCATTAGAGACCGTGTTGTGGGAACACGGACAGACCCTCCATCGATCCAACCAGTACACATCAAGACCGAACACCAGCTTGCAGACATTCTCACGAAGCCATTGCGGAAAACTCAAATAGACTTTATTTGTAACAAGTTGGGCATGATTAACATTTTCGCTCCAACTTGAGGAGGAGTGTTAGATATAGTAAGGTTTGACTTAACTTTCTTAGTACTAGTTTTAGTATTACCTTTTTAGGCTTCTTAATGTTTTATATATAGATTGTAATCTCCTTTTGAAATAAGATGAATAGATTACCAGATTTCAGAAACAACACCATTTAAACCCGGTTATTACACATAAGTATGATGTACGTTATATGTTTACAATACAATAAAATCCACTTTATAGAACATCAAATATGTATAAATGTCCTAATAGACTGCTTTAGAAGACTAATATATATATGTATATATATTACTAATCAATTGTGCGTCTTTATAATAAGTTGATACAACGTTTTTGGCGGCATAACAAGTTTTTAGTCACTTTTATTTCAAAAGTGTCATATTAATTTTTTTATATGACACACTTAAAACGTGTTCTATAAACACATATTTTTATAGGACATTTGTTTTTATAAGATACGTTTTCAAATAATGTCATAAAGAGACTAATAAAAACCTGTTATGCTATAAAGAAGTATCTTACCACGTATTACAACACATTTACATATGAAACACACAATTATTTGGTCATATATATTTGAGTCCGATAAAATAGTTTATTATAAATTTAAATATATCTGACGTCATATTAAAGGGGTGTTTTGGATTGATTATTTAAAACAAATTATGCTTTTTTGGTAAAAATTAACGTTTATCAGCTTATGTGGTGTCAAACCAAAGTTTTATAAAAAATGTTTGAATTAGTTTATGGCGGTACCAAAACATAATAAGATGATAAATTGTTTTTTAAAGGGGTGTCTGAGATTGCTTATCCATATAAAATGACCAAATAACTGATAAGTTGTTTCAAATAAGTTAATAACTTATAAGAGAGTAACTTATTAAAAATTCCTTATTACCGGTGTCACCGGTATAAACATTTTTTTCCATCCAAACACTAAAACTTCTTATTATCGATACCCTCACAAATATAAGTTAATAGCCACTTTAAATAATTAATCTCGAACACCTTCTAAATCGATCTTGTTATAGAATCGTATATTTTTAGACGTAAACCAGAAAGTTAAATATTTAAAATGTCCACGTTTAAAATTTAAATATAAAACCTTAAAAGTTATATTATATCATTATACAAAATAAAATAACACAAGTAAATACGTTATATGTTTTTAACGGTCTTTGTTTCTTTTCTAAGAATTCAACAGATTATGTCTTTATAACTACAATTTTACGACAAAGACTTAGGTTGTTGACTTAATTATTTAGGGACATAATTTATTAAAAATATACAACGATCTAAATCCAACTCATTAAATTAAATATATAACTATAGAGATATAGATGTGAGTTCATACGAGAACACTAACTATTTAAGAAAACAAGAAAACAACTGCTATGTGCAAAATCATATATGATTCACGTACAAAATCATATATGATTACGCGACTTTTCCCGCCAGTTTAAGTCGCGGCCAAAATCGTGCATGTCCAATTTTTGCAGTTAATGTAAAATCACATGTGATTTTACACATAATTTGTTGTTTTGTTAAATAGTTAACGTTTTCGTTTAAACATTCCTCTAGAGATGTATTCATTAAAAAACAACTACAATAACAAGTTCCATTGAATTTTCAAAACGAAAAACACAAAACACTAAAAATACTTAACCACAAAGGATAAAACATTTAATTTACTCAAAATAGAAACATTTAGTAGGTAAGTAACGTTCATTCTGTGAAACACGTCAATCACGTTGGAGGTTAGGTGAATAAGGTTTATCGCGCGAAACACGTGATTTGTGAGATTCTCCTTTTTGTTTTCCTTTTTCTAATAGAAACTTTAAAACTTTTTGAGGAAAAAATATAAAATATTACAAATATAATCAATTAAATATTATATATATATATATATAGAGAGGAAAATTCAAATAAAAATTCATTTTTAATTGTGCACATGAGGACGGATTTATGCCCTTTCATCTCTATTGATCCAATGACTCATATTAAATAAAATTTTTAATTGAAATTATTATTTAAGATGATTAGAGGTAAAAATGGAAGATAATTTAAACTCACGCTTACCATGTTTGACTTTTTATTTTCTTTTTTAATTAAAAACTTTCACCACCTAAAAGTTTAAAATAAATTATCTTAAAAATTACTAATATTTTAATCAAACAAGTTACATAAAAAAAACGAGAATTATGTGCTCTTCGATATGACAAACATCTCGATATAGTTTTTTTGTTGTTGTTTTAACCGTTTTTACGTGAAATATCATATATGTGTTATATTCATTATGAATATTTATGTACGCTCAAGTGTTTACAACTTCTCGACACCGTAAGTCGGTAACTCGACATCACCTTCTACAACACTTTCTTCAACGTCCTAAGGCCTCGTGTTATTCATTACCGTAACCCAACACTCATCGAGATGAATCGGGAACCTATCGAGTTTTGATTGTGAACCGAAGAACAAAAGAGAGTGTGTCACATCTCCACACCTTCACGGGTCACTCATGTATTATTCTTCATGAATAATGTATCATTCAGTATGAATAATACATCATTCAGGGTGAATAATACACGATTCATGAATTCGTATATTATTCATCCTGAATGTTATATAATTCATCCCGAATATTGTATTATTCATCCTGAATATTGTATTATTTATCATGAATAGTGAATGAACGTTCCCCTTTGGTATTCATACCGAATGTGGACACCTGAAGATGTGCATACATATTCATAAAGAATAAAACCAAGTTCCGGTTGTGAATCGGAAAACAAAAGAGAGTGCTCATGTGTTCACACCTTCACGGGTCATTCATATATTATTCATCATGAATAATGTATCATTTGGGATGAATAATACAACATTCAAGGTGATTAATACACGATTCATGTTCAATAATACATGAATCAGGAATTCGTGTATTATTCATCGTGAATGTTGTGTTATTCATTATGATTAGTGAATGAGCGTTTCCCTTTGTTATTCATACTGAATATGGACACCAAGTAACGTGCATACATATTCATACTGAATATAACACATACATAACATTTCACGTAAAAACGGTTAAAATGAAGTGTTGGTCCCGAAGGGTTATACAAGTTTGTAGAAGGGGGGGTTGAATACAAACACACAGATTTTACTTTTCTAAATTGTTTATTTGATAAATCATTAACAATTTACAGCTTGTTGCGGAAACAAGATTAAGGATAAATCCTAAATCTAAACAAGTTGGAACACTAAGTTTCTTGCACTAAGAAGGAGAAGGAAATTACTAATAATAACCTATCTCAAGATAAGAAGGATGAACTTGTGCAGAGTTAGCAAGTTACTTCAAAATGAAGTGAGTTCTTCCTCTTATATACTGCATGCATTTAATGCATTGCAGTTTATACTTTACACGTGGCAGCAGCTGATTGGTTGCATGTCATTGACCTTTGTTGACAACCTTAGTAGCCTCATGTTTGAACAGTGTAGTATCAGAGTGGTTGTACGATTTCAGACAATAAGGAGGTTCTATACTGACATATCGTACGGAGTCGTGCAAGGGTGGATGAGACAAAAAGTACTTTGTACGGAAGACTTCATGATCAGCTTTTCGATGATTCAGCGATCTATCATTCTTTATCAGCGAATGATAGAGTTCAGCGATAGCTGAAGTCTTGTACTTGATACTTCACGTTGAGTGGACAAATCTGAGTCTTCGCTGATCCGCATCAGTTCATTAGAAGACTTGTCGCTGGTTCTTGAGCTTGATCTTCGACTTCAGCATAGAACCTATGTTGACGTGAAACTTGTCTTCAGGGATCATAAGTAAACAACTAACTTATCAGCGATCACCAAGTACTGAACAGACTCAGAGTATTATGGTGAACAGTTTCGTTGAATGTTTAATCTAAAGGGCGAGAGTTCCTATCAGCGGTACTGGAAGATCTTAGTACTTATCAGCGATAGTGAAACTCTGATACATATTGTTTACTTACAATTTTCACTAAGTATATAAGAGAGGGTCATTATCAAATCACTGAGGGTTTGGATCAACAATCTCCCCCTATTTGATTATGACATAGCAACAGAGAAAATTGCTATTTAATGAAAACATAAGGATAAAAAGAACTCATAAAATATTTGTCCCTTTTACTGTTTTCTGGGATCTTTTCTGTACTGATGGAGTAAAGTACGTTCGCTGAAATTTTTCTTTAAACTTTGTAAAGATTACAGAGGGAAGTGGAAAAATTACAAGTACAGCGAATAAAATTACAAGTACAAAAGATGTAGATAGATAAGGATAGAAAGAATTTCAAGGCGATCCTATCCGTCAAAAGGTTCTTCCTTAATGAGTTGTTCGTCAAGGGTCATTGATGTGGCAATCATCCAATCAGGGACATCTACTCCTTGATTCTTTTTCTTCAGAGCTTCTTCAAAAATCATGGGCTTCAGGTGTCTAGCTTTGATGTCGCGTCTGACTTCACACCAGTATAAGAGATCTCTGAGTTGTTCGATGGGAGCGAGGTGGAGCTCAGAGATACGTTGAAAGTGATGGTTTCCATCGTAGTCTAGAAAGAATATACCATATGTGTCACTTACAACTGTGCCAGGAATGAAAGTTTCTCCAGGTGGTAGGGAGGTGTCAAGCGCTGAGAGATCAGCATCAGGGCCAAGAACTTCAGCACGAGAGAAACCAATACCTGTTTCATTCCGTATAGGAGGACCTGAATCAGAGACTTTCTTTTTCTTAGCAGAGACTTTTCTTTGTTGAGGAAGAGTAGGAGGAATATTGTAACGACCCGGTTTCCAAAACATACAACAAATAACATACATTGCATAACTTCATTACATTCATAAGAAAAGATACATCACAAACCAAGTACGGTCTCAAAAGTCTTGACATTACAAAATATATAAAAGCTTCCTAATCAACAATCATCAAAAGCTTCCTACACTTCATCCTCTCCTGCCGATCCTTAACCTGGAAAACATATTTTTGAAAACAAAATGAGGGTTAGACCAAACGGGTCTAGTGAGTTAATCCCGGTCCTTTCCAAAATCATTATAAAACCTTTCGTGTAAATCCTTTGGTAATTCTTTCGTAAAATATAAACATACCACACGTATTTAAATACCAATCCAGACTCGTGCATCGTGTACATCTCATTCATCTTATTCCTCCACAAATGGCCATATTAGTTGGTAGCAAGCCAACTAATAAATCAACAACCGGTCCGCTCACCGGAACCCGGCTACCTGTCGGTCCGCACACCGGAACCCGACTACTCACCGGTCCGCACACCGGAACCCGGCTACACACCGGTCCGCACACCGGAACCCGGCAACAAGTGCACTAGTGTAGTGCAAAGCTTATATAAATACAATATATATCTCATTGCATCATATTGTCATTTATATACACATAATCATATTCCTACCACATAATCATCTCATATATATATTTATACACATATGTATTCCAGTTCAAAACGTTTTACATCAAAACTCACCTTGAATGCTTAAAATACGCTTCCAAGCCTTTCTTCGAGCTATCCGATCCTTTATCCAAATACCTCAGAATCTGAAACCATTTACATACAAGTATCTCCTTACCAACTTATGTATAAGACTTACTAGCAGGTTATGGACTCTAGATACATCTACATAACTTTTATCCTCAAAATTACCCAAACAGCCAAGTTATCCGGACAACCCAAACAACCCGGACAACACCACCTTTTCCGGATAACATGACTTTTCCGGACAACCTCAGTAATCCGGACAGCAAGACTAATCCGGACAACACGAGGAATCCGGATGCCATCCGGACTCTAAATCATCCGGAAACCATCAATCCAATCGTCCGGACTCTATCAACAACTTACCCGGACACCACCCAACAGAACTATCCGGACACATTCATATCATCCGGACACCTCTGTCGGTTTGGTACTTTTTACCCAGAAAACCGACTAAAATTCATACCAGTTCGATTCTATTGATTCTAATCCGACAGAAACCATTTACCAACCACTACAAACATAAATTGCAAAGAAAACATACCTTAATCTCTTCCAAGTACACCAAATGATGTCCTATTGCTTTCTTTTCTTCCTTTTCTTCTTTTCTCTCAAAACACACACACACTAAAAATCTGATTTTGTGAAATATCTAAACACTAAAGAGATAATATCTAACTCAATTTTCCTTTTAGCCCTTAAACTATTCAACAATAACCCAAACACCCTTAACTTATAAACTTATCCAAACTTTCCCTAAATAGAAACTTTAAAGTTAAATAAACTTAACGGCATTATATTTTTAACTAACGGATTTACCCGGGGTATTACAAATATCCACATCAGAAGAAAGCAGGTCGATCTGTTTGTTTAAGATCTTCTCGACATGGCTTTTGAACTTTGAGCGCGATCCCTGAATGGCTAATTTTGTTTCTAACCATTCAGAGAGACCAAACTTTTCTAAGGTAGCAGCATAGAAAGTTTGCTTGGTTTTGTCATCTCTGTAGACATCCACTTCAACAACAGGAACGTCGGCGTACAGTTTTCCTCTGATGTTTGCTTTGAGGATTTTGGATGGTCTAGATCGATAGGTCAGCATTTGTTTAGTCCATTCCAAGGTCGTGTCAGAGACCTTAGTCTTTTCTCTAACGATCTTTTGAGCATCATCCCATAGCTGACATTGAACATCAATGGGAACTCTTTTCAGCTTGGGGTCTTTTATTGATCGTTGAGTAAGCTTGATGGCGTATTCTCTATCTTTTTCTTCAGCTTCCTTTCTTTGAGCGATTAAGCGTTCAGCTCTGAGGTGTTCCTTGTATTCCTTTTGCGAAACTCTGAACTTTGGAGGAACGGAAGGAAGTTGATCACGCTTCAGAATGATTCGCTGATCTTCAAGTCTCTTGATCATTGCATCTCTCTTTTCTTGATCCTCTTCACTTAGCTTTTGAGGAGCCAAGGAAGGTCTGTTTTTGTGAGAGAGAGTCTGTTCTTCAGGTTCATCAGTCTCAGGGATCAAGTCCAAGACTGGGATTATTTCTTCAGCGTTGAGAGCTAGGATTGTTGTTGAAGTCGCAGCTATAGGAACTTCAGCGATATCCTCAAACAGGGGAGAGGACTAGCTGAAACGCAGCGATCTTACAAGTAAGAACAGAGATGGAAAGAATGGGATTGTGTATAGAGGTTTGCGGAGGTAGAGAACTGATAAAGTGTATAGAGGAGGGATGTTGTGTAGGATTAATGTACCTGACAAACCGGCTTGTTAAGCAAGATCATCAGATTTTCATCTTCAGCGACACCTTTTCCTTTGCTTTTGTCAGCTTCAGATGCTGATGGCTTTGTCTTTGTCCGCTCCCCTGAAGGTTCATTTATCAGAATCCCTTTAAGAGTTTTAGTTCTCTGAGAAGGCTTGACGATAAAAGAATCATCATCATCGTCATCTTCGTCATCATCATTCTTTGGAGAAGAGGATGGTTCAGCATCAGATAAATCGATGGCTTCTTCATCTTTAGCTTCAGACTCAGTTTCTTCAGCTTCTTCTTCGAGTTGCTCCCCCTCAGATACAGAGGCGAGCTTCTCGGTTCCCTCAGGGTTTTCATCTCCCTGAGGTCCAGCGGGTGCTTCAGCTTCAATTGTCTTCTCACCCTCTTTAGTGAAGGTGAGGTCTTCAGTCGTCTCTCCCCTGATAGATTCATCATGGGAAAGGTCTTCAGCACTCTTAGAGAGGTCTTCAGCGCTCTTCTCCCCCTCTTTATCATGATGACTGGGGGAGGAATGAGAAGATTCAGCAGCTCGTGTGGTTTCCCTGTCTTCTTGGCCAGGGATCCTTATATACATTTCAATCGCTGATAATCTGTTTTCCATGTCAGAAATACCAGGATTGATCTTCATGAGTTCAGCACGATCCGCCGTAGTAAAAGATGGAGGTGCAGGGGCGGTCGTGTTGGTCAGAATCTGCTTCAACAAGTTCTGAATTGAAGAGATGTCATTCTTCATCGTGTTGACATCAGTCTTCACAGAACTCATATCAGTTTGGTAGTCTGTGTAGATGTCAGCGAGAACATTGGCAAAAGTTGCTCAGAGATTGATCAACCTTCTCCATGTCAGCTTTGGAGGCATTCTTTCCGACTTCGGTTGTAAGTTTTAAGAGATTTTCTCCAGCGGTTGTTACAGCTGAAGAGTTGCCGGAAAGAGTAGACGTGAGACCAGTCAGCGTTGTCTCTACTGTCTTCAGAGACGTGTTGATGTCTCTCAAATTAGGACCTGTAACATATAAAAACTTGTGAACAGAGGAAAGCTCAGAAGTTTGGGGTTTAGTAACAGTGTATAGGGATTTGTGAGTACCTGCAGGAGGATTGGTGAATTCATCAAAATCACGGGTTCCTGAGTAAAGTTCCATATCGTCAGCGAGAGTACGTGGACGTATGGACAGCTCTGCAGGTCCTACTTCCGTCGTTCCTTTAGTTCCTGGAGGAATGACAGGTGCAACTGTGATAACTGGAGTGGGGTCCAAATGAGTGGAGGGAGAAGCAAAGGATAAGAATGGAGGTTGGTTACTGAGTTCAGCGTTGGAATCGCTGAGAATCACTTCATCAGTCTTTTGAGAGACTGAGGGAGGTTGGGTAGTTTCCAAGTTTGTAACCTCAACGTTTGGAGATGCTGAGGTCGGGATTAAAGGGATGGCTTGTTCAGCTGTGGCAGAGCGTACCACTGAACTTTCCTTCAGCTCAACAGGAGGAGCTGAGGAGTTTTTAGCAGGAGATTGCTTGGGTTGCTCCTTGGTCTTCTTAGTTCTTTTGGAACTAAGGTGGGTTTCAGAATGTTTCCTTTTAAGAGGAATGGAGGTAGCAGCTGGGGTATCAGCGGTGGGTTTGTCCGCTGAAGGAGCTGCAGAAGTAGAAGAAGTAGTAGGGTTAAGAAGAGTCAAGAGTGTAGAAAGACGTACCTCATTCGCCACTGGTTTGAAGTCGAGTATTTTAGGGCCGACCTGAGAGAGTTTTAGGTCACCCTCTTCTGGGTAGCTGTCTTTCAGGCCTCTTTGGAAAATAGCGCTGATGAACCGAGGATATGGAACCCATGGAGGTCTGTCAGCGACGGTGTCCACTCTGAGAACCAGGTCATCATAGATAATCGATGCCCAGTCTATGTTGAGACCTTTCAGCAAAGCATATCCCATTGCTTGCTGAGGCTTAGCGGCTTGGTCAGAGGAGCCGCTCTTGGCAGTCATGCAGCTGATCAAATGGGCGAAGATGAAATTCATCTCGCTGGGCATTTTCGATTTCTTGATAATCGTCAGCTTCTTCTCGGGATTCATGTCTCTGCCGATTTCCCATACATAGCCCATTGCGTCGAAAAATGCAATGATGGCTTCCCTGTCTGAGTTTTTCTTGGGGTCAGGGAGGGGAACAAAGGGTTTTTCCTTGGTGGCGATGGGAAGGCTGAGAGCTTTGCGAATTATGGTAGGGGTAATCTTCATGGTGCCATATTCGATATCGCAGAGGATGCAATCGATTGTTTTGGAGGGGTCTTTGGCTGAGGGTAGCTGAGAGTGTCTGGCTGAGTACCAGAATTGTTAGAGAAAAAGCTGATGTGCAGGAGGTGTTATGGTCAGGGCTGTGGAGATGCATCAATTCTTTAGGAAGTTCACAGCATCAGCTAGATGTGTGACTTGCTTTCGAGGAGGAAACTCGAGAAGCGCATAGAGGTTGTTCACCTTAGTCCAATCCAGTTTGTCAAGGGCAAATTTGACTTGAGGAGCCTTGAAGATGTCCATTTCCTCAGCAGTGTCATCAGCAGAAGTGTTTTCAGCGTTGGTGTTCTTGGGAATGTCAGAAGATGCCATTCTCTGTATTATCAGTTCAACCAAAGGATTAACAAATAAGAATAATCTTAATGTGGAAAGAAATTTTCCAATAAGATGGTTCGAATTTTGTCCATTTCATTCAGACAAAATGTCTTAATGAAGATTAAGTTTTTTTTTTATTTAAAAAAAGAACGAAATTTCAAACCCAAATAAAAATCTTGTTTTCCAATTTCGTTTGAAGATAGGGATTCTGGAAAAACGAATGTGTGAAGAACAAGTTTAAGATTTTCGCATTTAAACTTGAAGAACAACCATGAAATGGTTGTGTTCATAAAATCATGGAAGAAAATGATTTTATTTTTAAGAAGTTCTTTTGTTTGATCTTGTTAAAACAAAGAGAAGATCAGAAACAAGTTATTTGCATTTGGTAAATAATAAGAACATATTAACCTTTGATGTTTGAAGAAGATGAACAGTTGTTCTTGAAAAATCGAGAGCCAAATGCAACAGTGAATTATTTCTTTGCTTGGAGGAGAAGTTCGCGTAAGAGAAAAATATAAACGAGGAATTTGTTTATATAGAGAGATTTTAGAAAGAGAAAATCTTGAGCGGGAAAATATTTTCATCATGACACGGACACGTGTTTGCATTTGATTGGCAAGTAAACGAAACGTCCAAACGTGTGTCAGAAAGAAGAACGTGTCTGGGTTTATCCGTTGTAATGACGTCACAACTGTCCTTTCATATTCTTGGTTGTCTCTGAGGTTTTGAAAAACTCAGGGACACTTTAAAAAAAAACGAAGCACTGAATAGAAATATCAGTTAGTTTTAAGAAGTTTCAAAGTATCGCTGATAAGGAAGAGATATTCAGCGATGAGATTTGTTTTGAAATCTTCCATTTACATGCGATTTGTCAGTGAGAAAAACATACCTTGATATCAGCGAATCAGGATAGAGAGAAGGATAGAATGGGTTATACAAGTTGATTTTATCCTATCGCTGATCAAATGTGAACTGCTGAAGATTTTATCCTTCAAAGTTCAGCATTCCAAGCTCGCTGATGAGAAAGTTGAATCTTGTCTCATCAAGAGGTTTGGTGAACAGATCAGCTAACTGATAATCAGTTGGGATAAAGTGAAGTTCTATATCACCATTCATCACATGATCTCTGATAAAGTGATACCTGATTTCGATGTGTTTTGTCTTTGAGTGTAGCACTGGATTATTAGCTATAGCGATGGCACTTGTGCTGTCGCAATAGATTGGAATATTTGAGAGTTGAAGGTCATAGTCCAGTAGTTGGTTTCTCATCCACAAGACCTGAGAACAACAGCTTCCAGTGGCTACATACTCAGCTTCAGCTGTGGAAGTGGACACTGAGTTTTGCTTTTTACTTGTCCAACTTACCAGCTTTCCACCCAGGAGCTGACATCCTCCTGTGGTGCTTTTCCTATCCATTCTGCAACCTGCAAAATCACTATCTGAATAGGCGATTAAATCGAATCCTGAGTCTTTGTGTAAT
This sequence comes from Saussurea involucrata, assembly GCA_033807775.1. Lineage (NCBI taxonomy): Eukaryota > Viridiplantae > Streptophyta > Magnoliopsida > Asterales > Asteraceae > Saussurea > Saussurea involucrata. The sequence goes on along the minus strand of CM066318.1, from coordinate 15,744,344 downwards.
AACCAGGTATTTTATCTGATTTAAATTTGAAAATTTTATAAGTCTTTATTTTAGTATTTTATGGAGTTAGGAGTTAAGGGATAAGTTTTAAATTTTTATAGAAGTTTAGGGGTATGTTTTGCCAATTGGGAGAAGTTTAGGGTTTGTTTGGACATTTTTGCCAAACATCACCCACCACCGCCATTTTCCAGCTTAGAGGCTGGAGGTGTCATCTTCTTGACACTAGAAGAAACTATCTAAGTGTGTGTGTGTGGGAGTTCGGTTTAGAGAGAAAGAGAGAGGGAAATTGAAGAAATTAAGAAAAGAAAGAAGGAAAGCTTAGAATTTGCTGCTGGAGTTGCTAAATACAACTGAAGGAATCAAGGTAATAATTCTGCACAATCCATATTTTATGTGTTTAGTTCTAAAAAGCTTTGCTATAAGTTTTAGAAGTGAGTTTTTGTTAAAAATGGATGTTTTGGGAAATCTAAGCTTAAAGTTAGGTTATGTTCATAGTCTTAAACATATCTGCACCTTTGCAGCAGCATGCATAGATTAAAAGTATGATTTATGGGTTTTTAGGATGAACAGTGAACTGAGACATTCAACGAAGTCGCAATGGTTGATTGCGATATTCAATGAAGTCGCAATGGTTGATTGTGATTTGACTTTGAAGTCGCAATGGTCTATTGCGGCTTGGTTTGGAATCGCAGTAGTTAATTGCGATTTGGGTTTGAAATCGCAATAGGTGATTGCGACTTGGGGTTGGAATCGCAATAGTGGGTTGCGATTTGGGGATGAAGTCGCAGTAGTTGATTGCGACTTAGCACTATGCAATGCGATTCTAATTTACTTTTAGGAGGTTGCGATTTGAGTCGAGGATTTCATAAGTTTAGTTTTAAAAAGAGATATTTGGTTTTTTGTGTGATTTCAGATTCTGTGAAGGATTGTCATACGTGATAATTAACTTGGAAGGACTTTGGTGATAAACAAAACAGGTGAGTTTTACTTTAAAGTATTTTTACTGGAATACATTATGTGAATAACAAATACTTGATAAATTGTATGAATATGTCATACGTGGGTAATTATAATATATTGAGATATTATAATTACGTGAGTATTATATGAGAATATAATACGTGGCCGGGCTTTGGACCGGTGTGTTAAAATTGGCTCGCAACCAATATAGTTGGCCATTGGTCGAGGGATAAGGTGGGATGAGACAGGTATGATGCATCAATCTTGACTGGTATTAAATTACGTGTGATGTATGTGTATTTATATAAAGAGTATTTTATATAAATGAATTTTTAATGATTTCCAAATGTCAGGGAGTTGCTCACTAGACCCTTAGGTCTAACCCTCATTTTCTGTTTTAAAAATATGTATTCCAGGTGGTGATTCCAGTAAGACCAAGTGATCTGAAAACTTGATGGGTAGCTTTTGGGAAGATAATTATTATGAAATTGTGGATGCTCTTGTACTTACAACTAGGTTTTAATTATTATGTTGTAAATTTAAATAGGATCAAGTTGTACTGAATTTCTTATTATGTTCAGACTTTAGTTGGGACCAAATGTGAAATATGAAGTACTTTTGTTGAAAACATGTTATGAATTATATGTTATATGTATGTTTGGATTTATGGGATGTTACAGATGGTATCAGAGCCATAGTTTAGGGGATTTAGGTATTAGTATCTGTACCTAGACTTAAACTGCATGTGAAGTAGGATGTCCCTAATATTTTAGAACCTGGGGATGCTAAGTATAAGAGGTAGAAGGAACATCATGTAAGGTAATTTCAAATTACACCAGGCCAGTGTAATTATGATCTTACAGGTACATGTTTGAACTGGAATACCTTGTTATATGGGGTACGTGCTTATGTGTATATTAACTTTGTTTGAATCTACAGAATGGCAAGTGGCACTAGACAAAGGAATCAAAGAGGAGGAAGGAATTCGGGTGGAGAGAATCCACCAATAGGAACAGGGGGAAGAGGAGGAGATCGTGGTGGAGGCAGAATCTATAGGGGAACTCGGGGCCGAACTGGGGGAAGTACACAACCGTATGGTACAGAGTTTGTTACACGGGATGATTTGACTGCGGAAATGGGGAGATTCATAACCCACAGTCATCTTTCCCAAGCAATGCTGACATTCCCACTAACCTTTCTGATTTCAAACTTTCTTCCCGATAAGCATCTATTTGGCACTTCAATAATTCTTCAAAGATATTAGGAAGAAGTTCAGCTCGTAGCGATATCGCTTTTATCGTTCCACTTCTTTCTTGACGACTTAGCGCATCTGCCACCACGTTCGCCTTCCCGGGGTGATAAAGGATTTCACAATCATAGTCATTTACTAATTCTAACCATCTTCTTTGCCTCATATTCAGTTCCTTCTGATCGAAAAGATGCTGGAGACTCTTATGGTCAGTGAAAATTTGGCATTTAGAACCATAAAGATAATGTCTCCAAATCTTCAATGCGAAGACAACTGCTGCAAGCTCCATATCATGAGTAGGATATTGTCTTTCGTGATCCTTTAATTGACGAGAAGCATAGGCAATCACCTTTCCACGTTGCATAAGTACACATCCCAATCCCAGCTTAGAAGCATCACTGTATACCACAAAATCATCGGAATCTTCTGGCAATGCTAATATCGGCGCACTGCAGAGTTTCTCCTTCAATATTCTGAATGCCTCATCCTGTTCTGCTTTCCATTCAAACTTTAGATTCTTCCGAGTTAGCTTAGTCAATGGCGTCGCAATTCGAGAAAAGTCTTTTATAAATTTCCGATAGTATCCGGTGTATGGGAAACAGAATTTGGGTACCTCGTTTGGGTGGATTACGTGATCGTGTACTACAAGAAGCTCATCAATCTTGATTTTCTATTCATCCAGGTACAAATAAAATGTATAGAGATTTGAAACAATTCTATTGGTGGCCGGGAATGAAGAGAAGTGTTGCTAAGTATGTGGAAGATTGTAATACCTACAAGAAAGTAAAGATTGAACATCAGAAGCCGTTTGGTCAGTTACAACGACTGGATATACCAATGTGGAAATGGGATCAGATCACTACTGATTTTATTACCAAGTTGCCTAGAACTTCAAAGGGATTCGATTCTATTTGGGTGATTGTGGATAGATTGACGAAGTCTGCTCATTTCTTGCCGATAAAAGAAACTGATTCCTTGGAACGTTTGGCCAAATTGTACATTAATGAAATAGTAACTCGACATGGAGTTCCAATCTCGATTATTTCTGATTGAGATAGTCGTTTTACTTCCAGATTCTGGAGAAGCTTTCAAAAAGAGATGGGAACGAAGATAAAGTTGAGTACATCATATCATCCTCAGACTGATGGACAGAGTGAAAGAACAATCCAGACTTTAGAAGATATGCTTCGGGCTTGTATAGTTGATTTTGGAGGATCGTGGGATAAACATTTGCCTTTGATAGAATTTGCCTACAACAACAGTTATCATTCCAGCATTCAAGCGGCACCATTTGAAGTATTGTATGGTAGAAAATGATGAACGCCTCTGTGTTGGAATGAAGTGGGGGAGAAACAATTAGAATGGCCAGAAATAGTACAGTTAACAGCGGATAAGATTACTCAGATTCGGGACAGATTAAAAGTGGCTCAAGATAGACAGAAAAGTTATGCAGATCGACGCCGGAAACTGTTAGAATTCCAGGTTGGAGAGTTTGTAATGTTGAAAGTCTCACCTTGGAAAGGGGTCATTCGATTTGGGAAGCAAGGTAAACTTAGTCCAAGGTATATCGGGCCGTTTGCAATTACGGAGAGGATCAGCGAAGTAGCGTATAGATTGGATCTTCCGCTGGAATTAAGCAGGATTCACAACGCATTTCATGTATCAAATTTTCGAAAGTGTTTGGTTACACCAGATCAGGCAGTCTCTCTACCAGATATCCAGGTTGACGAAAGGTTGAACTATGTCGAGGAACCGAAAGCTATAGTTGATCACAAAATCAAAGTATTGAGGAACAAAGAGATCAGACAAGTAAAGGTTCAATGGAAACATCATAGAGGTCAGGATGCGACGTGGGAATCCGAGTCGGAGATGAGAGCCAGATACCCTCATCTGTTCGCTTAATCGAATTTCGGGACGGAATTCTTTTAAGGGGGAGATGTTGTAATAACCAGGTATTTTATCTGATTTAAATTTGAAAATTTTATAAGTCTTTATTTTAGTATTTTATGGAGTTAGGAGTTAAGGGATAAGTTTTAAATTTTTATAGAAGTTTAGGGGTATGTTTTGCCAATTGGGAGAAGTTTAGGGTTTGCCCACCACCGCCATTTTCCAGCTTAGAGGCTGGAGGTGTCATCTTCTTGACACTAGAAGAAACTATCTAAGTGTGTGTGTGTGTGGGAGTTCGGTTTAGAGAGAAAGAGAGAGGGAAATTGAAGAAATTAAGAAAAGAAAGAAGGAAAGCTTAGAATTTGCTGCTGGAGTTGCTAAATACAACTGAAGGAATCAAGGTAATAATTCTGCACAATCCATATTTTATGTGTTTAGTTCTAAAAAGCTTTGCTATAAGTTTTAGAAGTGGGTTTTTGTTAAAAATGGATGTTTTGGGAAATCTAAGCTTAAGGTTAGGTTATGTTCATAGTCTTAAACATATCTGCACCTTTGCAGCAACATGCATAGATTAAAAGTATGATTTCTGGGTTTTTAGGATGAACAGTAAACTGAGACATTCAACGAAGTCGCAATGGTTGATTGCGATATTCAATGAAGTCGCAATGGTTGATTGCGATTTGACTTTGAAGTCGCAATGGTCTATTGCGACTTGGTTTGGAATCGCAGTAGTTAATTGCGATTTGGGTTTGAAATCGCAATAGGTGATTGCGACTTGGGGTTGGAATCGCAATAGTGGGTTGCGATTTGGGGATGAAGTCGCAGTAGTTGATTGCGACTTAGCACTATGCAATGCGATTCTAATTTACTTTTAGGAGGTTGCGATTTGAGTCGAGGATTTCATAAGTTTAGTTTTAGAAAGAGATATTTGGTTTTTTGGGTGATTTCAGATTCTGTGAAGGATTGTCATACGTGATAATTAACTTGGAAGGACTTTGGTGATAAACAAAACAGGTGAGTTTTACTTTAAAGTATTTTTACTGGAATACATTATGTGAATAACTAATACTTGATAAATTGTATGAATATGTCATACGTGGGTAATTATAATATATTGAGATATTATAATTACGTGAGTCTTATATGAGAATATAATACGTGGCCGGGCTTTGGACCGGTGTGTTAAAATTGGCTCGCAACCAATATAGTTGGCCATTGGTGGAGGGATAAGGTGGGATGAGACAGGTATGATGCATCAATCTTGACTGGTATTAAATTACGTGTGATGTATGTGTATTTATATAAAGAGTATTTTATATAAATGAATTTTTAATGATTTCCAAATGTCAGGGAGTTGCTCACTAGACCCTTAGGTCTAACCCTCATTTTCTGTTTTAAAAATATGTATTCCAGGTGGTGATTCCAGTAAGACCAAGTGATCTGAAAACTTGATGGGTAGCTTTTGGGAAGATAATTATTATGAAATTGTGGATGCTCTTGTACTTACAACAAGGTTTTAATTATTATGTTGTAAATTTAAATAGGATCAAGTTGTACTGAATTTCTTATTATGTTCAGACTTTAGTTGGGACCAAATGTGAAATATGAAGTACTTTTGTTGAAAACATGTTATGAATTATCTTCAGCATATCTTTAACATACTTTCCCTGATTAATGAAAGTTCCTTTTTCATTTTGTTTTATCTGTAGACCAAGAAAATATGTTAGTTCACCCATCATGCTCATTTTATACTCTTCTTTCATTCTATCAGCAAAACGAGTACAGAGATCAGGGTTAGTCGAGCCAAATATAATATCATCAACATATATTTGAACAAGAATGATATGACCTTTTACTTTCCTGAAAAATAGAGTTTTGTCTATTTTGCCTCGCTCAAATTTTTCAATATGGAGATAAGTAGAAAGAGTGTCATACCATGCACGTGGAGCTTGCTTTAAGCCATAAAGTGCCTTATCCAGTTTATAAACATAACCTGGATGCTTAGGATCTGAGAATCCTGGAGGTTGTTCCACATAGACTTCTTCATTCAGCTTTCCATTTAGAAATGCTGACTTAACATCCATCTGATATACTTTGAAGTCTTTGTGTACAACGTATGCTAAGAATAGACGAATAGATTCTAATCTTGCTAATGGAGCAAATGTTTCGTCATAATCTATGTCTTCCTCTTGTCTGTATCCCTGAGCAACAAGACGAGCCTTGTTTCGGGTTACAGTTCCATGTTCGTCCATCTTGTTTCGATAGACCCATTTAGTGCCTATCACTGTTTTGTCAGTTGGTCTTCGAACAAGTTTCCAAACTTTGTTTCTTTCGAATTCTGTCAGCTCTTCTTGCAAGGCGCTGACCCAGTTTGGATCTTTGAGGGCATCATCTACTTTCTTTGGTTCAGTTAGTGAAATAAAATTTACAAATAAACAAATATTACCTGCACTTCGTCGAGTCTGAATACCAGCGTTTGGATCACCAAGAATTTGATCAATTGGGTGATTTATAGTCCATCGTTGAGCCGGAGCGTGAGACGCTGACTCAACCTGAACTGGAGGAGCTGAAGATGAAGCTTCAGCGACGTCTGGAGTATCAGCCAAGAGAGGAATGGATGCAGTTGTCATTATATTCACTGATTGCTGAGAAGTGGATGGAATATCTGATATATTGGTTTCAGAAGCAGGTATAGTGTTTATAGGAACAGTTGAGACCCATGATGTTTCAGCTTCACTATTATGCATATTTGGAATGATAGTTGGACCATCATCTTCAACTGTGTGAGCACGAGGAGTGGGAATTTCTTCTGAATCACCAAGATGAGAAAACATCCATTGATTCAGTTCTTCAGTATCAGCGGACGGTTTAGAGTTCGCTGAACGGGACTCGTCAAACGTGACGTGAATTGTTTCTTCAACAGTTTGTCTTCTTCGATTAAAGACTCTGAAGGCTTTGGAAACTGAGGAGTATCCAAGAAAGATCCCATCATCAGCCTTAGGATCAAACTTTCCAAGGGCATCTCTGTTGTTCAGTATAAAAACTGACATCCAAAGATGTGAAGAAAGATGATTGAAGGCTTTCTCCCATGAAATAGTTCATAGGCTGTTTTATTGAATCTTTTGACTATCAGCGACCCGTTTTGCGTAAAACAAGCAGTGTTGACAGCTTCTGCCCAAAACTGAGTAGGCAGGTGAGAATCGCTGAGCATTGAACGTGCAGCTTCAATAATTGTTCTATTTCTTCTTTCAGCGACTCCATTTTGTTGTGGTGTTCTCACTGAAGAAAAGTTGTGAGAAATACCCTTGCTCTCAAAGAAGGAATCAATAGAACTGTTTTTGAATTCAGTCCCATGATCACTCCTTATTGAGCGAACGGTCAAATTGTTCAGGGTTTCCATCTTCCGAACAAAGGTGATGAGTTCTTCAGGGGTGTCACTCTTGGAACGGAGAAACATAACCCATGTATAACGAGAGAATTCATCAACTATGACCAGTGTATATTTCTTTCCAGCGATGGATTGTTTGTTAACAGGGCCAAACAAATCCATATGGAGTAGTTGTAGAGGAGATGACACTGAGGAGACTTGCTTTGATTTAAAGCTTGCTTTGGTCTGCTTCCCTTTTTCACATGCTGAACATAAGGACTCTTTGGTATATGAGTGTTGAGGTAGACCAGTAACTAACTCTTTTGAAGAAAGAGAGTTCAGTGTCTTGAAATTCAGATGAGAGAGCCTCTTATGCCATAGCCAGTTGACATCAGATGAGGCTTTTGAGAAAAAACAGGAGTTCTCAGTGGTTGTTGAGTCCATGTTTATTACATAAACATTTTCCAAACGATAACCGCTGAGAGCTATCTTCTCCTTTTTGTCAGTGACAAAGCAGGATTCCTTGGTAAAGATTACTTTGTTATCCTTGTCGCAAAGCTGACTGATGCTTAACAGGTTATGCTTCAGCTCTTCAACATATGCGACTCTTCTGAAGGTGGTTGTACCATTAGAGAGTACACCAAACCCTCGGGTATGTCCTTTTCCATTTCCACCGAAAGTCACAGAGGGACCCTTCTCTTCCTTGTATTCAGCGAGCAGGCTTTTCTTTCCAGTCATGTGTCTAGAGCATCCGCTATCGAGATACCAGATACCCTTCTAAACCTGCATCACAAAGGAAGATTAGTTTTTCTTAGGTACCCACTTAACCATGTGTACACGTTTGTCAGTGGAAGCAGTTGGAATGGAAGGTTCAGCAATCTTCGCAGCATTTGAAGATTCAGCTTTGTCAGTCTTCACTTTGGTTAATTTCTTAACCTCAGTGGTCTTCTTTGCCTTGGGGGCAATCTTCACCTTAGCTATCTTATCAGCTTTGGTGGTTGTGGGGCACTTACTAGCAATATGATCAATGAGTCCACAGTGATAACATTTCCTATAACTAAAAATAGTTCTAGGACTATTTGAATGCTGAGTTTTAGATTTTGAATTAGAAGGACCAGCACCAAATAAGCTTTTGGCTTTAGAAATGGGAGGAACTCTTGGTTCTTCAGATTTCTTACCAAGGATATCCACTCTGAGTCTAGGAGTAGATCGCTGAATAGACCCATGCTGAGTAGATCCAGAGATCTGATTTCTTGATCCAGAGGAATAAATCACTAAAGCTTTAGAAGCATTCAGCTTTGGTGCTAAAGTACCCTTCTGAGGATTTTGGTTCAACGCAATTCCTTTACCTTTATCTTTAAAGACAGAGGTAGGTTTTGGATAAACCATTTTCTATTTACCTTTTGAAGAGGCAGAGATTTCCTCAGGAATAGGCGGTCTGGAGGACGAACACTGAGAGGATGAAGTGTCAGCGACTGAGGATACGAAAGTTCCAAATAAGAGCATGGAACGATCAGTGGTTGGTTCTTGAGTTTCATATTTGTAACCAAGACCACGTTTATCACTCAGGGGTATCTGAGACTTAATTATCTCAGTGATCTTTGTTGAAGAGTTATACCATCCTTCAACAGTAGCCTTTTCAGCTTTCAAAGCAGCGATAGCTTCTGCTCGTTCGATTTTGACTAGCTGATTTAAATGCACTTGATCTTTAAAATCTTCTTCAATTTTAGAAAACTTTTCTATTTGAAGGTGACAGTTTTTAAGTTGTTCAGCGAGATCAAGGTTTTGGTTTTCAACTATAGTTTTGCCATTCATGGCTTCATATAAGCTTCTAGTCAAGAGATCGAATTTGCGGAGACTATCAGCTTCATCAATATTTGCAATATTTGTAAAGAAGAAAGGTGATACCTGAACAGCAGAGGTTGAAGTAGAGGGAATGTCTGAACATTCTTCCTCATCCTCAATCTTTGCCATAAGACAGAGATTGGCTTCATCATCTTCAGAGTCGGATGATGATTCTTCTTCTTCTGAAGCAGCACAATCATAAACCATCAGGCCTTTGCCTTTCTTCTTGAAGCTTTTCAGCTTTGCATATTTTTCTTTCAACTTAGAATATTTGTCATCTTTATTCCTGGGAATAAAAGATTTCTTGGGAAACGCTGAGTTTCTCGATACTTTCTTAGACTTGCACTCGTTAGCGAAATGTCCAGTCTTTTCGCAATTAAAACAAGTAGCAGTAGCCTTATCAACAGTAGCTGATGATCTTGGCTTATAAGTTATAGAAATAGGTTTGTTCTTTCTGAACATTTTCTTTTTGGCGAATCTCCTGAACTTTTTAGTTAGGAGAGCCAAAGATTCATCATCATCTGAAGAGTCAGAATCTGATGACCTTTCAGAGTTACTCTCTAACTCAGTGATGGTGACCGAGGGTCGCTGAGTAGAAGGTTCCTCTGAGATTAAAGCAACAGGGGTGCTTTTGGAATCTTTTACAAGATTCTTCTTAAGATGGCTTGATTGCTCATGATTCAGCATTGTGCCATATAAGGTAGCAAGAGTCATTGATCTTAGATCTTTTGACAGCTTGAGACACATAGAATAACCGTCCCAGCTTTCAGGTAAACATTCTAGAAACTTTGTCAGCACTTCAAAGTTAGAATATTCTTTACCAACAGTTTTCAGATCTATTATTAAGCAATTAAAACGTTGGTGAACTTCAGAGAGAGTCTCATTCTTACCACAAATGAAACTTTCATACTGTCTTACCAGGTTGATCTTTCGAGAGTCCTGGACTTCAGCAGTGCCTTCATACTGAACACATATTGTGTCCCACATGGCTTTTGAGGATTTCAGGTTCATGACGGAATGGTAGACTTCGTCAGGAAGAGCCATGGATAGTATGGATCTGGCTTTTGTGTCGATAGCCACTTTCTTCTTATCTTCGTCATTCCACGTATGAACATCTTTGGGTACCAGCCTTTCTGGAATAGCAGGTCTATTCTCAGCGGCAGGTACTGCGGCATCAATTCTTACAGGAATAAATGGGCCGTTTTCAAGATAATAAGGCATAGTAGGGTCTACACCTTCTAGGAAGAGAGTCATCCTATTTTTCCATAGATTAAAATTATCTCTGGAGAATCTAGGGGGTTTTGCAAGAGAACCATTGTCTATATAGTTTGTGTTTGTGTTGGTGGCCATTTTCAGAAATAGCAAGGAAGAGAAATCTTAGTATAGATTATATCTTGTTTATGAGATTAAACAAATCCGCTCTGATACCACTTGTTGGTCCCGAAGGGTTATACAAGTTTGTAGAAGGGGGGTTGAATACAAACACACAGATTTTACTTTTCTAAATTGTTTATTTGATAAATCATTAACAATTTATAGCTTGTTGCGGAAACAAGATTAAGGATAAATCCTAAATCTAAACAAGTTGGAACACTAAGTTTCTTGCACTAAGAAGGAGAAGGAAATTACTAATAATAACCTATCTCAAGATAAGAAGGATGAACTTGTCCAGAGTTAGCAAGTTACTTCAAAATGAAGTGAGTTCTTCTTCTTATATATTGCATGCATTTAATGCATTGCAGTTTATACTTTACACGTGGCAGCAGCTGATTGGTTGCATGTCATTGACCTTTGTTGACAACCTTAGTAGCCGCATGTTTGAACAGTGTAGTATTAGAGTGGTTGTACGATTTCAGACAATAAGGAGGTTCTATTCTGACATATCGTACGGAGTCGTGCAAGGGTGGATGAGACAAAAAGTACTTTGTACGGAAGACTTCATGATCAGCTTTTCGATGATTCAACGATCTATCATTCTTTATCAGCGAATGATAGAGTTCAGCGATAGCTGAAGTCTTGTACTTGATATTTCACGTTGAGTGGACAAATCTGAGTCTTCGCTGATCCGCATCAGTTCATTAGGAGACTTGTCGCTGGTTCTTGAGCTTGATCTTCGACTTCAGCGTAGAACCTATGTTGACGTGAAACTTGTCTTCAGGGATCATAAGTAAACAACTAACTTATCAGCGATCACCATAAGTACTGAACAGACTCAAAGTATTATGGTGAACAGTTTCGCTGAATGTTTAATCTAAAGAGCGAGAGTTCCTATCAGCGGTACTGGAAGATCTTAGTACTTATCAGCGATAGTGAAACTCTGATACATATTGTTTACTTACAATTTTCACTAAGTATATAAGAGAGTGTCATTATCAAATCACTGAGGGTTTGGATCAACATGAATAAAAAACTATATCGAGATGGATGTCATATCGAAGAGCACGAAATTCTCGTTTTTTTGATGTAATTTTTTTGATTAAAATATTAGTTTTTTCAAAATTAATTTATTTTAAACTTTTAGGAGGTAAAAGTTTTTTAATTAAAAAAGAAAATAAAAAGTCAAAAATGATAAGAGTTGATTCAAATTTACGAGCATTTTGATTGATTTTATGGAGTTGCAAGTTGAATGATTAGACAAACTTTCTGTAACATTAATAAAATTGGGGTTTTCTAAGTATACCCCTCTGCCACAATTGTATACCCCTCCCCTCACACACTTTATTTTTTTTTATTTTTTTATTTTTTTATTTAACAGTTACATTTTATCCCCCCTATACTTATTTAATAAATTTACTTTATACCTTTTAGTTTTCTATTTTTTATTTTACATCTTTATTATATTAACACATATAATCGTATATTAACTAAAATACGTTAAAAAAGATTTTTTAATTTTAACAAGTTATATCATTATAATCGTCTCGTTGATACCTTCGAAATGAGCCAATATTGAATATTTTTTGATTTTATTATATTATTACATGTCATACGTTTACGTTATTTTTTTATATTGTTATTCGTCGATACATTCTTATTTTTTTATTTAATTATATTATTTTGAAATGAGCCAATATTAACTAAAATACGTTAAAAATTTACTTTTTATTCCAACAAATTCCAACTTTGATTACTCATTTAAATCAATATATTCACGAGTACGAGTACGCTCTATATATTCTTCATACATATCTAATCTACTAAAATACGTTAAAAAAAATATTTTTTAACAACTTTCAAATCCTTAAATCGTGGACTCTTATTAATTAATCCTTACCTCCAACCACTTTCAAATCCTCAAATCATGAACTCCTTAAAAAACGTTATTCTTTAAACAAATTTATAAAAAACTTTGATCGTTTTCTCAAAACCAATTAAAATAATTTAGAACATTAAAATCGAGATATATCACGCTGCATTGCGCGAGTAGACTTCTAGTATAAAATACATTTTGATCTTCAATCAAATAAATCTAAAATACATTTAAAAATAAACTTCAAAATGCATTAAAAAATAAATTTGTAACATATATATACTATATACAAGCATTAAACGACACTTAATGTTGAAATTTAAGTCGTATGACTTTTGATGCTATGCGTACATGTCTCACAACTACTAACCTTTCACGTCCCCAATTATACAAAGCACCGAGTTACATTTTAGGGAAATTAATTAAAATACCTTAAGTCCAACTTCGTGTTACCAAAATACCCAAAATCTCTCCCAGTTTACAAAAGTACCCAAAAAATCCGCGATGGGCCCCGCGATCGCGGGCCCAGGCACACGTGGCAAACTGTTTCGGCCAAAAGCCCCGCGAAGCTCTTATATTTAATGGTTTTTAGGGAACTTTAGACACATTTAAATATATATATATATATGTAGTATATATAATTAACTTATAGTGGGTTTATGTTCTCCTATATGAGAGCTTCGAAACGATATATAATGCGTCGAAAACGGAGTATGTGTGAATGCGATATCGATGCTCAAAGTTGAGTAAAAACCATGAAATTAGCAAAAACCAATTTGGGTGTGGGAAGTTGTCCCACATAGGAAGGAGGAAGGAACATTATTTGGTTTATAAGGAAAGAAGTGTGAGGAGTTGACAAGCTCCTTGCATGGTTTTACTCCAACACCTACCCGCGCGCAGGGGGGGTGCCGATTGACGATTTCGTAAGCTAAAATCGTCGAACTTGTGTGCGAGCGCGACCTGCGGCTCCAAAATCTCGTGCTCACGCAGCTCGGTTTTGCTAAAATTTCTTTTTAACAGTTTGTATTTTTTTTAACTGAACAAAGACACAAAAAACAGGGACCAAAAATGTAAAAAAAAATTGGCCTATCGCGGGCTGCGATCGCGGGCAGGGACGAAACTTGCCAACGCGGGCAAAGTTGGGGGGCTTAGCGGGGCTTTTGGCCGAAACAGTTTGCCACGTGGGCCCGCGACCGCGGGGCCCATTGCGGATTTTTTGGGTACTTTTGTAAACTGGGAGAGATTTTGGGTATTTTGGTAAGAGATGGTCAAACTTGGGGTATTTTAATTAATTTCCCTACATTTTATACCCTTTAGAAATTAGTTATTTAATTTACTTTTAATTCCTTATTTTTTCATTTTTTATTTTACACTCTTATCATATTAACATAAATAATCTTATATGAACAAGAATGCATTAAAAATACATTTCTTTTTTTACAAATTACACCATTGTAATCGTGGCCTTTTGGATTTAATCCTATTATTAAATATCATGAACATGTACGAATTAATTTCTTTTATATCCCTTACATTATTCATTTTCAAGAATGACGTATCGAGATTTTTTTTTAAATTTGTACATTTTATGCTCTTATCTATATTTATCTATTATATACCTTTAAAATTATTCCATTTCGGGTTAATGTCGGTCGGATTCAGGTTATTCATTTTTCGGGTTTCGGATTGCTTCAGGTCGGAATGATCAGTTTCGGGTTAATGTCGGTCGGATTCGGGTATTATTATAATACGAAAAGTATTTATAAATTCAATCGATTTTGAGAATGAATTCAATCAAACGAGAGACTGATGAAACCGAAAATAAGTTTAAAATTTTAAAAACATTTTGACCAACTATAATTTACGATTTTCTAAAGATAATTAGATAAATAAATATATTTTTTAAATATTATATAATTAAAATTATTTATGTAATTATCTTTTGAAAATCGTAAATTATAGTCCATCGGAATGTTTTCTAATTTCTAACAGACACTAACCCGAAATCCGACTAATCTGAACCCGAAGCAATATATATGTTTTATAGTATTTTTGTTTGAAATATAAGTATTTTGTAAGTTGCTTAGGGGTGTTTGGGATTGCTTATTTTTTTGACTTATTTGCTTATTGCTTTTACTCACCACAAATAAGCTATTTTAAGTGTTTGGATTGAAAATAACTTATGCTTATTTGTTCAAATTACATTTTTACGCCCAATTCGTTATTTGCACGGCATAAGTTGATAAACACATTTAAATACAATTGATGTAATAGCTTTTAATATATATATTTTTTGGACATCTTAATAGTTTTCTATAATCATTGGCGTTACAAAAATAAATGAGAAAAAAAACTCTCCTAAAAGCTATTACAGTAAAGTTTTGTATAAATTTTTAACTTAATGAGTTAGAACGGTAAGAGACGTACCATAAATTAAATAATTAACTATAAGGGTATGAATTGTAAATATAAAAAATATTTTTATGTGGTATATATGATGAGGGTGTAAAATGAAAATTAGAAAAATAAAAGTTATAAAGTAAAATAATTAAATAATTAAAAGGGTATAAAATGTAAATGGTTTAATTGGTTTTGGTTTGTGAGAGAGGGGACAAACTGCAAGGGGGTATACATCTTGGCAGGGGGAGGGTTAGCAACACCCATAAAATTTTAACTAATCACTTTTATAAATTAAACCAAAATTTTATCAGTGAAGCTACCCATTTTAAAATCAAGCTTTTTGTGTAGAAAAGTGGTGTTATAAATCATTAACGAAGATGTAAACCTTTTTCTATTGCAGAACGGTTGTAATAAATCTTTTGGTTATGTTATAACTTATGTTATACTTATTTTATTAGAATTAATTGCAGATTTGGTCCCTATGATTAGATGGTTTTTATGGATTTTGTTCATAGACTTCATTTATTGTGGATTTGATCTTTCTAGTATGTACTTTCTGTTGGATCTTGTCCCCGGACCAGACAACCATCCAATAGGTCCGTTAAATTCGAGGACATAAGAGATTTTTTTTTCTTAAACATTTTTAATTAACCTTTCTAAATTACGGAAGAAAATGTAAATATTAAAACTCGAGGGTCTAAACACAAAAAAGTCCCCTTTGTCTCCTACCTTCGTCCTTCCATTGATCTCCTTCAGACGAAAACCCGTGTCCCTCCATCTCCTTCACCAATACCACCCCCCCTCATGTTACCCTCTCCCCTCTTTTGTCCTTCCATCGATCTCCTTCACGTTTGTACCCACCTTGTCACCCCTCTCCCCCTCCTCTGATTGAAGATCCCCCCACTGCTTCGTTCATCCGTCCCTCGAACCTGCAACTTTGGTTCCTGTGAGGACCCTTTCATTGAACCTGCAATTTTGGCCCCTGATTGTGTCATGACTGGAAAAATGAGTGACGTAGGTATAAAGAAGTGTCGTGGGGGTGAGGGTGCACATGGTCGGTGGCTTGTTGCAGTATATGTGATATATGCGCGTACGTTAACTGTATGTAGGTGTGTGTGATCTGTATTTGTGTATTGCGGTGTGTGTGTGTGTGCGTGATGTGTGTGGGGGATGTGGGTGTAGTATTGGCCGCCTTGTCATGGATATTGTTGGGAGAAAAGTCTTTGTGTATATATAAATATATATATATATATATATATATATATATATATATATATATATATATAGGGGCCTATTCATGGGAGATTCTAGTAAAAGGTGATAACTGTGAGATCCAATCTCAACCACAAATTAGAGATAAATTAGGAAACTATTTTATTTTGGTAATATTGACTTAAATTTTAATCAAAGGTCAATTTAGGTATTTTAAAAGTATCATCTCTCCTCCCTCATCCTTCCTCCCTTCTCTCTTCTCTCTCCTCTCTCCTCCCCGGCCATCTCTTCTCCGGCGAGATTTTTTCCGACAAACACATGATATCACAGTGTATCACAAATCTTCAAACATATTAACTGAAGTGTTTACATAATATCACAGTGTATCACGAATCTTCAAACACATGACACATTGTGATACCATATAAAATGCACTATGATACCCAAAATACATACAAAGATGCACAATGTAACATAATGATATCCATTGTGTTACATTGTGATTACCATACAAAAAACACTATGATAGCCAAAAATACACACAAGATGCACAATGTAACACAGTGATACCCAATCTAATACCCATGTGATAATTGTGATAACAATGTATCACAGTGATACCCACTGTGATACCTACTCTAATACCCATGTGATATCACCCCCTAGATATTAAAGAATCCTTCGAAGCACTTCCAAAACCACCATAAATGCGAAAGATTTTCTAGAGAATGGCTCCCAAATCCAGATGCTCCATATTACGACACATAACCACCGCCGCCTGCACCATCCACCGCCTGCACCGTAGCCACCGCCACCACCATAACCACCGCCGCCTCCACTTTCACGTCTGCCACCACCACCGTAGCCACCGCCTCCACCATAACCACCATAACCATTGAAGATGTGAGAAGAGAGATAGAGATGCAGAGGTACCACCATAACACATAACCACCGCCGCCTACACCATCCACCGCCTCCACCGTAGCCACCGCCTCCACCATAACCACCGCCGCCTCCACTTTCACGTCTGCCACCACCGTAGCCACCGCCTCCACCATAACCACCATAACCATTGTAGAGGTGAGAAGTGAGATAGAGATGCAGAGGCGCAATGAGAAGAGAGAGGTGTAGAGGCAGCAATGAGAAGAGATAGAAAAGAGGCGTGGTCACATATACATTCTTAATTAGGGTAAAATAAATTAGGTAGGTTAGATTTTAATTTATTATAAAAAAACTAAATTATCAAATTACCATATTGTCCTTTTACTTTATTTTAAAACAATATTAATTATAATAAATGTGTGGCTCACATTGGATCTCACAGTTATCACATTTTATAAAGTTCTCATTTGATTACGCCCC
The DNA here is from genome assembly GCA_033807775.1 of Saussurea involucrata. NCBI lineage: Eukaryota > Viridiplantae > Streptophyta > Magnoliopsida > Asterales > Asteraceae > Saussurea > Saussurea involucrata. The sequence continues at coordinate 15,726,812 of CM066318.1, read as the reverse complement.
TATATATATATACATACACACACACAGTTATAAACTATAGGCATGTGATCATGTGAGAAGTGCAAGTTTAGTGAGAAGTGTGAAAAATATTTTTAAATCGTTGATCATCTTTAATCAAATACCTTCTCATGAATTGCGGCTTAAAAGGAAATTGATCCGCTGCATCTCGGTGCATCTCATCCTAATGTCCGTCCACTTTTTCATCCAACGATTGATAACCACTTCTCATGCTTCTCACCGAATTTGGCATTTTTCACCGGAACCCAATACTTAAAATATAATATTTATTAAATCATGTTTGAGTTTAACCCTCCAAGTTCTAATATATTGTTGGGTCACCAAGGATTTGAAATTGACTCACCGATGTTTTCCCTAAAACTCCTACTTAGAATATTTTAGTTCAGTTCTTTGAATGACTTGTACAAGATATCAAATGTTCGGTGAAGTCGAAGATCAACCGAAACCAAGCTTGAAGACTCTCTACTTGTGGAAAATAGAAGACTCTCGGCAACATTCAAACAAGTCATCACCACCGAAATTCCTTGACATTTCGGTGGCCTTCTCTCCACCGAAATTCCTTGACATTTCGGTGGCCTTCTTCCACCGAAGTGCATGGACAAATTCGGTGGCCCCATCCTCCACCGATGACTCTTTTGGTGCTCCTCTCATCACCGAAATATACTTGTAATTTCGGTGGTCCTCTCACCACCGAAACATGCTTGCAATTTCGGTGGACTAGTCTTCTTTCCACCGAAGATTTCTCAATCTCGGTGGAAACCACTTCGGTGCTAAAAGCTCAAGACAGAAGATCATTTATTATGGGACAATATCCTCCAGCAGAGAAAAGTGACAGTTTGTCTCTTTATCCACTTTCAGTTAAGGTCCCTTTTATCTGCTCAAGCTACTCTGTCTGCACCTAGTGAAAAGTGACAAGGACTTCACAGTTCTCCTGAAGTCAACATTATCAGCATATGTGAAGATGACAAGTGTCCCAAGCATTTAATGCTTGGGCACTCCTTGGCACTATAAAAGGAGAAGTGCTCTTCATGCAATTCTCACGCTTTCAAGAAATTCTCTCAGTGCAAGAAACCTTCTTTTAAGCCTTAAAACTCAATAGCTTTGCTCTCAGTGTTCTTAGTTGTTTTGTTGTATACTTTGTGTAAGATTGTTAGAATAGTTTATCTGTTCTTTTCCGCAACAGTCTTAAGTTTTCTGTGTGTAATTCTTTTGAAAGTTTTTCAAATATAAGAATTAAAAATTGTGAAATTTTTGTGTATTGTATTCAACCCCCCCTTCTACAATACTTGTTAAGCCATCTGGGACTAACAAGTGGTATCAGAGCAGAAAGTTTAATCCCATAAACTTGATCTGCGATGGCTGCCTCTTCTTCTTCTACTGTTGAAAACTCTCTTCAAAACAACTTTTCAGAAAATGGGTCTATTTCAAAACCTCCTAAGTTTAATGCCAACAACTTCTCCTTGTGGAAAAGCCGCATGATGCTATTCATGGAAGGAGTGGATACTAGATATCCAACCATTCTCAAAGAGGGACCCATTATCCCCAGAGTTTGGGCTCGCTATGACACGCAGAGGCCAGGTAAAGAGACCTTTGAAAAGGAAATCTCTAGTGATTCTGATGAGGAAAAATCCAGTGCTACTGGTCGGTATATTCTCAAAAATCCTAAAAAGTATACTGATGAGGAAAAACGTTTAGTTACTCTTGACTCCAAGGTAAGAGCTATTATTGCTCTCTCTTCCTGATGAGGTCTACCACTCTTTGGTGAACTTTGAAACTGCCAAAGAAATGTGGACCACTCTATGTGTTCTGTACGAAGGTACAGAGGAAGTCAAGAAATGTAAAAAGATTGGTCTTATCAGAAAGTATGAACTATTTTCTTTTGAAAAAGGAGAATCTCTTCCTAGCTTCTACAATCGCTTCAACTCTCTTATTAATGATCTCAAGTTATTGGGCAGAGTCTATGATAATGAGGAAGTTTTATGCAAGTTCATGGACTGTCTCCCAGAATTTTGGGAAAACATATGTACTTGTATTAAAACTACCAAGGACCTTGAGTTCATGCCCTTAACTGTTTTATATGGTACTCTTTTCAATTTTGAGCAAACCAAGCTTCAACGGAAATCTTTCATCAAAGAAATAAAGAGCTCCTCTATAGCTCTTGTTAGTGAAAGTTCCAAGAATTCTCAAAATCTTCCTAGAATCACCTATCCTTCATCTGACTCTGACAATAACAGCCAAACAAATGTATCCCACCAAACGGAAGCATATCTTAGTGATGCTGATGATGAAGGTGAGGATATCATGGTTGAACAGTTGTCGGATGAGATGGCAATGATGGCCGGTTCTAAACACAAGTTTCGTCCCTTCAACAAATCTCGAAGTCTTAGAAAAACTTCATCTTTCAAAACTTCTTCTGACAAGTCTAATGAGGAATGCTACAACTGTGGCAAGAAAGGACATTTTGCATCTGAGTGTAGAAGCAAGCGTATCTCCAAGTCCAGATTTACTTCTTCTGACAATCCCTCTTCAAAAAGGGAAAAATCCAAACACATGCCTTTCAAATCAACCTTTCCCAAAAAGGAGTCCCCACCATCCTTCTTAAATCATCAGGAGCGTGCTGAGAAATACAAGGCCAAGTACAAGAAAGAGAAGGAAAGGAGTGAGGGTCTAGAGAGAAAAGGGAAGGGTCTCATGGCAGAAACCCACGATTGGGACGACGAAGACACCTCCGACAGTGATTCTCAGAATAGATGCTTCGTGGCCATCTCAGAAGAAATGGAAGTTTCCGAAAAGGCCACTTCACCTATGGCTCTGGTGGCAACTGGGTGCTCCACAGCCTACGCTCAGGTACATCCCTTCAACAATATGTCTGATATTGAAAAGATCAATGCCTATGAGTCTTTAACTCAAGATTTTTATTCTGTTAAAGACAGTAAGAATAGAAAATCTGCTCAAGTGAAAGAGCTCAAAGCTGAACTTGAAATTTGCATGTCTAAGCTTAAAAGGTTTGAGGAAATCAAAAATGAGCTTGAGGACTTGAAAACAATAAATCATGTGATCTCAAAAGAAAAGAACTCCCTGTTTAAGAAACTAAAAAGGGAACAAGAAGTCATCAAAAAATGGTCAAGCTCTTCCAAAAATCTTGAACAAATCTTTCAAAGTCAAATCTGTAGTTCAAACAAGTTCGGTCTAGGATTTGGAAAAACTGATGTTTGTGAGTCCACTCTTGCTCTTGTTCCCCCCACCAATGCATGTGATGATTTCTCTGATTCTAGCTCTTGTGATTCCATCTCTTTGAACTCGTTAGATCTGTGTGAAGCCTTAAAGTATGGTATATCCTTAAAGGCCAAAGACTCCTCATTGCAAATCATTGAGAAGCAAGATTCAAATGACGTTTCTAAACCCATCCATGATCAGCTCAAATTTTCGGCCATGGATGAAGCCTCCTCCTCAAACTCTTCAAAAGCTAATCCTTCCAAAAGATCTAAACCCACCGATCTTATCCCCTTTGTGCCCACCGATCCCTCAATCAATGATCCTCCAATTCCTCTTCATGAAGTGTTAAAATCTATTCACATAGATACCTACACCGAACCTAAGCCCTCAAAGATCCCCAAAAGAGAAACTCCTGTTCACTCAAAAAGGATCTCCTGTGCCGACAAAGGAAAATCGGTGGTCAACTGCATGGCAAGCTCCCATCCTAAAAGTTTTACCCCAAACATTCCCTCTAACAACACTTATATTCATCAAATTCCTAGATCTGTGCTTTTAAGAAAATCAATCTCCAAAGATTTATCCAAAGGAATCCTTGGGTCCAAGCCTTCTGCTCTGTTCTCCTCTAACAAGGTTATAAGAACAAATGATAAAAGCCAAAACATGAAAAATGCTAAAAATGTTAAAAAGGTGTTTATCTATAGAAAATGCTATAACTGTGGTGACACTTTTCATATGGCTAAGGACTGTCCCAAGGATAGAATTGATAGATCCAAGCTTAAGGAATCATGCTCTTCTAACCCCAAAGGACCCATTACAAAATGGGTACCAAAGAACTAATATGTGTTTGCATGCAGGCTTTTGAGCACCATCAAATTTGGTATCTAGACAGCGGGTGCTCACGCCACATGACGGGAAACAAGTCTCTTCTCATCAACTATGTGCCGGGAAAAGGTCCATCTGTAACTTTTGGTGATAATTCTAAGGGTTACACCAAAGGATACGGAACTCTCTCTAATGGATCTGTAACCTTCAATAAAGTGGCTTTTGTGGACGGCCTCATGCATAACCTCCTCAGCATTAGCCAACTGTGTGATCTTGGATACAAAGTTATCTTTGAACTTTGTGTCTGCTCCGTGGTAGACAAACAATTCAATGTGGTGTTATCGGGAAGACGGATGGAAAATGTCTACGTCATAGATATGGGACAATCCAATTCTTCATCAAATGTCTGCTTTGTGTCAAATGATGCATCCAAAAGGAACTGGTTGTGGCACAAACGTCTCTCTCATCTAAACTTCAAGACCTTGCATAAAATCTCCAACAAAGAGCTGGTGACGGGCATGCCAAAGTTGAACTTTGTCAAAGAGAAGCTGTGTGATGCATGTGAAAAGGGAAAGCTCACCAAAACATCCTTCAAGACGAAGCAATGCTCTTCCATCACTCTTCCTCTTCAATTGTTGCACATGGATCTATGTGGACCAGTCAGCACTCCAAGTCTTGGAGGCAAAAGGTATATTCTTGTTATTATTGATGAATTTACCAGATATACTTGGGTGTTCTTTCTCAGGTACAAAAGTGATGCCACTGAAGAAATCATCAACTTTGTCAAGAAAAATGAAGTTCTCAATGGCCAGCTTGTCCGCTCGGTAAGGAGTGACAATGGCACTGAATTCAGAAATAGTGCTCTTGAAGACTTCTTCACCGAGAAAGGGATCTCTCAGAACTTCTCTGCTGTTCGTACTCCTCAGCAAAATGGAGTGGTGGAAAGGAAAAACAGAACACTGTGTGAGGCCGCTAGATCCATGCTGAGTGAATCAAATCTCCCCACCTATTTTTGGGCCGAAGCTGTGAATACTGCCTGCTTCACTCAAAACAGGTCAGTAATATCGAAAAGACATGATAAAACCCCGTATGAAGTTTTTCATGGCAGAAAACCAAATATTGGCTTTCTTCATGTCTTTGGGTGTATCTGCTTTATTCTTAATGATCGTGAAAATCTTGGGAAGTTTGATCCCAAGGCAGATGAGGGAATATTTGTTGGGTACTCCTTATCCTCCAAAGCTTATAGGGTGTACAATCTCAGAAGAAAATGCATTGATGAGTCCATTCATGTCAAGTTTGATGATCTCAGATGTTCATCACTTTCAAGTGATGAGGATGATTTACACAGATGGATCTCATCATGTATTGGTGATATCCCCTTAGTCACTTCCACCAATATCTCCTCAATTCCCTCAAATCCATCTACCTCAAAAAACCCAGCTGGATCACTCTCTCCCACCGAAATTGATCAACCCATCTCTCACACCGATTTTCCTATTCCCGCCGAAACTCCACACCGAAGCCCTTCTTCCATCCTTAATCCCACCGAAAATCACATGGCATCCACTACCGAAAATCCCATCTTACACCAAACCTCTGATCCCACTACTCCAGTTCACTCTACTTCTCATACCCCATCACCTTTACCCCCTGCTCTAAAATGGACCAAAGATCACCCCATAGATCAAATTATTGGTGACCAACAAGCAGGTGTCCAAACTCGCAGAGGAGTTGGAAATATTTGTCTCTATGTGAATTTCCTCTCTCTCTCTGAACCCAAAAAAGTGGATGAAGCTCTATCAGATCCTTGTTGGATCACTGCCATGCAAGAAGAACTTTCTCAGTTCCAGAGAAATAAAGTTTGGAGATTGGTTCCCAAACCCAGAAACAAGACAATCATTGGAACCAAGTGGGTATTCAGGAACAAAATGGATGAAGATGGTACTGTTATCAGGAACAAGGCCCGATTAGTAGCTCAAGGATACAGACAGGAAGAAGGCATTGACTATGATGAAACATTTGCCCCTGTTGCAAGACTTGAAGCTATAAGGATCTTTCTGGCTCATGCTGCCTACCGAAATTTTAGGGTCTTTCAAATGGATGTTAAAAGTGCCTTTCTCAATGGGGAACTTGCAGAGGAAGTCTATGTGAAACAACCTCCTGGCTTTGAAGACCCAGCTCATCCAGACTATGTGTACAGACTTGACAAAGCATTGTATGGTCTCAAGCAAGCTCCACGTGCTTGGTATGACACTCTTGCCAACTTTCTTCTCAAGCATGGATATTCTAGAGGTAAAATTGACAATACTCTCTTCATCAAAGAAACCTCAGGTAATATCATTCTTGTTCAAATCTACGTTGATGACATCATCTTTGGTGCCACTGATGAATGCCTATGTGATGAGTTTGCTTCTCTCATGATGAGTGAATATGAGATGAGCATGATGGGAGAGCTTACATTTTTCTTGGGCCTTCAAGTCAAACAATCTTCAGAAGGGATTTTTATAAATCAAAGCAAATATATTCGTGACCTTCTGAAGAAATTTAACTTTCTAGACAGCTCTCCTATGAAAACTCCCATGGCACCTCCCTTGAAACTGTGTGCTGATCTAAAAGGTGAATCTGTGGATGTCACTCTTTACCGAGGTATGATAGGCTCTCTGCTTTACCTAACTGCTAGCAGACCGGATATTATGTTTGCTACCTGTCTATGTGCTCGTTATCAGGCCAATCCTAAAGAATCACATTTAAAGGCTGTAAAACGAATTTTTCGGTACCTTAAGGGCACACTGCACTTGGGTCTTTGGTATCCCAAAGACTCGGGTTTTGAACTAATTGGTTACTCAGATTCAGACTATGCAGGTTCCCAGATTGATAGAAAGAGTACTACAGGAAGCTGTCAGCTCCTTGGTGGAAAATTGGTAAGTTGGTCCAGCAAGAAACAAAACTCTGTATCAACCTCTACTGCTGAGGCTGAATATGTAGCTGCTGGGAGCTGTTGTGCTCAGATTCTATGGATGAGAAACCAACTACGGGACTATAATCAATTCTTTTCTAAAGTCCCAATTCTGTGTGATAATTCCAGTGCTATAGCTATAGCAAATAATCTTGTTCTTCACTATAGATCTAAACACATCGATATCAGGTATCATTTCATCAGGGACCACATTTCCAAAGGTGACATTGAACTGCACTTCATTCCCACCGATTTGCAGCTTGCTGATCTTTTCACCAAACCTCTTGATGAAACCAGGTTCAACTTTCTCATCAGTGAACTTGGGATGTGCAATCTACAAGAATAAACAAGTGTTCATACTCCACCGATCTCACATCGGTGGACTCTTTTTTATCTACCTCTCTCTCACCACCGATCTCTCATCGGTGGACAAATCTATGTGTTAAATCTTTTCTTTTCTTCTTTCTTTCCAACCACCGAATCAAAATTCGATGGCATCTTCTCGGTCCACATTTTGGTAGAAGTTATCTAAACCCTCCCCGAAATTCTATAAATTCGGTGAAACCTTTCTACCACCGAAGCCTCATTTCGGTGATAATCTTCAAAATCGGTGAAACTTGTCCACCACCGAAGTCTCATTTCGGTGGTCATCTCCATTCGGTGATACCATTCCACCACCGAAATCCAAATTCGGTGAATCCACTCTACCACCGAAGTTCCTTTCGGTGGTAATCTCCTCAATCGGTGAAACCCTACGACTTTTTCCACCGATCCTCCACCGATCTATCACCGATTGTCCACCGAATAATCACCGAAATGTCCACCGAAATGTCCACCGAACCATCACCGAGTCTACACCGATCCTTACGATTCCCAACGCCCACTTGTGACCACTCAATTGCATTTGTGTCAGACCTTTCGCCTATCCGCCGTTCCGTGTCCCGATTCCCCAAGAAACCTTTCATCTCATGAGTCGCATGTCCCATTTCCCCATGCAAAATCATCATCACGGTACCTTATCCTTTCACTATATATACATACCGTCCCCTACATCTTTTCCACTTCTTCCTCAAGTTTCAAACCTGCACTCTCTCTTCTCTCTCAAACACATTTCTCTCATGGCATCTTCTCGATACCCTATTCCCACACGATTTGAAGAGCTTAAGTTTAATCAATGCAATCACGTTGCCCGCTTCGACCCGGATCCAGCTCATCCCGAGTTCTCCATAGTCGCAAAGTTCCTCACTCGCTCTCCTTTTCTTCATGCCTTTTCATGCAACCCCAAGATGAGTAAAATGCTCATTGGCAGATTTTGGTTAACATGTGTGTACGATCCCTCCAACGAAGCCATTCACGCCTCCATTCTTTCCGACGACGCCGGTGATCACGACCTCACTTTTGGAGTCAATGATGTTCGTCTCGCTCTCAAGATCGACGCCTTTTCCGACTATGAAGACATGTATTTGGACACCATACATGAAGACATTGTTCTTCCCACCGGTTATGTGCTCGACGACTCCTCCAAAAGCTCCAAAGGCCCCGGTACTCTTCTTCGCAGCAAAATGGGAGGCATTTGGAATTTCTTCTTTGCCCACGTTATCCATTGCCTCTCACGCAAAACAAGTGGGCATGATCAATCGCCTTCACACGTCAACAAACTCGCTCATGCCCTCATCTTCCAAAGAAAAGTCGACTTCGCCCAATATTTCTTCTCAGAGCTTGTCGAGGTCATCAAGACTCCCAAGAAATGCTATGTTGCCTTTCCACGCTTCATCTCAATGATCATACAGCACAAACTTTCTAAGGCATTGGAGTCAGATCGCAAATCCCCTTTACCGCGCTTCTCTTATGACTGGTCTTCTCCGTGTGTAGGCACCAAAACTCTCAACGTTAAGCCTCTCGCCACCGATCTCCCATTACGACCAGGTATGATCTCTTTTGCTCTTTCTCCCGAACTACATTGGGGTGATGCGGAAATTCCCGGGTTTCAACACCTAGAAATTCCCGAGGTCCCTCCAACTGTAGTGGCCCCTACTCCCCGTTACCGAGTTACGTCGGGTGGCACTCAAAAGAAACGACGAAAGGCCACTGACACCTCCGCACCCGCTTCTCGAACTACGTCACCGAGAGTTCCCTCGGAGGCTTCCCCGGTTCAAACCCCTTCTCATAAGCGGAGGCACTCATCTTCCCCTTCGGGATCTCTTCCAAAGAGGTCCCGGAAACCATCGGCCCCTCCAACAAATCCAACTGTCGATTCTAAAAAATCGCCGGTTGTTGAACTTCATCCCTCCGGGCCAAGGGTATCCGTTTCAGACCCCACCAACTCCTCTATTGCCTCTCAAAAGGCCTCAGTTGTACACTTGGAGAACCCTCAACAAACCTCCCCACTCGATTCTTTGGGTGGTGGAGATGACCTCGAGGTCTCTCCTCTCGAGGGTTCTGATTTTTCACTTCACAGCTTTTCACCCGATCAGTTTCTGATCGATGAGATTGCACAACCCAATCAGGGTTCCCCCTCACAGACTTCACCCCCACATGATTTCTTTGCATTTCTTTTAGCGGACACTGGTTCTCCCGATCCATCCCGTCCCCCGAAGAACATCCCATCGAGCCTCCCTCGCCGAGGCAACACTCTCCACAACGTACACCCTCACCTCCCCGACCTCCCCGAACCCTCTACACCGACGCACTCGCGCCTCACTTACGACATCCTCTTCCCGAAGCGGATCCCCTTCGATGGCACTGTTCGTTCCCCGAAATCGGTGGCCAAACTTCCCCGCACATCGACCGCACCTCTACCTTTCTTAAATCTACCATCACCTTAATCTCCCAAGCCAATTCCCGCATCTCTAACCTCGAGTCTCAGCTACCGCATCTTCTTCTTGATGCCATCACCGAAGCCCTACGCCCCATTCAAGAAAAATTATCTACCCTTTCTACCACAGTGGAGTCCCTCTCCAAACCTTCCACCGACTCACCCAATCCTGAACGTTCCCAGTGGGAAATGGATCTCGGTGACTTTGCCTTGGTTCCCCATACCACCGAAACGAGTCTGGCCTTCCTACACTCCAAGTTTGATAAGGCCTTCTATGAGTTGGGTTTCAAGTTACCGGCTGTTCCTGAGGGGGAGAAACACCGAAACTTCCATCCATCAAGAAACTTTCCAGTAACCAGCCTCCACCGAAACCCTCTTCACCAAAATCCTCCTCACCACCGAAATCCTCCTCACTACCGAAATCCTCACCACCGAAACTCTCTACCTCTTCACCGAAACCCTCTTCTCCACCGAAAAATGTCTCACTTTCACCGACCCATACTGGCTCCACCGAAGCTCTTGACCTTAATGCATCAGTTGAGGGGGAGCAGTCCAGCAAAGCTCCCGAAGACAAAGGAAAAAGAACTCTTTCGGCCGAAGAATTGGCCAGAGAAGCAAAGAAGAAAAAGGATCTGGCAAGATATGGGGCTCGACCGAAGGACGCTGAAACTCTCAAACTCAAGCCTGCTTCTCAACCTATCACCACCGAACTTGGCCTCTCTGCTCAAGAAATTGAGGAAGCAAGAATAGCTCAAATCGACTTAGACAAATCCAGAGATCTGTCTCTCAAAGCTGTCGCAGAAGAAGCTACAAAAGTCAAGTCCACCGATGCCATCCAAACACAGAAATCGGTGCTCAGTGCCTTGGAACAAGAAAAGAATGAAGAAATTAGTTGGTACAAAAAGACCATGCACCACCGAAGCTATAGGTCACAAATTTCTTCAGTAAAGATTGCCACCTCCAAGGCAAACCCTCAAGACATCAGATTGATTATTAACTGGGAAGATGGTTCTATGAAGAGTGTGAAAGAAAGCCATCTCCAACTCTTCGGTCTCTCGGAATGGTATGAAATCACTCAATACCTTGTCAGGAGTCCAAATCCAAAGAAAGACATCTTTGTCAAATACATTGATGGTCTAATGAATAAGATGAAGGAGATCAAAAGAAAACATAACATCACCCTCTCCACCGAAGAAAGAGCCAAACTGCAGTCTCTGAAAGAGAAGATCATCCTCCCCAAAGTCAAAAATCCTCCTGACTCAGTCTTCAAGGAAATGGCAAGAGAAGGTAAAATCCCGAATGTAAACAATCTTAACCTTACCATTCCCACTTCTGTTCCCTATCCTACCACAACCTTAAGCCTCTCACCAATACCAGGATTGTTCTTTAACGACGGTCTCGGTCGTCGGGCATTCTTCAGATTTGCCCAGATATCCATCGCCGATACTATATTTCTGGAAGGCATTCACAACCTCTTTCCGAACATCCCCGAAGCTCAACCGTTCTATAGAAACTTACTGGATGAAATCAAGCGCCGCAAAACCTCAAAGAAGTAAGTTCTCTCCATTTGGTACTTGTAAAAGTTAGTTTCTCATTTTGTAAATTGTACGAGAACTTATCTTAATACAAGTATCTCTATTTGAATTTTATTTCTGTACATACTTTATCTTTCGTTACCTGTAAATACTGTACATAGTATACATACGCATACAAAAGAAAAAGATCAAAAAGAACAAAAAGAATGGTCTATGTGAAAAGAACCCAAAAGCGTAAAAAGGGTCAAAAACGCACTTACTTTTATTTACTCTTGAATATTCTAAGATAAGGAGCTCAAATTCAAATAGGGGGAGATTGTTGGGTCACCAAGGATTTGAAATTGACTCACCGATGTTTTCCCTAAAACTCCTACTTAGAATATTTTAGTTCAGTTCTTTGAACGACTTGTACAAGATATCAAATGTTCGGTGAAGTCGAAGATCAACCAAAACCAAGCTTGAAGACTCTCTACTTATGGAAAATAGAAGACTCTCGGCAACATTCAAACAAGTCATCACCACCGAAATTCCTTGACATTTCGGTGGCCTTCTCTCCACCGAAATTCCTTGACATTTCGGTGGCCTTCTTCCACCGAAGTGCATGGACAAATTTGGTGGCCCCATCCTCCACCGATGACTCTTTCGGTGCTCCTCTCACCACCGAAATATACTTGTAATTTCGGTGGTCCTCTCACCACCGAAACATGCTTGCAATTTCGGTGGACTAGTCTTCTTTCCACCGAAGATTTCTCAATCTCGGTGGAAACCACTTCGGTGCTAAAAGCTCAAGACAGAAGATCATTTATTATGGGACAATATCCTCCAGCAGAGAAAAGTGACAGTTTGTCTCTTTATCCACTTTCAGTTAAGGTCCCTTTTATCTGCTCAAGCTACTCTGTCTGCACCTAGTGAAAAGTGACAAGGACTTCACAGTTCTCCTGAAGTCAACATTATCAGCATATGTGAAGATGACAAGTGTCCCAAGCATTTAATGCTTGGGCACTCCTTGGCACTATAAAAGGAGAAGTGCTCTTCATGCAATTCTCACGCTTTCAAGAAATTCTCTCAGTGCAAGAAACCTTCTTTTAAGCCTTAAAACTCAATAGCTTTGCTCTCAGTGTTCTTAGTTGTTTTGTTGTATACTTTGTGTAAGATTGTTAGAATAGTTTATCTGTTCTTTTCCGCAACAGTCTTAAGTTTTCTGTGTGTAATTCTTTTGAAAGTTTTTCAAATATAAGAATTAAAAATTGTGAAATTTTTGTGTATTGTATTCAACCCCCCCTTCTACAATACTTGTTAAGCCATCTGGGACTAACATATATACATAATGATCCTTGGTTTAAAATTTATACTACTTTTAAAATTTGGTGTAAAATATAGTGTGACCCAATGAAGATGCCCTAAGGTGGTCTTTTGTCTCTTACTCGGTGGGGTGGGCATGGGGTGGGGTTTTTATTTTTGTTTTTTAAATGCAAATGACTTTTTTTTGAAAAGAAATGATTGCATCACGATCGTGCTTCGGCCAAGCCATCACCCGATCAGGAGAACAATCCTATCATTAAACTTTCGACCGTTACAGAAAACATTAATACAAAACGAAATGAAAGACTGAAAAACACCATAACATTTCGGACAAGATAAAAAACGAAAGTGTCTCGTAGTCAAGTGAGCCGCTTCGTTAGCTTGTCTATCCACCGCATGGATCGAGATAATCTCCCGACGAACCTGAACTTCCCGAGGAAAGGCAAGGCCCCTGCAGTTCCAACTGGAGGCGATCAATGAATTGATTCCTCTTCTTTTTTGCAAAATCATAGCCTGAAGGTAAGGAGAAACAGTGGGAAGGTGCCACCTTTCTTTGACGATTTCCTCCTTTTTGAAAGTGGATATGGTCCACTTACTTTCTTGATTTTTCCTATCTGCTGATCTTGCCAAGTAACCGAAATGAAATTATTTTTCTTATTTTGGTTGTAGGGGTATCGGAATTTCCAACGTTTCCGGTATTTCCACATTTTTGCTACCCTTAACGTTACCATGTACTCTCCAGAGGCTTTGACAATTTCACCATAGGCGTCGTCGTAAACGTCGTGGAGTTTGGAGGCGATGGTCGGGAGATCTTCCATTGTATCACCGATAAACGTCGTTATGGTCGTCGGAGTGTAGCCGAACGGCTTCTTCTCAGATATGAGAGCCATAGAGGGATTTAAAGCCACATGGGGATTTAGAAGTTGAAACTTCTATAAACCGAAACACGTTGATGTTGGAGAACTCACCGGAGGTGGGTTTAATTTTGAGATCTGAGAGAGACAAGGAGAGAGAGTCCCAACGGCAGCAGCGGCGGCAACGGCGGAAGCATAGCAGCAGCAGCGGCAGTCGGCGTAGCAGCAACAGCGGTAGGCAGCGACAGGAGCGACAGGAGCGGCAGCGGCAGCGGCAGTCGGCGTAGCAGCAACAGCGGCAGGCGGCGGCGGCGGCTCTCTCTCTCACTTTCTCTCTCGAAACCCTAGTGCACATGCAAATGACTTGTATATATGTTTTATAGCATTGTATAATATAAAAATATAAGAAAACAGAAATATGATCAAACCGTTCCTTGGATTTAACATCTACTATGGGAAGAAATAAATTTATACAGAAATATATATGTTTTAACATAAAAACATAACTAATAATAATTAAAAATATGTAATAAAATGATTTAATTAGACGTTACTTATGCACTATTAAATTTTAATTATACAAAATTGGTTTTAGCATTCTAATAGAATATATTATAGAAGTTTAATTTACAAGACCAAAATATAAAGTGTTCTATCTAAAAGCGTCATACTAGTTTTTAGGACGTTTTTGGCATTTCAAAAGTTTTTATGTCGCTTTTAAAATAAAGTGTTTTATTAAATATACGACACTTATTTTAAAAACGTCCTAAAAAACTGTTAAAACGTCTAAAAGTAACTTTTAAACCTATTAAACAATTTTAGATAAGTCGTTTTTTAGTTTGATTTTATATAGTTAAGTCTTGTAAGATATTTTATTAAAACATTCAATTATTTTAGAGTTTTTTATAAAACCAATCTTAGGGGGTGTTTGGGATTGCGTTTTCACGTTTTGCGTTTTCGTCTGCGTCTCACGTTTCTCCGGCAGGGAAAAGCACCCCTCAATCTGCTTCTCAAATTTCTCCGTTTCTCATCCTGGAAACGCGATAAGTTTTTTTTTCCAAATCCAAACGGCGTCTCCGGCGTGGAAACGCAAGACGGAGAAACGGTGTTTGAAGACGCACTCCCAAACACCCCCTTATTATAATGTTAGATTGATCAAAATAACCAGAGGATGAAATATATTAACTTATTTTGAAAAAGTATGTGTGTATAATTCATATCTTTAAGGAATACATGAGTTATATATTGAAATTTTATATAGCCATTAAAGAAGATCTTTTTTATAATTGTAAACATTTAATTATGTCATGGACAACCTTTAAGTTTTAACCGTATATTTTTTAATTAATTAGTTGTTATTCAGTGTAATATAATAGAATGTAAAATTTTGTTGTAAAAGAATAATGAAAGTATAATATAATTTTGTTGTAAAAGAATAATGAAAATATAATATAATTTTTTTGTAAAAGAATAATGAAAATATAATATAATTTTGTATTTTAAAATGTCCAAAATTAATGTTGTATTATGTTCTATTAATAAAACTCAATGTTTGTCATGTATTTATTTTAGCTAGTTTATGAAGATTGAACATGGAGTTTATAAAGTTGTATGTATGTTGCAACAAGGTATAAACTTAAATTCTGAGATTTTAATATATAGCATTTTTCTGTAAATCGAGAATTAATACAGTTTTTCATTAAACATATATATAGGCGAAGGATCGTGTGAGAAGTTGAGGTTAACGTGAGAACCGCGAACGTGGATGTGGATATGAACCGTTGATCACTTTTAATCAAATGCCTTCCCATGAATAACGAATGGGTCACAATGCTATCCCACAACGCCACTTTTTTAGGCTTAGGAAGCCTAAAAAGAGTCCCATTCCGAAACGACCAAATAACCCATAAAGTCGTTAGAACGACCGCCTCAAAACAAGCCAACTTCACTTTCTTCAAACGCAAGGATAATAACTAACTAATCCACTCCAAATTGGAACTAAATTCAGGATATCCAAACCCCACCATCGACCAATTTGCTTCCAAATATCCCGAGCCATTTGACAAGAGAAGAACAGATGTCTAACCAACTCAATCTCCAAATCGCAAATCGGACATAAGAGGGAATGCACATCGATTCCTCTTTTATCAAAATTATCTCGAGTTGGAATTTTGTTCAAGGACAATCGCTAAGCAAAAACATTAATTTTGATAAGAACAAACCGATTTCATCTAGTAGTAGAAGAATATACCATCAAAATTTTAGAATCTATGTAATTACGAGCAGAAGCCACCGAAAACACACCCGAACCATTAAGGGACCAAAACCATCTATGTATTTGGTTAGAGATAGTGAAAGTAACTAGAATCTATCGTAAAGCTGACATATCTGCGAATCCTCCACACCCCTTAGCGGAACCATACACAAAACTGAGACCTAACCGCCCAGGACTAATCGATCTTTCACCAAAGCTGACTTGTCACGATCAAACGCATATACCCACAGAAATTGCATTTTAAGACGGGAATCTACAAACCAAACATCATACCAAAAAGGAGTAGAGTTCCTAACACCTACTTTTTTTACAAAAAGAAAAAAGGTGAATACCATTATTATCCATTCGTTGAACCGCCTTCAAAATACAAAACCAAGGAGAATTGGACATCTTATTGGGTAATCGTGTTCCAATAAGCCCACCAGCACCATAAATCGATTTCACCACTTTGATCCAAAGAGAAATTTGATCCATCCAAAACCTCCAAACCCACTTGAAAATAAGTGCTCTATTGAAAGACAACAATCTTCCAATAGCAAGCCCCCATATTTTTCTACTAGCCAAGCACTTTTCCATTTCACCCACTCATTTTATTTTCATCAATTTCACCTCCAACAAAAAAAATATTCCACAAAGACTCCAAAGCTTTTTCAACTGAACTTGGATGTTTAAAAAGGGACAAATAATAAGTAGGGAGGCTACTCAAAACATATTTAAGTAGCGTAACCCGAACACCTATAGAACGATTTCGAACTTTACAATTCGAAAGTTCAGAAATAAATTTGTCAACTACCCCTTTCCAAACATCACGTTTTGCCATATTACATTCAATAGGCAATCCTAGGTAATTAAAAGGCATATTCGAAGCACCACATCCCAATACTCTAGCCATATTCTCGAGCTCAACATTATCGACCCTGACACCGAACAATTTAATTTTTTTTAATATTTATTTTAGGCTCGGTGATCAAATAGAAACATCAGAGAATGCACACTATATTCCTAGCATTGAAATAAGCCCATTCACCAACAAAAACTGCATCATCTGCATAAAAAGATGAGATAAAGATAATTTACCTTTGCCTCCCCATAAAAGAGTCTATTTTCTTCCACTTCTCGAATGACCACGTGCGAACCTTCCATAGCTAAAATACAGAGAAATAGAGAAAGAGGATCTCCTTGACAGAGATC
Organism: Saussurea involucrata; assembly: GCA_033807775.1. Classification (NCBI taxonomy): domain Eukaryota; kingdom Viridiplantae; phylum Streptophyta; class Magnoliopsida; order Asterales; family Asteraceae; genus Saussurea; species Saussurea involucrata. The sequence goes on along the minus strand of CM066318.1, from coordinate 15,709,828 downwards.
GCAAAAAATCTTGAATTCCCTTGTTGGAGACCCATTGACTAACATTGAGGTCGTAGAATTATCAAGACACTGTGTAATCCAACCTCTCCATTTACTATCAACCCCCATCTACTCAAGTACCAAGTCAATCCCATCGAAGTGAGTCATAAGCTTTTTTAAAATCCACTTTGAAAACCAAACGTTTTCTTTTTCGATTCTTATACCACTCCACCACCTCATCCATAATTAACGAACCATCCAAAATTTTCATCCCCTTAATAAAAGCAGATTGCTCCATGCTCACATAGTCCTCAATAACCAAACTTAGCAGATTAGCTAATAATTTGCCAACAACTTTATATTGACAACCTATTAAACTAATCGGTCGATAATCTTTAAGAATTTTGGGTAATGAAATTTCGGAATTAGAGCAATAAAGGAAGGATTACACCCTTTAGGAATACAACTAGACTAAAAAAAATCAGAAATGAACCTTACCACATCATCTTCCATAGGCTCTAGAAAATCTTAATGAATTCAAAAGTGAAGTCGTCTGGACCAGAGCCGTTTCGACACCACAGTCTCACACTGCTCGCTTAATTTCCTCCCGAAAGAACGGGCCTTCAAGAAAATAGATTGCTGCAACAAAAGAAAATTTTGAAAAAACAAATTAAGAAAAGGTCGATTATGTCTCTCTTGGACCTAAAGTAATCAAAAAACTGATTTTTAACCTGCTCCGACTCCACAACCCAATTTCCATCTCTCATAATACCCCGAATAGCAAGTTGTCTCCTTTTCTGTTTAAGCACACCATGGAAGAACTTGGTGTTTTCATCCCTTCGATGTCCCACTGGATTTTAGTTTTTTGCACTAAATCTATTGCTTCAATACGTACCAAATCTCCCAACTCTTTTAAGGACCTAAATCGCGATTCCATATCTTCTTTAGTTGCTTCCCTTTTATCAATTTGGAGATCAATGTCGTTAATGGACTTTTGAAAGCCGACTTCAATTCCTTTATCCTGCAATCGATTTTCCCCGTTCCAAGATTGAAGAACCTTTTTAAAATTTTGAAGTTTCCTTTTAAAATAAACAATTCCATGTGTCTCCCGAATGCAGTCATTATTCCAAGTATCAACAACCAATTGATGAAACCCATCCATCTCGAACCAAGAATGAAATAACCGGAACGGGGTGGAGCCATAATCCACCACTAATTCAATAAGAAGAATAGGTCTATATACATGTATATAGTGTAGCGTTCAAATGAGAAACACAAAAATGTTGAGAATTGAAAAAACAATCTCAACCACTAGATTAGAATTTTGATTTCCAAGATTTTTTTTACTAACTAAGATAGCTGTAATAACGGGGTCATTTTTTGGAAATAAGATCTTTTGGTGTGTGTGTAGTGTGAAGGAGTAAACTTTGGTGGCCTGGTGAAAATAAAGAAAATAGGGTTAAATCCCTAAAACCCCATCATGTTCCCTCATTTCAGTAAGGAGCGGCTATGGTAAGAGAGCTGTGTGGAGCAACTTTGCAACTTTTAGGAAAGAAGGCTTGGAATTGGAAGTTGAGGTTTGGAGGATCACCATTCCCTTCAAGGTAATCTTCTCCTATTTAATCTCTTCATCTAATTAGGGATGTTGAGAGTTGTGGGGAATGTTGTAACTTTTGTATTTCAACCATAAGAGGGATATTGTGGTCTGTGCGTTTTCTTAACTAAAACACTATGGGAAATCGAAGGAAAAGATGGCTGAATCGTTGGGAAGTAATTCCTCATTGATTGTTGTAGCATGGCATCAGTCTAGTATCGATTTGGGGAAAAGAGTAATATTTTCGAAATTGATTCTTGTACGATAAAACCCTGTTAGTCCGGTAGTCGCTTCATCCGGAAACCCTTGGGAATCCGGAAGAAGTTTTCCAGAAACTATGGCGGAAGGTACCGGAATCCGGAATCGGATCCGGGATATATCAATCCGAATGAGTCCGGGTATTACCGGAATCCGGAAGGGAGATCTGGAAGGAGTCCGTATTGTACCGGAATCCGGAAGCGGTGTCCGGAAGTGGGTTGTCCGGAAGTGGGTTGTCCGGAAGTGGTTGGGAAACTCCACTGTTTGGGACTGTGTCGGGAATCCTTTGGGATCCTCTTAGTGTCTCGGGAGGTGTGATAGAAATCCTTGTGGGATGTTGAGTGACTTGTTCACTCTCGTGTGTTGGGTGAAAATGTAGGTGTGCAGTTAGAGAATAGCGGTTTCAAGTAAGAACGTGCTAGTGTGGACGCCAGGTGAGTCTTTCTAAACTGAAGCTTTATCGAGACTCAAATTTATTACTTGTACCGATATATTGAATTGCATGATTTATTGATTTAAATATGCATGATCAAAGCGTGTAAATTATTTTTATGGATATGTGCAAGACATGTGAGAATTTAATATGGATATATAGGGAGTGTGTCCCATGCAGGGTATATGAATTCATTTCATATGACCACTGAGGGCGGGTGTGTGCCCTAAAAAGTTGTCACAGTTGTGTACGTGACTAAGTGCGAGTCGTTAATATATGTTGTGGGTGTACTTAAACTGACAAAGGGTAACTGTTTATAAATGCTTATAAACTCTCTTTGGTTGATAATTGTGGCATGGTGTTGGTCTAACCCTCACTAGACCTCATGGTCTAACCCTCGCTTTTCAAAACTAAAACCTTTTTAGGTAAGCAGGTAGCCGAGAGCTCATTTAGAGGTAATGGCAATACGTGAGTTGGAGCTTGCGTATAGAAGGATTAGAAGACTTTCCCTTTTTTTTTATAGTTATGTTCTCAGCCGTAGTTAGGGTTATTTCCACGAACCCAATTTTGTAATCTTGATAGTGCGACTATGTTGGGCCAATTTGGCGTTTTGAATAAAAGAAGTAGCTTTTGGCATGCTTGTTTGATGTGGGTTGTTATAGTTGGTATCAGAGCGCTAGTTTAAGGGATTTAGGTGACCAGATGGGCCTAAACTTAAACTGTGGAGTAGGAGGACACAACTGAGAAATAGGAAGCCTTTAGGGAAGACCTTGATCACCGAGAACTCAAGACGATGGTAGTGAGGACTCTCATGTAAGGTAAATTCAAATCACATCTGGCCAATGTCATTATGAATTTATAGGTGCATAGGTGTGCTTGATTACTGTTGTTCAGATGATCGATGGAGGGGGGGTAGTGTGTAGAGAGTGGTGGTAGTGTGTGGAGAGTGATGGTAGTGTGTAGAGATTGGTGGTAGTGTGTAGAGTTCTAACCTTGCCATAATGGCAATGGTTTAGTGTGTTGTGCGAGATCGTTCATGGTGTGAGTGATGACACCATCTAGAAGGAGTATTGTTTGAATTGTGGGTGGCCGTGTGAGGTAGAACCTCTTGGGTTCATAAGGGAAGAATAATTGATTGGAGGTGAGCTCCTAATTTCTGTCGATTCTTCATTCTGGGAGTTTTAGATGTCGATGAATTGGGATCTTGAGAGTTTCAACTCAAGAATCTGGTAGTAGAGATGTCTTTTCTTACTCTCTAGTCAGTGGAAGAGTGGCAAGGGTAGTTGAGAAAAGGTAGACGTGTTGGTTGGTAATACGAGGCGAGGATAGGATGAGAAGGGGCATATGAGTATGTGGGGAGGCACCGGTACCAAAGGTTGTTGCAAATGTGAGAAAACCTGATGGTTTGGTCGGAAGTAGAGCGTCGGTGTTAAATTGTTGTGAATGTCATCGGTTGACCTTGCTTGAGCAAATATCCTTCAATGTAAAGTGAGTCATGCATTGTATTTTCAAACAAGTTACATGATTCCTTTATGTCAAATATATGTGTGTGTGCGTGTGTATGTGTGCCTTGTAAGTTTCTAGATTTGAAAATGAGTTGCGAGTGCAAGCGTGTGTTTGAAGGAAGAGACACTTTTATTTACGTTGTGTGATAAATTTTGAACTTGGAGAAAATGCGACTTATTTCACCTCTTTTACGAGTCAGTTAACCTTGGTTGTAGTAATCATAAAAACATTTGATCGCATGGTTTTATAAGCGGAATCGGTATGGACACGTTGTTGTCATATCAACGAGTCTGAGAATCGACCGACTCTCCCAGTATGGGTGATTTTTCCGTGTTCTAAAAATTTGCATGAAAAGAGTTTTAGAGAATTCACTTTTGATTGATGGATAAGGTGGTGAGATCTCATGGGTTGCGTATGAGCGATCCTTGAGATCGATGTGTGTGTTGCTATTTTAATGGCGGTGTCATGTCGTGCATGTCTAACCATATTTTGCGGCATATTTTCAAATGTGAAAAATGATTTAAATCATTGTGTTGTCATGCATGAAGGCTATGAACTCGCTAGGTAGTGAGATATATCGTATTTTAGGGTGAATGGAAGTTTCAAGAGTGGAAATGTGTGGTTGAGTCGTCAATGGTCGATTCGTGACTTTGGTGTTTTCTTTTAGGGAGGGCGGAGATTAACTGCAGTCTCAGTCTTTGTCTTTAGAAATGTTTGTGTTATGGTAGTCCTCGCTCTAGTTTGGTAATCTGACGCATGGCTGACGGCGGGGGTGTGTCCCGGGTGATCTCGAAGTAGGCAAGATACCTCGAAAAGTAGCGTTGTAGTATGTCGATGAAATGGTATCAGTGTGGAGCCGGAGCTTGAGGTGGCCTTGTATTTAGTCTATTTGTCGGGCAAGTCTTGTGGCTCAAGCATGTGAGGACTGTGGGGCACAAAGTTAGTTATGATGCGTGGGAAGAAATAGATTTCGGTGGATATTCTCGTTGTTGGAGGCACCGTTGAAGCATCATCTTCATGTCAGGCGTTGATGTTGAAGTCAGCGTCGGTTTTTGAGATGGTGTTGGGAGATTGGAATTCAAAAAGGTAACCCTAGTGTGAATATTTTGTCGGGTTTATACACGGAGATAAGAGGTCGGTTGGGGAAAGGTGTGTATCTGACCGGATGCTGGACCGCCTTATGTGAGTGTTATGAAAGTGGAGAATCGCTAGTTGGATAGATGATTTTTTCTATGTGGTTGATGTTTCGTTTATAAATGAAGTACTTAGCACAACTCAGGTGGGACACGTGGATTTTGTTGCTCTGTGAGGGAGCGTCTTATCGTCTGGTTTATTTGAGCATGTTTCGTATAGATTCCGAAGAGCCGGCTGGGGACAAAGACTTGATCGAGTGAAATAGACGATCATAAGTGGAGGTTCATCTAGGTTTGAGAGAAGACCAGGTCGTGGGATAACTTTATTTCAAATGTTTGTTGTGATTGGCATGGAGAAGCAAGGCCTATTGTGTATAATAATGATCGTGAGGATTTTGCCTTTAGTGTGATGTTGTGGTGTGGTGGTTGTGTGGATAAGTTAGTGGTAACTTATGCAAGGTAGACGTGCAAGTCTTTGGTGTGATAACAAATTGTTGTGAGGATAAGTGGTGGACTAGTGTTGTTAATATGAGTTGAGCGTAAGTGGAAATCCTTTCTCGGAGATTGCTGATAAGTTATACAGTGTTGACAAATATATGTGTGTTGAGATGAATAGATGTTTGGTGGGTGTTGTGGTATTGCTGATTCGAGGATAAAAGAATGAGGTGGTAGTTGGTGGCTAGCTAAGAAGGAAATTGTGTGTTCTTTGGTTGCGACGAGTTGATGAGTGAGTTTGCCTTGTGTCATTGTAATATTTGTGAAGATGTTGGAGTGGTTAGTTTATGATGCTTCGTGGTAGGTACGAAATCTTTGGGAATGTCAAATTATTCCTTGTGTGTAAAGGATTTCTCATGAGTGGGATAACCCCGTTTGTGGAACAAGATGTGTGTGGTGGATTCGAGTACTGGGTGTTATTTCAGGATGACTTGATTGAATCCTCGAGTGAGTCTTGTGGTTAAGTCGTTCGGTTGGACATGGTAATGCAAAGGTGTTTTCAACGCATTAGATTGAATGGAGTGAGCACTGTTCTATGCTAACTTGAGGAGGTGGAGATGGTATGTGAAATAAGGGGTTAACTGGAAGTGGAAGGTTTGGGAATATAACGCAGAAATTGGGAAGCAACATTTTTTCAGGGTGTCATTGTTGGGTACACGAACTCCTAGTGGGAGTACGAGAAAGAGGATTTGCGTGTATGTGATGGTTTAAGAGTCGAGGAAAGCTAGCTTGTGTGGTTGGTCAAGAGTGTGCATCTTCTAGTGAGCCGTTCTTTGGAAACATGTTTTATATTTGAGAATGAAGTGGAAGAAAGTAGTCGAATGCGGTGCTCGGGATGAAGGACCTTTGGATTAGACTTGGTAGTAGTGTGGGAAATATTCCAAGTGAACTTTGTCGTTCAGCATTAAGCTAATGGGAATAGTTTTGGTATGAGCATGGTTGCTCCTTCCTGTTGAGTGGGTGAAACTTGAATTTATTTCATATGTGGATGGACGATTGTTGGATGCAGTGAGAATTTGAATGTGTGTCTTCAATATTGGTCCGGTTTGGTTAGTGGCTGCTTCTGATGTTGGAGTGTGGAAGTTTCCTACTTTTATCTCTATATAGTGTGGGGTGATGATGTGGTGAGAACGTGTGAAATAATTATTGATGGATTGTAGCCAATGCAATTCAGGCAAGAAAGTGTTATCAGCCTTAGGCGTATTTTGTGTTGGCGATAGTGATTGTGGAATTGTGTGTTATCTGTTGAAGAGGAACATAACTGTGAGTTAAGGTGACATTCGAGGTTGATGACATGTGTGAATGGTACATGCGAAATAAACCACAGCGGGTTGTAATCTGTCCACAGTGGGCAGCGCAAGTGTACACTGTCCACTATGATCGTCACGGCAAGTAATAATCGGTAAAATACCGGAATCGTATCCACAGAGACTGGGCTATCAAGACAATACGGCTTTTGTGAGTTCCTTTCACGAGTTTCAATTAGAGAGGAAACAATATTTTGAGTTGGATTGGCGAAATAACTACTTTTAACGATTTTACTAAAGATTTAAAAGATGGAATGTAGGTTAGATTTTCCCTAGATTTTATAATAAATACTTGATCTCAAAAGATGATCCTTGTAATTGAAGTCGGTCTTTTCGCTAGAAAAGCCCGGTTACAAAATACTCACACCGTTAAGCAAAAATCCCATACTAGTCGTACTTGTTGTTTTGTCAATGGTAATCTCAGAATGGACCCTCTCGGGCCTCGATGGAATGTGTAGAGACAAATACTCTAAGTGTTTTAAATACACAAATTAGCTTGTCTACTACTCCAGTGGGGAGAGATTAGCTCACTGTGCTGACCTCACTCTCGTAAGTGTCATAAGAATTCTTTCGAACTCCCTAGCATTATCCAAGCTCGTGTCACTGCGTTCTACCCATTTCTGAGTTGAGAACTAGACTTTTAGATCCTTACAAGTGATCGGCTTGTTCGCATCCTTGGGGTATTATCGAGAATGAATAACCAAAACAACAAATATTCCAAGTATAAAGATTACTCAAGAATTTTCTCTAAAATCTAGGTACTTCTCTTACCTACATCCCAAGGGATGTTTAACCTAACATAACTGGAGAAATTAAAACGAAAGATGAAGATTTAAACATGATTGAAAATAAAAGTGACTTTGAATTACCGCTCACAGTGGGGAACGTAAGCTGCCCACTGTTCGAGAATTACAACTGAAAATTAAACTAAGAATTTAAAGTGCTAGAAATTTAAACTACAAAGCTACAGAAAATTAAATCTAACTATGAAAGCTTTAGAGGAAATTAAATGCTAAGGATTAAGGTGCTTGCTAAAATTAAAGATAGATGATCTCATTAAATGACCCAAGCCCTTCCTTTTATACACCAAGGAAAGAGCTTGGGTAATACCCAATGAGATCTTTTGACTTTGCATCAGCTGAGTTATGGGAGCACAAGGACCATTTGTGCCCCATGTTTCTTCTTTAACCAAGGGCTTGATGCTTCTATCCATGGGGTTCTTCAAAAAGTTGACTTTTAGGCTCTTAGGTATGAATATTAAATTCACTTTGCCATCTTCTTTAGGAGCAAGCCTAGAATAAAATAATCCCCATGCTTGTACTTGTTGCTGAACCTTCTAACTGCTCCCACCATGCTGTCTAACTCAGATTTCTTCTTTTTGTCTTTTCCAGCGGCAGCAGTGGGGAACCGGAGTGAGCACTGTTCACGTCACTGCAGATAAAACGTGAAAACTACCCAAAATCCACCAAATAATTTATTAAAGACCATGGTTCACTCCTTTTGCTTGTTTTCGTAAATCATACCAAGAATGGGGGTTTTTAGAAGTGAAATGGCTAAAATTGACAAATTAAAGTGAAAAATAAATGGAAATAATAACTCTAAAAATAGAGTTATCACAACCTCAAACTTAAACTATTACTTGTCCCCAAGTAATAAAAAGAAAGAAATAAAGTAGACAAAACGCACTAGAACTTTTTAGGGACTTACATACTTCTTGACTTGAATGGGCGTTGATCTCCTTCCTTCAATACGTCCTTCGGTTCAAACTTGAAAATTTCACTTTTGTGTTTGACGAAATCTTTTTCTTGTATTCCATTAATCAATAGGGCTTTCTTGGGTTTTATGGGTTTATGGCTTTGAATATTTTCCCAAGGGTTTTTGGCAAGTATTTTCAAACATGAACCGAAAATCTCGCTTGGAGATTTTTATTTCTAGAAGTGGCTGTTTTGGATTTTTCATTAGTATGTACGCACACTTTCAGGCTTTATTTTGGGTATGGCTATTTTTGTGAGAGTGGGTATTCTGATGGTCCAGAATAGGCACACCATCCTTTTTCTGGGAGTGAGCACTTTGATGGTCCAGAAAAGGCACACCATCAATTTTGTTAGTGACACTCCGTTTTTCTTCTGTTTTTGTATTTTTGTATTTTTTTTTTTGGGAGGGGGTATGGCTTACCCACCTCAAACTTGGACTTCACAGTGTCCCCACTGTGGGCAAACTGGAAGTTCCCACCTCAAACTTAAAATCTCACAGTGTCCCCACTGTGACATTGAATTAACGAACAAAGGTGGTGGTTTGGGGTACAAAAAGGATCGTGTTTGGATGCGAAAAACGGCCTATATCATTTCATGGTATCAAGTTGAGATTCGTACTTACAAAAGGGACCTTTTTAAGTCGGAAGCCGAAAGTTGTACCTTGAAATGGAAGCGAGATCAAACAAGCATTCAAACAACAAATACGTTAGTACCCAAAAGTACCTACCCAGTGGTAGGATTTCATGCATTACAAACCAAAATAAGAATTCAGCAAAGTGTCAAAAGCCTAGCCAAAGGCATAAAATCAAACCAAACAGAAATTAAAATTGTTTTTGAGAGCAAAAGAGTGGAACCAAAGTTTTAACAAACCATTCAACGGGTCGGGGTGGCCTCTGGTGAACTAGCAGGAACGTCTTCATCAAATTCGTCCTCACTGTCATAAACTGGGCAGATATCCTTCGGAAATTCTGGTAGCTGAGCAGCTAGCATTGGGTTGGCCTCTTGCATCATCAGGCCCGTCACCTCATCCCGTTCTCTTGTATACATCCAAAATTTCTGCGTGGCCCGGTTCTGATATCGCTGCTCACTTTCTAGCAACTCGATCCTGTATGTGAGCTTCTTCAAAGCTGCCAAAATCTCTCCCATTTGGTTGCTGGACGAACCTGCCTCAGTCTGACGCCTCGATGTATCCGCAGTCCGCACATCATGCTCCTCAGCGATGATCACAGTGGGGTTAACAGTCCCCACTGTGGGGATATCTTCTGCCTGCTCGGGTGGAGGAGTGGTGACGTGCCGTCCCATCTTTCGGATGGTACCCATATTGATATTACTCGTGGAATCTAACCACTGGTCCTCCACAGCCGACGGTACACCTGCGTCTATCATCAATGAAGTAATAAGGCAAGGGAGGGGTAAAATTACCTTCTTCCGGGTACGTGCTTGATCGATGGCTCCATGCATGACAGTGCCTATGTTGATCCTTTTTCCCGTGAGGATGCAGTACAACAGCGCACACTTGTGCATCGACAAAGTGGTGTCGTGCGAAGTTGGGGCTAATGAAGCACGGAGAAACTGGAACCAAACGGCAGCCTCGGTAGTGAGAGAACTAGCGTTTAGGCACCGTCGTTGACCGTCCTTATTCCATGGTTTCCCTACAGCGGCTATCTCTCTTAAAATGAGGTCCTCACTTGCTGGAGTCATCTTCTTCAAGAATTGCGCAAACTCACAAATACCCGCATTTCCTCTCCCCAATACTCGGTTAATTTCCCTTGGATTGTAACAAACTTTCCTACCTCGAACTACCACAATTGGGTCTTTACTTTGAGAGGCCTCGGCGTAAAATTCACGCACAAGTGAGGCATTGGCACGTCGATTAGCAGCAGAAATAATCGACCAATCATGCACCACAATTCTATCCTTGACAAATGAATTAGCTTCAACGAAATCGGGGTCAAAACCCCTCTCTAATTTTAATTTTTGCTTGGCGATGCAGTCAAAATGGGCAGCCACCTCCGGAGAGGTGAACTGCCTGGGCACCCCACTGGGGGCATACTCAGTACCTACGATGGATTGATGTGGGTTTTGGGTTTGAATTTGTTCATCCCCACCATCAGTTTCCATAGACGATGAACTTAAAGAGGTTGCAGGGTTTTTACCTTTTCGTGAATCTTGCTTAGCAGGCCTCTTTGTCGGTGTTTTTCGTGCCCTGGCTACCGTGGATCTGGTAACAACTCTTCTCTTTTTTCGGCTTGGGGAATAAGGTTCTCCCCACTGTTGATATCTCCTGAAACAGCACTCTTCTCCCTATCAAACTTGAACTTCTCATACTGACTTTGATAATTTTCCTCCACCTCTCTCTGCAACTTCTCATTCTCAGCAAACAAGTCTGCCTCAGCCTTCTTCCTCTCTTCCTCGAAGATCCTCTCCTTTTCTGCCCTAACTCTTGCCTCCTCTAGTTTCTTTTCTTCCTCTTCTTTTCGGACCCTTTCTTCTTCTTCTCTACGCCTTCTCTCGGCATCCTCCTTCCTCTTTCTTATGGCTTCCTTTCGTTGAATGTACTCCTCCTCCAATCGTCGCTCTTCCTCTTCGGTTTGCAGAGCCTCGGTGTCAAAAAGACTGGTGCTCGTGGTTGAGACGCGTGGAGAAGAAATAGCCTTCGGGCTTCGTTGTTTGGAGGAGCCTTCGTCTGGTGCACCAGATGTCATCGGTGCACTGGAAGTCGCCGGATTTTCGCCGGAGACCGGCGGCGGTTCGTTGAGGTCACCAGTGATGGTTTCTGGTGGGTTTTCGGTGTTACGACGGCGGACCGCCGCCCGGTTGGGTGCCTGAGGGTTTGAAATCGGCCTCTTGCTTCTAGCCATTGGAGGGAATTTGCTTCTGGTTCGTGTAAGAGAAATGGGGAAGAAAAAGATGGTTTTTGAATATTTGAAGTTAAAGGTGGTTTTTGGGAAGTTAATGGTGGTTTTTAGGATTTTTGCAATGGGTTTAGGGTTGAACCGTCGGGTTTTAGGAGAGAGAGGGAGAGTACAATGATGGTTTTCTTGGAAAATGGAGAACTAATGACATGTGGCAGCAAAAGTTGATTAGTTGGCAGAAAAGGTGAAAGCTTGTTATCCTTGGGCCCCACAAATTGTCCCATCAACCGTCAGATTCCAGAGTGGGGAACGCAGTGATCAGCTTCTGCCCACTGCGAACCACTTTATTGACTTTTGCTTTTAAAGCTCGGGATTTTCGCCTACACACATACAAGTAAACTACCCTTGCAATATTAAAAAGAACAAAAAGAATAAAAACACAGCAAACAACAGAAATAAAATATTTACAATTGGACCTGATGTTTCTTAACCATAGCGAGGTGGAGAGTGGGCAGGGATGTGGGCACTCTCATGCAGAAAATGCTTTACCCTTTGCCCGTTGACTTTAAAGGTCTGATCAGACTGTGGAGACTTTAATTCCACTGTTCCAAAGGGACTTACCTTGACAATGGTGTATGGTCCAGTCCATCTTGACTTGAGCTTACCCGGAAAAAGTTTTAGACGAGAGTTGAACAATAATACCTGCTGTCCTTCAAAAAATTCCCGATGATTGATCCTTCGGTCATGCCACATCTTGGTCTTTTCCTTGTATAACTTTGCATTTTCATATGCGTGATAGCGCATTTCCTCAAGTTCATGCAATTGCAAGGTTCTTTTAATTCCCGCGGCATCTTCACTCATGTTGAGCTCTTTTAAAGCCCAAAAGGCTTTATGTTCCAATTCGATTGGTAAATGGCAATCTTTGCCAAATACCAACTTAAATGGAGACATTCCCAAAGGGGTCTTATATGCCGTGCGATACGCCCAAAGAGCGTCATCAAGCTTGCTGGACCAATCCTTTCGATGGGGTTTCACCACCTTTTCCAAAATTCCCTTGATTTCTCGGTTTGAAAGCTCCGCCAAACCATTAGTTTGGGGGTGGTAGGCGGTTGCTACCCTATGATGAATATCATATTTAGCAAGGACCGCGGTCATGACTTTGTTAACAAAATGGGATCCTTCATCACTAATTATTGCTCGTGGTGTTCCAAAGCGAGTGAAAATATTTTTTTGCAAAAACTTCACCACAGTGTTAGCGTCATTAGTGTGACAAGCAGCAGCTTCTACCCATTTTGAAACATAATCTACCGCTACTAAGATGTAGAAATTGTTGTTGGAATTTGTAAAGGGTCCCATGAAATCTATTCCCCACACATCAAAAATTTCCACCTCAAGGATATTGTTGAGGGGCATTTCATTTCGTTTTGATATATTCCCAGTGCGCTGACACTGCTCACAGTGACGAACAAACTCATGAGAGTCTTTGAACACAGTGGGCCAAAAGAACCCACTCTGCAAAATTTTCGCAGCAGTGCGTGTTCCTCCGAAATGACCTCCATAGTGGGATGTGTGACAGCCTTGGAGTAAATGTTGTTGATCACTCCCATGAACACATCGCCTCAACACTTGGTCCGTTCCTATCTTATATAAGAAAGGATCGTCCCAAATGTATTGACGAGTATCATACAAGAATTTTTTAAAAGGCTGTCCACTCATTCCATGGGGTCGTAATCCACTTGCTAAAAAGTTAGCAATGTCAGCATACCAAGGAATATCATGATGTTGGGCGACTAACAATTGTTCATCAGGAAAATTTTCTTTTACCGGAGTGGGATCTACAGTGCCCACTGTGGGCTCAAGTCTGGAAAGATGATCAGCGATCTGGTTACTTGTTCCTTTTCTATCGATGATCTCAAGGTCGAATTCCTGCAGCAACAGCACCCATCTGATCAACCTCGGTTTAGAGTCAGCTTTGTTGATCAAATATTTGATGGCTGCGTGATCGGTGTGTACTATGACCTTTGCTCCAATTAAGTAAGACCTGAAACGATCAAAAGCAAAAACTACTGCAAGTAATTCTTTTTCGGTTACAGTGTAGTTGATTTGAGCCTCGATCAAAGTCTTGCTTGCATAGTATATTGGATGAAAAATCTTATCTTTTCGTTGGCCTAGTACTGCACCTATAGCCCAATCGCTGGCGTCACACATGACTTCAAATGGGAGTGACCAGTCAGGAGTGGTCACTATGGGTGCAGTAACTAAGGCATTTTTGATTATTTCAAATGCGTCTCTACATTCTTTGGTAAAAACAAACTCTCTTTCATGTTGCAGCAGGTTACATAGGGGTTTAGTTATTTTGGAAAAATCTTTTATGAACCTCCTATAGAAACCTGCGTGACCTAAAAAACTGCGAATGCCTTTTACCGTTGTGGGCTCGGGAAGTTGGGAGATTACTTCTAGTTTTGCTTTATCAACTTCCAAACCCTTTTTCGACACAAGATGACCCAAAACAATGCCCTCTTCGACCATGAAATGACATTTTTCCCAATTTAGAATAAGGTCGTGGGTTTCACATCTCACCAAACTTTTTTCTAGATTCCTCAAACAGTTATCAAATGATGTGCCGATCATAGAAAAATCGTCCATAAAAACTTCTATGGTATCTTCTATCATATCAGTAAAAATGGCCATCATACAGCGTTGAAAAGTAGCGGGAGCATTACATAAACCAAAAGGCATTCTCCGGAATGCAAAAGTACCATATGGACAAGTAAAGGTGGTCTTTTCTTGGTCCTCGGGTGCGATGTGGATTTGGTTATATCCGGAGTATCCATCTAGAAAACAATAAAATTCCTTTCCCGCTAATCTATCAAGCATTTGATCAATAAAAGGTAACGGGAAATGGTCTTTCTTTGTTGCTAGATTCAGTTGCCTATAGTCCATGCATATTCTCCATCCCGTAACAGTCCTAGTTGGAATGAGTTCGTTCTTTTCATTTGTGACCACTGTTGTTCCTCCCTTTTTAGGGACACATTGAACGGGGCTCACCCAACTACTACTGGCAATGGGATAGATAATACCAGCATCTAACCACTTCAAAATCTCTTTCTTAACTACTTCCTTCATGATGGGGTTCAACCTTCTTTGAGGTTGGACTTTTCCTGGGCGGTCACTCTCTAAGTTGATCTTATGTTGACATAAAGAGGGGCTAATTCCTCTAATGTCTGCTATGGTCCAACCAATTGCCTTCTTATGCTTCATCAACAATTCGATTAAAAGTTGTTCTTGATTTTCGCTAAGTTTGGACGAGATGATAACAGGAAGTTTGTTATTCTCGGCGAGATAAGCATATTTCAAATGAGGAGGCAATGGTTTAAGCTCTAACTCGGGAGGTTGTTCGATGGATGGTGGTTGGATCGTCCTATCCTTAAAGTCCAAAGGTTCAATAGATGCCACCATTTCGTTACACTCATCCTCAAAAGTATCTTCTGAGTCAGAGTGTTCACTCTCACTGCCCACTGTGGACAGTGAGTCGAAACAGTAGGATCCATGAATCGCACTCACAGCAAGGCAGTCCTCGGTGTCTATGTATTTAAGAGATTTGAAAACATTAAACTTTACTTCCTGGTCGTTGACTCTCATGGTGAGTTCTCCTTTGTGCACATCAATCAAAGTTCGTCCTGTCGCAAGGAAAGGACGTCCTAGAATGATTGGGATGTCTTTGTCGGCCTCATAGTCTAAAATCAGAAAGTCGGCAGGGAAGATGAATTTATCCACTTGGACCAAAACATCTTCAATCTTCCCTCTTGGATAGGCAATGGATCGATCGGCTAATTGTAAGGTCACGGTGGTGGGTCTAGCCTCTCCAATACCTAATCTCTTAAAAATTGACAAAGGCATCAAATTTATACTAGCGCCTAAATCACAAAGTGCTTGACCTACTTCTTGTCCTCCTATCGTGCATGGAATTGTGAAACTACCCGGGTCTTTCAACTTAGGTGGAATCTTGCTTGTGAGAAGGGCACTACATTCTTCGGTCAACGCCACAGTTTCAAACTCACCCAACTTTCGTTTTTTGTTCAAAATATCTTTTAAAAACTTAACATAGCTTGGCATTTGCTCAAGAGCTTCTACCAAGGGTATGTTAATGTGAAGCTGTTTGAAAATGTCTAAAAACTTTTTAAATTGAACATCAACATTTTTAGGCTTCATTCTTTCAGGAAAAGGTACACTTTTTGGGTCGATGTGAGTCTGAAGCGGAGTTAACCTTGGAATGGTAGGTTTAGGCAATGACCCAAAAGTGGGGAGTTCAGGGACTTCCGTCCCCACTGTGGGGATCACAGTGACTTGAGGAGTGCCCATTGTGGGATGAGGTACAGTGGTGATTTGAGGCGATTCTTCATAATCGAAAACGATATCTTTCAGATCCTTTCCACTCCTAAGTGTTATGGCTTTGATTTGTTCTGGTCCCTTTCCTATTACCCTAGCATTTTCGGTATCACTAGGTAATGTCCCCGGTGGTCTATTCTTGACTTCGACGGCTAGTTGTCCTACTTGAGTTTCTATGTTCCTAATGGCCGCTTGAGTTTGGTTCATGAATCCTTTGAGCATTGATTCGAGTGATGGTTGAGCCTCAGCATTATGAGATGGTCGTGGTTGGAATTGTTGGGAGGATTGACCTTGGTGAAAGTTTTGTGGGTGCTGCCCACTGTGGTGTGAGGATTGCCCACTGTGATGTGATTGAAATCCAGGGGGGTTGTGTGGTCTTTGAGCATGACTCGCCCCGTGGGGTTGGAGTCCTTGGTTTCCAGACCACGAGAAATTTGGATGATTCCTCCAACCTGGATTATAGGTCTGTGAGTATGGGTTGTTGCGCGGGTTGGTTCCTATGACATTAATAGCCTCTGGATTTGCTGGACAAAAATCAAAAACATGCTCGTCCCCACAGTAAGAGCAGTTCTCAGTGAGATGTGCAGTACCCACTGTGGGATTAAGTTGTCCTCGATTTTGGTTCAACACTATTTTTGTTAAGGCCACTAACTGTGCATTCATTGTTTTAAGCGCCTCATTATCAATGTTGGTGGACTTTGGTGCAGGCGTTCTCGGGTTGGACCAGTCGGTGTTGTTATTGGACACTTTCTCTAAAATCTGATATATCCTTCATTATAGGTTTTGCTTGTGAAAGTTCCTCCTGCTGTTGCATCTAAGATGATTTTGGCTGCGTTGGACAGACCATTGTAAAAGGTCTCCAACTGAATGCAATGTGGGATGCCATGGTGTGGGCATTTTCGGAGTAAATCTTTAAACCGCTCCCATGCATCCGAGACAGCCTCATCTTCGTCTTGTCTAAACAAAACAATATCATTTCTCAGCCTCATGTTTTTGGTTGGAGGAAAATACTTTTGTAAAAATTTATCCGCAAGCTCTTGCCACATGGTTATTGAATGAGGTGCATGCGCATTTAGCCATGACTTAGCCTTGTCCCTTAAAGTAAAAGGAAAAAGTCTTAGCCTTAAAGCTTCCTCACTCACACCTTGTAGCTGAAAAGAGTCGGTCATTTCCAAAAATGATTTTAAGTGCGAATGCGGATCCTCAGATGGTGATCCTCCAAACTGACCCATGGCTTGGATCATTTGAAACATCACCGGTTTGAGTTCAAAGTGTGGTGTTTGAAGGTTGGGTCTTAGAATCCCGGAGCTTAAATCACTAACTCCAGTAGTTGCATAATCCCTTATCCCTCGATCTTTGCTATCAGCAATCGTCACTGTGGTTTCCACTAATGGAGGTGGTGGTGGTTGACCGCCCACTCCTGCCATATTTGCGGTGGGGTTCACAGGGAGTTGTTGATTTTTCTTCTTGTTTTTACGTCTTTTTCGAAAAGTCCTTTCTATTTCAAGATCGATTGGTTCCAAAGGTCCGTGTTGTTGCCTTGGCATACAACACGATCGGTGCTAGAAAAACGAGTTACTCGGGCTCAAACAAAAACTAATGTCTTGAGATTTAAAAATCACGCCAGTCCCCGGCAACGGCGCCAAAAACTTGACATGTGTGAATGGTACATGCGAAATAAACCACAGCGGGTTGTAATCTGTCCACAGTGGGCAGCGCAAGTGTACACTGTCCACTATGATCGTCACGGCAAGTAATAATCGGTAAAATACCGGAATCGTATCCACAGAGACTGGGCTATCAAGACAATACGGCTTTTGTGAGTTCCTTTCACGAGTTTCAATTAGAGAGGAAACAATATTTTGAGTTGGATTGGCGAAATAACTACTTTTAACGATTTTACTAAAGATTTAAAAGATGGAATGTAGGTTAGATTTTCCCTAGATTTTATAATAAATACTTGATCTCAAAAGATGATCCTTGTAATTGAAGTCGGTCTTTTCGCTAGAAAAGCCCGGTTACAAAATACTCACACCGTTAAGCAAAAATCCCATACTAGTCGTACTTGTTGTTTTGTCAATGGTAATCTCAGAATGGACCCTCTCGGGCCTCGATGGAATGTGTAGAGACAAATACTCTAAGTGTTTTAAATACACAAATTAGCTTGTCTACTACTCCAGTGGGGAGAGATTAGCTCACTGTGCTGACCTCACTCTCGTAAGTGTCATAAGAATTCTTTCGAACTCCCTAGCATTATCCAAGCTCGTGTCACTGCGTTCTACCCATTTCTGAGTTGAGAACTAGACTTTTAGATCCTTACAAGTGATCGGCTTGTTCGTATCCTTGGGGTATTATCGAGAATGAATAACCAAAACAACAAATATTCCAAGTATAAAGATTACTCAAGAATTTTCTCTAAAATCTAGGTACTTCTCTTACCTACATCCCAAGGGATGTTTAACCTAACATAACTGGAGAAATTAAAACGAAAGATGAAGATTTAAACATGATTGAAAATAAAAGTGACTTTGAATTACCGCTCACAGTGGGGAACGTAAGCTGCCCACTGTTCGAGAATTACAACTGAAAATTAAACTAAGAATTTAAAGTGCTAGAAATTTAAACTACAAAGCTACAGAAAATTAAATCTAACTATGAAAGCTTTAGAGGAAATTAAATGCTAAGGATTAAGGTGCTTGCTAAAATTAAAGATAGATGATCTCATTAAATGACCCAAGCCCTTCCTTTTATACACCAAGGAAAGAGCTTGGGTAATACCCAATGAGATCTTTTGACTTTGCATCAGCTGAGTTATGGGAGCACAAGGACCATTTGTGCCCCATGTTTCTTCTTTAACCAAGGGCTTGATGCTTCTATCCATGGGGTTCTTCAAAAAGTTGACTTTTAGGCTCTTAGGTATGAATATTAAATTCACTTTGCCATCTTCTTTAGGAGCAAGCCTAGAATAAAATAATCCCCATGCTTGTACTTGTTGCTGAACCTTCTAACTGCTCCCACCATGCTGTCTAACTCAGATTTCTTCTTTTTGTCTTTTCCAGCGGCAGCAGTGGGGAACCGGAGTGAGCACTGTTCACGTCACTGCAGATAAAACGTGAAAACTACCCAAAATCCACCAAATAATTTATTAAAGACCATGGTTCACTCCTTTTGCTTGTTTTCGTAAATCATACCAAGAATGGGGGTTTTTAGAAGTGAAATGGCTAAAATTGACAAATTAAAGTGAAAAATAAATGGAAATAATAACTCTAAAAATAGAGTTATCAGTTGATCTTGTGTTAAGTTGGTGAATCGAGCGTTCGTTATTCTATTACGGGTTTCATGTTGTTGTGGCGTTAACCTCTGTAAATATGTTCTTTTACGGAAGTGAAGTTGGGTGTGAAACTCTTAATTCATTTCAAAACCGTGGGTCTAGGTATGTGGGCGGTATTGTGTAAAGTTGACCTGGGGCGTCATAGTTATGTTACGCGATTTATCTGGGGTTAGATTGGTAGTTAACCGAAAGTGTGAAAATTTGTTGGGATACGCCCTGTTGTTGAAGGGTCATGCAACGTGTGAGCAAGAGAATCCTTAGAGAAGCAAAGAGGTTAGCATGTGCGGTTATCTATGAATTTTCCAAAAATAGAGCTGTATCATAGGAAAGAAGCATTTGGTGACGGAGGTCGCGCGGTTGATCACTGATAAGTCAAACAGATTCGCGAGAAGCTTAGGGTGGCTCAGGACCGCCAAAATATGTATGCGGACAAAAGAAGGAAAGCGATTGAATTCATGGTGGGAGATAAGGTGATGCTTAAGGTATTGCCGTGGAAAAGCGTCGTGCGATTTGGAAAGAAAGGGAAGCTAAGGCCTAGGTATGTCAGGCCATTCATCATCACCGAGCGTGTGGGTGAGGTGGCGTATAAGTTGGAGTTTCCCAAGGAACATCGAGGAGTTCATTCGACATTTCGCGCGTCGATTCGAAGGAAGTGCTTAACCGAGAAAAAAAAGGCAGTACCGTGGAAAGATATTCGTGTGGACAAGAGGGTGAAGTACGTTGAGGAGCCGTTGGCGATCGTGGATCGCAAGATCAGGAAGTGGAACGCTAAATAGATTTCTCTTATGAAAATTCAATGGTGTTTCCTCAAGGGGGCAAGAGGCAACTTGGGAAATGGTATCGGATATGAGGACCCGTTTCCCTCATTTAATCGAAGATGGAATTCCAGGGATGGAATTCTTTTGAGGAGATGATGCTGTTTTAACCGGGTCATTTTTTGGAAATAAGATATTTTGGTCTGTGTGTAGTGTGAAGGAGGAAACTTTGGTGGCCTGGTGAAAATAAAGAAAATAGGGTTAAATCCCTAAAATCCTTCATGTTCCCTCATTTCAGTAAGGAGCGACTAGGGTAAGAGAGAAGTGTGGAGCAACTTTGAAAATTTTGGGAAGGAAGGCTTGGAATTGGAAGCTGAGGTTTGGAGGATCACCATTCCCTTCAAGGTAATCTTCTACTCTTTAATCTCTTCATCTAATTCGGGATGTTGAGAGTTGTGGGGAATGTTGTAACTTTTGTATTCCACTCATAAGAGGGATATTGTGGTCTGTGCGTTTTCTTACTAAAACACTTTTGTATTCCACTCATAAGAGGGATATTGTGGTCTCCTCATCTAGTATCGATTTGGGGAAAAGAGTAATGTTTTCGGAAATGATTCTTGTACGATAAAATCCTGTTAGTCCGGTAGTCGCTTCATCCGGAAACCCTTGGGAATTCGGAAGAAGTTTTACGGAAATTGTGGCGGAAGGTACCGGAATCCGGAATCGGATCCGGGATATATCAATCCGGATGAGTCCGGGTATTACAGAAAATCCGGAAGGGAGATCCGGATTGTACCGGAATCCGGAAGCGGTGTCCGGAAGTGGGTTGTCCGGAAGTGGTTGTCCGAAAGTGGTTGTCCGGGAAACTCCACTGTTTAGGACTGTGTCGGGAATCCTTTGGGATCCTCTTTGTGTGCCGAGTAGAGAGTGTCTTAAGGAAGTCAGGATGTGTCTCAGGAGGTGTGATAGAAATCCTTGTGGGATGTTGAGTGACTTATTCACATGGCGTCCACGCTAGCACGTTCTTACTTGAAACCGCTATTCTCTAACTGCACACCTTGAAGCTTTATCGATACTCGAATTTATTACTTTTACCGATATATTGAATTGCATGATTTACGTTGATTTAAATATGCATGTGGGGAATGTTGTAACTTTTGTATTCCAATCATAAGAGGGATATCGTGGTCTGTGCGTTTTCCTAACTAAAACACTATGGGAAATCGAAGGAAAAGATGGTTGAATCTTTGGGAAGTAATTCCTCATTGATTGTTGTAGCATGGCATCAGTCTAGTATCGATTTGGGGAAAAGAGTAATATTTTCGAAATTGTTTCTTGTACGATAAAACCATGTTAGTCCGGTAGTCGCTTCATCCGGAAACCCTTGGGAATCCGGAAGAAGTTTTCCAAATTTTTTGGCGGAAGGTAACGGAATCCGGAATCGTACCCGGGATATATCAATCCGAATGAGTCCGGGTATTACCAGAATCCGGAAGGGAGATCTGGAAAGAGTCCGTATTGTACTGGAATCCGGAAGGAGTCCGGATTGTACCAGAATGCGGAAGCGGTGTCCGAAAGTGGATTGTCCGGAAGTGGTTGTCTGGGAAACTCCTCTGTTTGGGACTGTGTCGGGAATCCTTTGGGATCCTCTTAGTGTGCCGAGTAGAGAGTGTCTTAAGGAAGTCAGGATGTGTCTCGAGAGGTGTGATAGAAATCCTTGTGGGATGTTGAGTGACTTGTTCACTCTCGTGTGTTGGGTGAAAATGTAGGTGTGCAGTTAGAGAATATCGGTTTCAAGTAAGAACGTGCTAGCGTGGACGCCAAGTGAGTCTTTCTAAACTGAAGCTTTATCGATACTCAAATTTATTACTTGTATCGATATATTGAATTGCATGATTTACGTTGATTTAAATATGCATGATCAAAGCGTGTAAATTATTTTATGGATATATGTGAGACATGTGAGAATTTAATATGGATATATGGGAAGTGTGTCCCATGCAGGATATATGAATTCGTTTCATATGACCACTGAGGGCGCGTGTGTGCCCTAACACGTTGTCACAAGTGTGTACGTGACTAAGTGTGAGCCGTTAATATGTGTTGTGGGTGTACTTAAACTGACAAAGGGTAACTGTTTATAAATGCTTATAAACTCTCTTTAGTTGATAATTGTGGCATGGTGTTGGTAGAAAGAGGGATCTCACTAGACCTCATGGTCTAACCCTCGCTTTTCAAAACTAAAACCTTTTCAGGTATGCAGGTAGCTGAGAGCTCGTTTAGAGAAAATGGCAAGACGTGAGTTGGAGCTTGCGTATAGAAGGATTAGAAGACTTTCCATTTTTATTTTATTTTTTTGTAGTTACGTTCTTAGCTGTAGTTAGGGTTATTTCCGCGAACCCAGTTTTGTACTCTTGATAGTGAGACTATGTTGGGCCATTTTGGCGTTTTGAATAAAAGAAGTAGCTTTTGGCATGCTTGTTTGATGTGGGTTGTTACAATAACTATGGAAAAATTCAAATATCATAATTTATCTTTTATTTTCTCTATAACCTTTTTTTGGGTATTGTTAATTATTGATTTTTGATCCAGTTTTCCAACATGAAATCATTGACGATTTTAGAATCTACAAATCAAATTAAACATCATTTGTCTAAATCTCAGATGCGAACACGAACATCAATAATCTTCATAGGTCATTTGAAATGTAATCAAAAGCAAAAGATTCCTACAAACCATATCAGACAATGATAACTAAGTGTATTGTAACACCCTCAAATTTGGAAAGAGCAACGAAATAAAAACTTCGATAAAATAACCAAATGGGGATGAAATCCCTTCTACAATACCATCATTGGAAATACCTGAAGTTTAAATTATAAAACTAACTTTAACATATATTAGCTTAAGTCATAAACCAGGACTACATAAGGTCGGGTGTCACTTAACCCAAATACAAAATGCTATTCCCAAATATAAATGTGGAAGACTTCACCAAGCTAAATGTTCCTCGAGCACACAACTAGCACTCAAACTCTACACAGTGTCACTAGAACTACTCCCAACCTGAACCTGTTGCACATGCCGACAAATAAAAAGGTTAGGCTTACGCCTAGTGAGTTCAAGAGTTTACAACATGATTTAAATAATTTGTTGAATGAAAGATTGCAACTAAAATCATGATTTCCAAAAGAGTTTAGAATAAGGATGTAAACGACTCATTTTCCAACTCTCAAGAACCCTATGAGGAAAGTTCCCAAAATATATTTAGCGTTTTCCAAATGAATTCCAATCCCAACTCTCACCCGTATCCATTGAGAGTGGAGGAACACAAAAGTATGCCACTCATACAACGTTAGTCGTATGACACTTCACGACATGAAAGCCCAAGTGTCCCTACGACTCCTTTCAAAACACACCCAAAGAGACAACTGACCTTAGCGGATATTACCATGAACACCACCAAAGGCTTGGCACAAGCGGGGTTACAACCATGGCATTGCCCCGACATGGCGAAGGTCATAAACGCCCATCAATCATGATAGCACAACCGGACTCAGCCCTCCTAGTCTACCCTTGAAAGGTAAAGGTCATAAAACATGAGGCCCGGTCAAATCTCGGACACCCAGTAGACCATCAAATAAAGACTGACTTACGTGCCTATGGATCCAATGCAACAAAGTCTAAAATTACATAACTACACAAGAATGACTAAAGCACTCGAGCATGTAATTATCAATAATATGCAATAAGATGCAATAAATTGCAATAAATGCAAACCATAAATAGGACTCCACATTGAGCCATCAAAGTCGGACAAGATGTCCCTAAAGACTTCTTTAAAGTCAAAACCGAGCAAAATGCTCAAAACCCATTAGACTAATAAATAAAGGCCCTTGTAATATATAAAATGCATCTAAACATCTCTTAGGTAAACGTATACCACAAAATCATCATTAACCCAAAACTCGTCACGGGTTAGAACAAAAGGTTTCCCAAATGGACTCATACTCTTATAATTCTCAAAATGACTCATGACACGAAAATGTGCACTTTCCCAATTGGTTTATAAAAATCAATTACACCATCATGCTTAAACCACTGAATAAACTCCATTTGAGCAATAATTCACTTAAGGACATATTTGTGGTTTCTACACATCAAAATATCCGAAAATCTCAAATATGGGTGTTTTACAAAGTTTAATAAGTTAAACACTTCAAAAGATTAAACTTACCAAATAACTCAACAATTGATAATTTTAAGTAAAACACACAAATACTTGGAAAATAACATTTTTGGCATGTACAAAGTTTTTCACAAATCAACTTGAACTCACCTTGCTATATTTTGGCTAAATCTAGATTTTTCCCCGACTTGAGCTCCTTTGAAGAAATTGAATCATCAAGCCAAATCTTCCAAAAACCACTTAGGTTTTGATGAAAACCTAGAAAACCCCAAAATCTCTAGTGTTGGAGATTTAAACTTTCTCTTGCATCAATAGATAAAACCACTACCATATGATGGAGAAGGAACACTTTAATCTCTATGAAAAGCCCCAAAATCAGTTAGGGTTTGAGGGGGGAGAAGAGGAAATGATTTGGGAGAGAAGAGATGGAGTTTGGGAGTGAGAAATGAGAAGCTTACCACCACCAAATGCTCTTGAATCTTCCAATGAACATCAAAACTAATAATCCATCCTTGAAGAGCTCTCAAAAACGAAACCATAGCATCTTGAATCAAGAAAATCGGAGTTAAAATGAGAGAGATATATGAAGAAATGAAGTTTTGGGGCTGAAAATAGCGCTTTTATGCTCCACGTGCCCGACGGCTAAAGTGACGTGCGAGAGTGACACAGGTGTCACTTTCGCTGGGCACTGTCGCCGTGGTCAAATGGCTCTCGGTACAAAACCGGCGAAAGTGACATGCGAGAGTGACACAAGTGTCACTTTCGCTGGTCACTTTAGCCGAGATTGTACCGAAAGTTGTTTTGGCCATAACTTCTTCGTTTTAGCTCGGTTTTTGCTCCGGAATGGCCCGTTGGGTTCGTATTTGAATTCCACATCCAACAAGACCATAAAATCTAGGATTTAATCCAAAATCCTATTTTTCATATTTATCTTAAAAGATTGATTTCTACACTGATTCGAAATTGTACTTATCCGAAAATTACGGGTGTTACAATCCTCCCAACCTTAGGATGATTTAGTCCTCGAAATCTAGCTACCAAACACCCAAAGGTTATCGAACTCAACATTGTCCATGTTTATTCAGTTTCCTACTGAAATTCGAATCCCTTCTTGCCAGAACTGCTTCATGTCGATACTCATAATCAATGTCCTTTTAGATACACTACACTTATACCCGAGTGAACGCGTATTTACTAGGGTGGCCTCTAACCTAAAGACTCTGGTCATCTCCCAACCTTAGGTGATCCATACTTCCTCAACATTCGATCTCGGCTTCCAATCAGCCCAGATCTACACGCTTCAAAAAACTTTCTCCAACCAACCCGAGGTTTGATCACCACCGAAACCAACAAAATCTCCAAATCCAACCGTTTCCGATGTTGAACTGTCATTCACTATAATGAGCACTGTCATACTCCAAAACAGACGGTCACTGTAACACCCCAAAATTCTAGGCTAATTTGAACCTCAAATTTCCACAAGCTATGATAATATAAACTTCAAACTTACATAAATAGAAAGTGAATTAATCATCAAGAGTACATTTACAGATACATGATCCTACAAATAACTTATTAATCTAATTATGTCACTATAATCAGATTAACTAAGTTATCTAAGCAATCCCTCAAAATCTCCTTTTGTTAATTGACTTCCTTGATATTCCAAAACACTCGTCCCACAACCCTTATTTTCCCGAGCCGGTACCTGGTAAGAAAACATCATTTGAAACGATTAGGCCAACGCCTAGTGAGAACATTCGTTTCCATAATAATATTTGCAAAATCAATGTAAACAAGTTATATCAAACCTGATTACCCTTTTTCTTACCATACGTGTAACTCTATTCCGTTAACACGATTTTCATCCAATCCCATGAATATGACTGACACACATTCCATCATCATATCATGTCTTAGAGCCACACTACGAATCTTCACTGATTCTAGATTAATACTCTTATTCCAGAAATCGCAATATACACATGCCCATTTCCATTCATATCCTATTCCAGAGCCACACTACGAATCTTTCTCAGATTCTAGATTAATGCTCCCACCTAAGAAATCGCAATATACACGTGCCCATTTCTTAGAAAAGGAAGTAGAGATTACAATTGCATATGTCAATCCCTCTTCTTCCTTAGAAATTAGGAATAACGATTATTACCACACGCCTATTCCAGGGTTTCTCACACACATCAGAATAATGATTAACTTCATCTATTCCACGTGCACATAACCATTAGTACTACACACATCAGAATAATGACTAACTTCATCTATTCCACATGCACATAACCATTAGTACTACACACATCAGTGGAATAACGATTATTACCACACGCCTATTCCATGTGATTACCAAACACTAGTGCCTATGGATCCATTACACTTTACTAACGTATATGCATAACAACATATTACAGCTCATATCATATTCTTAAATCTAAGAATACTAGATAACCTATCGTATCTTCATCCTCAAATGCCCCCCCTTCGGCGACTTAACCGGACAAAACATTCAGAAACTGCATCCAGCCATCAGAACCTAACATTTTCAATTTCTCCAAAGTGTCCGGATAACAGGGGTTTCCGGATACCTTAGACTATCCGGACAACAGGAGTTTCCGGATAACTACAACTTACCGGTTAAATCATACTTTCCAGATACCGTTTAATTCGGACAACACCCGGAAACTAAAGCAACCCGGATACTATCCGGTAACTATTTTATCCGGAAACTACAATAAAACTAAACTTACCGGATACTTAATCGCGTCCGGAGACCTTCAACACCACGGTTTCCAGATACATGGTTTTATCCGGAAACCTTCGACCTGCAGCTTAAAAATCGACCTAATTCGATGTCTGTTCGATTCAGTTCATTCCAGACCATCCCATACAGTCCACAAACAGTTTATACAACTATTTCAAGGTTTAATTTAACATATAAACACTGATTTAAGCAAACAACAAATGAACTCACCTTTAAACTTGCAAAACCCACTTCCTGCACAAATCTGATTCCAATCCGTTGATAATGATTTTGAAATCCATTTTAATACACAGATTCGTTTACAAACATACATCTACAACAAGTTTTATCAGAAATCATAACTAATTTCTTACCAATTTGAAGCCAAGACTTGTTTTCTTTCTTTTCTTCCTCTTTTCTTCTTTTTCTTTCTTTCTCTCTTGATTCTCCAACCGACCCAACATAAGAAATCAGATAACAATCTGATTTCATCTACTTTATCCAAACACACTTTTCACAAATGACCACTTACACCTCCAAGTTTCCATTATTTCTCAAAACAACACCAAACTTTAAACCCTTGTATTTTAACCCTATTGAATTATAAATTACAACATAATTCAAGGTTTTAAACCCAAAATACAATTAGATCCCAATTCTCATTAAATTACTATTATTGAAAATTCAGGATGTTACAGTCACCCCTGACCCACCGATTATACGACTCCAAGAATACGTCCAATTATCAATCATCCAATCGACAGATTATTTTAGTATTCGAGGAAGGTTATCCCACTAAATCTACTTGCCACAATCGAAATTCTTAAGACCACTACAACCGATATCACTATCCGTTAAAATTTGGGCTACAACCGTCCAAATACGCTAACGATTCTTGACCTCGAAACCTAAAGTTGACACCTAGTCATACCACCAAGCTTTGAACCCCAACAGAAACCACAGCAGAACTCCACACATGAGTTTCATTCATCGAGCATCCCCACACAACCAAGGTTATCAATATGGTGGCTAAAGGGTCCTATACGTCCCTTATGCGAAGATTTACCAAGACCCAAAACAAGATTGCCGACAAGAACGGTTACCATCACGCGTTGGAATACCCAACCTTCTACTGTCGGATCTATACATATTTACCCCTGTAATACCCCGGGTAAGTTCGTTAGTTAAATTCTCTTTCCGTTAAATTAATTTAACTCTATAATTGATGTTTAGGGTAAGTTTGGGTTATAAATTGCATTATATGTAATAATAAGAAATCTTCACCTTGGAAGATTGTCATACACTTTTTATTAGTATAAAATTACTACAAGTGTAATAACATGTATTTTATTTTTGTTGCAGGTACCGGATCCAACTTCTAATCAACATGATGATAAACAAACTTCTAAGAAGAGAAAGAAGAATTATATAACTGTCATTGAGTTATAGAAGCAGATTCATACGAGGAGCAGCTTTAAGAAGAAAAAATCTAATATATTAGAGGATTAGTAGTGATTAGTTTATCATTGATATTTATATTTTATATGATCATATAACTATTAATTTAATTGTTTTGATGTTTTTGAATTAATTATTATATTAAACTATTTTTAAAGATTTATTTATTATTTTGGCACGCATTATTGAAACCGTTGCAAAGATTATTATTGTCATTATCTTCTATGGCTATATGATATTCAAATTAAACCGTGACTATAAGTAATTTATGATCACATTTTAGTTATTTCATATGACCGAAAGGTAGCCAATAGCCATGGTTCTACAATTTTAAGAAATCATATATGCATTAAAATTTGTGTGGTTGTAAATAGTTTATTGCCACAATTTTAGTTATTTTGTGTGACCACAAGACAACAATTAGCCACGGTTATAGTCACGATTTTAATTATTTCATGTAACCAAAAGGTAAGCAAAGCAACGGTCACGGTTTTAGTAATTCAGCGTCAGTATATGCCATGAAATGGCAACGGTTAAATTAAATTTTATGTGACTATAAATACTACATAGTCACGGTTTTAGCTATTTCTTGTTACCAAAATGCTACCAATAGCCACAGATTCTAACAATCCAGTGTAACCGTATGTCAAGAAATCACCACGGTTAATGTAACATTTGTGTGGCTATAAGTAGTTTATGGTCACAATTTTAGTTAACTCATGTGACCAAAAGTTAATCAATAGCCACATTACTAACAATTCAGTGTAACCAAAATTTATGATTTGGCAACGGTTAATAAGAAGTCTGTGTTGCGATAAGTGGTTTATCGCTATGGTTTTAGTTATTTAATGTGACTAAAATATAGTCAATAGTCATGATTCAAACAATTCAGTGTAACCTTATGTCATGAATTTGTCACAGTTAATATGAAATTTCGTGGCTATAAGTTGTTTATGGCTACATTTTTAGTTTTATCATATGACTAAAAGACAACCATTATCCACGGTTCTAACATTTATGGTAACCATGTCATGAATTGGTCACAGTTAATCTAACATTTGTGTGACGATAAGTAGTTTATAGCCACGGTTATAGCAAAAATGCCCCAATACCATAAAAGTTGGATACGGTTATCGCCACGGTTTTTAGGCTATGGCTACGGTTTATCATGTGATATGGTGACGCATTTTAAACGTGGCCACAGGGGTATCAAAAGTCACGGCATAATAGGCTACGGTATGATTGAAAAAAAAATCTGTGGCCAAAGGCCTACGGCCACGGTTTTTAACCGTGGCTATTGTGAGTTTTTGTACTAGTGCAAACCTCCAACCTACGCAGGAGAAAGAGATCCAGTGAAGGCCATGAGGTGGCTAAAAGAGATAGAAGCTGTCTTCAAGACCAGCAAGTGCGCTGAAGAAGATAGAGTGCTATACGGAACCGCGATGTTGAAAGCAGATGCTTTATATTGGTGGGAAGCTCTCATTACCTCTAGAGGATCTGATGTGTATTCTACTTTCTCTTGGGACGAATTCACTACAGATTTCAAGAGACAGTTTTGTCCGCAAGCAACAGTTAGACAACTAGAGGAAGAATTCATGAACCTACAACAAGGGAGTTTATCGGTTAGGGATTATACTGCTCGTTTCCTGGAGAAGTCTCGTTTTGCAGAGTACTATGTTGCCATGGAGGCACTTAAGATGAAAAGGTTTATCTTCGGGTTAAAGTCAGAAATCCGAAGTCTAGTGATTGCAAAGGGACCGGAAACCTTCTCAGCCGCAGTAGATGCCGCAGAAAATGTGGAACGGGATAGAGGAAGAGATGTTGGTGATAAGAGTACTGGAAAAAGAAAATGGGAAGGACCACAGTACGATCCAAAGAAGTCCAGATTTCAGAGATTTGATAGTCGTACACCTTTCAGACTAGCTGAAAGACCTTGCCCAAAATGCAACCGTTTTCATCAAGGAAATTGTCAAGTTGATCCTCGAGTGTGTTACAAGTGTGGAAAGACCAGCCATATTGCTAAAGACTGTAAAGTAACTCGATTCTGTTTCTTATGCAATTCTCCTGATCACATTCAGTCTGATTGTCCACGGGGGAGAATACAACAGGGTGGTACTTCAGTGAGACCAGCGGGAGTAAGACCGGTAGTACCAAGGCCAGAGTTACCCAGAGCTAGGGGTCGTGCCTTTCAGATGACAGCACAAGAAGCAGAGGAAACTCCTGATGTGGTTACAGGTACATTCTTAATAAACTCTACACGTGCTAAAGTGTTATTTGACTCCGGTGCAAACCGATCGTTCGTGTCTCCTTCATTTGATGCTTATATGCATTTAAAACCTAAAATGTTAGATCGTACTTTAATGGTAGATACTGCAAATCATAATCAAGTACCAGTTAAAGAGGTATTTGATAGTTGTGTAATATATATAGATGGGTGTGGAGTACCTATTCTGTTGTTTCCTATAGCTTTGATTGAATTTGATGTGGTAGTGGGAATGGATTGGTTAGCCGAGAACCAGGCTAGTATAGTTTGTGATAAGAAGTTGATTAATGTTGTATTACCTGAGTAGGGACCAATAGTGATTTATGGTGACCGTAGAAATCATCAGTCTTGCCTTATCTCTATGATGAAAGCTCGTAAGTGTGTTAATAAAGGCTGCCCGAGTTACTTAGCTTATGTGATAGATACTAAGCTAGAAACAAATAAGTTGGAAGGTATTCCTGTGGTTTGTGAATTCCCGGAAGTTTTCCCAGAAGATTTGACTAGTCTTCCGCCCGTTAGACAAGTAGAGTTTGGTATAGATCTGATTCCTGGAGCCGCTCCTGTTGCCCGTACACCGTACCGTCTGGCACCTTCAGAGATGAAAGAAATGATGACGCAACTGCAAGATCTTTCAGATAAGGGCTTCATCAGACCCAGTTCTTCGCTGTGGGGAGCACCAGTGCTGTTTGTGAAAAAGAAAGACGGATCGATGAGGATGTGTATTGATTATCGAGAACTGAATAAGCGCACAATCAAGAACAAGTATCCACTTCCCAGAATTGATGACCTCTTTGATCAACTAGTTGGAGCTTGCTATTTCTCCAAGATTGATCTGAGATCTGGTTATCACCAACTGAAGGTTAAAGAAGAAGACGTTCTGAAAACTGCTTTCCGCACAAGGTATGGTCACTATAAATTCTTAGTGATGCCTTTTGGACTGACGAACGCCCCAGCTGCTTTTATGGATTTAATGAATCGAGTATGTAAGTCATATCTCGATAAATTCGTTATTGTGTTTATCGATGATATCCTTATCTACTCTCGATCAGAAGAAGAGCACGCACGACATCTTTGTTTGATTTTGGAGTTGTTGAAGAAGGAACAATTGTATGCTAAATTTTCTAAATGTGAATTATGGCTACGGGAAGTTCAGTTTCTGGGGCAAGTAGTTTCCGAGAAAGGCATTCAAGTTGATCCAATGAAAGTAGAAGCAATTGAAAACTGGGAACCGCCGAGTACGCCAACCGAGGTACGAAGTTTTATGGGTTTAGCCGGCTACTATCGAAAGTTTATACAAGATTTCTCCTGTATCGCTACGCCTTTGACCAAGCTGACTCGAAAGAATATAAAGTTTGAATGGAAAGCGGAGCAGGATGGAGCATTCCGAATATTGAAGGATAAACTATGTAGCGCGCCGATACTGTCACTACCTAAAGGTTCCAATGATTTTGTTGTTTACAGTGATGCTTCCAAACTAGGATTGGGATGTGTACTAATGCAACGTGGGAAAGTTATTGCTTATGCTTCTAGACAACTGAAGGATCGTGAACGACAGTATCCTACACACGACATGGAACTTGCAGCAGTTGTTTTCGCGCTAAAGATTTGGAGACATTATCTCTACGGTTCTAAATGTCAAATTTACACCGATCATAAGAGTCTCCAACATCTCTTCGATCAACGAGAATTGAATATGAGGCAAAGAAGGTGGTTAGAATTGTTGAATGATTACGACTGCGAAATTCTTTATCATCTAGGGAAAGCAAATGTGGTAGCTAATGCACTGAGTCGCCAAGAGAGAAGCGAAACAATAAAAGCAATTGCACTACGAGCTGAACTTCTACCTAACATCTTTGACGAATTGAAGAAGTGTCAAGTAGAAGCTTTCCAAGAGGAACAATTGAAACCAGAACGGTTAGTGGGGGTATCAGCATTGCTTGTAAAGGATGATCGTGGGTTGCTGTGTTTGGATAACATGATTTGGGTGCCTCGTTTGGGTGGTTTACGTGATCGGGTACTACAAGAAGCTCATCAATCTCGTTTCTGTATTCATCCAGGTACGAATAAGATGTATAAAGATCTAAGATAATTTTACTAGTGGCCGGGAATGAAAACAAGTGTTGCTCAGTATGTGGAGGGTTGTTCTACTTGTAAGAAAGTGAAGATTGAACATCAAAAGCCTTTTGGGCAGTTACAGCGTTTAGAAATACCTATGTGGAAATGGGATCAGATTACTACAGATTTCATCATGAAGCTACCAAGGACTCCGAAAGGGTTTGATGCCATTTGGGTGATCGTTGATAGGTTGACAAAGTCTGCTCACTTTTTGCCAATAAAAGAAACTTATCCGTTAGAAAGACTAGCCAAATTGTACATCGACGAAGTAGTAACTCGACATGGAGTTCCAATATCAATTATTTCTGATCGTGATAGTCGTTTTACTTCAAGGTTCTAGAGAAGTTTTCAAAGAG
Organism: Saussurea involucrata; assembly: GCA_033807775.1. NCBI lineage: Eukaryota > Viridiplantae > Streptophyta > Magnoliopsida > Asterales > Asteraceae > Saussurea > Saussurea involucrata. The sequence goes on along the minus strand of CM066318.1, from coordinate 15,676,900 downwards.
AAATGGGGACGCATATAAAGTTAAGTACAGCGTATCATCCTCAAACTAACGGTCAAAGTGAACGAACGATTCAGACTTTGGAAGACATGCTACGGGCCTGCATTGTTGATTTTGGGGGATCATGGGATAAGCATTTTCCGTTGATTGAATTTTCCTACAATAACAGTTATCATTCCAGCATACAAGCGGCACCGTTTGAAGTTCTGTATGGTAGAAAATGCCGAACGCCTCTGTGTTGGAATGAAGTGGGAGAAAAGCAATTAGCAGGGCCAGATATAGTTCAGTTAACCGCGGATAAGATTACTCAGATTTGGGAACGATTGAAAGTGGCTCAAGACAGACAGAAAAGCTACGCTGACCGACGCCGAAAACCGTTAGAATTCCAAGTTGGAGATTTCGTGATGTTAAAATTCTCGCCTTGGAAAGGAGTCATTCGATTTGGCAAGCAAGGTAAACTCAGTCCAAGGTACATTGGACCGTTTGCAATTACAGAAAGAATCGGTGAAGTAGCTTATCGGTTAGAACTTCCGCTGGAATTAAACGGAGTCCATAATGCTTTTCATGTTTCGAATCTACGAAAGTGTTTGGTTACACCAGATCAGGTAGTTTCTCTACCAGATATTCAGGTTGATGAAAGGCTGAACTTTGTGGAGGAACCCGAAGCCATAGTTGACCGTAAAGTTAAAGTGCTGCAGAATGGAAAAGGAGATCAAGCAAGTAAAAGTGCAGTGGAGACACCATAGGGGTCAGGATGCTACTTGGGAATCAGAATCAGAAATGACAAATAAGTACCCGTACCTTTTTGCCTAACCGAATTCCAGGACGGAATTCCTTTAAGGGGGAGGTGATGTAATACCCCGGGTAAGTTCGTTAGTTAAATTCTTTTTCCGTTAAATTAATGTAACTCTATAATTGATGTTTAGGGTAAGTTTGGGTTAATTTATAAGTTAAGGATGTTTTGGTCATTAGTGAATAGTTCAAGGACTAAAATGGTAAATGTGGTTTGATATTACCCCTTTAGGAATTCAGATATTTTATACAGCAGAAAATATCAGCATAGTGTAGTGTGTGTGTGTGTGTTTCAGAAGAGAAGAAGAAGAAAGAAGGATCTTGTGGATAGGGCTTCAATTTGGTGTACTTGGAAGTAATTTAGAGGTATGTTCCTTTACATTTTATGTTCATAATTGCTAGTAGATAGTTCCTATCGGAGTAGAATCATCGATTTCACATCTGGTAGTGATTTCTGTCGAATCTGGGTAGAAAAAGGATAAACAGACAGAGGTTTCCGGACAAAATGAATGTGTCCGGTAGTTTTGATTGATGGTGTCCGGAAGTTGTTCTAGTGGTGTCCGGACGAGTCCTTTATCCAGGTAAGTCCTCTTTTCCATAAGTTTCCGGTTAAAACTAGTTATCGGATAGTGTCCGGATTGCTTTGGTGTCTGGGTGTTATCCGGATTATATATGTTGTCTGGACAGTTGTGTTGTCCGGAATGTATGTGCTGTCCGGAAAGTTGTGTTGTCCGGATAACTTGTGGTATCCGGATACTTTAGCTGATTTGGTCATTTCTGAGTGTTTAGATACTTTTGAGTATCCAGTAATCTGTGTTTTGTTGACTCTTGGATGGGGAGTGAATGAGGACTGAATATACTGTGGACTCGACTTAAGTTCGGGTATGGGGGAAACATTTGTGGATAAGAGTTAGATAGATTTATCTAGAGTCTTTAGCCCTAGTAAGTCTTATGTGTTCCATTTTTGGTAAAGAGATATTTGTATCTAATTGTTTCAGATACTGTGAATCTGGGGTAAAAGCTGAATCTTTTGGGAAGGATTGGAAAGAGTTTTGATAAGCAAACAGGTGAGTTTTACTTTAAAACTGGAATACATATATATGTGGAATGAGAATGTGATAAATAGTGTAATAGTATGCATACTATGTTTATATGAGTATTACACTACATGAGTACAAGTTGGCCGGGCTTAGGACCGGCGGAGTTGGCTGTACAGAGGGACAGCGGTGTTGGCTGTATTTAGTACAACGGAGTAAATTGACTAGTTGGCTCGCAACCATCTAATTTGGCCATGGAAATGAGACAGAAAAGTACACAATGCATGAGTCCTAATTGGTATTTATATTGGTATTATGTATATGGTATTTGTACAAATGATTTTAAACTGACATGGATTTTCTCACTTAGACCATTAGGTCTAACCCTCATTTTGTTTTAAAAATATGTATTCCAGGGCGTGGATCAGGTAAGAGCAAGTAACAAGGATAATCAGTGGCTAGCTTTTGTGAAGACTTATGTTATGAAGACTAAGACGTGTTTTGCAGTTATAGTTTCATTATTAGATATCATGTATGTAATTAGCAAAAAGTTTGTAACGAAATATTTTATTTTGGTTGTAAAGACTAAGGGACCTTACTTGTGATATGATGTATCTTTTGTTATGTAACGATGTTATGCAATATATGTTATTTGACGCATGTTTGAAAATCCGGGTCGTTACAACCCCTATCCGGGGTTACTTAACCTTTCAAGGTTCTAATGAGTTCAACACAAAGGTTTTCATATCAATTTAATTGTACGCACAAAATCTACTACCACCCACTCGGTAGTTGTGCAAAAATGGACACACTCGACCCACTTATGAAAATCATATTGAAAACTATTTCATCACAATTTAAGTTATTAACAAAACACAAAAGCATACTAAATAACTTTTTTTAAATGAACCGCCACGGTCCTAGCACGGATTTATTTACATCATGCATGTAAAGTAATTTCATACTTTAGATAGAGTGCAACAAAAGGGTTTGTACGTACCTCAAAAAGAAGTTTAAACGTCCTCCAACCCCAAAAATTTCCCTTTTAACCATAAAATGACATGGAATAAAATTTATCAACAAAATTCGCACGCGTTAGTTTATTTCACGAAAACGGTGAAACGATCCATAAATACACTTTGGTCGAAATATAAAATGATTTGCGGAGGTTCCGAGTTTACAACCAAGATAACAACATGCTTTCATTCTTTGAAGATATCGGCTAAAATATTGTGACGGAATCTCAAATCTTAATATGCATGCAAACTTGTAACATCCCCCTAGTAGATTTCTTGAAATAAAATAACATGCAGCATATAGTTCATCGAAATTTCAAAAGATGAAATTTATCAAATCAAATTTCAAAATTTTCTCATCTAGCCATATAATGACACGGAAATAAAATCTTCTGACGAAACTCACACACTTTAATGTGTTTTCTCAAAACTTAGGAAAATAGTAAGTGCTTGTAACTGGTTGACACTTAAAAGGATTTAAATCGACTTCAAATTTCAAATCATACAAACAATGCACATCAATGCTCCAAAAATAGTGGCTACAATGCTATGCATCCCAATAAATCAATATGATGCATTTGCATAAAATGATAACGAAAGAACCAATTAATTGAAAGCTCATAAAGCAAAACATTAAGACAAACTGTCATGATGCTCTTAAATGCATTACTCACGCCACGTATAAATCAATTCGTACGCTAAACAAATTATAACGAAATGTGCTAACACAATTCTCAAAAAGAGAAAACCACGTGACACCAAACTTGCAAAAGCTACTCCTTTTGGTTGCTACACCATAAAATAACATTTCTCATCAAAACCCGCATGAGACAAAATACCCAATAAAGTCCATAAATTAACGCACATAAAAATTAAAGTATTCATATTTCATAGTTGCACCCACGAGACACAAAACGTCGTAAAACAAAACTCCAAATTACCCAACAAATTTTTCATAAAACTCAATAAGGCTCAACGACATCCAATCAATCAAATGGTACCAAATTTTTTGTTTCCAAAGATCAAATTGCACAAAGCAAGGTTATGACTAAAATGTCATAATTCCAAAAATTCCCACTTGTTGAAGTACAATATAAAACAACACTTTTTAACAAAACCCGCATTAAATAAATTTCTCAATAAAGCTCAACATCAAAGTAACGGGAGGTAACTCTCCGTCCAAACCTTAACATATGTGGAGGAGATCCAATGTTAAAGTCATAAGCCGTAGTTACTTGTCCAATATCTTAAACAACATTAAAATATGGATATCACTGTACTCGAAAGTAACGTTGGGCAATAACAAAAATAAAGCAAGTCCCGAGAGAGTTTGCAACTCCCTGCAATAAAATAATTTCATGAATGTTCAAAACCATGATTTAAAATCTTGAGTGTGCTAAACGTTTTTTTCGAGATTTTGTAACACAATCCACATGAGGATTTGAAACACAAGAAATAACTGATGCAATTTATTTTAAAAATAAATGTTGTGCATGAATTTAGTCGGCACTCAACGTCTTAAACCACACTCCTCCAAGTTCCTCCGGTCACACTATCGTCATCCGGATGCTCAAACATCTTAAGGCAAAATTGGAAGTTATATCGATTAACCTTACGATTTTCCTCAAATCAAGGTCGATTCAATAAGCCTATGGTCCTAATCCAACCATCAATTTCGACCCGAAATGGTCCACTTAATGCAATCACCATGCTTACTGCCATTCTAAATGGCAGATGCTAAAATCATTAACCTCTTCTAGCAACTATTCGCTTACAAACTGCTTCACTACCCCCAACAGTCATCACATCAAAGTAGTTCAAGTGTACACATGTAACTGGTAGGTTAACCATAACACTGGCCAGGTGCAATTATGAATGTACCGTACATGATCATCCTTGCTACCCTCGATATGATTCCCATTTCTAGTGACTCGAACGACCCCAAAATATCCTATCTTAGAGTGCCTAACGGTGCAATTTCACTCTCATTCACTTAATTGAACGCCAGTTTGAGTCTAGGTATCCAAAAATCAACACTTAATTCTCTCAAACTTAAGCTCTGATACCAACTTGTATCACCCTCAAATTTGGAAAGAGCAACTAAATAAAAACTTCGATAAAATAACCAAATGGGGATGAAATCCCTTCTACAAAACCATCATTGGAAATACCTGAAGTTTAATTCATAAAACTAACTTTAATATTTATTAACTTAAGTCATAAACCAAGACTACATAAGGTCGGGTGTCACTTAACCCAAATACAAAATGCTATTCCCAAATATAAATGCGGAAGACTTCACCAAGCTAAACGTTCCTCGAGCACACAACTAGCACTCAAACTCTTCACAGTGTCACTAGAACTACTCCCAACCTGAACTTGTTGCACATGCCGACAAATAAAAAGGTTAGACTTACGCCTAGTGAGTTCAAGAGTTTACAACATGATTTAAATAATTTGTTGAGTGAAAGATTGCAACTAAAATCATTATTTCCGAAAGAGTTTAGAATAAGGATGTAAACGACTCATTTTCCAACGCTCACAAAATCTATGAGGAAAGTTCCCAAAATGTATTTAGCGTTTTCCAAATGAATTCCAATCCAAACTCACACAAACGTGAATAAATCTATATTATGCAAAACCTTTAAATACGGATGATGACATAATACTCAACCTATAAATCATGGAAAAACAATCCATATAAGTATAATACTTCACCGAAAACGTGATACGAAACTGAATACTCATACAAGCATAAAATGGAAAGAAGTCCAAATACCAAAAATATGGAAGTGACATGTTTCATTCAAACTTTAATATACATAGAGGGAATTCCAATATTAAAGTCGTCAATTGCAGTCAATCGCACAAGACCAACGATAATAAAGCAAGGGCATTATAATATCCCAAAATAATGTTGGCCGGCAACGGGGGAGACCCGTATCCATTGAGAGTGGAGGAACACAAAAGTATGCCACTCATACAACGTTAATCGTATGACACTTCACGACATGAAAGCCCAAGTGTCCCTACGACTCCTTTCAAAACACACCCAAAGAGACAACTGACCTTAGCGGATATTACCATGAACACCACCAAAGGCTTGGCACAAGCGGGGTTACAACCATGGCATTGCCCCGACATGGCGAAGGTCATAAACGCCCATCAATCATGATAGCACAACCGGACTCAGCCCTCCTAGTGTACCCTTGAAAAGTAAAGGTCATAAAACATGAGGCCCGGTCAAATCCTGGACACCAGTAGACCATCAAATAAAGACTGACTTACGTGCCTATGGATCCAATGCAACAAAGTCTAAAATTACATAACTACACAAGAATGACTAAAGCACTCGAGCATGTAATTATCAATAATATGCAATAAGATGCAATAAATTGCAATAAATGCAAACCATAAATAGGACTCCACATTGAGCCATCAAAGTCGGACAAGATGTCCCCAAAGACTTCTTTAAAGTCAAAACCAAGCAAAATGCTCAAAACCCATTAGACTAATAAATAAAGGTCCTCGTAATATATAAAATGCATCTAAACATCTCTTAGGTAAACGTATACCACAAAATCATCATTAACCCAAAACTCGTCACGGGTTAGAACAAAAGGTTTCCTAAATGGACTCATACTCTTATAATTCTCAAAATGACTCATGACACGAAAATGTGCACTTTCCCAATTGGTTTATAAAAATCAATTACACCATCATGCTTAAACCACTGAATAAACTCCATTTGAGCAATAATTCACTTAAGGACATATTTGTGGTTTCTACACATCAAAATATCCGAAAATCTCAAATATGGGTGTTTTACAAAGTTTAATAAGTTAAACACTTCAAAAGATTAAACTTACCAAATAACTCAACAATTGATAATTTTAAGTAAAACACACAAATACTTGGAAAATAACATTTTTGGCGTGTACAAAGTTTTCACAAATCAACTTGAACTCACCTTGCTAGATTTAGGCTAAATCTAGATTTTTCCCCGACTTGAGCTCCTTTAAAGAAATTGAATCATCAAGCCAAATCTTTCAAAAACCACTTAGGTTTTGATGAAAACCTAGAAAACCCCAAAATCTCTAGTGTTGGAGATGAAAACTTGCTCTTGCATCAAAAGATAAAACCACTACCATATGATGGAGAAGGAACACTTTAATCTCCATGAAAAGCCCCAAAACCAGTTAAGGTTTGAGGGGGAAGCAGAGGAAATGATTTGGGAGAGAAGAGATGGAGTTTGGGAGTGAGAAATGAGAAGCTTACCATCACCAAATGCTCTTGAATCTTCCAATGAACATCAAAACTAATAATCTATTCTTGAAGAGCTCTCAAAAACAAAACCATAGCATCTTGAATCAAGAAAATCGGAGTTAAAATGAGAGAGATATGTGAAGAAATGAAGTCTTGGGGCTGAAAATCGAGCTTTTATGCTCCAGGTGCCCGACGACTAAGGTGACGCGTGAGAGTGACACAAGTGTCACTTTCGCGGGTCACTTTAGCCGAGATTATACCAAAAGTTGTTTTGGCCATAACTTCTTCGTTTTAGCTCCGTTTTTGCTCCGGAAAGGCCTGTTGAGTTCGTATTTGAATTCCCCATCCAACAAGACCATAAAATCTAGGATTTAATCCAAAATACTATTTTTCATATTTATCTTAAAAGATCGATTGCTACACTGATTCAAAATTATACTTATCCGAAAATTACGGATGTTACATGTATATTAGTTCATATGTCAACATGTAAATCATAACATAGATGCACATGTGAATTTTACTTATAACTTGTATGTGGATCAATTTACAACTTTAAATGGATATTCTAAATTTAGTTTAAGATCCATATATATATATAGGGTTGCGTTAAAAAAAATGAAAAACTAAGGAACACTCTGGTAACCATTCATCTGGACGGTATGCACATGTATATACAAGTACTTTATAAGCAATTTTTTCGGTATGAACATGTGCATAACATGCACTCGTGCATAAAAACCAAATATAAGTTCAATTACTTTTATGCGCATGTGCATACCGTCCAGATAAACAATTACTAGGGTGTTCTTTAGTTTTTCATTTCTTTGACGTTTTCCCTTGAACCTCCCCCCCCCCCCTTCTCTCTCTCTCTCTCTCTCTATATATATATATATATATATATATATATTGAAAGGCAAAACAATATATTAAACAAAAGTAGAGTTGGTTACATATTTTACAAGAAATAGAAAAAGAACCACCACCCTAAAAAGATACACACAACAACAAAGAAACAAGAAAACTACAAAGACAAGAAGGAGCTAACATACAAGATCTCGCCCCCCCCCCCCCACACACACACCAATCAACCCACTGGATTTTAAAATATTTGGCACGTTTTTAGACTCATTGGAAAGAGAGAAGTTTTACCACATATAGCCAATAAACAAGAAGCCTAGACCCACCCCTGAAAGTTCGATTGTTACGATTGCACCAAATCAACTAAAGCGTTGTCAAATTTCCTCGTGCCAAAAGATCCACCTTGAGTTCGCAATAGCCTCCAAATCCTCAAACTCAATCAACTTTACAAGGATATCGGTGCTGAGAGATGCCACATCCAACAACTAAAAATGCCCTTCCACAATTAAAAAGTCACCGGGCAATTTTATGAAGCAATGGTTAACAGTTTGAACGTCATTGTGGCAATACAGACAAATAAGAGAATGAAGATCCACAACTTTTTCAGAGTTAAAGCGCACCATTGCGTTAGGATAAGCCGTGTCGGGACCTGCAAATATTTTTTACAATTATGCTCCTAAGATCCTTGACCAAGAATGAGCCATCCTCCACAAGCCACCAATACCAACAATATTTCTCCCTCATATTCAAGGAAGAATTCCAAACTAAAGAGCATAGTTCCTCTAACACTCCAATCGATCTCCCTCTAGGATCTCACACCCAACCCCACGACCACACCAAGAGTTATCACTCCTCATCACTATATTTTGGCCACAATCCCCTTGTCCACCTCCAATCTAAGAACTAAGAACTAAGAAGCTTAGGAAACTTATCGCAAAGTCTAAAATTCTCGAACCACTTATCTTTCCAAAATAAAGTTCTCTCACTATTGCCTACCCTTTTACCAAAGGAATCTGAAAAACCAATTCCCAACCTTTCTAAATCTTTCCCACACCCTAAATATCCCTCCCTACGCCCTTGCCAAACCAACTATCCTTCCTAAAGAATGACCCGTAATCGAAGAGGACAAACAATCTAATCCCCTATCATCACCATAAACATTTTTTATCGCCCGAATTGAAACACCCTTAAGTCTTGAAAGAGCGACTAAATTAAAACTTTAATTAACTCAAAACTTCAATTAACTTCGAAAAACAAAATTGGATTTACCATAGGTAAACAAGCCTTACACCAAGACTAAGTCAAGATCGAGTGTTACGAAAACTCAAAAACAATCGTTATCTCTAGAAGCGGAAGAAATCATCGAATGACTAGATCCTTCACTTTCATATAACTAGCACTCAATTCTTCACGATGTCGCTAGTACCTTTCCCCAACAAGGACTTGATGCACACACCGACAAATAAAAAGGGTTAGAGTTAACGCCTAGTGAGTTCAAGAGTTTTCATCATAATCATATAAAATAATAAATAGAAAGAATGCAATTTAAGTCACGATTTCCAAATGAAATGCATTACGTATGAAAGCAACATCCGTCCCAAAACTCATCATTTTCGTGATGAAAACCCCAATACCAAACATTCCTTCAAATATATAGTCGAAATTCAAAACTCACCCAAAACATGATTAACGATTTAATATTCAAATACTGAACACGAAATACACCCTATTATCCAAAATATCCAAAAACATGTATAAGGTTTAGTACTCAAAACCACAAAAAGCATGGATAACAATCAAAACGTCGTTGAAAACATAGATAATACGCAATACCCAAAACAACACCTTTCGGTGACGGGGGAGTCCTATACCATTGAATGTGGCGGGAACACAAAGTTAAGCTATTTATCAACGTTCTCGAGTTCCACCTCGGGTCATGGATCCCTGTATACGACTCCATTGACCACCACCGCAAGATTCCTAAAGTAAACCTAATGTCTATTCGACCAATAGATGAGTCCCACTACAAAATTCACTAGTCTTCGTATACGACTTCAATGAGCACCACCGCAAGACTGAGTCCCCTATACGAATCATACGAGTACCACCTCAGACTATTAGCTCCGTACAAGGCTTAGGGACACTCACTAGCCTTAAGTGTGCACATCAAAACTTAACACTTAATAACAAGACAAACTTCTATCCCTATGGATCCAGTGCATTACAGTCTAAAAGCTTACATGGCCCAAATTGGATGACTAACGCACTCAAACATGTAATTTCCAACAAATGTGTAGTTAAAGGCATCATACGTCCAAAGCTACTCATTGAGCCAATAAAATCGGACAATTGTCCTCAAGACTCATATGAGTCAAAACCGAGCTAAAAGCTACAATTCAATTGGTTATTCGATAATAGTCATCATATGCAATGAAACACATTTGACCCAAATTTATGCAAACACATGCTCCAATTGCACGATTAACCCAAAAAACTCATCCTTGGTTGGAACAAATAATTTTACAAATGAAATCGTATCATTTATATTTTTAAAACGTCCCATAGCACCACACTTTGCATTTTCCAAACCTCAAACACAGAAAATGCATTATTACGAAATAAATTCCCATTTACAAGTTAATCATTTAAAAGTACTCACATTATGATATGTTAATCAAATTTTCCCAAAATCCCAAATATGGTATTTCACAATATTTATAAAATCAAATATACCAAATAGGCAAAAATAGTCAAATAATCCAACATTTAATAAATATCAAGTAAAACACATAAATATTTCAAAACATATATTTTTGTCATGTACATAGTTTTAACAAATCTACTTCAACTCACCTTGCTATATTTAGGATAAATGTAGGTTTTACTCCAAGATTGAGCTTTCTTGGATGAAATCTTGAATCTACTACTAAAGCTCAGATCCAAGAATTCCAAAAGGTCTCTTTCACATCCAAAGACACACATCAAAAGCAAAAAGGAAAGGAAAGAGGAGAGAATGAAGAACACATCAAACCCTAGATTTAAGATCGAGAGAGATGATAAAGTTACCCCAAATACTCTTGAATCCACCAATCAACCATAAATTCTTTTGATCTAGCCTTGAAAAGATCCAAAAACGATATAGCAACAAGAATTGCCTCAATCGGAGTTGTGGTGAAGAAGATATGAGGGAATGAAGAAAAGGCTGAAAATTCGGGTTTTATGCAGGTCTGTCCCCCCGGTGTGACCTTGACATGCGATTGGGCCATAAGGCACAATCGCGGCATTTATACCGCACATTTTTTCGATCGTTCCTCGATCGCTCTCTTGGTTGTTTTTCGATCGTTTTCCTGGTTGTTCCCTGACCGTTTTCCCGATCGTTCCCGACCATTTTCCTGGTCGTTCCTCGATGCTTTTCCCTGTTGATCCTCGACACCTGTAGATAACTTAGGGTGTTACAATCCTCCCAAACTTAAAAGATATTTTTTCTCGAAATCGAGAGCCAATCTAACAATCGAACGCATCACCCTAATAGGTTCCATCGGTTCTCCAGTTACACTTTATTACGGTCCGCAATCGCTAACCTTACCTCACAAAATTTCCCCAGCATTGACATTACCTTTCATTATGCATTCGGACCAAAGGAGAGACATGCGATGATCTTAATGGGGGTTCTCCTACATCGGCAAATGTATTTTTACTTACTGAAAAGAAATACTAGATGAAATTGTGGTAAGAATAGGTTTCGTTCTAGTGCCCGATAAGAATATTCCAAAGCTTATGTTGTGAGACTCCATTCTATCTAGTTGATAGTTGGAGAAGAGAGAAAATATGAAGAATCCCACACTTTACAAAACAAGGGAAGGAAATGAAAAACCAGTGAGTCTGTCATCTTTGTCGTATTTAACAATAGAAGGATTTGGTAGAAATATGTAAAATTGTCCTTTCTAAAAAGATTATTTCAGAATAAATGAGCAATAGTTAGGTGAGACACTCAAGTAAGAAGAAATTCTCCACTTAGTTATGGGATTTTTCAGAGACAGAGGATTTAAGCAACAAAAAAGCAAGGGAACCGCAAAACAAAATGGTTCGGGCAGACGCTAAAAGAGAAACGGATAAGATAAGATAGTAGCAGCCATCACTCTGTCAGTAGAAGGTTATCCAGAGCTTGGACCATGTCTTCCTAAAACTCTCAGTACATATGGCGTAAGATGATTCCACATAGCGGCAAAAGTAGATTGGTAGGGGGTCACCTGACTCGGGCCGGGCCTGGCACAAGGGTTGTTAAGCTCACATTCGTTGTAAGACTTTGTAAGAAATGCTGGATTGTCTCCTTCGAGCAAAGCTCGATCAACGAACTTCTTTCCCGAGGTTTAAAATGTGGAAGTGCTTTTACCGTCACCTCCTAGCTTTGTTTGCTGCATCGCCCAACGAACAAATCACCTCATTGCTTTCTTATTTAACAAAGAGCTGGCTCGCGTAAAATCTTGCTATCCGGAGTGAGTCAGGTGGCTAAGCCTTTAATCGTGATAAAAGAAATAGTTTTCCCACCCTCCAAGTATGCTTTATGAAACTTACACCATTTTTCTTTGATTCCTTGATCGGAATATGGATAAGATCGGAAAGGCCATCATTGGGGCAAAACGATGCAATAGCATCAGCTACTAATCAAACGTTTGGAATTGATCTGGCTACTTGGCTTATCTTATGTGGTTTGTAGGGCAATATTTCCCAAGTAATGCATAAGCAAGATCGGGACTCCAATAGACAACAGAAGGCTCTGACCTGACAACAGTCAATCAGTCTATTGTTTTGGTTCTATGAGGAAATATATTGGAGTCAAGTAGCTCTTCTCGATTGCTCTTAATTGCTTCTCCTTGAAAAGGAAATGTTTTAGATTTAGAGGAATATCAAGAATAGGAATATCAGTCAGAAATTGAATAAGAGAAGCAAAGACGAGTTAAACTGGAATCTGTAGTTGTAACATCCCAATTTTTTTCTTTTAAATATATATATATATAACATCCATATATAAATAAACCGTATAGTCTAATAGTTCTATGCAACGGAAGATTTTCAGTTAAATAAACTGAAAAGAAAAGTTGTCTAAATCTTGAACATCATTCTTTGTCACGCCTTTATTCCAATGCTAGCCGAGTTATAAATTTTCTCTTTCCCTTGCTACTACTCCCAAGTGAGTGACGACCTGGTTGCATAATTATTTTGAAATGGAGTTGGGTGAGCCTAGGCCCAGTGAATTCACGGTGTTTATGCATGAATAATATCAACAATAATTTTCACAAAGCAACATTACTTATTATGTATGCGGTAAAACAATATAAAACACAAAGCCAAGGGCATTATGGGAGGTGTCTAACTCACACAGCTTAGCCTGGCGGACTCACACAGCATGTACGCACTTATGGCTTTAGACAAGCTCACACAGCATGCTCGTCCTACGGACTACCACCGTAGTACACCCCCTTTGCCACACAAAATCTCAAGCATATATCATAAAAATTATGTCAGGACTAATGCATAAACGACATATCAAAAATCTTGAGAACTTTAAGCAATTTTGTAAATAACCATAAATAAAACATGCTTTCCCTGCGTTTTAAAAAAGTCACGTTAACTCACTGTACTCTTCGGAGCCCGAACCGTTTTTGAAGTTCCTCACGCTTTCCCTACAATTTACGATCACATTTAACTCTAAAGTACAACACGAGAACTAAAACTTCGAATTAACCGATTTCGTTTATGGATTACTATTTACCTAAACGCTTCAAAATGCCCTCACATAAATCTTATGGTTGCAATTATATAAGTGTATATTTATATTTATATGCATATACATATATAAATATATGTGTATTTTGATGAAACCACATATGGGTTTATGTAACCCACGAGAACAACTAATCCCATTTGCCAAACCACATATGGGTTTATATATATATATATATATATATATATATATATATATATATATATATATATATATATATATAGGGGTTAAATCATGTGAGAACCAAAAAAAGATTGAGAACCGTGAAAACCGATCTAAGCCGTAATTTGGTTTTGATCCTATGGTTTTAATTAAAAGTTGTTTCACCATATGAAAAGGGCATGATCGTCATTTTGGTAAAAAGATTCATCAGATGAAATATATTGATTCATTCATCAGATGAAACACAAAGATTCACCATATGAAACACATAAAAACACGCAGATTCACCATATGAAACACGCATATTCACCACATGAAATCAAACACAACTTTCATCTCTAATTTATTTCACCTCATGAAATCAAACGCAATCTCAGTCTATATGTTATTTCACCTCATGAAATCAAACACAACTTTTATCTCTAATTTATTTCACCTCTTGAAATCAAATCGTAATCTCAGTTTACATGTTATTTCACCTCATGAAATCCACAATTTTCCTATATGTTATTGCACCCTATGAAATCAAACAAAATATTTGGAAACAAAAATGCCCAAATCAATCGCAACCAAAGAAGATGTTTTCCTAATCTGTTCTTCGCCATCGCACACCTTCTTCGAGCGAGCAAAGTTCCCACCATCGTTGCTCTTCCGATTCCTTACCAATCTGGATCTGGAAACAATTTTTTTTCCAAATCAACAACAATCATGATTATAAACATAGAACGAAGGTAATCCCAATTCATGGGTTTCTAATTTTGTTATTAAAACCTAAAATCCATTTACGGATCCCAACGACAAGAAATCGTTTGAAAAAAAACCTAAAATTTGAATCAAGAGACGGAAGTTCATCTTCGGGACCGGATCGATCAAACTGAAATCGAACAAATCATCCGAACCGTCATCCCGGAGCAGCCATTTCCAATTCCTAAGTGTTCTTTGTGCAGGAAATGGCCGGAGAAATCGGATGCCAGATGAAATGAACATGAAAATTTGATTTGGGTCAAGAAAAAAGGTAAAAAGGTTTGCTGCATATGTACGCTTTGTGAGTACCCAATATGTCCTTTTACTTTTGATTTCATTCCATAATAAATCTTGAAGTTCTAAATTATTACAAAAATGCCATCGTCATTAATATCCGTTGATTAAAATCAACTAATGACTAAGATCGGTTTTCACGGTTCTCAACATATTTTTGGTTTGCATTTGATTACCGTCCTATATACATATATATACATATATATATATATATATATATATATATAGGGTCAGGTTCAAGGGAAAACCTCAAATAAACGGAAAACTAAGGAACACTCTGGTAGCCCTTCATCTGGACGGTATGCACTTGTGCATATTAGTAATTTGTAACATGCCCAGATGCATATGCACACATGCATAAAAACCAAAAAAACAACATAATTTACCTGTATGCACAAAGGGTGTTCCTTAGTTTTCCATTTTTTTGAGGTTTTTCCTTGAACCTCCATCTCTCTCTCTCTCTATATGTGTGTGTGTGTAACCAGATGGGTTTCGACCCGACCCTCAAATGCATCTCCTTCGCATATATATATATATATATATATATATGCATATATATACATCATCCTATAGAGACTTTTTTTGAAGTATGTAATATTTATATACGGCAAATGGAACAAAGAAACTCACACACCCTCCTCACCTTTGGTGAGATTTGAACCCATGGGCCATGACCTACTACAAGGTCAAGAGTTCCGATACCGCTAGGCCAAAGGCCCTTTGGTCATCCTATAGAGACTTCATTTACAGTTCCATTGCACACCTTATATACCAAATTATATCTTCTACTTCGACTTCATATATGGAGATGTACGGTTTCATTTCTATTTTATTTTCTCTCACAAACAAAAGTGACCTACAATGAACTTCATTACCAGAATTATTTGCTTAACAATGTTGGTTTTATATGCTCAAGAATGATTATAAAATAATATTACCGGTAATATATGATCCTATAGGGTCACACCGAACAACAAGTAGACACTAAATTGATATTTATAAGAATTTGATTCTTGATAAATATTAATTCTTGATGAATATTATTAATTATATTAATAAATATAATTCTTAATATAAGATGCAAATAAGAATTCTAGTTTATTAAATTATGATGATTTTAATAACTAGAGGCAACAAGGAGGGACTAATTATAGTAAGTTTAAATAGTTAAAATATAGATTTTTAACAAATTTAAACTAGAGGGGTTTCAAGTATAACTTTGTATGAAAGACTCAATAGTTATTGGACCATTTTTTGGCCAAATGAACAAAACGTCTTGCATGCATCTCTTGGGAACAAGAGGAGAGAAATCATACACTTGAAAGATACACAAAATAAGTTTTTTTTTTGCTCTCTCTCTCCCTCTCCTTGAGTTCGGCCGAAAACACACACTTGGTGTGTGTTTTTGTTCTTCCAAAATATAAGTATATTGTATACTTGTTTAAGAAGTTCTCTTTTGCATCAAACATCAAGAAGGTACTAGCATACTCAAAGTGTTGGAGCTTGTTGGTGGACATCTCTAGAGGAACTCTTGGTTGGGTTCTTGCCATCTCCATCTTCTCCAAATAGAAGGTTTTATCAAAGGACAACAAAGGTTGTATTTTCTAAAAACCCCCTATGGTTGTTTTTAATCTTTCATGTTCATGCAAATGGATCCTTGATGGGTGTTATTTTGTTTTAATGTTGTTCAAAATTTTAAGCTTCCATTGCAAATATTTTGATTCTTGAAATCTTGTTTTGAGCAAAACCCAACAAACAAGCATTTAAACACAACGATTTCTCAAGGTATCCTTCGATCCATCACAACGGAAAAATGTCGGGCCATACGTTATATAAGTATATATATTGACCGAACCCATATAAACTATAAGTTCCATGTTTTCGAATCGAAACAAGTGTATTGTTTGACAACTCGGTACCACCAAAATTACCGTTGTGAAGAACGGTAGGGTGTTAGCGGTTGTCGCTGGCCACCGTTACCCTACGGGAGCGCACTCGAATAATTGAATATCTAAAGTAAACACATAGCAAAACGGAGTTTCGAGACGAGAGGTGCGAAAGACTTACCGAAAATGCGTCGAACTCTTTATGCTTCACCAAACTGTTGTCGTCCTTCACTTCTCTTATACAGACTCCTTCTCTCGATTACTTTCGCATTTACGCTTACACACCCAACCCCCTTTATATACATGGTGGACTTGTTGATTTTGGTTATACGAAGAGCAAAAGGTGTAAGTTAATTCACCATTCGTTTAAGGCCTTTCATATGCATGCAAAATTTTAAGAATTGCAACCATAAATCTCCAAATTCTTACACTTGACGTATTAGGTCCTTAAACTTATAAAACCTTCCCTTTTTTTCTTCGAGTTATTACAGTAGCGAAAGATAAAAAGATTATTAGGTATCATCCTTTCTTCACTTGCCCATTATAGACAAGACTTTGAAAGATTGGTCGTCCAGACTTCCCTTTGTCGATTGAAGTGAAGAAAGCCTTATATTTTATTGTCTCAACGAGAAAAGCCTTTTATATCTTCTTAGTTATTAGTAAAGCCTAAAAAGGCCCTGCAATCTCGGTTTTCATATTATTTATCATTGATAGGTCCCCAGTAGCTTCAATGACTTTGGGGGCTTGCTTGGCTAGAAAGAGAAACTATTTTTTATCATCTATAGGTGGGATGGAAAAGTATTAAATATATTTATGAATAAGTGCTTATTATAATCTCTAATAAGCATTGATTAGACTAGGTTCCCATACATGCAAACACAACAAATAAAACTAAACAAAGATAGTTGACATAGATATGAGAAGATATAGTTCACTCAACGATTGCCTTTGGGACCAACCCACCATTGGAACTTGCTTTGCTCTCACTCGGCTCACTTCCTGTCTTCTTCTAGCCACAAGGTTGACTTTCTTCTTCCTTCGTGACCCTAGCCCCTCCCGTCGCGTGACCCTTGCCCTTGTCGGCCGACGAAGGGATCGACGTGGTGGACGGGGACTTCGCCGATTTCGCCGGAGGCACCGAACTGATAGGTGTCGCAACAATCGCACTAGAAGACGTCCTAGTCTTCATAGGAGATGCGACCTTCGCCTTCTCAGGCGTAATGACTCTCGACGAGTCATCAACCCTTGGAAACGGTTCCCTCGGGATCGTCGTCCTCGGCTTCTTTAAAACTGTTAGAGCACTATTGTAGCTATTAAAACAGTATTAGCATTTTGTACTGTATCTTCTAAGTAGAGGCATGGACATGTCATGGCCCTACTATATAAAGAAGAACCCTTTGTTATTTCCATAACACTTTCAAGCCTATGTTATTTGTACTTAATGTTCAATATATGGATGACTACTTTGCTCTCTAGATTCTCTCTATCTGTGATTGTGTTACATTGCTAGATATGGGTTTTCACATTTGGTATCAGAGCACAAACAGAAGATTCAAGCAGATTCAGAACCATTTTAGAGATTTTTACACTATTCATCAGGGTTTCAGATCATTCATCAGGATTTCGGATCATTCAAGAAGGTTTCAGATCGTTCAAGTTTTGGTTCCGGATGCTTTAGCATACGAAATCTGTGGTTCCGCATCCAGTTACATACGAAATTTGTGGTTTCGCTTCAGGTTTCATTCGAAATCGATGGTTTTGCATCTTATTAAGTCCGAATTCTAGTGGTTTCAGATCAAGTTTCATCCGGAATCTGTTGGTTTCGCATCAAGTTGCATCCAAATTCTTGGTTTCGTATCAGTTCAATCCGAGATCTGTTGGTTTCGAATCCTTATACGTCCGAGATCTGTTGGTTTCGGATCCTTATACATCCGAAATCTGTTGGTTTCGGATCCTTTTACATCCGAGTTGTGATAACAGTGTTGAATTTTTGAACAGTTTAATTCTAAGTGTAAATTTTTGCACTTACTGCTTGATTTTCTGAAAGATCATTTTCTAGCATTTCTAAAGATGTCGAGAGAATTACTGAGTATGGGTTCAAAGAATAAGCCTCCAGTTCTTCTAGTAGAAGAATACTCTCAATGGAAGAAGAGAATGATTCAATTCCTAAATCATCAGAACAGAGATCTCATGCTTTCAATCTATAGTGGTCTTTACAAAGCGTATCTGGATGTTGATGGTATTGCTGAAATAGCTACAAGTCAATACGTTCCTCCAAGGAGAATTGAGAAAGAGTACATATATTACAATGAAGCTGATAAAGAAAAAGTGGCCATTGATGAATTTGCATTGACATACTTGACCATGGCCATTCCAAATGATATCTACAACCGAGTAGATAGTCGAAATCCAGCTAAGGAAATATGGGATGAGCTCGAAAGACAGTTTGAAGGTTCTTCAAAATCTTTGAAAACCAAGAGAAATCAAAGTGTCAATGTTTATGAAGGATTTAAGGCAAAAGAAGGAGAATCATTAAAGGAAACGTACAACATATACAACATCGTTCTCAATGATCTACGAAGAAATGGTGTCGACAAGTCAGAATCAGAAATCAATTACAAGTTTGTTAAGAACCTTCTACCTGAGTGGGATTCTTACTCGATTCAGCTTCAAATGTCAAGGGACATGGATGATGAAAAGCTGACCGATATCTTCAGCATTCTTGGGCAACACGAAGATAAGGTGAAAGAGGTCAAAGAAAAGAACAAGAAGGTGGAAGAATCATTAGCTCTTCTTAGTGAACATAAGAAAAGTGGAGCTTTGAAGACAAAAGCGTTAATTTCTGATTTCAGCAAGAAAAAGAAATATTCTGATGATGATGGAAGCGATAGTTCTGGAGATGATATGGAGGAAATTGCTGAAAAGTTAGCGTTGTTGACAAACAGATTTCAAAATAGGTTTAGTAGAAAGAAATTCTATTCAAAGACTAAACCTAAATACAACAAAGCTAACAAATACAATAGATTTGAGAAGAAGTATCAGGACAAAGAGGAAGAGAAAGAGGAGAAAGAGGAGAAAAAGGAGAAAAAGGAAAAGGAGGAAAAGAAGGACAAAGATGATAGAAACTGTTTTAACTACGGTAAGCCAGGTCATTATGCTAGAGATTGCAAACTGAAGAAAGTCAAGGATTCTGAGTACTATAAGAGAAAAGCTCACTTGGCTAAAGCAAAAGAAAGTGGAAAGCCAATCAACACCGAAGAGGAAATCTGGCTCGTTGATTCTTCTGATGATGAAGAAGCTCACTTTACTAAAGTAAAGTACAGTTTGATGGCAAAAATGAATGAAGATGACCAGGAATCCGAGGTATCATCTCTTTACTCTTCTGATAATTCAGATAATTATGACTATGATTCTGAAACTGAAGATTCTAAATATAAAGAAATGGAACTCATGATATCTGAACTTAATGAGAAACTTGAAAAAGTTCAAAAGAAACTTGAAACTGAGAAAAGTTCAATTTTAAGATATCAAGATGAGGCACTTCTTTATAAATGCTTAGCCGAAGATAGAGAAAAAGAAAAAGAAGTAATTAGAACAAAAGTTAAAAAGCTTGAATCTGAAATTTCTGAAATGAAGAAGAAAATAAAAGAAATAAGTGATGAAAACATAGATTATCAGTTTAAAATCAAGATTCTTTCTGTAGAAAGAAAAGAAGCTTTTGCAAAGATCAAGGAGCTTGAAGATTTAAATTATAAAAGAAGTCAGACTGAGCAAACTCTGAAATTGTTAACTAGTAACCCAAAAGATACTCGATTTTATAATCCAAAAATGGGTCTAGGATTATCTGATGTTGAGGTTCTAAAGAATGCACCTGAAAATCTTTACACAATTGAAAAATTGGGTGAAAGTTTAAAGGAAACTCTTAAAGAGAAGAACCTAAATCTAAAAGTGAAGGTTTGAAGCAAACTCTTAAAAAGGAAATACCTCCAATATCACAATTTTTTGTTAAACCTAATAATGAAAGATTGAAGCAAACTCTTAAAAAGGAAATACTTCCAATATCACAAACGTTTGTTAAATCAAATAATGAAAGTTTGAAGCAAACTTTTGTTAAAACAATGATTCAAATCCTTCATCTCCTGTTACAAATAAAGAGAAAGTCAAAACAGATAAAGGTTCAGACGAAAAGTCTAGATTCAATACAACAAATTTCAAATACGATGAATTAAATTCCAGTTTTAAAACCAAAAAGGTTGAACTAACTGAATTTAATATATTGTTTTCAAATGAATCTATGGATAAATCTTCTAATTCTATAATTGACGAGCCTGAATCTGTTAAGACTGAATCTTGTGACGAAAAGGAGTCAAACATTAAATCAGATTCTAACAAAAAGGAGTTTGTTCAACAAACTTCTTCTGAATTCCCTGATTTGGATTCTGCTTTACTTAAAATTGTTGATTTAGAAAATCAAATTTCTAAATTACAATTAAACTTTGAAAAATTAGAGGATGATTATGACAATATTGGGGTAAATTTTGATCATAGTAAAAAAGTCAATCTTGATCTTAAAAATGAAGTTCAACGACTTGAATCCCAATTATTTGAATTATCAAACTCTAAGGCTTCAAAGTTTTGTGAAAAGTGTTCAAAACAAAATGAATCCAATGTTCAGGATAAATCTTCAAGTCCGATTGATATAAATGCAAAATATTTTTTCGAAAAAGCTAAACTTTTTGAAGAAAAGAAAGTACTTGAACTTAGGTGTATAAAACTTTCAAAACAAGTTTCTGACTTTGAGAAAGATTTATTTCTTGAAAAAGAGAAGCTAGAAAAAGAAAGAGCTGTTTTTGAAAGTGAAAGAAAATCTTTTGAAGGTAAAAATAATGTGCTTTCATCAAAAGTGTCTGATTTGGAAACAAAACTTGATCTGAAAAGAAAAGAGAAAGGAGAATCATCCGGAACCAAATCTGATTCTTGTTCGAATGATTTTTCTAACTCTAAAAGTTCTAACAGTTCTTCTTCTTCTTCTTCTTCAGAATTGGATGAAGAAAAGTTCGTGGATTTGAAGGAGCGTGTTACAAATAGCAAGGATAGGAGTGCCGATGATGAGAAACATTGTTCTTTGAATAAAAATTGTATGCATTCTTTATAATACCCCGGATAAGTTCGTTAGTTAAAATCCCTTTTTCGTTAAATAAAGTTAACTTTAAAGTTGGATTTTAGGGTAAGATTGGGTTAAATTTTAAGTTAAGGGTGTTTGGGTCATTGTTGAATAGACTAAGGTCTAGAATGAAAATATGGGATTGATATTATCCCTTTTAGACTTCAGATACTACACAACTCAGAAATATCCAATTTAGGAGTGTGTGTGTGTGTGGTGGAGACAAAGGGAGAAAAAGAAGGAGATTAAGGCTAAGACTTCAAATTAGTTGCTTGGAAGTGATTTCTAAGGTATGTTTCTTTACATTTAATGGGTATAATTGTATTTATAAGGTTTCTATCGGATTAGAATAGTTGATTTCAAGCCTGGTAGTAATTCCAGTCGAATATGGGTAGAAAATGCATAAACAGACAGTGGTTTCCGGATAGAATGAATGTGTCCGGATACTTTTGTTGGTAGTGTCCGGGTAGCTTTGATGATGGTGTCCGGACGATTCAAGTATCCGGGTAAGTCCCTCTTGTTATACGTTTCCGGATGAAATGGGATACCGGATGGTATCCGGATTGCTCTGTTGTCCGAAATGTCTGTTATCCGGATTAAATGTGTTGTCCGGATAGTTCACGTTGTCCGGATTACTTTGTTGTCCCGGTAGTTTAAGGTGACCGGATACTTTGGCTGTTTGGTCATTTTTTAGGATAAGAGTTATATAGATGTATCTAGAGTCCTTAGCCTGCTAGTAAGTCTTAAACATAAGTTGGTAAGGAGATATTTGTATGTAAATGGTTTCAGATTCTGAGAATTTTGGATAAAGGATCGGATAGCTCGGAGAAAGGCTTGGAAGCGTATTTTTAAGCATTCAAGGTGAGTTTACTTTTAAAACGTTTTCAACTGGGATACATATATATGTGATATATATATGAGATGGATATGTACGAATTGAGATTATGATACATGATGTGATTATGTGTTTATATTGAGACGTATATGTGGTTGGAATGTGGTAACGTTTTTATAAAAGAAAATGTAATATATATATGGTTGGAATGTGATGAAAGGTTTTATAAATGACAATAGGTACATATATATATTGTATTTATATGTGCATTACACTACACGAGAGCACTTGCCGAACTATACCGACGGATGTTTGCTGTAGTTGTTGTACAGCGGTGCTGTAGTTGTTGTACAGCGGTGTTGTTGGTTCGCAACCAACTAATATGGCCATGGGGAATGAGGATGAGGAGTTGTGCACGATATACGAGTCTTATTTGGTATTTAATTATTTGTGGTATATGTGTATTTTATAAAAAGGACTTCTAAACTGACAGGGATTATCTCACTAGACCGTTTGGTCTAACCCTCATTTTCCTTTCAAAAATATGTATTCCAGGTCAAGGATCTCTTGTTAGCAAAGGGAAGAATAAAGCATAGGAGACGATTGCTAGTTGACGAAGATTAGGATATGTTTACATTTCTGTATTGTATAGTTTTAAAACTTTGGACCGAATGTGAGTTATCATGTATTTTGTTATGAAAGTAACGACGTTGTGTATGAAATGTTAATTGATATATATTATGTATGTTATGGGATACCGGGTCGTTACAGATGGTATCAGAGCCCTAGTTTAAGGGATTTAGGTATTAGTATCCGTACCTAGACTTAAACTGCATGTGAAGTAGGATGTCCCTAATAATTTTAGAACCTTGGGATGATTAAGTATAAAAGGTAGAAGGAACATCATGTAAGGTAATTTCAGATTACACCTGGCTAGTGTAATTGTGATCTTACAGGTGCATGTTTGAACTGGAATACCTTGTTATATGGGGTATGTGCTTATGTGTATATTAACCTTGTCTGAATCAACAGAATGGCAAGTGGTACTAGAAAAACGAATCAGGAAGGAGGAGGAAATCCTAATAGAACAAACCCAACAGCCGAAGGAAGGGGAAGAGGGGGAGAAAGAGGTAGGGGCAGAACTGGAGGTAGAGTTTAGGGGCGAGGTACCGAATTTGTTACACAAAATGATTTGACGGTGGAAATGGGAAGACTTCAAGCCAATATACAAGCTATGTTCGATAGAACTCGTCACACAGAAACTGGAATACCAGATCCTAGTCTGGAAGACGAAATGTCCATTACACATACTGTCATACCGGTGCCAAGGAAGTGTGACTATAAAATGTTTTTAAATTGCAAACCCCTGACATATACAGGAGAAAGAGATCCAGTGAAGGCTATGAGGTGGCTGAAAGAGATAGAAGCTGTCTTAAGGACCAGCAAGTGTGCAGAAGAAGATAAAGTGCTATATGGAACCACGATGTTGAAGGCAAATGCTCTATTTTGGTGGGAGCCTCATATTACCTCTAGAGGATCTGAAGTATACTCAACTTTTAATTGGGACGAATTCACAACAGCTTTCAAAGGAGAGTTCTGTCCTCAAGCAACAGTTAGACAGCTGGAAGAGGAATTCATGAACCTACATCAGAGAAGTTTATCGGTTAGGTATTACACTGCTCGCTTTCTGGAGAAGTCTCGCTTTGCGGAGTACTATGTTGCCACAGAGGCTCTGAAGATGGAAAGGTTTATTTTCGGGTTAAATGTAGAAATTAGAAAGCTAGTGATTGCAAAAGGACCCTATACCTTCTCAGCCGCATTAGATGCCGTGGAAAATGTGGAACGGGATAATAGGAGAGACGTTGGTGATAAGAGTGATGGGAAACGAAAACTGGAAGAAACGACGTACGATTCGGAAGAATACGAATCCCCGAGGTTTGATAGTTATTCACCTTTCAGGCCAGCTGAAAGAAGACCATGTTCAACATGTGACCGTATTCATCAAGGAAAATGCTATGGTGATTCCCGAAAGTGCTACAAATGTGGAAAGGCTGGTCATATCGCGAGAGATTGTCGGGTAACTCGATTTTGTTTCGTTTGCAACTCCCCTGAACATATTCAGGTTAATTGTCCATAGTGGAAAGCACAGCAAAGTAATATGACAGTGAGACCAACGGGTGGTAAGTCGGGAGGAGTACAAGGGTCTGAACTACCTGGAATCCAAGGTCGTGTTTTTCAGATGACGGAATAAGAGGTAGAAGAAAGTCCTGATGCTGTTACAGGTATGATTCTAATAATCTCTATACGTGCTAAAGTGTTATATGACTTCGGTGTAAAATGATTATTGGTATTTCCGTGCTTTTGTTGCTTATCTGTGTTAGAGATATAGGTGGGTGTGGGGTGTCTATTCAGTTAGTTCCTATGGTTTTGATTGAGTTCGAAGTAGTAGTGATAAGTATTCATTACCTTTTCGCTTAACCGAATTCCGGGACATAATTCGTTTAAGGGGGAGATAATGTAATACCCCGGGTAAGTTCGTTAGTTAAAATCCCTTTTCCGTTAAATAAAGTTAACTTTAAAGTTGGATTTTAGGGTAAGATTGGGTTAAATTTTAAGTTAAGGGTGTTTGGGTCATTGTTGAATAGACTAAGGTCTAGAATGAAAATATGGGATTGATATTATCCCTTTTAGACTTCAGATACTACACAACTCAGAAATATCCAATTTAGGAGTGTGTGTGTGTGTCTTGGAGACAAAGGGAGAAAAAGAAGGAGATTAAGGCTAGGACTTCAAATTGGTTGCTTGGAAGTGATTTCTAAGGTATGTTCCTTTACATTTAATGGGTATAATTGTATTTATAAGGTTTCTATCGGATTAGAATAGTTGATTTCAAGCCTGGTAGTAATTCCAGTCGAATCTAGGTAGAAAATGCATAAACAGACAGTGGTTTCCGGATAGAATGAATGTGTACGGATACTTTTGTTGGTAGTGTCCGGGTAGCTTTGATGATGGTGTCCGGACGATTCAAGTATCCGGGTAAGTCCCTCTTCTTATACGTTTCCGGATGGAATGGGATACCGGATGGTATCCGGATTGCTCTGTTGTCCGGAATGTCTGTTATCCGGATTAAATGTGTTGTCCGGATAGTTCAGGTTGTCCGAATTACTTTGTTGTCCGGGTAGTTTGAGGTGTCCGGATACTTTGGCTGTTTGGTCATTTTTGAGGATAAGAGTTATATAGATGTATGTAGAGTCCTTAGCCTGCTAGTAAGTCTTATACATAAGTTGGTAAGGAGATATTTGTATGTAAATGGTTTCAGGTTCTGAGAATTTTGGATAAAGGATCGGATAGCTCGGAGAAAGGCTTGGAAGCGTATTTTTAAGCATTCAAGGTGAGTTTACTTTTAAAACGTTTTCAACTGGGATACATATATATGTTGTAATAACCAGGTATGTTATTTAATAATTTAACTTGTAGTATTTTAGTTAATTTAGATTTGAGAAATTTGATAAGTATTTATTTTTAGTATTTTATGGAGTTAGGAGTTAAGGGGTAAGTATATATTTTATAATGGAAGTTTAGGGGTATGTTATGCCAAATAGGATGAGTTTGGGATTTGTTTGGTCTTTTTACCAAACTTCACTCCACCACTGCCTCTTTTGTGTTAGGCTGGTAGGAGGTGTCTCATTGAGACACAAGTAACAAAAAAATATCATAAAGCTAGCGTGTATGTGTGTTACGTGAAGAGAGAGAGAGAGGAGAGAAAAGAGAGAAATCGAAGAAAGGTCAAGAAGGAGAAGAAATCAGAGAATCTGCAGCTGGGTTTAGGAATTTATCCAAGAGAAACCAAGGTAATAATCCATACAAATCTTTACTTTTATGTATAGTAGGTTTTTACATGAGTTTTGAAGTGGGTTTTGATGATTTAGAGATGTTTTGGAAAATCTGAGCATATGGTTAGGTTATGTTAATAGTCATAAACATATCTGCATAGTTACAGCAACATGCATAGCTTAAAAGATTAGAATTCTGGGTTTAGATGAACACAGTGGACTGAGACATTCAAGCAAGTCGCAACAGTGGGTTGCGACATGGTTGAATGTTATGATCTTCATGAATGTCGCAACCTTGAGTTGCGACTTGCTCATGAAGTCGCAACAGTGGATTGCGACTTGGTGTTATGTCGCAACAGTTGGTTGCTACTTGAGGGGGGTTGTCGCAACAGTTGGTTGCGACATGAAGGGGAAGTCGCAGTAGTTAGTTGCGACTTGGTACTGTATCGCAGTAGTTGATTGCGACTTGGTGTAGTGTATTGCGACATAGAGTAATTCCATAGTTGATTGCGACTTGAGTCGAGGATTTTAGAACTCAGAGATTTTTAGTCTTTAAAAGAAATATTTGTATTTATTTGATACAAATTCTGTGAAACTGAACTGAAGAGTTTGGAGTGCTCGGTAAACAGCTTGGGAGGATTTTGGAATTAAGCGAAACAAGTGAGTTTTTATTAAAATGTTTTCAAATGGAATACATATATGTGAATGAGTGTAATATTGTGCATATGGTATTTATATGAGTATTACATTGCATGGGTTCTAGTTGGCCGGGCTTTGGACCGGTGAAAGTTGGTTGTACATAGGGACAGTGGTGTTGGCTGTCTTTAGTACAGCGGTGTATATTGATTAATTGGCTTGCTACCAATTAATATGGCCAAGAGAAAGAGAAAGAGAAAGAGAAAGAGATGGAATGATACATGATGCATGAATCATATTTGGTATTTTTATTATGTGTATTATGTTTATCGAATGTTTGTAAAAGATGAGTTTTAACTAACGAGGATTTTCTCACTAGACATCAAGGTCTAACCCTCATTTTTGTTTTAAAATATGTATTCCAGGTCAAGGAGAAAATAAAGGACAGTGATAGGATATATCATGTTTAGCTTTTTGGAAGATGCATGATTATGAAGATTCTAGTTGTGTTTTGTATCTATTATGTACTTTAATATAAGTGAAAAAGTTTGTACTGAAAGACCTATTTGGTTAAGATAAGGGACCATAAATGAAATATGATGTATTGTTTTGTGGTGAAATATATGTTATTTGTATGTTGGGAATCCGGGTTGTTACAGATGGTATCAGAGCCCTAGTTTAAGGGATTTAGGTATTAGTACTTGTACCTAAACTTAAACTGCATGTGAAGTAGGATGTCCCTGTTATTATAGAACCTTGGGATGTTAAATATAAAAAGGTAGAAGGAACATCATGTAAGGTAATTTCTGATTACACCTGGCCAGTGTAATTGTGATCTTACAGGTACATGTTTGGACTGGAATACCTTGTTATATGGGGTATGTGTTTATGTGTATAATTAACCTTGTTTGAATCAATAGAATGGCAAGTGGTACGAGACGAACAAATCGGGAAGGGGAAGGAAATCCGAATAGAACCAATCCAACAGCCGAAGGAAGGGGAAGAGGGGGAGAAAGAGGCAGAGGCAGAAGTGGGGGCATAGTTCAGGGACGTGGTACGGAGTTCGTTACGAGAGACGATTTAGCGGCCGAAATGGGAAGATTACAAGCAAATATTCAGGCTATGTTTAACCAGACTCATAATACCGAAACGGAAAGACCAGATCCCACACATGAAGAGGAGATGCCTATTACTTCTACTGTTAGACACGTAATGAAAAAGTGTGATTACAAAATGTTTCTTAGTTGTAAGCCTCCGACCTATTCAGGAGATTGGGATCCAGTGAAAGCTATGCGATGGTTGAAGGAAATAGAATCCATCTTCAAGACTAGCAAGTGCGCGGAAGAGGATAGGGTACTTTATGGAACCGCAATGTTGAAGGGTGACGCTTTGTATTGGTGGGAAGCACATATATCGTCGGGAGGTTCGGATATATATTCTACCTTTTCGTGGAGGGAATTTGTCATAGCTTTCCGGAAGCAGTTCTGTCCTCATGCAGCTGTTAAACAACTAGAAGGGGAGTTTATGAATTTGCAGCAAGGAAACTTATCTGTTTAGGACTACACTGCTCGGTTTCTAGAAAAATCTCGTTTTGCGGAGTATTACGTTGCCACAGAGGCAATGAAAGTGGAGAGGTTTAACTTTGGGTTGAAATCAGATGTTAGAAGGCTAGTAGCTGCAAAGGGACCCGATACTTTCTCAGCTGCAGTAGATGAAGCGGAAGATGTGGAGCGAGATAATAGGAGGGATGTTGGTGATAAAAGTATGGGAAAGAGAAAATGGGAAGGACCACCACAAGATCCGAAGAAGTCAAGGTTTCAGCGATTTGATAGCCGTCCACCTTTTCGACCAGCTGAAAGGCCTTGCCCAAAGTGCCACCGTTTTCATCAAGGAAGCTGTCAAGTGGATCCCAGAAACTGTTATAAGTGCGGAAAGGTCGGTCACATTGCTAAAGACTGTCGAGTCGTTAGATTTTGTTACTCGTGCAATTCTCCTGATCATCTTCAGTCCGATTGTCCACTGGGGAGAATACAATCAGGGGGTACATCAGTAAGTCCGACGGGTGTCAGACCAGTAGTACCGAAGCTAGAACCAGCAAGAACCAGGGGTCGTTCATTTCAGATGACAGCAAAGGAAGCTGAGGAAAATCCGGACGTGGGTACACGTACATTCCTAATAAATTATACACGTGCTAAGGTGTTATTTGATTCCGGTGCAAACCGATCGTTTGTGTCTCCTTCATTTGCTGCTTATATGCATTTAAAGCCTAAAGTGTTAGATCATTCTTTAATGGTAGATACTGCAAATGATAATCAAGTGTCGGTTAAAGAAGTATTTGATAGATGTATGATAGATATGGAAGGGTACGGAGTACCAATTTAGTTATATCCAATAGCCCTGGTCGAGTTTGATGTGGTAGTGGGAATGGATTGGTTAGCCGAGAATCAAGCTAACATAATTTGTGATAAGAAGTTAATAAATGTTGTATTAACTGATAAGGGGCCAGTAGTGATTTATGGTGATCGTAGAAATCATCAGTCTAGTCTTATATCTATGATAAAAGCCCGTAAGTGTGTTAATAAAGGATGCCCGAGTTACTTAGCTTATGTGATAGATACTAAGCTAGAGAAGAGCAAGTTGGAAGATATTCCGATTGTTAGTGAATTTCCGGAAGTGTTCCCTGAAGACTTGAATAGTCTTCCGCCCATTGGACAAGTAGAGTTTGGTATAGATCTGATTCCTGGAGCCGCTCCTGTTTCCCGTGCACCGTATCGTTTGGCACCTCCAGAGATGAAACAAATGATGACTCAACTGCAGGATCTTTCAGATAAAGGCTTCATTAGACCGAGTTCTTCGCCGTGGGGAGCACCAGTTTTATTTGTGAAAAAGAAGGATGGTTCGATGAGAATGTGTATCGACTACCGGGAATTGAATAAGCGTACGATCAAGAACAAGTATCCGTTATCCAGAATTGATGATCTTTTCGATCAATTAGTTGGAGCTTGTTATTTCTCCAAGATTGATCTAAGATCCGGTTATCATCAATTGAAGGTTAAAGAAGAAGACGTTCTGAAAACTGCTTTTCGCACAAGGTATGGTCATTATGAATTCTTAGTGATGCCGTTTGGTTTGACGAATACTCCAGCTGCCTTCATGGATTTAATGAATCGGGTATGTAAGCCATATCTTGATAAATTCGTGATTGTATTTATCGATGATATACTTATCTATTCCCGATCTAAGGAAGAGCACGCTAAACATCTTCGTTTGATTCTGGAATTGCTGAAGAAAGAGAAGTTGTATGCTAAATTTTCTAAATGTGAATTCTGGTTACGGGAAGTCCAATTTCTGGGGCATGTAGTTTCTGAGAAAGGCATTCAAGTTGATCCGATGAAAGTGAAGCGATTGAAAAGTGGGAACCGCCGAGAACGCCAACCGAAGTACGTAGTTTTCTGGGTTTAGCCGGTTACTATCGAAAGTTTATAAAGGACTTCTCTCGTATCGTGACGCCTTTGACTAAGCTGACTCGGAAGAATCTAAAGTTTGAATGGAAAGCAGAACAAGATGAAGCATTCCGAATATTGAAAGGGAAACTGTGCAGCGCACCGATTTTGTCATTACCTGAAGGTTCCGAAGACTTTGTTGTTTATAGTGATGCTTCCAAACTGGGATTAGGGTGTGTACTAATGCAGCGTAGAAAAGTTATAGCTTATGCTTCTCGTCAGTTGAAAGATCATGAAAGACAGTATCCTATGCATGACATGGAGCTTGCAGCAGTTGTATTCGCGTTGAAGATTTGGAGACATTATCTTTATGGTTCCAAATGTCAAATTTATACTGATCATAAGAGTCTCCAACATCTTTTCGATGAGAAGGAACTAAATATGAGGCAAAGAAGATGGCTAGAACTGGTAAATGATTACGACTGTGAAATTCTTTATCACCCAGGAAAAGCAAATGTAGTGGCCGATGCGCTGAGTCGTCAAGAAAGAAGTGGAACAATAAAATCTATATCACTACGAGCCGAACTCCTACCTAATATCTTTGATGAATTGCTGAAGTGTTAAATAGAAGCCTATCAGTTAGAACAATTGAAATCAGAACAGTTAGTGGGGTTATCAGCATTGCTAGTAAAGGATGATCGTGGGTTGTTGTGTTTGGGAAACAGAATTTGGGTGCCTCGTGTGGGTGGTTTACGTGACCAGGTACTTCAAGAAGCTCATCAGTCTCGATTCTCTATACATCCAGGTACGAATAAGATGTATAAAGATCTGAAACAATTTTATTGGTGGCCGGGAATTAAAACAAGCATTGCTCAGTATGTGGAAAATTGTACTACTTATAAGAAGGTAAAGATTGAACATCAAAAGCCGTTTGGTCAGTTGCAATGATTGGAAATACCGATATGGAAATGGGATCAGATTACTACAGATTTCATCACAAATCTGCCAAGGACTTCAAAGGGATTTGATTCTATTTGGGTGATTGTAGATAGGTTAACAAAGTCTGCTCATTTCTTACCGATAAAGGAAACTGATTCGATGGAACGTGTTAGGTCTAGAGTTTTGTCAAAAACACAAGTGTTGAGTTCTGAGTAAGAAGACTAAAGAAGACTCAGAAGACTCAGAAGTTCTGAGTAGAAGACTCAGAAGTTCTAAGTGAGAAATCTCAAAAAGATTCTAAGTGTTGGATTCTGACTAGAAGGTTCAGAGTTCTGAGTAGGAGACTCAGAACTTCTGACTATGAAGACAAATGTTCTGAAGCGCCTATTCAGAAGTATGTTCAGAAGTTCTGAACAACATGTTCAGAACTTATATCTTAGGATGTTTTCATTTATATTCAGTTACAAATTAGGACACGTGTAATTGTTCTATTAGTCTGTTTCTCATATGTACTGTAGCTTTAGCTTTTCTCTACAGTATATATAGTGTTAGCAACCGTTTGCTAACTAATCTTTGATATAATCTTTGGTGAATCCATTTAGAAAAAAACTCATTGTAACATCTTGCAATTCACAGTTTGTTAATAAATCATATGACCAGTTGCTGTGAATACGATCTTGAATGTTCATATTTGATTGTAAGATTAGATCCTGGACTTACAGAACGCTTAGCCAAATTGTACATTGACGAAATAGTAACTCGACATGGAGTTCCAATCTCGATTATTTCGGATCAGGATAGTCGTTTTACTTCAAGGTTCTGGAGAAGTTTTCAAAAGGAGATGGGAACGCATATAAAGTTAAGTACAGCTTATCATCCTCAAACTGACGGTCAGAGTGAACGAACGATTCAGACATTAGAAGATATGCTCCGGGCTTGCATTGTTGACTTTGGGGGATCGTGGGATAAGCATTTACCGTTGATCGAATTTGCCTACAACAACAGTTATCATTCCAGCATACAAGCGGCACCGTTTGAAGTTTTGTATGGTAGAAAATGTCGAACACCTCTGTGTTGGAATGAAGTGGGAGAGAAACAGTTAGCAGGACCAGATATAGTACAGTTAACAGCGGATAAGGTTATTCAGATTCGGGAAAGATTGAAAGTGGCTCAAGATAGACAAAAAAGCTATGCCGACCGACGCCGGAAACCGTTAGAGTTCCAAGTTGGAGATTTTGTAATGTTAAAAGTCTCACCTTGGAAAGGAGTCATTCGATTTGGAAAGCAAGGTAAACTTAGTCCGAGATATATTGGACCATTTGCAATTACTGAAAGAATTGGGGAAGTAGCTTATCGACTAGATTTACCTCTAGAGTTAAGTAGGATTCACAACGCTTTTCATGTGTCGAATTTTCGAAAGTGTTTGGTTACACCAGATCAGGCAGTGTCCCTACCAGATATACAGGTTGATGAAAAGCTGAATTATGTGGAGGAACCTGAAGCTATTGTTGACCGAAAAGTCAAAGTTCTACGTAATAAGGAGATAAGACACGTGAAAGTTCAGTGGCGACATCATAGGGGTCAGGATGCTACGTGGGAATCAGAGTTAAAAATGAGAACCAAATACCCTCATCTGTTCTCTTAACTGAATTCCGGGATAGAATTCTTTTAAGGGGGAGATGTTGTAATAACCAGGTATGTTATTTAATAATTTAACTTGTAGTATTTTAGTTAATTTAGATTTGAGAAATTTTATAAGTATTTATTTTTAGTATTTTATGGAGTTAGGAGTTAAGGGGTAAGTATATATTTTATAATGGAAGTTTAGGGGTATGTTATGCCAAATAGGATGAGTTTGGGGTTTGTTTGGTCTTTTTACCAAACTTCACTCCACCACCGCCTCTTTTGTGTTAGGCTGGTAGGAGGTGTCTCATTGAGACACAAGTAACAAAAAAATATCCTAAAGCTAGTGTGTATGTGTGTTACGTGAAGAGAGAGAGAGAGAGGAGAGAAAAGAGAGAAATCGAAGAAAAGTCAAGAAGGAGAAGAAATCAGAGAATCTGCAGCTGGGTTTAGGAATTTATCCAAGAGAAACCAAGGTAATAATCCATACAAATCTTTACTTTTATGTATAGTAGGGTTTTACATGAGTTTTGATGATTTAGAGATGTTTTGGAAAATCTGAGCATATGGTTAGGTTATGTTAATAGTCTTAAACATATCTGCATAGTTACAGCAACATGCATAGCTTAAAAGATTAGAATTCTGGGTTTAGATGAACACAGTGGACTGAGACATTCAAGCAAGTCGCAACAGTGGGTTGCGACATGGTTGAATGTTATGATCTTCATGAATGTCGCAACCTTGAGTTACGACTTGCTCATGAAGTCGCAACAGTGGATTGTGACTTGGTGCTATGTCGCAACAGTTGGTTGCGACTTGAGGGGGGTTGTCGCAACAGTTGGTTGCGACATGAAGGGGAAGTCGCAGTAGTTAGTTGCGACTTGGTACTGTGTCGCAGTAGTTGATTGCGACTTGGTGTAGTGTATTGCGACATAGAGTAATTCCATAGTTGATTGCGACTTGAGTCGAGGATTTCAGAACTCAGAGATTTTTAGTCTTTAAAAGAAATATTTGTATTTATTGGATACAGATTCTGTGAAACTGAACTGAAGAGTTTGGAGTGCTCGGTAAATAGCTTGGGAGGATTTTGGAATTAAGCGAAACAAGTGAGTTTTTATTAAAATGTTTTCAAATGGAATCCATATATGTGAATGAGTGTAATATTGTGCACATGGTATTTATATGAGTATTACATTGCATGGGTGCTAGTTGGCCGGGCTTAGGACCGGTGAAAGTTGGCTGTACAGAGGGACAGTGGTGTTGGCTGTATTTAGTACAGCGGTGTATATTAATTAATTGGCTTGCTACCAATTAATATGGCCAAGAGAAAGAGAAAGAGAAAGAGATGGAATGATACATGATGCATGAATCATATTTGGTATTTTTATTATGTGTATTATGTGTATCGAATGTTTGTAAAAGATGATTTTTAACTAACGAGGATTTTCTCACTAGACCTCAAGGTCTAACCCTCATTTTTGTTTTAAAATATGTATTCCAGGTCAAGGAGCAAATAAAGGACAGTGATAGGATATATCATGTTTAGCTTTTTGGAAGATGCATGATTATGAAGATTCTAGTTGTGTTTTGTATCTATTATGTACTTTATTATAAGTGAAAAAGTTTGTACTGAAAGACCTATTTGGTTAAGATAAGGGACCATAAATGAAATATGATGTATTGTTTTGTGGTGAAATATATGTTATTTGTATGTTGGGAATCCGGGTTGTTACATATGTGATATATATATATATATATATGAGATGGATATGTACGGATTGAGATTATGATACATGATGTGATTATGTGTTTATATTGAGACGTATATGTGGTTGGAATGTGGTAACGTTTTTATAAAAGAAAATGTGATATATATATATGGTTGGAATGTGATGAAAGGTTTTATAAATGACAATATGATATATTGCTACATATATATATATATTGTATTTATATGTGCATTACACTACATGAGAGCACTTGCCGAACTATGCCGGCGGATGTTTGCTTTAGTTGTTGTACAACGGTGCTGTAGTTGTTGTACAACGGTGTTGTTGCCTCGCAACCAACTAATATGGCCATGGGGAATGAGGATGAGGAGTTGTGCACGATATTTGGTATTTAATTATTTGTGGTATATGTGTATTTTATAAAAAGGACTTCTAAACTGACAGGGATTATCTCACTAGACCGTTTGGTCTAACCCTCATTTTCCTTTCAAAAATATGTATTCCAGGTCAAGGATCTTTTGTTAGCAAAGGGAAGAATAAAGCATAGGAGACGATTGCTAGCTGATGAAGATTAGGATATGTTTACATTTCTGTATCGTATAGTTTTGAAACTTTGGGACCGAATGTGTGTTATCATGTATTTTGTTATGAAAGTAACGACGTTGTGTATGAAATGTTAATTGATATATATTATGTATGTTATGGGATACCGGGTCGTTACATTCTTTTAATGTTTGCAATGCTTGTGGCAATAAAAATTCCGCAATTTCAGATTCTAAATTGTTGACACAAGCTAAAAAATAATACATTGTGTTCATTGTTGGGACAACTATTTCAAGATGAATAACACTGCTCCTAAGAACAAAAAGTTTAATACTTCAACTTCTTCTTTAAAATCTGCAGCTAATAAATTTGCAAAAATGTTCGGTTTCAGAACAAACAAAAAGAATAAACAGAAGGAAACAAAATCAGTTGAGGTGAATATGGTTTGGAAATGGCTTCCTAAAGGTCAAGAAAACAAACCAAATTCACAAAATGAACTCACATTTAAAGGAAAAATTCAGGGTTCATCAATTGAGATAAATAAACTGATCCGTACTAACAAAAAAGGACTCACACAGATATGGGTACCTAAGTTGAGGTAAAATTTCTTTTACAGGACCGTCATGTGCGGGTCATTGATTCGGGAGCTTCTAGTGTAATACCCCGGGTAAGTCCGTTAGTTAAATCCTCTTTCCGTTAAATAAAGATAACTTTAAAGTTAGATGTTTAGGGTATGTTTGGGAAAAATTATAAGTTTAGGGGTGTTTGGGTTATAATTGAGAAAGTTCAAGGTTTATTTGGTAGTTGTGGATTGATATTACCTCATAAGCCTCAAATATTATCCAAATACCTAAAATAGAAAAGTGTGTGTGTGTGCGGGAGTTCTGGAGGCGAAAAGAAGCAAAAGAGGAAACGTACGGTTAAGACTTCAATCGATTGGGTTAGAAACAATTTTGAGGTAAGTATCTTTACATTTTGTGTTTATAATCAGTAGTATTAGACTACTATCGGATTAGAATGTTTAATTTGAGGTTGTATAGGTTTAATTTGAATCTGGGTAAAATGGAACCGACTGTGTTCTTGAGGACTCCCGGTGAAATCCCGGTATAGTCAACTTCCGGTGGAGTCCCGGTAGTGTGGACTCCAGGTAGTATGGAGTCCCGGTAGTGTGGACTCCCGGTAGTGTGGAGTCCCGGTAGTATGGACTCCCGGTAGTGTCGACTCCCGGTATAGTGAACTTCCGGTATTGCCAACTCCCGGTACCAAGGAGTCCCGGTACTGAGAAGCCCGGTACTTTGTGTAGTCCCGGTAGTTTGTCAAGTTTAGTGAATACAATTGAGAACAGGAACTGGTAGGCTTTATTTGTTGGCTAGTAAAGCGATGGATGTACCTTAAATTGTTTCAGATTCTGTGGAGTCGTGGTAAAAGTTAAGACCAGTTTGAAAGGAGCTTGCGAGCGTGTGTAACAATCAAAACAGGTGAGTTTTACTTTAAAGGCGTTTTTAACTGGAATACATATATGTATGGTTTGGGAATGTGATAATTGGTGATTATGTGTTGATATGTGAATTATAATATATTGAGGTATTATATTTACATGAGTATTATAATGTGTTATAATACTTTGGCCGGGCTTAGGACCGGTGTGTTTGGCTATAGAATCCGTATAGCGTTGTTTGGCGGTAGATGTTGTACAACGTTGTAAATTATTAGTTGGCTTGCTACCAACTAATATGGCCAGGAGAAATGAGAAGGGAAGGTACAAGATGTGTGAGTTCAAATTGATATATTTGATTGTGCTGTGTGATTTATATGAATGAAGTTATATAAATGGTTTCAAATTAACAGGGATTTTCTCACTTAGACCATTAGGTCTAACTCTCATTTTGTTTTAAAATATGTATTCCAGGTGGCGGATCGGGTAAGGGCAAGTAATTAGAGTAATCGAGGAATGGCTTTTGTGAAGGGATATATGATGAAGAATTTGGCATGTTTAGCAGTTGTATTATAATGGTTAAATGTTATGTATGTATTTAGTATGAAGTTTGTAGTAGAATGACTTCTTCTGATTGTAAAAGACTACGGGACCGTACTTGTAATATGATGTTCGTTTGTTATGTCAATGTTATGTTACATATTTGATTTGTTGTGTATATGGGATTTGGGGTTGTTACAAATGGTATCAGAGCATTAGTTTAAGGGATTTAGGTATTTGTATCTGTATCTAGACTTAAACTGCATGTGAAGTAGGATGTCCCTATCATTATAGAACCTTGGGATGATGAAGTATAAAAGGTAGAAGGAACATCATGTAAGGTAATTTCATATTACACCTGGCCAGTGTAATTGTGATCTTACAGGTACATGTTTGAACTGGAATACCTTGTTATATGGGGTATGTGCTTATGTGTATATTAACCTTGTTTAAATCTACAGAATGGCAAGTGGTACACGGAATTCGAATTGAGGAGGAGGAAGAAATCCGAATAGTACGAATCCACCGATAGGAACGGGGGACAGGGGAGGCAGAACTGGGGGCAGAGTCGGGGGTAGAACCGGAGGTAGAGCTGGAGGTCGAGCCGGAGGCAGAGTCCAGCCACAGGGTACAGAGTTTATTACCAGGGATGATCTAATGGCAGAAATGGGAAGATTGCAGGCTAGCATACAAACAATGTTTGATCGGAACCGTCATAATGAAACTGGAATACCGGATCCCGGACCGGAAGATGAAATGCCAATTACATCGACTGTTGTACCAGTACAAAGGAGGTGCGACTACAAAATGTTTTTAAGCTGTAGACCTCCGACCTACTCAGGAGACAGGGATCCAGTGAAAGCAATGAGATGGATGAAGGAAATAGAAGCTATTTTCAAGACGAGTAAGTGCGCTGACGAAGATAGAGTATTGTATGGAGTAGCAATGTTAAATGGGGATGCTTTGTATTGGTGGGAATCCTTTATTCATTCTAAAGGATCTGATGTTTATTCTACCCTCTCTTGGGAAGAATTTGTGATAGCCTACAGGAGCGCATTTTGTCCCCAAGCAGCCGTCAAACAACTGGAAGGGGAATTTATGAACATACAACAAGGAAATTTATCCGTTCGAGACTACACCGCTAGCTTCCTGGAAAAGTCTCGGTTCGCAGAATACTACGTTGCTACAGAGGCGATGAAGGCGGAAAGGTTTATCTTCGATTTGAACTCAGATGTCAGAAGGCTAGTGACTGCAAAAGGACCCGATACCTTCTCAGCTGCAGTTGATGCCGCAGAGAATATTGAATGAGATATGAGAAGAGATGCTGGCGATAAAAGTATCGGGAAGAGAAAGTGGGAAGGACCACAATACGATCCGAAGAAGTCCCGATTTCAGAGGTATGATAACCGTCCGCCGTTTCGACCAGCGGAAAGACCATGTCAGAAGTGTAACCGTGTCCACCAAGGAAATTGCCAAGGTGATTTACGAGCGTGCTATAAGTGTGGGAAGACCGGACACGTCATCAAAGATTGTAAGGTAACGCGGCTATGTTTCTTATGCAATTCACCGGATCACCTTCAGTTGGACTGTCCGAGGGGGAGGATACAGCAAGGTGGATCTTCAGGTTGGCCAGCGATTGTTAAACCAGTAATACCAAGACTGGAACCGCCAGTAACCAGGGGTCGCGCATTTCAAATGACTGAGAAAGAGGCGGAGGAAACTCCGGATGTGGTCACAGGTATACTTTTAATAAACTCTACACGTGCTAAGGTGTTATTTGACTCCGGTGCAAACCGATCGTTTGTGTCTCCTGCATTTGCTGCTTGCCTGTGTTTGAAACCTAAAATGCTAGAACATGCTCTATCAGTAGATACGGCAAATGATAATCAAGTGTCAGTTAAAGAAGTATTTGATGACTGTGTGATAAGTATAGAAGAGTGTAGAGTGCCGATACAATTGTTTCCTATAACTTTGATAGAGTTTGACGTCGTAGTGGGAATGGACTGGTTAGCCAAGAATCAGGCTAACATAGTATGTGATAAGAAGTTAATAAATGTGGTATTACCTGAGAAGGGACCAGTAGTGATTTATGGTGATCGTCGGAATCATCAATCTAGCTTTATATCTATGATAAAAGCCCGTAAGTGTGTGAATAAGGGTTGTCAGAGTTACCTGGCTTACGTGATAGATATTAAGCCAAAAAAGAATAGGATGGAAGATATTCCTATTGTTAGGGAATTCCCTGAAGTATTCCCTGAAGACTTGAATAGTCTCCCGCCTGTTAGACAAGTAGAGTTTGGTATAGACCTGATTCCTGGAACCACTCCTGTAGCCCGTGCACCTTATCGTCTGGCACCTCCAGAGATGAAAGAGATGATGGCACAACTACAAGACCTATCCGATAAAGGCTTCATCAGACCTAGTTCTTCACCGTGGGGAGCACCAGTGTTATTTGTGAAAAAGAAGGATGGTTCGATGAGAATGTGTATCGACTACCGAGAACTGAATAAGCGCACGATAAAGAACAAGTATCCGTTACCCCGAATTGATGACCTCTTCGATCAGTTAGTTGGAGCTTGCTATTTCTCCAAAATTGATCTAAGATCCGGTTATCACCAGTTGAAAGTTAAAGAAGAAGACGTTCTAAAGACTGCTTTTCGAACAAGGTATGGTCATCACGAATTCTTAGTGATGCCGTTCGGACTGACGAACGCTCCAGCTGCCTTTATGGATTTAATGCATCGGGTATGTAAGCCGTATCTCGATAAATTTGTTATTGTATTTATCGATTATATCCTTATCTATTCCCGATCCAAGGAAGAGCACGCGGAACATCTTTGTTTGGTTCTGGAGCTACTGAAAAGGGAAAAGTTGTAAGCAAAATTTTCTAAATGTGAATTCTGGCTACGGAAAGTTCAGTTTCTGGGGCACGTGATTTCTGAGAAAGGTATCCAAGTTGATCCAACAAAGGTGGAAGCAATTGAAAAGTGGGAACCGCCGAAGACATCAACCGAAGTACGTAGTTTTATGGGCTTAGCCGGATACTATCGGAAATTTATAAAAGACTTCTCTCGTATCGCAACGCCTTTGACTAAGCTGACCCGAAAGAACCTGAAGTTTGAATGGAAGGCAGAACAAGACGAAGCATTCCGGATTTTGAAAAAGAAACTGTGCAGCGCGCCGATTCTATCACTACCTGAAGGTTCAGAAGACTTTGTTGTTTATTGTGATGCGTCTAAAATGGGATTGGGATGTGTGCTTATGTAGCGTTGGAAAGTTATTGCTTATACTTCACGACAATTAAAAGATCATGAAAGACAGTATCCTACGCACGGTATGGAGCTTGCAGCAGTTGTCTTCACGTTAAAGATTTGGAGACATTATCTGTATGGTTCCAAATGTCAGATATATACTGATCATAAGTGTCTCCAACACCTCTTTGATCAGAAGTAACTAAATATGAGACAAAGGAGATGGTTGGAATTGATGAATGATTACGACTGTGAAATCCTTTATCACCCGGGAAAGGCGAATGTGGTGGCAGATGCGCTGAGTCGTCAAGAAAGGAGTGGAACAATAAAAGTTATTTCGCTACGAACTGAACTCCTACCCAACATATTTGACGAATTGCAGAAATGTCAAGTGGAGGCTTATCAGGATGAACATCTGAAATCAGAACGGTTAGCGGGGATGTCAGCATTGTTAGTAAAAGATGATCGTGGGTTATTGTGTCTGGGAAACAGAGTGTGGGTAC
The DNA here is from genome assembly GCA_033807775.1 of Saussurea involucrata. Lineage (NCBI taxonomy): Eukaryota > Viridiplantae > Streptophyta > Magnoliopsida > Asterales > Asteraceae > Saussurea > Saussurea involucrata. The sequence continues at coordinate 15,635,585 of CM066318.1, read as the reverse complement.
CTCGTTTGGGTGGGTTACGTGATCGTGTTCTACAAGAAGCTCATCAATCCCGTTTCTCTATTCACCCAGGTACAAAAAAGATGTATAAAGACCTAAAGCGATTCTATTGGTGGTCGGGGATAAAAAGAGGGATTGCTCAGTATGTGGAAAGATGTGATACTTGTAAGAAAGTAAAGATCGAACACCAAAATCCGTTTGGTCAACTACAACGGCTGGAAATACCTATGTGGAAGTGGGAGCAGATTACCACAGATTTCATCACGAAGCTACCAAGGACTCCGAAGGGATTTGATTCTATTTGGGTAATCGTCGACAGATTGACAAAGTCTGCACACTTTCTACCGATAAAGGAAACCGATTCGATGGAGCGATTGGCTAAGTTATACATTGACGAAATACTAACTCGTCATGGAGTTCAAATCTCTATCATTTCTGATCGTGATAGTCGTTTTACTTCAAGATTTTGGAGAAGTTTTCAAAGGGAAATGGGGACTCAGATAAAGTTAAGTACGGCGTATCATCCCCAAACAGATAGGCAGAGTGAACGAATAATTCAGACCTTAGAAGATATGCTCCGGGCTTGCATTGTTGATTTTGGGGGATCGTGGGATAAGCATTTACCATTGATTGAATTAGCTTACAACAACAGTTATCATTCCAGCATACAAACGGCACCGTTCGAAGTACTGTATGGTAGGAAATGCCGAACGCCTCTATGTTGGAACGAAGTGGGAGAGAAACAGTTAGCGGGGCCGGAAATAGTTCAGTTAACCGCCGATAAGGTTACTCAGATCCATGAACGATTGAAAGTGGCTCAAGACAGACAGAAAAGCTACGCTGACCGACGCCGAAAGCCATTGGAATTTCAAGTTGGGGATTACGTAATGTTAAAGGTTTCGTCGTGGAAAGGAGTCATCAGATTTGGACGACAAGGTAAACTTAGCCCTAGGTATATTGAACCATTTGCAATAACAGAAAGGATCGGTGAAGTCGCTTACCGATTAGATCTTCCACCAGAATTGAGCAGAATCCATAATGCGTTTCATGTATCGAACTTCCGAAAGTGTTTGGTTACTCCAGACCAGGCAGTCTCTCTACCAGATATCCGAGTCGACGAAAAACTGAATTATGTGGAAGAGCCGGAAGCTATAGTTGATCGTAAAGTTAAAGTGCTGCGGAATAAGGAGATCAGGCAAGTGAAAGTTCAGTGGAGGCATCATAGAGGTCAGGATGCCACGTGGGAATCAGAGACGGAAATGAGAGCCAAATACCCTCACCTTTTCACTTAACTGAATTCCGGGACGGAATTCTTTTTAAGGGGGAGATGATGTAATACCCCGGGTAAGTACGTTAGTTAAATCCTCTTTCCGTTAAATAAAGATAACTTTAAAGTCAGATGTTTAGGGTATGTTTGGGAAAAATTATGAGTTTAGGGGTGTTTTGGTTATAATTGAGAAAGTTCAAGGTTTATTTGGTAGTTGTGGATTGATATTACCTCATAAGCCTCAAATATTTTGAGGTAAGTATCTTTACATTTTGTGTTTATAATCAGTAGTATTAGACTTCTATCGGATTAGAATGTTTAATTTGAGGTTGTATAGGTTTAATTTGAATCTGGGTAAAATGGAACCGACTGTGTTCTTGAGGACTCCCGGTGAAATCCCGGTATAGTTAACTTCCGGTGGAGTCCCGGTAGTGTGGACTCCCGGTAGTATGGAGTCCCGGTAGTTTGGACTCCCGGTAGTGTGGAGTCCCGGTAGTATGGACTCTCGGTAGTGTCGACTCCCGGTATAGTGAACTTCCGGTATTGCCAACTCCCGGTACCAAGGAGTCCCGATACTGAGAAGCCCGGTACTTTGTGTAGTCCCGGTAGTTTGTCAAGTTTAGTGAATACAGTTGAGAACAGGAACTGGTAGACTTTATATGTTGGCTAGTAAAGCGATGGATGTACCTTAAATTGTTTCAGATTCTGTGGAGTCGTGGTAAAAGTTAAGACCAGTTTGAAAGGAGCTTGCGAGCGTGTGTAACAATCAAAACAGCTGAGTTTTACTTTAAAGACGTTTTTAACTGGAATACATATATGTATGGTTTGGGAATGTGATAATTGGTGATTATGTGTTGATATGTGAATTATAATATAATGTGGTATTATATTTACATGAGTATTATAAAGTGTTATAATACTTTGGTCGGGCTTAGGACCGGTGTGTTTGGCTATAGAATCCGTATAGCGTTGTTTGGCTGTAGATGTTGTACAGCGTTGTAAATTATTAGTTGGCTTGCTACCAACTAATATGGCCAGGAGAAATGAGAAGGGAAGGTACAGGATGTGTGAGTTCAAATTGATATATTTGATTGTGCTGTGTGATTTATATGAATGAAGTTATATAAATGGTTTCAAATTAACAGGGATTTTCTCACTTAGACCATTAGGTCTAACCCTCATTTTGTTTTAAAATATGTATTCCAGGTGGCGGATCGGGTAAGGGAAAGTATTTAGAGTAATCGAGGAATGGCTTTTGTGAAGGGATATATGATGAAGAATTTGGCATGTTTAGCAGTTGTATTATAATGGTTAAATGTTATGTATGTATTTAGTATGAAGTTTGTCGTAGAATGACTTCTTCTAATTGTAAAAGACTACGAGACCGTACTTGTAATATGATGTTCGTTTGTTATGTCAATGTTATGTTACATATGTGATTTGTTTTGTATATGGGATTTGGGGTTGTTACATCTAGACACATGACGGGGTACAAGCACTTATTGCATGATTTTACTGTACATCCTGGCGGATCGGTGGGTTTTGGCAACAACTCGAAAGGTCACGTTCGAGGCTACGGAACGTTGAAGAATGACTCGATGCAAATTGAAAAGATCTTGTATGTAGAAGGATTAAGGCATAACCTTTTCAGTATTAGTCAGTTTTGCGACAAGGACTGTAAGGTAATATTTGACAAGAAGTTTTGCTATGTTGTGGATGAGAACTGGTCAGAAATTTTCATAGCGAAACGATGCGGCGATCTATATATTACAGATTTTGCGACTCTTGTTGCTTCCAATCAAGTTTGTCTTGTATCAAAAGCCTCTCAAGATGAATGTTGGTTGTGGCATAGAAGACTCTCGCATCAAAACTTTCGAAGCATCAACAAGCTCAGAATTGATGGATTAGTTTCTGGGCTTCCTGAACTGAAGATTGACAAAGTTTCTATCTGTCCGGCGTGTGAAATGGGAAAGATGAAACACGTCTCGCACAAGTCCAAAACTTTGTCTAACTGCAACAACGCCTTGGAATTAATCCACATGGATCTCTGTGGCCCGATGAGGACTCAATCAATGGGAGGAAAGAAGTATATATTAGTGATAATTGATGAGTACTCGCGATATACTTGGCTGGATTTTCTCCGACTCAAATCTGAAGCATCTGAGCTGATTATCAAGTTCATCAAAAAGATTCAAATTCTTCTACAACGCCCGGTTCAAAAAATACGAAGTGACAATGGAACCGAGTTCAAGAATGCAACCTTACAAACGTTTCTTGAATCTGTTGGCATTTCTCACAACTTTTCTGTACCAAGTACTCCACAACAAAATGGAGTGGTTGAAAGGAAGAATCGGACTCTTGTAGAAGCAACTCGAGCGATGCTTGCCTATTCGGGTCTTCCTCCAAGTTTATGGGCTGAAGCGGTTTCCACAGCTTGTTTTACTCAAAACAGGACAATTATTAATAAACGTCTTAATAAAACTGCATATGAAATAATCAATAATCGCAAACCTAACATCAAGTTTTTGCGTGTTTTTGGATGCAGGTGTTTTGTCCTAAAAGATCGAGAACACCTTACAAAGTTCCAAGTCAAGGCTGACGAGGGAATCTTTATTGGCTATTCCTTGAATTCAAAAGCATACCAGATCTACAATTATCGTACAAAATCAGTCATCGAGAGCATCAACGTAACGTTTGACGAGAATGTGACGTTGACTTCTGGACAACACGGTTCAGGACTCGGACAACAATCTGAAGCTTCTACTAAAAAAGGAGTAGAACCTGTGCCAAAACAGTTTTCTAATTCTGTATTAAATAATAATAATACTAAAGAGTTAGATTTGTTATTTCATGATGCGTTTATGGAATATTGTGTAGATATGGAACCACCTATGACATCCGTAAATGCATATTCACAACAGACGAGTGTTAATGTCTCCGGTCCATCTGAAGATGTCGGTGCTAGTACTTCTGGTGCAACTAACGAGACTCCGAGTGAACCTACAACTATTCCAGTTTCTGAACCTGAAATTCAACCTGAAGTTCCGGTTTCCGTAAACACATCATCGGAGGTTTCTACACCTGAAATACAACAACCAGAAGTTCAAATACCTGAACCGACACATGTATCTTCAGTTGAATCAACTGAAGAAATTCTTGCGGTTTTGGATGAAAATGACTCAAACAACACTCGTGCAAAAATTCCAACACTCCCTAGTACTCACAAATGGACAAGGGCATATCCTCCTACGGATATTATTGGTGACATCAAGGATGGTGTTAAGACACGATCTGCGACAACAAACGAATGTTTGTATGTCAACTTTCTAAGCTCGTTAGAACCAAAGAAAGCATGTGAAGCACTACAAGATCCAGATTGGATAAACGCCATGCAAGAAGAGTTAAATGAGTTTAAGCGCAACGAAGTTTGGCATTTGGTTAAGCGTCCTAAGGACAAGACCATTGTTGGAACTAAATGGGTCTTTAGGAACAAGAAAGATGTTGATCCAAATCCTCAGTGATTTGATAATGACCCTCTCTTAAACACTTAGTGAAAATTGTAAGTAAACAAAATGTATCAGAGTTTCACTATCGCTGATAAGTACTAAGACTTTACAGTACCGCTGATAGTAACTCTCACTCTTTAGATTAGATATTCAGCGAACACTGTTCATCATCTTATAGCTTTGAGCCTGTTCAGTCTATGAAATGATCGCTGATAAGTTAGTTGTTTACTTATGATCCCTGAAGACAAGTTTCACGTCAACCAAAGTTCTACGCTGAAGTCGAAGATCAAGCTCAAGAACCAGCGACAAGTCTTCTCATGAACTGATGCGGATATCAGCGAAGCAAGACCTGTCCATTCAACGTGAAGTATCAAGTAGAAGACTTCAGCAATCGCTGAACTTTATCATTCGCTGATAAAGATCTGAATCAACGAAAACTGATCATGAAGTCTCACTGCATGTTACTATTGTCTTACCTCCCTTGCACGTCTCCGTACGAATTGTCAGAACGAACATCCCTTTTGTCTGTAATCGTACAACAACTCTGATTCTACACTGTGCACCATACGGCTACTAAGGTTGTCTACAAAGGTCAATGACATGCAACCATTCAGCTGCTGCCACGTGTAAAGCCATACTGCCATGCATTAAATGCATGCAGTATATAAGAAGAACCTTACTTCAGTTTTGAAGTGTGCTCGGACCATCTTCTTATTTCTCTCTTATTGTTAAGATATTATTCGTAATTTCTTTAACTCTTTCTAGTGCAAGAAACTTAGTGTTTCTCAAGACTTGTTAAGATTAGATTTATCAATAAACAATTTAGAAAAGTAAAAACGTGTGTTTGTATTCAAACCCCCCCCCCCCCCTTCTACAAACTTGTATAGCCCTTCAGGACCAACAAGTGGTATCTGAGCGGATTTGTTTAATCTCATAAACAAGATCTGATCTATACTAAGATTTCTCTTCCTAGCTATTTCTTAAAATGGCTACCAACACAAACACAAACTATATTGACAACAGTTCTCTTGCAAACCCCCCTAGATTCTCCAGAGATAATTTTAATCTGTGGAAAAATAGGATGATTCTCTTCTTAGAAGGTGTAGACCCTACTATGTCTTACTATCTTGAAAACGACCCATATATTCCTGTAAGAATGATGCTGCAGTTCCAGCCGCTGAGAATAGACCTGCTATTCCAGAAAGGCCGATTCCTAAGGAAATTCATATGTGGACTGATGAAGATAAGAAGAAAGTGGCTATCGACACCAAAGCCAGATCCATACTCTCCATGGCTCTTCCTGACGAAGTCTACCATTCCATCGTGAACCTGAAAACCTCAAAAGCTTTGTGGGACACAATATGTGTTCAGTATGAAGGTACTTCTGAAGTCCAGGACTCTCGAAAGATCAACCTGGTAAGACAGTATGAAAGCTTCATTTGTGGTAAGAATGAAACTCTCTCTGAAGTACACCAACGTTTTAACTGCTTAATAATAGATCTGAAAACTGTTGGTAAGGAATATTCTAACTTTGAAGTACTGACAAAGTTCTTAGAATGTTTACCTGAAAGCTGAGACAGCTATTCTATGTGTCTCAAGCTGTCAAAGGATCTAAAATCAATGACCCTTTCTACCTTATATGGCACGATGCTGAATCATGAGCAATCGAGTCATCTTAAGAAGAATCTTGTAAAAGATTCCAAAAGCACCCCTGTTGCTTTAATCTCAGAATCACCTTCCACTCAGCGATCGACTATAACTGTCACTGAGTTGGAAACTAACTCTGAAAGATCATCAGACTCTGACGTTTCAGATAATGATGAAAATCTGGCATTCCTGGCTAATAAGTTCAGGAGATTTGCTAGAAAGAGTAATTTCAAGAAGAACAAACCTCTTGCTATTACTGACAAGCCAAGATCATCAACCCCTGTTGATAAGGCCACTGCTACTTGCTATAACTGTGAAAAGATAGGACATTTTGCTAGTGAGTGCAGGTCAAAGAAAGTCTCTAGACCCTCAGCGTTTCCCAAGAAAAACTTTACTCATAGGACTAGAGATGAAAAAATACAAAAAGCTGCCTCTGACGAAGAAGAATCATCTGACTCTGAAGATGATGATGAAGCCAATCTATGTCTCATGGCCAAACTTGAATATGAGGAAGACAACTCTGACATTCCCTCTACTTCAACCTCTGCTACTAAGGTATCACCTTCCTTCTTTACCAATATTGCAAATATTGATGAAGCTGATAGTCTTCGAAAGATCGATCCCTTGACTAGAAGTTTATATGAAGCCATGAATGGCAAAACTGTAGTTGAAAATCAAAACCTTGATCTCGCTGAACAGCTTAAAAACTGTCACCTTCAAATAGAAAATCTTTCTAAAATTGAAGAAGATTTTAAAGATCAAGTTCACTTAAATCAGCTAGTCAAAATCGAGCGCGAAGCAGCTATCGCTGCATTAAAAGCTGAAAAAGCTACTGTTGATGGATGGTATAATTCCTCAACAGAGATCACTGAGATAATTAAGTCTCAGATTCCCCTGAGTGATAAACGTGGTCTTGGTTACAAAGCTGATACTCTAGAACCAACCACTGACCGTTCCATGCTTAAATTTGGAATGTTCGTATCCTGTATCCCTGACACTTTCTCATCTCAGTGTTCCTCTTGTAAACCGCCTATCCCTGAGGAAATCTCTACCTTAACTTCTAAAGGAAAAGAAAAAGTTGTTTTCCCAAAACCTACCTCAGCCTTTAAAAACAAAGGTAAAGGAATTGCTTTTAACCAAAATCCTCAGAAGGGTACCTCTGTACCAAAGCTGAACGCTTCTAAAGCTTCAGTGACTTATCCCTCTGATTCAAAGAATAAGATCTCTGGATTTATTTAGCGTGGATCTATTCAGCAATCTACTCCTAGAATCAAAGTGGAATATATTGGTAAGAAATCCAAAGAACTGAATGTTCCTCTCATTTCAAAAGCCAATAGCTTACTTGGTGCTGGTCCTTATAATTCAAAATCAAAAGCTCAGCACGCAAATGGTCCTAGAACTACTTTTGGTTATAGGAAATGTTATCATTGTGGACTTACCAATCATATTGCTAGTAAGTTCCCTACAGCCACCCAATCTGAAAAGATAGCTAAGGTGAAGATCATTGCCCCCAAGGCAAAGAAGACCACTAAGGTTAAGAAATTAACCAAAGTGAAGACTGACAAAGTTGAATCTTCAAATGCTGCGAAGACTGCTGAACCTTCCACTTCCTCTTCTACCCCCACTGACAAGTGTGTACACATGGGTAAGTGGGTACCCAAGAAAAACTAATCTTCTTTTGTAATGCAGGTTAAGAAGGGTATCTGGTATCTCGATAATGGATGCTCTAGACACATGACTGGTATGAAGAACCTTCTTACTGAGTACAAAGAAGAGAAGGGTCCCTCTGTAACTTTTGGTGGAAATGGAAAAGGACATACCCGAGGGTTTGGTGTACTCTCTAATGGTACAACAACTTTTAGAAGAGTCGCATATGTTGAAGGGCTGAAGCATAATCTTCTAAGCATCAGTCAGCTTTGTGACAAGGATAACAAAGTAATCTTTACTAAGGAATCCTGCTTTGTCGCTGACAAAAAGGAGAAGATAGCTCTCAGCGGTTATCGTTTAAAAAATGTTTATGTAATAAACATGGACTCAACAACCACTGAGAACTCCTGTTTCTTCTCAAAAGCCTCATCTGATGTCAACTGGCTATGGCATAAGAGGCTCTCTCATCTCAACTTCAAGACACTGAACACACTTTCTTCAAAAGAGTTAGTCATTGGTCTACCTCAGCACTCATACGCCAAAGAATCCTTATGTTCAGCGTGTGAGAAAGGCAAGCAGACCAAAGCAAGCTTTAAGTCAAAGCAAGTTTCCTCAGTGTCATCTCCTCTACAACTTCTCCATATGGATTTGTTTGGCCCTGTCAACAAGCAATCCATCGCTGGAAAGAAATATACGCTAGTCATAGTTGATGAATTCTCTCGCTATACATGAGTTATGTTTCTCCGTTCTAAGAGTGACACCCCTGAAGAACTCATCACCTTTGTTCGGAAAATGGAAACCCTGAACAACTTGACCGTTCGCTCAATAAGGAGTGATCATGGGACTGAATTCAAAAACAGTTCTCTTGATTCCTTCTTTGAGAGTAAGGGTATTTCTCACAACTTCTCTTCAGCGAGAACACCGCAACAAAACGGAGTCGCTGAAAGAAGAAATAGAACTATTATTGAAGCTGCACGTTCAATGCTCAACGATTTTCACCTGCCTACTCAGTTCTGGGCAGAAGCTGTCAACACTGCTTGTTTTACGCAAAACAGGTCGCTGATAGTCAAAAGATTTAATAAAATAGCCTATGAACTATTTCATGGGAGAAAGCCTTCAATTAGCTTTATTCACATCTTTGGATGTCATTGTTTCATACTGAACAACAGAGATGCCCTTGGAAAGTTTGATCCTAAGGCTGATGATGGAATCTTTCTTGGATATTCTTCAATCTCCAAAGCCTTCAAAGTCTTCAATCGAAGAAGACAAACTGTTGAAGAAACTATTCTCGTCACTTTTGACGAATCCCGTTCAGCAAACTCTAAACCGTCTGCTGATACTGAAGAACTAAATCAATGGATGTTTTCTCATCTTGGTGATTCAGAAAATATTCCCACTCCTCATACTCATACAGTTGAAGATGATAGTCTTACTATCATCCCAAACATGCAGAATAGTGAAGCTGAAACATCATGGGTCTCAACAGTTCTTTAAACACTATACGTGCTTCTGAACCAAATGTCTCAGACATTCCATATACTTCTCAGCAATCAGTGAATGAGATGACATCTGCACCTACTCCTCTCTTGGCTGATATTCCAGAAGTTGCTGAAGCTTCATCTTCAGCTCCTCCAGTTCAATTTGAGTCAGCGACTTATGCTCCTGCTCAGCGATGGACTGTAAATCACCCAATTGATCAAATTCTTGTTGATCCAAACGCTGGTGTTCAGACTCGACGAAGTGCAGGTGATATTTGTTTATTTGTTAACTTTATTTCTCTGATTGAACCAAAGAAAATAGATGATGCCCTCAAAGATCCAAACTGGGTCAGCGCCATGCAAGAAGAGCTGACTGAATTCGAAAGAAACAAAGTTTGGAAACTTGTTCGAAGACCAACTGACAAGACAGTGATAGGCACTAGATGGGTCTATCGAAACAAGTTGGACGAACATGGAACTGTAACTCGCAACAAGGCTCGACTTGTTGCTCAGGGATACAGACAAGAGGAAGGCATAGATTACGACGAAACATTTTATCCAGTAGCAAGACTAGAATCTATTCGTCTATTCTTAGCATACACTGTACACAAAGACTTCCAAGTATATCAGATGGATTTTAAGTCAGCGTTTCTTAATGGAAAGCTGAATGAAGAAGTCTATGTGGAACAACCTCCAGGATTCTCAGATCCTAAGCGTCCAGGTTATGTTTATAAACTGGACAAGGCACTTTACGGCTTAAAGCAAGCTCCTCGTGCATGGTATGACACTCTCTCTACTTATCTCCATATTGAAAAATTTGAGCGTGGTAAAATCGATAAGACTCTATTCTTCAGGAAAGTAAAAGGTCATATTATTCTTGTTCAGATATATGTTGATGACATTATATTTGGTTCTACTAACCCTGATCTTTGTACTCGTTTCGCTGATAGAATGAAAGAAGAGTATAAAATGAGTATGATGGGTGAGCTAACATATTTCCTTGGTCTTCAGATAAAGCAAAATGAAAAAGGAACTTTCATTAATCAGGGAAAGTATGTTAAAGATATGTTGAAGAAATTCGATTTAACTCAGAGCTTAGCTATGAAAACCCATATGGCACCACCGCTGACACTTGACAAGGATTCAAATGGAATACCTGTTAATGGCACGCTGTACCGTGGGATGATCGGCTCTCTCTTGTATCTTACAGCTAGTCGACCCGATATTATGTACGCAACCTGTTTGTGTGCACGATATCAAGATGAACCTAAGGAATCTCATATGACCGCTGTAAAGCGAATCTTTCGTTACCTTAAGGGTACTATGAACCTAGGTCTTTGGTATCCCAAAGACTCAGGGTTTGATCTAATCGCCTATTCAGATAGTGATTTTGCAGGTTGCAAATTGGATAGGAAAAGCACCACAGGAGGCTGTCAGCTCCTGGGTGGAAAGCTGGTGAGTTGGACAAGTAAAAAGCAAAATTCAGTGTCCACCTCAACTGCTGAAGCTGAGTATGTAGCCGCTGGAAGCTGTTGTTCCCAGGTCTTCTGGATGAGAAATCAACTACTGGACTATGACCTTCAGCTCTCAAAAATTCCAATCTATTGCGATAGCACAAGTGCCATCGCTATAGCCAACAATCCAGTGCTACACTCAAAGACAAAACACATCGAAATCAGGTATCATTTTATCAAAGATCATGTGGTGAATGGTGATATAGAACTTCATTTTATCCCAACTGACTACCAGTTAGCTGATCTGTTCACCAAACCTCTTGATGAGACATGTAAGTCCAGGATTTACTCTTACAATCAATACAACAATGTATGAAACAGTAATTGAGAAGTAATATGATCAAGCCCAATTGTATTCAATGAAGAACAGAATTACAGATCTTAGAGAGAGAGAATCTCAAAGATTACAAAAAGAGAATACAAATATATTCGGGAAAATCAGTTAGCAATGTAGTGCTAACTACTATATATACTGCAACGGAAATATTAAAGCTACAGTACAAATATGAATGACTAATAGGAACAATACACGTGTCCTAATTAGTTAACTAAACACTAAGGAAAGTATCTAGTTATAAGTTCTGAACAGGTAGTTCAGAACTTCTGAATGTTCTTCTGACAAGGCTTCTCAGAACTTCTGGCTCTACTTCTGACTCTTCTTCTCAGACTTCTGACTCTTCATATCAGAACATCTGAGTCTTCTCATCAGACCTTTAACACTTAGTTTATTGACAAAACTCAGATCTAACAAGACAAGATTCAACTTTCTCATCAGCGAGCTTGGAATGCTGAACTTTGAAGAATAAAATCTTCAGCGGTTCACATTTGATCAGCGATAGGATAAAATCAACTTGTATAACCCACTCTATCATTCTCTCTCTAAACAAAAATTAACTCGATGATATCAAGGTATGTTTTCTCTCTTACTCGCTGACGTTTGCCTAGAACTCAAAGATTTCAAAACATCTTGCATCGCTGAATATCTCTTCCTTAACAGCGATACTTTGAAATTTCTTAAACCAACACTGATATTTCTATTCAGTGCTTCATATTTTCAAAAGTGTCCCTGAGCCCTCAAAACCTCAGAGACATCCTAAAATATGAAAGGACAGTTGTGACGTCATCACAACGGATAAGCCTTGGCACGTTCTTTTTCTGACACACGATTGCACGTTTCGTTTACCTTCCAATCAAATGCAAACACGTGTCCGTGTCATGATAAAAATCTTTTCCCGCTCAAGATTTTCTATCTTTCTACTCTCTATATATAAACCATTTTGGGTTTATATTTTTCTCTTTACGCGAAAAACTTCTCCTCCAAGCAAGAAAAAGATTTACTGTTGCATTTTGAGCTCTCAAAATTTCCAGAAACTATTCATCTTCTTCTTTGACGAACCAGGTTAATACTCTTTTTATTTACCTACATTACTTGTTTATGATCTTATTCTTTGCTTTTAACAGATCAAACAAAAGAACCTTTATAAAATGAAATCATTTTCTGTTCATGATTTTATGAATACAACCTTCATGGTTGTTCTTCAAGTTTATATCAAAACTCGTAAACTTGTTTTTCATATGTTTTTCCAGAATTCCTTCTTCAAATGAAAACTGGAAAACACATAATCTCTACGTTTTGTAACTCTTTCTCAAAACAAGAAAAACCCTAATCTTTCTCAAAGGGGTTTTTGGCTGAATGAAATGGACAAAATTCAACAAATCTTATTGGAAAATATTTCCACATTAAGACTATTTGTTTTGTTGATCTTTGGTTGAGCTGATTTCAGAAATGGCTGCTCCTTCTACTGGTATTCCAACTGCTGAGAACACTACTGCTGCTGAGGAACTTAAAATCACATTGAGCCATCAAAGTCGGACAAGATGTCCACAAAGACTTCTTTAAAGTCAAAACCAAGCAAAATGCTAAAAACCCATTAGACTAATAAATAAAGGTCCTCGTAATATATAAAATGCATCTGAACATCTCTTAGGTAAACGTATACCACAAAATCATCATTAACCCAAAACTCGTCACGGGTTAGAACAAAAGGTTTCCTAAATGGACTCATTCTCTTATAATTCTCAAAATGACTCATGACACGAAAATGTGCACTTTCCCAATTGGTTTATAAAAATCATTTACACCATCATGCTTAAACCACTGAATAAACTCCATTTGAGCAATAATTCACTTAAGGACATATTTGTGGTTTCTACACATCAAAATATCCGAAAATCTCAAATATGGGTGTTTTACAAAGTTTAATAAGTTAAACACTTCAAAAGATTAAACTTACCAAATAACTCAACAATTGATAATTTTAAGTAAAACACACAAATACTTGGAAAATAACATTTTTGGCGTGTACAAAGTTTTCACAAATCAACTTGAACTCACCTTGCTAGATTTAGGCTAAATCTAGATTTTTCCCCGACTTGAGCTCCTTTAAAGAAATTGAATCATCAAGCCAAATCTTCCAAAAACCACTTAGGTTTTGATGAAAACCTAGAAAACCCCAAAATCTCTAGTGTTGGAGATGAAAACTTGCTCTTGCATCAAAAGATAAAACCACTACCATATGATGGAGAAGGAAAACTTTAATCTCCATGAAAAGCCCCAAAATCAGTTAGGGTTTGAGGGGGAAGCAGAGGAAATGATTTGGGAGAGAAAAGATGGAGTTTGGGAGTGAGAAATGAGAAGCTTACCATCACCAAATGCTCTTGAATCTTCCAATGAACATCAAAACTAATAATCCATTCTTGAAGAGCTCTCAAAAACGAAACCATAGCATCTTGAATCAAGAAAATCAGAGTTAAAATGAGAGAGATATGTGAAGAAATGAAGTCTTGGGGCTGAAAATCGAGCTTTTATGCTCCGTGCCCGACGGCTAAGGTGACGTGTGAGAGTGACACAAGTGTCACTTTCGCTGGTCACTTTAGCCGAGATTATACCAAAAGTTGTTTTGGCCATAACTTCTTCGTTTTAGCTCCGTTTTTGCTCCGGAAAGGCCTGTTGAGTTCGTATTTGAATTCCCCATCCAACAAGACCATAAAATATAGGATTTAATCCAAAATACTATTTTTCATATTTATCTTAAAAGATCGATTGCTACACTGATTCAAAATTATACTTATCTGAAAATTACGGATGTTACATGTATATTAGTTCATATGTCAACATGTAAATCATAACATAGATGCACATGTGAATTTTACTTATAACTTGTATGTGGATCAATTTACAACCTTAAATGGATATTCTAAATTTAGTTTAAGATCCATATATATATAGGGTTACGTTAAAATAAAATGAAAAAATAAGGAACACTCTGGTAACCATTCATCTGGACGGTATGCACATGTATATACAAGTACTTTATAAGCAATTTTTTCGGTATGCACATGTGCATAACATGCACTCGTGCATAAAAACCAAATATAAGTTCAATTACTTTTATGCGCATGTGCATACCGTCCAGATAAACAATTAGTAGGGTGTTCTTTAGTTTTTCATTTCTTTGACGTTTTCCCTTGAACCTCCCCCCCCTTCTCTCTCTCTCTCTCTCTCTCTCTCTATATATATATATATATATATATATATATATATATATATATATTGAAAGGCAAAACAATATATTAAACAAAAGTAGAGTTGGTTACATATTTTACAAGAAATAGAAAAAGAACCACCACCCTAAAAAGATACACACAACAACAAAGAAACAAGAAAACTACAAAGACAAGAAGGAGCTAACATACAAGATCTCGCCCCCCCCCCCCCCCCCCCCACACCAATCAACCCACTGGATTTTAAAATATTTGGCACGTTTTTAGACTCAATGGAAAGAGAGAAGTTTTACCACATATAGCCAATAAACAAGAAGCCTAGACCCCCCCCCCCCCTGAAAGTTCGATTGTTACGATTGCACCAAATCAACTAAAGCGTTGTCAAATTTCCTCGTGCCAAAAGATCCACCTTGAGTTCGCAATAGCCTCCAAATCCTCAAACTCAATCAACTTTACAAGGATATCGGTGCTGAGAGATGCCACATCCAACAACTAAAAATGCCCTTCCACAATTAAAAAGTCACCGGGCAATTTTATGAAGCAATGGTTAACAGTTTGAACGTCATTGTGGCAATACAGACAAATAAGAGAATGAAGATCCACCACTTTGTCATGAAGAACCGTATGAACCAAAATTCTCCCCCATCTAAGTTGTCAAATGAAGATACACACTTTTTCAGAGTTACAACGCACCATTGCGTTAGGATAAGCCGTGTCGGGACCTGCAAATATTTTTTACAATTATGCTCCTAAGATCCTTGACCAAGAATGAGCCATCCTCCACAAGCCACCAATACCAACAATATTTCTCCCTCATATTCAAGGAAGAATTCCAAACTAAAGAGCATAGTTCCTCTAACACTCCAATCGATCTCCCTCTAGGATCTCACACCAACCCAACGACCACACCAAGAGTTATCACTCCTCATCACTATATTTTGGCCACAATCCCCTTGTCCACCTCCAATCTAAGAACTAAGAACTAAGAAGCTTAGGAAACTTATCGCAAAGTCTAAAATTCTCGAACCACTTATCTTTCCAAAATAAAGTTCTCTCACTATTGCCTACCCTTTTACCAAAGGAACCTGAAAAACCAATTCCCAACCTTTATAAATCTTTCCCACACCCTAAATATCCCTCCCTACGCTCCTGCCAAACCAACTATCCTTCCAAAAGATTGACCCGTAATCGAAGAGGACAAACAATCTAATCCCCCATCATCACCATAAACATTTTTTATCGCCCGAATTGAAACACCCTTAAGTCTTGAAAGAGCGACTAAATTAAAACTTTAATTAACTCAAAACTTCAATTAACTTCGAAAAACAAAATTGGATTTACCATAGGTAAACAAGCCTTACACCAAGACTAAGTCAAGATCGAGTGTTACGAAAACTCAAAAACAATCGTTATCTCTAGAAGCGGAAGAAATCATCGAATGACTAGATCCTTCACTTTCATATAACTAGCACTCAATTCTTCACGTTGTCGCTAGTACCTTCCCCCAACAAGGACTTGATGCACACACCGACAAATAAAAAGGGTTAGAGTTAACGCCTAGTGAGTTCAAGAGTTTTCATCATAATCATATAAAATAATAAATAGAAAGAATGCAATTTAAGTTACGATTTCCAAATGAAATGCATTACGTATGAAAGCAACATCCGTCCCAAAACTCATCATTTTCGTGATGAAAACCCCAATACCAAATATTCCTTCAAATATACAGTCAAAATTCAAAACTCACCCAAAACATGATTAACGATTTAATATTCAAATACTGAACACGAAATACACCCTATTATCCAAAATATCCAAAAACATGTATAAGGTTTAGTACTCAAAACCACAAAAAGCATGGATAACAATCAAAACGTCGTTGAAAACATAGATAATACGCAATACCCAAAACAACACCTTTCGGTGACGGGGGAGTCCTATACCATTGAATGTGGCGGGAACACAAAGTTCAGCTATTTATCAACGTTCTCGAGTTCCACCTCGGGTCATGGATCCCTGTATACGACTCCATTGACCACCACCGCAAGATTCCTAAAGTAAACCTAATGTCTATTCGACCAATAGATGAATCCCACTACAAAATTCACTAGTCTTCGTATACGACTTCAATGAGCACCACAGCAAGACTGAGTCCCCTATACGAATCATACGAGTACCACCTCAGACTATTAGCTCCGTACAAGGCTTAGGGACACTCACTAGCCTTAAGTGTGCACATCAAAACTTAACACTTAATAACAAGACAAACTTCTATCCCTATGGATCCAGTGCATTACAGTCTAAAAGCTTACATGGCCCAAATTGGATGACTAACGCACTCAAACATGTAATTTCCAACAAATGTGTAGTTAAAGGCATCATACGTCCAAAGCTACTCATTGAGCCAATAAAATCGGACAATTGTCCTCAAGACTCATATGAGTCAAAACCGAGCTAAAACCTACAATTCAATTGGTTATTCGATAATAGTCATCATATGCAATGAAACACATTTGACCCAAATTTATGCAAACACATGCTCCAATGGCACGATTAACCCAAAAAACTCATCCTTGGTTGGAACAAATAATTTTACAAATGAAATCGTATCATTTATATTTTTAAAACGTCCCATAGCACCACACTTTGCATTTTCCAAACCTCAAACACAGAAAATGCATTATTACGAAATAAATTCCCATTTACAAGTTAATCATTTAAAAGTACTCACATTATGATATGTTAATCAAAATTTCCCAAAATCCCAAATATGGTATTTCACAATATTTATAAAATCAAATATACCAAATAGGCAAAAATAGTCAAATAATCCAACATTTAATTAATATCAAGTAAAACACATAAATAGTTCAAAACATATATTTTTGTCATGTACATAGTTTTAACAAATCAACTTGAACTCACCTTGCTATATTTAGGATAAATGTAGGTTTTACTCCAAGCTTGAGCTTTCTTGGATGAAATCTTGAATCTACTACTAAAGTTCAGATCCAAGAATTCCAAAAGGTCTCTTTCACATCCAAAGACACACATCAAAAGCAAAAAGGAAAGGAAAGAGGAGAGAATGAAGAACACATCAAACCCTAGATTTAAGATCGAGAGAGATGATAAAGTTACCCCAAATACTCTTGAATCCACCAATCAACCATAAAGTCTTTTGATCTAGCCTTGAAAAGATCCAAAAACGATAATATAGCAACAAGAATTGCCTCAATCGGAGTTGTGGTGAAGAAGATATGAGGGAATGAAGAAAAGGCTGAAAATTCGGGTTTTATGCAGGTCTGTCCCCCCAGTGTGACCTTGACATGCGATTGGGCCATAAGGCACAATCGCGCCATTTATACCGCACATTTTTTCGATCATTCCTCGATCGCTCTCTTGGTCGTTTTTCGATCCTTTTCCTGGTCGTTCCCTGATCGTTTTCCCGATCGTTCCCGACCATTTTCCTGGTCGTTCCTCGATGCTTTTCCCTGTTGATCCTCGACCCCTGTAGATAACTTAGGGTGTTACAATCCTCCCAAACTTAAAAGATATTTTTTCTCGAAATCGAGATCCAATCTAACAGTCGAACGCATCACCCTAATAGGTTCCATCGGTTCTCCAGTTACACTTTATTACGGTCCACAATCGCTAACCTTACCTCACAAAATTTCCCCAGCATTGACATTACCTTTCATTATGCATTCGGACCAAAGGAGAGACATGAGATGATCTTAATGGGGGTTCTCCTACATCGGCAAATGTATTTTTACTTACTCAAAAGAAATACTATATGAAATTGTGGTAAGAATAGGTTTCGTTCTAGTGCCCGATAAGAATATTCCAAAGCTTATGTTGTGAGACTCCACTCTATCCAGTTGATAGTTGGAGAAGAGAGAAAATATGAAGAATCCCACACTTTACAAAACAAGGGAAGGAAATGAAAAACCAGTGAGTCTGTCATCTCTGTCGTATATAACAATAGAAGGATTTGGTAGAAATATGTAAAATTGTCCCTTCTAAAAAGATTATTTCAGAATAAATGAGCAATAGTTAGGTGAGACACTCAAGTAAGAAGAAATTCTCCACTTAGTTATGGAATTTTTTAGAGACAGAGGATCTAAGCAACAAAAAAGCAAGGGAACCACAAAAAAAAATGGTTCGGGCAGACGCTAAAAGAGAAAGGGATAAGATAAGATAGTAGCAGCCATCACTCTGTCAGTAGAAGGTTATCCAGATCTTGGACCATGTCTTCCTAAAACTCTCAGTACATATGGCGTAAGATGATTCCACATAGCGGCAAAAGTAGATTGGTAGGGGGTCACCTGACTCGGGCCTGGCACAAGGGTTGTTAAGCTCACATTCGTTGTAAGACTTTGTAAGAAATGCTGGATTGTCCCCTTCGAGTAAAGCTCGATCAACGTACTTCTTTCCCGAGGTTTAAAATGTGGAAGTGCTTTTACCGTCACCTCCTAGCTTTGTTTGCTGCATCGCCCAACGAACAAATCACCTCCTTGCTTTCTTATTTAACAAAGAGCTGGCTCGCGTAAAATCTTGCTATCCAGAGTGAGTCAGGCGGCTAAGCCTTTAATCGTGATAAAAGAAATAGTTTTCCCACCCTCCAAGTATGCTTTATGAAACTTACACCATTTTTCTTTGATTCCTTGATCGGAATATGGATAAGATCAGAAAGGCCATCATTGGGGCAAAACGATGCAATAGCATCAGCTACTAATCAAACATTTGGAATTGATCTGGCTACTTGGCTTATCTTATGTGGTTTGTAGGGCAATATTTCCCAAGTAATGCATAAGCAAGATCGGGACTCCAATAGACAACAGAAGGCTCTGACCTGACAACAGTCAATCAGTCTATTGTTTTGGTTCTATGAGGAAATATATTGGAGTCAAGTAGCTCTTCTCGATTGCTCTTAATTGCTTCTCCTTGAAAAGGAAATGTTTTAGATTTAGAGGAATATCAAGAATAGGAATATCAGTCAGAAATTGAATAAGAGAAGCAAAGACGAGTTAAACTGGAATTTGTAGTTGTAACGTCCCAATTTTTTTCTTTTAAATATATATAAAACATCCATATATAAATAAACCGTAAAGTCTAATAGTTCTATGCAACAGAAGATTTTCAGTTAAATAAACTGAAAAGAAAAGTTGTCTAAATCTTGAACATCATTCTTTGTCATGCCTTTATTCCAACGCTAGCCCAGTTATAAATTTTCCCTTTCCCCTTGCTACTACTCCCAAGTGAGTGACGACCTGGTTGCATAATTATTTTGAAATGGAGTTGGGTGAGCCTAGGCCCAGTGAATTCACGGTGTTTATGCGAGAATAATATTAACAATAATTTTCACAAAGCAACATTACTTATTATGTATGCGGTAAAACAATATAAAACACAAAGCCAAGGGCATTATGGGAGGTGTCTAACTCACACAGCTTAGCCTGGCGGACTCACACATCATGTACGCACTTATGGCTTTAGACAAGCTCACACAGCATGCTCGTCCTACGGACTACCACCGTAGTACACCCCCTTTGCCACACAAAATCTCAAGCATATATCATAAAAATTATGTCAGGACTAATGCATAAACGACATATCAAAAATCTTGAGAACTTTAAGCAATTTTGTAAATAACCATAAATAAAACATGCTTTCCCTGCGTTTTAAAAAAGTCACGTTAACTCACTGTACTCTTCGGAGCCCGAACCGTTCTTGAAGTTTCTCACGCTTTCCCTACAATTTACGATCACATTTAACTCTAAAGTACAACACGAGAACTAAAACTTCGAATTAACCGATTTCGTTTATGGATTACTATTTACCTAAACGCTTCAAAATGCCCTCACATAAATCTTAGGGTTGCAATTATATAAGTGTATATTTATATGCATATGCATATACATATATAAATATGCATATGCATATGTGTATTTTGATGAAACCACATATGGGTTTATGTAACCCACGAGAACAGCTAATCCCATTTGCCAAACCCCATATGGGTTTATATATATATATATATATATATATATATATATACATAGGGGTTAAATCATGTGAGAACCAAAAAAAGATTGAGAACCGTGAAAACCGATCTAAGCCGTAATTTGGTTTTGATCCTATGATTTTAATTAAAAGTTGTTTCACCATATGAAAAGGGCATGATCGTCATTTTGGTAAAAAGATTCATCAGATGAAATATATTGATTCATTCATCAGATGAAACACAAAGATTCACCATATGAAACACACAAAAACACGCAGATTCACCATATGAAACACGCATATTCACCACATGAAATCAAACACAACTTTCATCTCTAATTTATTTCACCTCATGAAATCAAACGTAATCTCAGTCTATATGTTATTTCACCTCATGAAATCAAACACAACTTTTATCTCTAATTTATTTCACATCTTGAAATCAAATCGTAATCTCAGTTTATATGTTATTTCACCTCATGAAATCCACAATTTTCCTATATGTTATTGCACCCTATGAAATCAAACAAAATATTTGGAAACAAAAATGCCCAAATCAATCGCAACCAAAGAAGATGTTTTCCTAATCTGTTCTTCGCCATCGCACACCTTCTTCGAGCGAGCAAACTTCCCACCATCGTTGCTCTTCCGATTGCTTAACAATCTGGATATGGAAACAATTTTTTTTTCCAAATCAACAACAATCATGATTATAAACATAGAACGAAGGTAATCCCAATTCATGGGTTTCTAATTTTGTTATTAAAACCTAAAACCATTTACGGATCCCAACGACAAGAAATCGTTTGAAAAAAAACCTAAAATTTGAATCAAGAGACGGAAGTTCATCTTCGGGACCGGATCGATCAAACTGAAATCGAAAAAATCATCCGAACCGTCATCCCGGAGCAGCCATTTCCAATTCCTAAGTGTTCTTTGTGCAGGAAATGGCCGGAGAAATCGAAATGGCCGGAGAAATCGGATGCCAGATGAAATGAACATGAAAATTTGATTTGGGTCAAGAAAAAAGGTAAAAAGGTTTGCTGCATATGTACGCTTTGTGAGTACCCAATATGTCCTTTTACTTTTGATTTCATTCCATAATAAATCTTGAAGTTCTAAATTATTACAAAAATGCCATCGTCATTAATATCCGTTGATTAAAATCAACTAATGACTAAGATCGGTTTTCACGGTTCTCAACATATTTTTGGTTTGCATTTGATTACCGTCCTATATACATATATATATATATATAGGTTCAGGTTCAAGGGAAAACCTCAAATAAACGGAAAACTAAGGAACATTCTGGTAGCCCTTCATCTGGACGGTATGCACTTGTGCATATTAGTAATTTGTAACATGCCCAGATGCATATGCACACATGCATAAAAACCAAAAAAACAACATAATTTACATGTATGCACAAAGGGTGTTCCTTAGTTTTCCATTTTTTTGAGGTTTTTCCTTGAACCTCCATCTCTCTCTCTATATATATGTGTGTGTGTAACCAGATGGGTTTCGACCCGACCCTCAAATGCATCTCCTTCGCAGATATATATATATATATATGCATATATATACATCATCCTATAGAGACTTTTTTTGAAGTATGTAATATTTATATACGGCAAATGGAACAAAGAAACTCACACACCCTCCTCACCTTTGGTGAGATTTAAACCCATGGGCCATAACCTACTACAAGGTCAAGAGCTCCGATACCGCTAGGCCAAAGGCCCTTTGGTCATCCTATAGAGACTTCATTTACAGTTCCATTGCACACCTTATATACCAAATTATATCTTCTACTCCGACTTCATATATGGAGATGTACGGTTTCATTTCTATTTTATTTTCTCTCACAAACAAAAGTGACCTACAATGAACTTCATTACCAGAATTATTAGCTTAACAATGTTGGTTTTATATGCTCAAGAATGATTATAAAATAATATTACCGGTAATATATGATCCTATAGGGTCACACCGAACAACAAGTAGACACTAAATTGATATTTATAAGAATTTGATTCTTGATAAATATTAATTCTTGATGAATATTATTAATTATATTAATAAATATAATTCTTAATATAAGATGCAAATAAGAATTCTAGTTTATTAAATTATGATGATTTTAATAACTAGAGGCAACAAGGAGGGACTAATTATAGTAAGTTTAAATAGTTAAAATATAGATTTTTAACAAATTTAAACTAGAGGGGTTTCAAGTATAACTTTGCATGAAAGACTCAATAGTTATTGGACCATTTTTTGGCCAAATGAACAAAACGTCTTGCATGCATCTCTTGGGAACAAGAGGAGAGAAATCATACACTTGAAAGATACACAAAATAAGTTTTTTTTGCTCTCTCTCTCCCTCTCCTTGAGTTCGGCCAAAAACACACACTTGGTGTGTGTTTTTGTTCTTCCAAAATACAAGTATATTGTATACTTGTTTAAGAAGTTCTCTTTTGCATCAAACATCAAGAAGGTACCAGCATACTCAAAGTGTTGGAGCTTGTTGGTGGACATCTCTAGAGGAACTCTTGGTTGGGTTCTTGCCATCTCCCTCTTCTCCAAATAGATAGTTTTATCAAAGGACAACAAAGGTTGTATTTTCTAAAAACCCCCTATGGTTGTTTTTAATCTTTCATGTTCATGCAAATGGATCCTTGATGGGTGTTATTTTGATTTAATGTTGTTCAAAATTTTAAGCTTCCATTGCAAATATTTTGATTCTTGAAATCTTGTTTTGAGCAAAACCCAACAAACAAGCATTTAAACACAACGATTTCTCAAGGTATCCTTCGATCCATCACAACGGCAAAATGTCGGGCCATACGTTATATAAGTATATATATTGACCGAACCCATATAAACTATAAGTTCCATGTTTTCGAATCGAAACAAGTGTATTGTTTGACAACTCGGTACCACCGAAATTACCGTTGTGAAGAACGGTAGGGTGTTACCGGTTGTCGCTGGCCACCGTTACCCTACGGGAGCCCACTCGAATAATTGAATATCTAAAGTAAACACATAGAAAAACGGAGTTTCGAGACGAGAGGTGCAAAAGACTTACCGAAAATGCGTCGAACTCTTTATGCTTCACCAAACTGTTGTCGTCCTTCACTTCTCTTATACAGACTCCTTCTCTCGATTACTTTTGCATTTACGCTTACACACCCAACCCCCTTTATATACATGGTGGACTTGTTGATTTTGGTTATACGAAGAGCAAAAGGTGTAAGTTAATTCACCATTCGTTTAAGGCCTTCCATATGCATGCAAAATTTTAAGAATTGCAACCATAAATCTCCAAATTCTTACACTTGACGTATTAGGTCCTTAAACTTATAAAACCTTCCCTTTTTTTCTTCGAGTTATTACAGTAGCGAAAGATAAAAAGATTTTTAGGTATCATCCTTTCTTCACTTGCCCATTATAGACAAGACTTTGAAAGATTGGTCGTCCAGACTTCCCTTTGTCGATTGAAGTGAAGAAAGCCTTATATTTTATTGTCTCAACGAGAAAAGCCTTTTATATCTTTTTAGTTATTAGTAAAGCCTAAAAAGGCCCTGCAATCTCGGTTTTCATATTATTTATCATTGATAGGTCCCCAGTAGCTTCAATGACTTTGGGGGCTTGCTTGGCTAGAAAGAGAAACTATTTTTTATCATCTATAGGTGGGATGGAAAAGTATTAAATATATTTATGAATAAGTGCTTATTATAATCTCTAATAAGCATTTATTAGACTAGGTTCCCATACATGCAAACACAACAAATAAAACTAAACAAAGATAGTTGACATAGATATGAGAAGATATAGTTCACTCAACGATTGCCTTTGGGACCAACCCACCATTGGAACTTGCTTTGCTCTCACTCGGCTCACTTCCTGTCTTCTTCTAGCCACAAGGTTGACTTTCTTCTTCCTTCGTGACCTTAGCCCCTCCCGTCGTGTGACCCTTGCCCTTGTCGGCCGACGAAGGGATCGACGTGGTGGACGGGGACTTCGCCGATTTCGCCGGAGGCACCGGACTGATAGGTGTCGCAGCGATCGCACTAGAAGACGTCCTAGTCTTCATAGGAGATGCGACCTTCGCCTTCTCAGGCGTAATGACTCTCGACGAGTCATCAACCCTTGGAGACGGTTCCCTTGGGATCGTCGTCCTCGGCTTCTTTAAAACTGTTAGAGCACTATTGTAGCTATCAAGACAGTATTAGCATTTTGTACTGTATCTTCTAAGTAGAGGCATGGACATGTCATGGCCCTACTATATAAAGAAGAACCCTTTGTTATTTCCATAACA
This sequence comes from Saussurea involucrata, assembly GCA_033807775.1. Classification (NCBI taxonomy): domain Eukaryota; kingdom Viridiplantae; phylum Streptophyta; class Magnoliopsida; order Asterales; family Asteraceae; genus Saussurea; species Saussurea involucrata. The sequence continues at coordinate 15,610,641 of CM066318.1, read as the reverse complement.
CTTTCAAGCCTATGTCATTTGTACTTAATGTTCAATACATGGATGACTACTTTGCTCTCTAGATTCTCTCTACCTGTGATTGTGTTACATTGCTAGATATGGGTTTTCACATTTGGTATCAGAGCACAAACAGAAGATTCAAGCAGATTCAGAACCATTTTAGAGATTTTTTACACTATTCATCAGGGTTTCGGATCATTCATCAGGATTTCAGATCATTCAAGAAGGTTTCGGATCGTTCAAGTTTTGGTTTCGGATCCTTTAGCATACGAAATTTGTGGTTTCGCTTCAGGTTTCATACGAAATCGTTGGTTTTGCATCTTATTAAGTCCGAATTCTAGTGGTTTCAGATCAAGTTTCATCCGGAATCTGTTGGTTTCGCATCAAGTTGCATCCGAATTCTTGGTTTCGTATCAGTTCAATCCGAGATCTGTTGGTTTCGAATCCTTATACGTCCGAGATCTGTTGGTTTCGGATCCTTATACATCCGAAATCTGTTGGTTTCGGATCCTTTTACATCCGAGTTGTGATAACAGTGTTGAATTTTTGAACAGTTTAATTCTAAGTGTAAATTTTTGCACTTACTGCTTGATTTTCTGAAAGGTCATTTTCTAGCATTTCTAAAGATGTCGAGAGAATTACTGAGTATGGGTTCAAAGAATAAGCCTCCAGTTCTTCTAGTAGAAGAATACTCTCAATGGAAGAAGAGAATGATTCAATTCCTAAATCATCAGAACAGGGATCTCATGCTTTCAATCTATAATGGTCTTTACAAAGCGTATCTGGATGTTGATGGTATTGCTGAAATAGCTACAAGTCAATACGTTCCTCCAAGGAGAATTGAGAAAGAGTACATATATTACAATGAAGCTGATAAAGAAAAAGTGGCCATTGATGAATTAGCATTGACATATTTGACCATGGCCATTCCAAATGATATCTACAACCGAGTAGATAGTCGAAATCCAGCTAAGGAAATATGGGATGAGCTCGAAAGACAGTTTGAAGGTTCTTCAAAATCTTTGAAAACCAAGAGAAATCAAAGTGTCAATGTTTATGAAGGATTTAAGGCAAAAGAAGGAGAATCATTAAAGGAAACATACAACAGATACAACATCGTTCTTAAGGCAAAATAATGTGCTTTCATCAAAAGTGTCTGATTTGGAAACAGAACTTGATCTGAAAAGAAAAGAGAAAGGAGAATCATCCGGAACCAAATCTGATTCTTGTTCGAATGATTTTTCTAACTCTAAAAGTTCTAACAGTTCTTCTTCTTCTTCTTCAGAATTGGATGAAGAAAAGTTCGTGGATTTGAAGGAGCGTGTTACAAATAGCAAGGATAGGAGTACCGATGATGAGAAACATTGTTCTTTGAATAAAAATTGTATGCATTCTTTATAATACCCCGGGTAAGTTCGTTAGTTAAAATCCCTTTTCCGTTAAATAAAGTTAACTTTAAAGTTGGATTTTAGGGTAAGATTGGGTTAAATTTTAAGTTAAGGGTGTTTGGGTCATTGTTGAATAGACTAAGGTCTAGAATGAAAATATGGGATTGATATTATCCCTTTTAGACTTCAGATACTGCACAACTCATAAATATCCAATTTAGGAGTGTGTGTGTGTGTGCTGGAGACAAAGGGAGAAAAAGAAGGAGATTAAGGCTAGGACTTCAAATTGGTTGCTTGGAAGTGATTTCCAAGGTATGTTCCTTTACATTTAATGGGTATAATTGTATTTATAAGGTTTCTATCGGATTAGAATAGTTGATTTCAAGCCTGGTAGTAATTCCAGTCCAATCTGGGTAGAAAATGCATAAACAGACAGTGGTTTTCCGGATAGAATGAATGTGTCCGGATACTTTTGTTGGTAGTGTCCGGGTAGCTTTGATGATGGTGTCCGGACGATTCAAGTATCCGGGTAAGTCCCTCTTGTTATACGTTTCCGGAAGAAATGGGATACCGGATGGTATCCGGATTGCTCTGTTGTCCGAAATGTCTGTTATCCGGATAGTTCAGGTTGTCCGGATTACTTTGTTGTCCCGGTAGTTTGAGGTGTCCGGATACTTCGGCTGTTTGGTCATTTTTGAGGATAAGAGTTATATAGGTGTATCTAGAGTCCTTAGCCTGCTAGTAAGTCTTATACATAAGTTGGTAAGGAGATATTTGTATGTAAATGGTTTCAGATTCTGAGAATTTTGGATAAAGGATCGGATAGCTCGGAGAAAGGCTTGGAAGCGTATTTTTAAGCATTCAAGGTGAGTTTACTTTTAAAACGTTTTCAACTGGGATACATATATATGTGATATATATTAGATGGATATGTATGGATTGAGATTATGATACATGATGTGATTATGTGTTTATATTGAGACGTATATGTGGTTGGAATGTGGTAACGTTTTTATAAAAGAAAATGTAATATATATATATATATATGGTTGGAATGTGATGAAAGGTTTTATAAATGACAATATGATATATTGGTACATATATATATTGTATTTATATGTGCATTACACTACACGAGAGCACTTGCCGAACTATGCCGGCGGATATTTGCTGTAGTTGTTGTACAACGGTGCTGTAGTTGTTGTACAACGGTGTTGTTGGCTCGCAACCAACTAATATGGCCATGGGGAATGAGGATGAGGAGTTGTGCACGATATACGAGTCTTATTTGGTATTTAATTATTTGTGGTATATGTGTATTTTATAAAAAGGACTTCTAAACTGACAGGGATAATCTCACTAGACCGTTTGGTCTAACCCTCATTTTCCTTTCAAAAATATGTATTCCAGGTCAAGGATCTTTTGTTAGCAAAGAGAAGAATAAAGCATAGGAGACGATTGCTAGCTGACGAAGATTAGGATATGTTTACGTTTCTGTATTGTATAGTTTTAAAACTTTGGGACCGAATGTGAGTTATCATGTATTTTGTTATGAAAGTAACGACGTTGTGTATGAAATGTTAATTGATATATATTATGTATGTTATGGGATACCGGGTCGTTACAGATGGTATCAGAGCCCTAGTTTAAGGGATTTAGGTATTAGTATCCGTACCTAGACTTAAACTGCATGTGAAGTAGGATGTCCCTAATAATTTTAGAACCTTGGGATGATTAAGTATAAAAGGTAGAAGGAACATCATGTAAGGTAATTTCAGATTACACCTGGCCAGTGTAATTGTGATCTTACAGGTGCATGTTTGAACTGGAATACCTTGTTATATGGGGTATGTGCTTATGTGTATATTAACCTTGTCTGAATCAACAGAATGGCAAGTGGTACTAGACAAACGAATCGGGAAGGAGGAGGAAATCCGAATAGAACAAACCCAACAGCCGGAGGAAGGGGAAGAGGGGGAGAAAGAGGTAGGGGTAGAACTGGAGGTAGAGTTTAGGGGCGAGGTACCGAATTTGTTACACGAAATGATTTGACGGTGGAAATGGGAAGACTTCAAGCCAATATACAAGCTATGTTCGATAGAACTCGTCACACAGAAACTGGAATACCAAATCCTAGTCTGGAAGACGAAATGCCCATTACACATACTGTCATACCGGTGCCAAGGAAGTGTGACTATAAAATGTTTTTAAATTGAAAACCCCCGACATATACAGGATAAAGAGATCCAGTGAAGGCCATGAGGTGGCTGAAAGAGATAGAAGCTGTCTTCAGGACCAGCAAGTGTGCAGAAGAAGATAAAGTGCTATATGGAACCACGATGTTGAAGGCAGATGCCCTATTTTGGTGGGAGGCTCATATTACCTCTAAAGGATCTGAAGTATACTCAACTTTTACTTGGGACGAATTCACAACAGCTTTCAAAGGACAGTTCTGTCCTCAAGCAGCAGTTAGACAGCTGGAAGAGGAATTCATGAACCTACATCAGAGAAGTTTATCGGTTAGGGATTACACTGCTCGCTTTCTGGAGAAGTCTCGCTTTGCGGAGTACTATGTTGCCACGGAGGCTATGAAGATGGAAAGGTTTATTTTCGGGTTAAATGCAGAAATTAGAAAGCTAGTGATTGCAAAAGGACCCGATACCTTCTCAGCCGCAGTAGATGCCGTGGAAAATGTGGAACGGGATAATAGGAGAGACGTTGGTGATAAGAGTGATGGGAAAAGAAAACTGGAAGAAACGACGTACGATTCGGAAGAATACGAATCCCCGAGGTTTGATAGTTATTTACCTTTCAGGCCAGCTGAAAGAAGACCATGTTCAACATGTGACCGTATTCATCAAAGAAACTGCTATGGTGATTCCCGAAAGTGCTACAAATGTGGAAAGGCTGGTCATATCGTGAGAGATTGTCGGGTAACTCGATTTTGTTTCGTTTGCAACTCCCCTGAACATATTCAGGTTAATTATCCACAATGGAAAGCACAACAAAGTAATATGACAGTGAGACCAACGGGTGGTAAGTAGGGAGGAGTACAAGGGTCTGAACTACCTGGAATCCAAGGTCGTGTTTTTCAGATGACGGAACAAGAGGTAGAAGAAAGTCCTGATGCTGTTACAGGTATGATTCTAATAAACTCTATACGTGCTAAGGTGTTATATGACTTCGGTGTAAAATGATTATTGGTATTTCCGTGCTTTTGTTGCTTATCTGTGTTAGAGATATAGGTGGGTGTGGGGTGTCTATTCAGTTAGTTCCTATGGTTTTGATTGAGTTCGAAGTAGTAGTGATAAGTATTCATTACCTTTTCGCTTAACCGAATTCCGGGACATAATTCTTTTAAGGGGGAGATAATGTAATACCTCGGGTAAGTTCGTTAGTTAAAATCCCTTTTCCGTTAAATAAAGTTAACTTTAAAGTTGGATTTTAGGGTAAGATTGGGTTAAATTTTAAGTTAAGGGTGTTTGGGTCATTGTTGAATAGACTAAGGTCTAGAATGAAAATATGGGATTGATATTATCCCTTTTAGACTTCAGATACTACACAACTCATAAATATCCAATTTACGAGTGTGTGTGTGTGTGTATTGGAGACAAAGGGAGAAAAAGAAGGAGATTAAGGCTAGGACTTCAAATTGGTTGCTTGGAAGTGATTTCTAAGGTATGTTCCTTTACATTTAATGGGTATAATTGTATTTATAAGGTTTCTATCGGATTAGAATAGTTGATTTCAAGCCTGGTAGTAATTCCAGTCGAATCTGGGTAGAAAATGCATAAACAGACAGTGGTTTCCGGATAGAATGAATGTGTCCGGATACCTTTGTTGGTAGTGTCCGGGTAGCTTTGATGATGGTGTCCGGACGATTCAAGTATCCGGGTAAGTCCCTCTTGTTATACGTTTCCGGATGGAATGGGATACCGGATGGTATCCGGATTGCTCTGTTGTTCGGAATGTCTGTTATCCGGATTAAATATGGTTTCCGGATAGTTCAGGTTTTCCGGATTACTTTGTTGTCCGGGTAGTTTGAGGTGTCCGGATACTTTGGCTGTTTGGTCATTTTTGAGGATAAGAGTTATATAGATGTATGTAGAGTCCTTAGCCTGCTAGTAAGTCTTATACATAAGTTGGTAAGGAGATATTTGTATGTAAATGGTTTCAGGTTCTGAGAATTTTGGATAAAGGATCGGATAGCTCGGAGAAAGGCTTGGAAGCGTACTTTTAAGCATTCAAGGTGAGTTTACTTTTAAAACGTTTTCAACTGGGATACATATATATGTTGTAATAACCAGGTATGTTATTTAATAATTTAACTTGTAGTATTTTAGTTAATTTAGATTTGAGAAAATTTATAAGTATTTATTTTTAGTATTTTATGGAGTTAGGAGTTAAGGGGTAAGTATATATTTTATAATGGAAGTTTAGGGGTACGTTATGCCAAATAGGATGAGTTTGGGGTTTGTTTGGTGTTTTTACCAAACTTCACTCCACTACCGCCTCATTTGTGTTAGGCTGGTAGGAGGTGTCTCATTGAGACACAAGTAACAAAAAAATATCCTAAAGCTAGTGTGTATGTGTGTTACGTGAAGAGAGAGAGAGAGGAGAGAAAAGAGAGAAATCGAAGAAAGGTCAAGAAGGAGAAGAAATCAGAGAATCTGCAGCTGGGTTTAGGAATTTATCCAAGAGAAACCAAGGTAATAATCCATACAAATCTTTACTTTTATGTATAGTAGGTTTTTACATGAGTTTTGAAGTGGGTTTTGATGATTTATAGATGTTTTGGAAAATCTGAGCATATGGTTAGGTTATGTTAATAGTCTTAAACATATCTGCATAGTTACAGCAACATGCATAGCTTAAAAGATTAGAATTCTGGGTTTAGATGAACACAGTGGACTGAGACATTCAAGCAAGTCGCAACAGTGGGTTGCGACATGGTTGAATGTTATGATCTTCATGAATGTCGCAACCTTGAGTTGCGACTTGCTCATGAAGTCGCAACAGTGGATTGCGACTTGGTGCTATGTCGCAACAGTTGGTTGCGACTTGAGGGGGGTTGTCGCAACAGTTGGTTGCGACATGAAGGGGAAGTCGCAGTAGTTAGTTGCGACTTGGTACTGTATCGCAGTAGTTGATTGCGACTTAGTGTAGTGTATTGCGACATAGATTAATTCCATAGTTGATTGCGACTTGAGTCGAGGATTTCAGAACTCAGAGATTTTTAGTCTTTAAAAGAAATATTTGTATTTATTTGATACAGATTCTGTGAAACTGAACTGAAGAGTTTGGAGTGCTCGGTAAATAGCTTGGGAGGATTTTGGAATTAAGCGAAACAAGTGAGTTTTTATTAAAATGTTTTCAAATGGAATACATATATGTGAATGAGTGTAATATTGTGCATATGGTATTTGTATGAGTATTACATTGCATGGGTGCTAGTTGGCCGGGCTTAGGACCGGTGAAAGTTGGCTGTACAGAGGGACAGTGGTGTCGGCTGTATTTAGTACAGCGGTGTATATTGATTAATTGGCTTGCTACCAATTATATGGCCAAGAGAAAGAGAAAGAGAAAGAGAAAGAGATGGAATGATGCATGATGCATGAATCATATTTGGTATTTTTATTTTGTGTATTATGTGTATCGAATGTTTGTAAAAGATGATTTTTAACTAACGAGGGTTTTCTCACTAGACCTCAAGGTCTAACCCTCATTTTTGTTTTAAAATATGTATTCCAGGTCAAGGAGCAAATAAAGGAAAGTGATAGGATATATCATGTTTAGCTTTTTGGAAGATGCATGATTATGAAGATTCTAGTTGTGTTTTGTATCTATTATGTACTTTATTATAAGTGAAAAAGTTTGTACTGAAAGACCTATTTGGTTAAGATAAGGGACAATAAATGAAATATGATGTATTGTTTTGTGGTGAAATATATGTTATTTGTATGTTGGGAATCCGGGTTGTTACAGATGGTATCAGAGCCCTAGTTTAAGGGATTTAGGTATTAGTACTTGTACCTAGACTTAAACTGCATGTGAAGTAGGATGTCCCTGTTATTATAGAACCTTGGGATGTTAAATATAAAAAGGTAGAAGGAACATCATGTAAGGTAATTTCTGATTACACCTGGCAAGTGTAATTGTGATCTTACAGGTACATGTTTGGACTGGAATATCTTGTTATATGGGGTATGTGTTTATGTGTATAATTAACCTTGTTTAAATCAACAGAATGGCAAGTGGTACGAGACGAACAAATCGGGAAGGGGAAGGAAATCCGAATAGAACCAATCTAACAGCCGAAGGAAGGGGAAGAGGGGGAGAAAGAGGCAGAGGCAGAAGTGGGGGCAGAGTTCAGGGACGTGGTACAGAGTTCGTTACGAGAGACGATTTAGCGGCCGAAATGGGAAGATTACAAGCAAATATTCAGGCGATGTTTAACCAGACTCATAATACCGAAACGGAAAGACCAGATCCCACACATGAAGAGGAGATGCCTATTACTCCTACTGTTAGACACGTAATGAAAAAGTGTGATTACAAAATGTTTCTTAGTTGTAAGCCTCCGACCTATTCAGGAGATCGGGATCCAGTGAAAGCTATGCGATGGTTGAAGGAAATAGAATCCATCTTCAAGACTAGCAAGTGCGCGGAAGAGGATAGGGTACTTTATGGAACCGCAATGTTGAAGGGTGACGCTTTGTATTGGTGGGAAGCACATATATCGTCGGGAGGTTCGAATATATATGTTACCTTTTCGTGGATGGAATTTGTCATAGCTTTCCAGAAACAGTTATGTCCTCATGCAGCTGTTAAACAACTAGAAGGGGAGTTTATGAATTTGCAGCAAGGAAACTTATCTGTTTGGGACTACACTGCTCGGTTTCTAGAAAAATCTCGTTTTGCGGAGTATTACGTTGCCACGGAGGCAATGAAAGTGGAGAGGTTTATTTTCGGGTTGAAATCAGATGTTAGAAGGCTAGTAGCTGCAAAGGGACCCGATACTTTCTCAGCTGCAGTAGATGCCGTGGAAGATGTGGAGCGAGATAATAGGAGGGATGTTGGTGATTAAAGTATGGGAAAGAGAAAATGGGAAGGACCACCACAAGATCCGAAGAAGTCAAGGTTTCAGCAATTTGATAGCCGTCCACCTTTTCGACCAGCTGAAAGGCCTTGCCCAAAGTGCCACCGTTTTCATCAAGGAAGCTGTCAAGTGGATCCCAGAAACTGTTATAAGTGCGGAAAGGTCGGTCACATTGCTAAAGACTGTCGAGTCGTTAGATTTTGTTAGTCGTGCAATTCTCCTGATCATCTTCAGTCCGATTGTCCACTGGGGAGAATACAATCAGGGGGTACATCAGTAAGACCGATGGGTGTCAGACCAGTAGTACCGACGCTAGAACCAGCAAGAACCAGGGGTCGTTCATTTCAGATGACAGCAAAGGAAGCTGAGGAAAATCCGGACGTGGGTACAGGTACATTCCTAATAAATTCTACACGTGCTAAGGTGTTATTTGATTCTGGTGCAAACCGATCGTTTGTGTCTCCTTGATTTGCTGCTTATATGCATTTAAAGCCTAAAGTGTTAGATCATGCTTTAATGGTAGATACTGCAAATGATAATCAAGTGTCGGTTAAAGAAGTATTTGATAGCTGTGTGATAGATATAGAAGGGTACGGAGTACCGATTCAGTTATATCCAATAGCCATGGTCGAGTTTGATGTGGTAGTGGGAATGGATTGGTTAGCCGAGAATCAAGCTAACATAATTTGTGATAAGAAGTTAATAAATGTTGTGTTACCTGAGAAGGGGCCAGTAGTGATTTATGGTGATCGTAGAAATCATCAGTCTAGTCTTATATCTATGATAAAAGCCCGTAAGTGTGTTAATAAAGGTTGCCCGAGTTACTTAGCTTATGTGATAGATACTAAGCTAGAGAAGAGCAAGTTGGAAGATATTCCGATTGTTAGTGAATTTCCGGAAGTGTTCCCTGAAGACTTGAATAGTCTTCCGCCCATTAGATAAAGTAGAGTTTGGTATAGATCTGATTCCTGGAGCCGCTCCTGTTGCCTGTGCACCGTATCGTTTGGCACCTCCAGAGATGAAAGAAATGATGACTCAACTGCAGGATCCTTCAGATAAAGGCTTCATTAGACCGAGTTCTTCGCCGTGGGGAGCACCAGTTTTGTTTGTGAAAAAGAAGGATGGTTCGATGAGAATGTGTATCGACTACCGAGAATTGAATAAGCGTACGATCAAGAACAAGTATCCGTTACCCAGAATTGATGATCTTTTCGATCAATTAGTTGGAGCTTGTTATTTCTCCAAGATTGATCTAAGATCCGGTTATCATCAATTGAAAGTTAAAGAAGAAGACGTCCTGAAAACTGCTTTTCGCACAAGGTATGGTCATTATGAATTCTTAGTGATGCCGTTTGGTTTGACGAATGCTCCAGCTACCTTCATGGATTTAATGAATCGGGTATGTAAGCCATATCTTGATAAATTCGTGATTGTATTTATCGATGATATACTTATATATTCCCGATCCAAGGAAGAGCACGCTAAACATCTTCGTTTGATTCTGGAATTGCTGAAGAAAGAGAAGTTGTATGCTAAATTTTCTATATGTGAAATCTGGTTACGGGAAGTCCAATTTCTGGGGCATGTAGTTTCTGAGAAAGGCATTCAAGTTGATCCGATGAAAGTGGAAGCGATTGAAAAGTGGGAACCGCCGACAACGCCAACCGAAGTACGTAGTTTTCTGGGTTTAGCCGGTTACTATCGAAAGTTTATAAAGGACTTCTCTCGTATCGCGACGCCTTTGACTAAGCTGACTCGGAAGAATCTAAAGTTTGAATGGAAAGCAGAACAGGATGAAGCATTCCGAATATTGAAAGAGAAACTGAGCAGCGCACCGATTTTGTCATTACCTGAAGGTTCCGAAGACTTTGTTGTTTATAGTGATGCTTCCAAACTGGGATTAGGGTGTGTACTAATGCAGCATGGAAAAGTTATAGCTTATGCTTCTCGTCAGTTGAAAGATCATGAAAGACAGTATCCTACGCATGACATGGAGCTTGCAACAGTTGTATTCGCGTTGAAGATTTGGAGACATTATCTTTATGGTTCCAAATGTCAAATTTATACTGATCATAAGAGTCTCCAACATCTTTTCGATCAGAAGGAACTAAATATGAGGCAAAGAAGATGGCTAGAACTGGTAAATGATTACGACTGTGAAATTCTTTATCACCCGAGAAAAGCAAATGTAGTGGCCGATGCGCTGAGTCGTCAAGAAAGAAATGGAACAATAAAAGCTATATCACTACGAGCCGAACTCCTACCTAATATCTTTGATGAATTGCTGAAGTGTCAAATAGAAGCCTATCAGTTAGAACAGTTGAAATCAGAACGGTTAGTGGGGTTATCAACATTGCTAGTAAAGGATGATCGTGGGTTGTTGTGTTTGGGAAACAGAATTTGGGTGCCTCGTTTGGGTGGTTTACGTGACCAGGTACTTCAAGAAGCTCATCAGTCTCGATTCTCTATACATCCAGGTACGAATAAGATGTATAAAGATCTGAAACAATTTTATTGGTGGTCGGGAATTAAAAGAAGCATTGCTCAGTATGTGGAAAATTGTACTACTTGTAAGAAGGTAAAGATTGAACATCAAAAGCCGTTTGGTCAGTTGCAACGATTGGAAATACCGATGTGGAAATGGGATCAGATTACTACAGATTTCATCACAAAGCTGCCAAGGACTTCAAAGGGATTTGATTCTATTTGGGTGATTGTAGATAGGTTAACAAAGTCTGCTCATTTCTTACCGATAAAGGAAACTGATTCGATGGAACGCTTAGCCAAATTGTACATTGACTAAATAGTAACTCGACATGGAGTTCCAATCTCGATTATTTCGGATCGAGATAGTCGTTTTACTTCAAGGTTCTGGAGAAGTTTTCAAAAGGAGATGGGAACGCAGATAAAGTTAAGTACAGCTTATCATCCTCAAACTGACGGTCAGAGTGAACGAACGATTCAGACATTAGAAGATATGCTCCGGGCTTGCATTGTTGACTTTGGGGGATCATGGGATAAGCATTTACCGTTGATCGAATTTGCCTACAACAACAGTTATCATTCCAGCATACAAGCGACACCGTTTGAAGTTTTGTATGGTAGAAAATGTCGAACACCTATGTGTTGGAATGAAGTGGGAGAGAAACAGTTAGCAGGACCAAATATAGTACAGTTAACAGCGGATAAGGTTATTCAGATTCGGGAAAGATTGAAAGTGGCTCAAGATAGACAGAAAAGCTATGCCGACCGACGCCGGAAACCGTTAGAGTTCCAAGTTGGAGATTTTGTAATGTTAAAAGTCTCACCTTGGAAAGGAGTCATTCGATTTGGAAAGCAAGGTAAACTTAGTCCGAGATATATTGGACCATTTGCAATTACTGAAAGAATTGGGGAAGTAGCTTATCGACTAGATTTACCTCCAGAGTTAAGCAGGATTCACAACGCTTTTCATGTGTCGAATTTTCGAAAGTGTTAGGTTACACCAGATCAGGCAGTGTCCCTACCAGATATACAGGTTGATGAAAAGCTGAATTATGTGGAGGAACCTGAAGCTATTGTTGACCGAAAAGTCAAAGTTCTACGGAATAAAGAGATAAGACACGTGAAAGTTCAGTGGCGACATCATAGGGGTCAGGATGCTACGTGGGAATCAGAGTTAGAAATGAGAACCAAATACCCTCATCTGTTCTCTTAACTGAATTCCGGGATAGAATTCTTTTAAGGGGGAGATGTTGTAATAACCAGGTATGTTATTTAATAATTTAACTTGTAGTATTTTAGTTAATTTAGATTTGATAAATTTTATAAGTATTTATTTTTAGTATTTTATGGAGTTAGGAGTTAAGGGGTAAGTATATATTTTATAATGGAAGTTTAGGGGTATGTTATGCCAAATAGGATGAGTTTGGGGTTTGTTTGGCCTTTTTACCAAACTTCACTCCACCACCGCCTCTTTTGTGTTAGGCTGGTAGGAGGTGTCTCATTGAGACACAAGTAACAAAAAAATATCCTAAAGCTAGTGTGTATGTGTGTTACGTGAAGAGAGAGAGAGAGAGGAGAGAAAAGAGAGAAATCGAAGAGAGGTCAAAAAGGAGAAGAAATCAGAGAATCTGCAGCTGGGTTTAGGAATTTATCCAAGAGAAACCAAGGTAATAATCCATACAAATCTTTACTTTTATGTATAGTAGGTTTTTACATGAGTTTTGAAGTGGGTTTTGATGATTCAGAGATGTTTTGGAAAATCTGAGCATATGGTTAGGTTATGTTAATAGTCTTAAACATATCTGCATAGTTACAGCAACATGCATAACTTAAAAGATTAGAATTCTGGGTTTAGATGAACACAGTGGACAGAGACATTCAAGCAAGTCGCAACAGTGGTTTGCGACATGGTTGAATGTTATGATCTTCATGAATGTCGCAACCTTGAGTTACAACTTGCTCATGAAGTCGCAACAGTGGATTGTGACTTGGTGCTATGTCGCAACAGTTGGTTGCGACTTGAGGGGGGTTGTCGCAACAGTTGGTTGCGACATGAAAGTGAAGTCGCAGTAGTTAGTTGCGACTTGGTACTGTGTCGCAGTAGTTGATTGCGACTTGGTGTAGTGTATTGCGACATAGAGTAATTCCATAGTTGATTGCGACTTGTGTCGAGGATTTCAGAACTCAGAGATTTTTAGTCTTTAAAAGAAATGTTTGTATTTATTTGATACAGATTCTGTGAAACTGAACTGAAGAGTTTGGAGTGCTCGGTAAATAGCTTGGGAGGATTTTGGAATTAAGCGAAACAAGTGATTTTTTATTAAAATGTTTTCAAATGGAATCCATATATGTGAATGAGTGTAATATTGTGCATATGGTATTTATATGAGTATTACATTGCATGGGTGCTAGTTGGTCGGGCTTAGGACCGGTGAAAGTTGGTTGTACAGAGGGACAGTGGTGTTGGCTGTATTTAGTACAACGGTGTATATTAATTAATTGGCTTGCTACCAATTAATATGGCCAAGAGAAAGAGAAAGAGATGGAATGATACATGATGCATGAATCATATTTGGTATTTTTATTATGTGTATTATATGTATCGAATGTTTGTAAAAGATGATTTTTAACTAACGAGGATTTTCTCACTAGACCTCAAGGTCTAACCCTCATTTTTGTTTTAAAATATGTATTCCAGGTCAAGGAGCAAATAAAGGACAGTGATAGGATATATCATGTTTAGCTTTTTGGAAGATGTATGATTATGAAGATTCTAGTTGTGTTTTGTATCTATTATGTACTTTATTATAAGTGAAAAAGTTTGTACTGAAAGACCTATTTGGTTAAGATAAGGGACCATAAATGAAATATGATGTATTGTTTTGTGGTGAAATATATGTTATTTGTATGTTGGGAATCCGGGTTGTTACATACGTGATATATATATATATGAGATGGATATGTACGGATTGAGATTATGATACATGATGTGATTATGTGTTTATATTGAGACGTATATGTGGTTGGAATGTGGTAACGTTTTTATAAAAGAAAATGTGATATATATATATATATATATGGTTGGAATGTGATGAAAGGTTTTATAAATGACAATATGATATATTGGTACATATATATATATTGTATTTATATGTGCATTACACTACACGAGAGCACTTGCCGAACTATGCCGGCGGATGTTTGCTGTAGTTGTTGTACAGCGGTGATGTAGTTGTTGTACAGCGGTGTTGTTGGCTCGCAACCAACTAATATGGCCATGGGGAATGAGGATGAGGAGTTGTGCACGATATACGAGTCTTATTTGGTATTTAATTATTTGTGGTATATGTGTATTTTATAAAAAGGACTTCTAAACTGACAGGGATTATCTCACTAGACCGTTTGGTCTAACCCTCATTTTCCTTTCAAAAATATGTATTCCAGGTCAAGGATCTTTTGTTAGCAAAGGGAAGAATAAAGCATAGGAGACGATTGCTAGCTGACGAAGATTAGGATATGTTTACATTTCTGTATCGTATAGTTTTGAAACTTTGGGACCGAATGTGAGTTATCATGTATTTTGTTATGAAAGTAACGACGTTGTGTATGAAATGTTAATTGATATATATTATGTATGTTATGGGATACCGGGTCGTTACATTCTTGTAATGTTTGCAATGCTTGTGGCAATAAAAATTCCGCAATTTCAGATTCTAAATTGTTGACACAAGCTAAAAAAATAATACATTGTGTTCATTGTTGGGACAACTATTTCAAGATGAATAACACTGCTCCTAAGAACAAAAAGTTTAATACTTCAACTTCTTCTTTAAAATCTGCAGCTAATAAATTTTCAAAAATGTTCGGTTTCAGAACAAACAAAAAGAATAAACAGAAGGAAACAAAATCAATTGAGGTGAATATGGTTTGGAAATGGCTTCCTAAAGGTCAAGAAAACAAACCAAATTCACAAAATGAACTCACATTTAAAGGAAAAATCCAGGGTTCATCAATTGAGATAAATAAACTGATCCGTACTAACAAAAAAGGACCCATACAGATATGGGTACCTAAGTTGAGGTAAATTTTCTTTTACAGGACAGTCATGTGCGGGTCATTGATTCGGGAGCTTCTAGTGTAATACCCCGGGTAAGTCCGTTAGTTAAATCCTCTTTCCGTTAAATAAAGATAACTTTAAAGTTAGATGTTTAGGGTATGTTTGGGAAAAATTATGAGTTTAGGGTGTTTGGGTTATAATTGAGAAAGTTCAAGGTTTATTTGGTAGTTGTGGATTGATATTACCTCATAAGCCTCAAATATTATCCAGATACCTAAAATAGAAAAGTGTGTGTGTGTGCGGGAGTTCTGGAGGCGAAAAGAAGCAAAAGAGGAAACGTATGGTTAAGACTTCAATCGATTGGGTTTGAAACGATTTTGAGGTAAGTATCTTTACATTTTGTGTTTATAATCAGTAGTATTAGACTTCTATCGGATTAGAATGTTTAATTTGAGGTTGTATAGGTTTAATTTGAATCTGGGTAAAATGGAACCGACTGTGTTCTTGAGGACTCCCGGTGAAATCCCGGTATAGTCAACTTCCGGTGGAGTCCCGGTAGTGTGGACTCCCGGTAGTATGGAGTCCCGGTAATGTGGACTCCCGGTAGTGTGGAGTCCCGGTAGTATGGACTCCCGGTAGTGTCGACTCCCGGTATAGTGGACTTCCGGTATTGCCAACTCCCGGTACCAAGGAGTCCCGGTAGTGTGGACTCCCGGTAGTATGGAGTCCCGGTAATGTGGACTCCCGGTAGTGTGGAGTCCCGGTAGTATGGACTCCCGGTAGTGTCGACTCCCGGTATAGTGAACTTCCGGTATTGCCAACTCCCGGTACCAAGGAGTCCCGGTACTGAGAAGACCGGTACTTTGTGTAGTCCCGGTAGTTTGTCAAATTTAGTGAATACAGTTGAGAACAGGAACTGGTAGGCTTTATATGTTGGCTAGTAAAGCGATGGATGTACCTTAAATTGTTTCAGATTCTGTGGAGTCGTGGTAAAAGTTAAGACCAATTTGAAAGGAGCTTGCGAGCGTGTGTAACAATCAAAACAGGTGAGTTTTACTTTAAAGGCGTTTTTAACTGGAATACATATATGTATGGTTTGGGAATGTGATAATTGGTGATTATGTGTTGATATGTGAATTATAATATATTGAGGTATTATATTTACATGAGTATTATAATGTGTTATAATACTTTGGACGGGCTTAGGACCGGTGTGTTTGGCTATAGAATCCGTATAGCGTTGTTTGGCTGTAGATGTTGTACATCGTTGTAAATTATTAGATGGCTTGCTACCAACTAATATGGCCAGGAGAAATGAGAAGGGAAGGTACATGATGTGTGAGTTCAAATTGATATATTTGATTGTGTTGTGTGATTTATATGAATGAAGTTATATAAATGGTTTCAAATTAACAGGGATTTTCTCACTTAGACTATTAGGTCTAACCCTTATTTTGTTTTAAAATATGTATTCCAGGTGGCGGATCGGGTAAGGGCAAGTAATTAGAGTAATCGAGGAATGGCTTTTGTGAAGGGATATATGATGAAGAATTTGGCATGTTTAGCAGTTGTATTATAATGGTTAAATGTTATGTATGTATTTAGTATGAAGTTTGTAGTAGAATGACTTCTTCTGATTGTAAAAGACTACGGGACCGTACTTGTAATATGATGTTCGTTTGTTATGTCAATGTTATGTTACATATGTTATTTGTTGTGTATATGGGATTTGGGGTTGTTACAAATGGTATCAGAGCCTTAGTTTAAGGGATTTAGGTATTTGTATCTGTATCTAGACTTAAACTGCATGTGAAGTAGGATGTCCCTATCATTATAGAACCTTGGGATGATGAAGTATAAAAGGTAGAAGGAACATCATGTAAGGTAATTTCATATTACACCTGGCCAGTGTAATTGTGATCTTACAGGTACATGTTTGAACTGGAATACCTTGTTATATGGGGTATGTGCTTATGTGTATATTAACCTTGTTTAAATCTACAGAATGGCAAGTGGTACATGGAATTCGAATCGAGGAGGAGGAAGAAATCCGAATAGTACGAATCCGCCGATAGTAACGGGGGACAGGAGAGGCAGAATTGGGGGCAGAGTCGGGGGTAGAACCGGAGGTAGAGCTGGAGGTCGAGCCGGAGGCAGAGTCCAGCCACAGGGTACAGAGTTTATTACTAGGGATGATCTAATGGCAGAAATGGGAATATTGCATGCTAGCATACAAACAATGTTTGATCGGAACCGTCATAATGAAACTGGAATACCGGATCCCGGACCGGAAGATGAAATGACAATTACATCGACTGTTGTACCAGTACAAAGGAGGTGCGACTACAAAATGTTTTTAAGCTGTAGACCTCCGACCTACTCAGGAGACAGGGATCCAGTGAAAGCACTGAGATGGATGAAGGGAATAGAAGCTATTTTTCAAGACGAGTAAGTGCGCTGACGAAGATAGAGTATTGTATGTAGCAGCAATGTTAAAGGGGGATGCTTTGTATTGGTGGGAATCCTTTATTCATTCTAAAGGATCTGATGTTTATTCTACCCTCTCTTGGGAAGAATTTGTGATAGCCTACAGGAGCGCATTTTGTCCCCAAGCAGCCGTCAAACAACTGGAAGGGGAATTTATGAACTTACAACAAGGAAATTTATCCGTTCGAGACTATACCACTAGCTTCCTGGAAAAGTCTCGGTTCGCAGAATACTACGTTGCTACGGAGGCGATGAAGACGGAAAGGTTTATCTTCGGGCTGAACTCAGAGGTCAGAAGGCTAGTGACTGTAAAAGGACCCGATACCTTCTCAGCTGCAGTTGATGCCGCGGAGAATGTTGAACGAGATATGAGAAGAGATGCTGGCGATAAAAGTATCGGGAAGAGAAAGTGGGAAGGACCACAATACGATCCGAAGAAGTCCCGATTTCAGAGGTATGATAACCGTCCGCCGTTTCGACCAGCGGAACGACCATGTCAGAAGTGTAACCGTGTCCACCAAGGAAATTGCCAAGGTAATTTACGAGCGTGTTATAAGTGTGGGAAGACCGGACACGTCATCAAAGATGGTAAGGTAACGCGGCTATGTTTCTTATGCAATTCACCGGATCACCTTCAGTCGGACTGTCCGAGGGGGAGGATACAACAATGTGGATCTTCAGGCAGACCAGCGATTGTTAAACCAGTAATACCAAGACTGGAACCGCCAGTAACCAGGGGTCGAGCATTTCAAATGACTGAGAAAGAGGCGGAGGAAACTCCGGATGTGGTAACATGTACATTTTTAATAAACTCTACACGTGCTAAGGTGTTATTTGACTCCAGTGCAAACCGATCGTTTGTGTCTCCTGCATTTGTTGCTTGCCTGTGTTTGAAACCTAAAATGCTAGAACATGCTCTATCAGTAGATATGGCAAATGATAATCAAGTGCCAGTTAAAGAATTATTTGATGATTGTGTGATAAATATAGAAGAGTGTAGAGTGCCGATACAATTGTTTCCTATAACTTTGATAGAGTTTGACGTCGTAGTGGGAATGGACTGGTTAGCCAAGAATCAGGGTAACATAGTATGTGATAAGAAGTTAATAAATGTGGTATTACCTGAGAAGGGACCAGTAGTGATTTATGGTGATCGTCGGAATCATCAGTCTAGCTTTATATCTATGATAAAAGCCTGTCAGTGTGTGAATAAGGGTTGTCAGAGTTACCTGGCTTACGTGATAGATATTAAGCCAGAAAAGAATAGGATGGAAGATATTCCTATTGTTAGTGAATTCCCGGAAGTATTCCCCGAAGACTTGAATAGTCTCCTGCCTGTTAGACAAGTAGAGTTTGGTATAGACCTGATTCCTGGAACCACTCCTGTAGCCCGTGCACCTTATCGTCTGGCACCTCCAGAGATGAAAGAGATGATGGCACAACTACAAGACCTATCCGATAAAGGCTTCATCAGACCTAGTTCTTCACCGTGGGGAGCACCAGTGTTATTTGTGAAAAAGAAGGATGGTTCGATGAGAATGTGTATCGACTACCGAGAACTGAATAAGCGCACGATAAAGAACAAGTATCCGTTACCCCGAATTGATGACCTCTTCGATCAGTTAGTTGGAGCTTGCTATTTCTCCAAAATTGATCTAAGATCCGGTTATCACCAGTTGAAAGTTAAAGAAGAAGACGTTCTAAAGACTGCTTTTCGAACAAGGTATGGTCATCACGAATTCTTAGTGATGCCGTTCGGACTGACGAACGCTCCAGCTGCCTTTATGGATTTAATGAATCGGGTATGTAAGCCGTATCTCGATAAATTTGTTATTGTATTTATCGATGATATCCTTATCTATTCCCGATCCAAGGAAGAGCACGCGCAACATCTTCGTTTGGTTCTGGAGCTACTGAAAAGGGAAAAGTTGTATGCAAAAATTTCTAAATGTGAATTCTGGCTACGGAAAGTTCAGTTTATGGGGCACGTGATTTCTATGAAAGGTATCCAAGTTGATCCAACAAAGGTGGAAGCAATTGAAAAGTGGGAACCGCCGAAGACAGCAACCGAAGTACGTAGTTTTCTGGGCTTAGCCGTCTACTATCGGAAATTTATAAAAGACTTCTCTCGTATCGCAACGCCTTTGACTAAGCTGACCCGAAAGAACCTGAAGTTTGAATGGAAGGCAGAACAAGACGAAGCATTCCGGATTTTGAAAGAGAAACTGTGCAGTGCGCCGATTCTATCACTACCTGAACCTTCAGAAGACTTTGTTGTTTATAGTGATGCGTCCAAACTGGGATTGGGATGTATGCTTATGCAGCGTGGGAAAGTTATTGCTTATACTTCACGACAATTAAAAGATCATGAAAGACAGTATCCTACGCACGACATGGAGATTGCAGCAGTTGTCTTCGCGTTAAAGATTTGGAGACATTATCTGTATGGTTCCAAATGTCAGATATACACTGATCATAAGAGTCTCTGAAAGTGCAGGATCTATTCTTACAATCAATATAGAAAGTAGTAATTGAGAAATTGTATGATCAAGCCCAATTGTATTCAATGATGCACAGAATTACAGATCTAAGAGAGAGATCACCTCAAAGATTACAAGGAATGAATACAAGTAATATGGGAAAATCAATCAGTTAGCAACGTAGTGCTAACCACTCTATTTATACTGCAACAAACATCTTAAAGCTACAGTACAAATAAGAAAGACTAATAAGAACATAACACGTGTCCTAATTAGTTTACACATTACTAAATAACGAAACTCGTCATAAGTTCTGAACAGGTAGTTCAGAACTTCTGAACATTCTTCTGATCACGCTTCTCAGAACTTCTGACTTCTCTTTCTCAGATCTCTGACTCTTCTTCTCAGAACTTCTGACTCTTCTTCTCAGAACTTCTGAACCTTCTTATCAGATCTTCAACACTTGGTTTATTGACAAAACTTCAGATCTAACAATCTCCCCCTTTTTGTCAAATAAACTTAAACTTTGCATCATCTAATTCTTTCAGAGCAGGAACAATTTTCTGAAGTAGCACATTCCTCAGATTAAGCCTCTTATCAATCTTGTCAATAATTTCTTGAATAATCTCAACTTGCTGATTAATTACTTCTTGAATCATGTTTGCTTCCTTCACTTTCAGCATCTTTTTCTCCAAATTGTGCTTTATGATCCTTAAAGTTCCAGAACAATATTTTGCAGTTTCCTTTGCTCTGAAGAAGATCTTTCCACTTTTGTTCTTCAAAAATACTCCCAACTCTGGATATCTGTGAACACTTCCAGTCTTTAACACCTTTTTCTGCTCATGATCTGTATTGGGATTTGCCAGATAAACACATGACTTTTGCAAATACAGAGCTATTTGGAAATCTGTATAGCAATGCCACCTTAAGATATAGAACATGGCCTCAATCACCATACTTCTTGCCTTCCTTTCATTTCTGTCTTTACTTGACTCTTTAAAACATAGAAAGCTGTGTAATCTGTAGAAGTCAACCACTGACAGTTTCTCAAAATCTGCATCAGTGAAATAATAAACCTTGCCATCTTCTCTCAAAACTTCAAAGGATAAGTACTCCATCTTTCTGAATTTCTTAACCTTCAATTCTCTGATTCCAGTGATTAGAAAATCTGAGTAAACGGCTTGCTTTGTTTTGCCAAGACATCTTGATTTTTCAGCCAACCAGATCTGAGTCTCCTTAGACCTATCATAATACACATCCAAGAATTGTACCTCTTTTGGTTTGAAGAACTCAGGCAGATCAAATTCAAGAAAGTATCCATTCAGATCAATGAATATTTCATCTTCTTTGGGTTCAGACTGTTCAGCTTGATCAATATTAGTTATCTGCACATTCTGAGGTGTTGTGTCCTGAACTTCTTCAGCCTCATCTGACAAAATTTCATTCACTTCATACTCAGCTGGGAACACAAAATCATTATGTAGAATCTTTTTGGGATTCACCTCAGATAGCAACCATTCACTACTGTTTCTGATTTTTCTTCTAAAATCCAACCTCCTCTTCACACAGTTTATGCATCTCTTCTTTAAACTCTCTTTTTCAGCATCCATACTTACTTCCATTCTAATCAACAACCAATTCAGAGTTGCATCACTGTACTTCACCAACTCTTTTAATCTGAACAATTCAAGTCTTTCGTGAACCATATATGTGAACCCTTCTGTCTCCATTCCTTCATTCACAAAACCCTTCACATGCAGATCAACTTCTGTTTTCTTTGTGGGAGAACTCAGATTGCACTTTTCTTTTCTTTCTTCTATAGCCAACTGGAAGTCATACAAGTATGTATTTCTGACATAAATACCCAGAAGTCTTCTGCATTCAATTTCTATCAAGGCTTCTTCAGTGCTAGCAAAGAACTTGACTAGAAAGATCTGATCATCAAGAGTCAATCTGTGAAAATCAAATGTAGACATGGAAACCTTTGTATTTCTTTCTTTCAGTGTTTCCATTCTAACGAACATTAAACCATTGAATTCATCTTGTTGAAACATCAGAACTTTCTCGATTCTTTTCTGAATATGCAGTTTTGAGTCAGGAACTCTGAACATATTAGAAGCTTCTGAGTAGACCATCTGAGCTCTGTCATCCATAAAACCATCAATGTTACTTTCCAAAAGCTCATACTCTCCTTCTGTGTAGTAGAGATTATCATATATTTCCTCAGGAAAAATATCATCATGAAATTGTCTGGCTAAAGGTACATCACTTAACTCTAGAATGAAGTCACACACAGGTTCTTCTAGTCTTTGCAATTTAATCTTTGGAATCTCGATTGGTTTTCTGAATACATATTCAGAAGGCATAAAGAAGTCTTTCACTTTTACATACTCTTCTTCTGTATTTAACTCATCACAAAAGTTAAACCTAAAATCATCTTTAAAATCCTGAGTGTAATCCACAGTTCTGTCTTCTTCTCCCATTAGATCAATGGGTCTTATCACTTTTATTCCTTTATGAATTTTCTGAACACTCAAAGCTCTGACTACTTCATTATGCATTCTTCTGATCAATTCTTCATTCAACCTCCTTTCTTCTGATTCAGACTCCATTGCCCTTTCACTGTTATAAACCACAATATCTGTACACCTGTTTACCACTGTACTTTCCACTATTTCTTCCATTCTCAAATCAGATTCCTCAATAGCTACAGTTTCATCTGAGTTTCCTTCCATCTCAGTATCCAAGTTCAATTCCTCTGTTTTATCTGATTCATTACTATCAATACTTCCCAACTCCATTTCTTCTGTATCTGAACTGTCAAGCTGTACTATCTGAATCATCTCCTTTAAATTTTCCTGTGTCTGATCTTCTGTACTTTTTGTATTGGCTAAGTGCATGTCTGCTATCTCAAAGTCTTCTATGCCAATATCATCATCAGAACTTAACCTTTGTCTTTTCTCCCCCTTTTGATGATTATGAGGATCATTATCATCAAACTTCCTTTTCAAGTTCTGATTAAAAGCAACTTCAGGTTCAGCTTCTGCAATAGGAACAGGATCAAGAGGCTTTGAAGTAGAAGCCAAAGATACACTCAGTGCTTTCAATATAGATTCCTGCATACCCTGCATCTGTTTTAACATATCTTTTTGAAAACCAGACATTATATCCATGATCTCCTTTTTGTGAGAATCCAAGGATTTCTTTACATCATCTACCTTGGTTTCAACAGAAATTAACTTTTTCTCCAACACAACTTTCAAATCTGATACCTCATCATTCAGATCCTCCATCCTCTTCTCCAAATTTTCTACTTTTTCCCCCATCTCCTTGTTTTGTTTCTGAATCTTTTCAAATTCAGAAGTTTCTAACAGTGAACCTGAACCAACAGATGGTCCAGTTTTCATGTGCCCAGAGAGCTCATGGCCTGTAGATAACACACAGTCATCTTGTACAACAGATGCACGTTTGAATGAGGCTTTTGTAATGTTCACCTCACCAGGACTTCCATCCAATCCTCGACACCCAACATTAGGCATGTCTATGAATGTTGTTTCAGGAGTACGAAATTCCTGATCTGTGCAAGTGTCAAAAGGAATTTCAGGCTCAATATGAATAGGACTGTGATATTCAGACTCAATGTGTTGAAAAATAAGTTTGGATTTATCACCTCCCTCCAAATGAGTTTGGGATGGTTCCCCGGATTTGTGTGAAACAGTAGCATGTTGAAATGCTTCTGAGTGGGTATGGATGGGTTGTTCAAGATCCACCACTAGGTCCATGGTGTTTGTTTCAATATTGGACACCAAGAGATGTGAACCAATAGCATGTGTGGTTACCTGGTCAAGATTAGCTGGTTCAGAGGCATCTCTTTCTGTTTGAACCTCTGTTAACAATCTCTCATCCTCACCACTCTCATTCTGTTTTTCCTCACTGAGTCTAACCAAGCTCTCAGAATTTTCCCCCTCAAGTCTCTCAGAATGTTCACCCATCTGAACATCCTCCCCCTCTCTAATTCGACTAGACCCCTCACCTCTCTTCTCAGGTTGGTCCTCTTGGGTAGGGATTTGAGGTAATTCAATTCCCATAGAGGTGCAATAAGCTTTTAAAATCTCACTCTCCCTTGGAATATAGTTCCTAAGTGATTTTGGCAACAGTTTATGATTGGGATAATTTTCAAGTCTTGTTACTGAGGTCATCTTACCCAAATAAAATGTAGGACCATGCTCTTCATTTGTTCTTCTTGAGATTGTTCTGTTTTCCTGCATGGCATACCAAATAACAATTTGCCAGTACCTTATGTAGGGAATGTATGTCAGTGGAGCATCCTTTGTCTTCTTCTGAATTGCTTTCTGATTCTTCTCAAATGTATTCTTCATATCTTCCCAAAGTATTAAAGTATAGTCATAATGCCTATTCTTCACTAAACCTTGAAATATCTGAAGAATTTGTTTAGAACCTTGATCAGCAGAACTATTTTTCCCTGACAAACATTTATTTACCACATGAAAGAAGCAAGCCCAAATAGGTGGTAATTTGTTTCTTCTGAACAAACTGAGAGTCCTCAATCCTTCATTGTATCCCAACTTCATAAACTCTGCTATTAATTCCTCTGTTAGGGGTAAATCCTCAAAATCTGTTCTTCTTTGTACATCATCTTTCTCTGGTAGATTCAGCATCTCTCTTAGTGCAGAGATAGATAAGACAAATGTCACTCCTCCAATTTCAGACACAAACTTATTATCTTCTAACCTAAGATATTTCCACCATTGTTGTATGTACTGAACAGGCACATTTTTACTTCTTGTAAACCATTTTCTGTACGGATGATGTTTGAATAACTCCATGATAATTCTGTGTTCAGGCTTAAAACGATTTTCCTCAAACAATATAACACAGTTATTTTCAGATAATTTCAACCATTCACTCTCAGGAACAACTCTTTCCACTAGAATAGATCTATCTGACATAATAGAACCTGCAGCACTCTGATCATGTTCAATATTAACATTTACCTCATCCGCATTTCCTTCAGATTCATCCATTTGTTCATCTTCTTCATCATTTCTTATTGCCCCTTCCTCTGCAACTCTATTTTGTACTTCATCATTTTCCGAATCAGATGAATCCATTATCGATTTTGTAGAATGTAGAGAAATTGGACCACTTCTTCGTATTTCAGACATGATTTAAGAAGAAAACAGATTCAAAGAACTCTGGATTTGATTCGTATCTCACGTTTCGCTCTGGAATTTGAAAGAACTTTGAAATAGGGATTTTAAGACCTATTTAAAATCCGCGAAGTTGAAAGGTTTAACGGAAAAGCGAAATCAATGTTATAACGGAGTCAACACACGTGAAATACCACAAAGGATTTAAATGGAATACGTGGCATTGTCAAACAAATATGAAGCTGACACGTGTTAGTGGATAGAATTTTGACTCAAGTCAAAGATCTGAATAACACGCGCAGATGTTCTGATTCCATGACTCAGAAGAATTTTGCCTTGTAACCAAAATGTCTTTTAAAATCAACTTCTGACCAATATAAAACATTTTGATTATTCAGAAGAGGTTTGAACAGATAAGAAATGAAAACAAATCTTTTAAGCATCACAAAATGATTTCCAAAAGAATTTTGATGCTCCCCCTTGACTTGAGCATGCATTTGAGTATTAATGATACATAAAGATGAGATAACAAGATAATCGAAGAAGCATAATCCATACAGTTGAAGTTATTTGTATTTCTCAAAAATAAATTTTTGAAAGTTAGATTGCTGAAGTATTGACTCAGAATTTCTGACCTTAAGATTCAGAGGTTCTGATCTCAAGACTCAGAAGTTCTGAACTCAAGACTCAGAAGTTCTGAACTCAAGATTCAGAATTTCCGAACTCAAGACTCAGAAGTTCTGAACTCAAGACTCAGAAGTTCTGAACTCAAGACTCAGAAGTTCTGAATACACTACTCAGACAACTTCACTTAGAAAAATTTAGCATTTTTAAGAAAAAAATATTTTCAACTAGGCAGATTAAGCATTCCTATTTTACATATGAGAAAAGAAAACCTTTTGTGATCAAGAGGCTTTGTGAACAAGTCAGCCAATTGATACTTTGTATGCACAAAGTGCATCTCTATAGTTCCTTTTTCCACATAGTCCTTTATAAAATGATACCTCACGTCTATATGCTTAGTCTTCGAATGTTGAACAGGGTTCTGAGTAATAGCAATTGCACTTTCTGAGTCACAATAGATGGGAATCTTATTAAGCTGATATCCATAGTCCATGAGTTGTGTTCTCATCCACAATGTTTGAGAGCATGAAGCAGCAGCAGCAACATACTCTACTTCAGCAGTTGAAGTGGATACACAATTCTGTTTCTTTGATGCCCAACTCACTATTTTATCTCCCAAAAAGTGACAAGCACCAGATGTACTCTTTCTGTCCAACCTACTTCCTGCATGATCAGCATCAGTAAAAGCAGTCAATTTGAAGTCAGTTTCTTTTGGATACCATAAACCTAGATCAGGTGTTCCTTTGAGATATCTTAAAATCCTTTTGACAGCCAACATATGTGATTCTTTCGGGTTAGATTGAAATCTAGCACAGAAACAGGTAGAAAACATGATATCTGGTCTACTTGCAGTCAAATAAAGTAATGATCCAATCATGCCTCTATAAAGTTTGATATCTGCTGAAACACCTTTGAGATCAGCATCTAACTTTATGTTAGTTGCCATAGGTGTTCTCATAGAAGCACAATCAGACATTTTGAACTTTTTCAGAATATCTCTGACATATTTTCCTTGATTTATGAAAATACCTTTTGGTAGTTGTTTGACTTGAAGACCAAGGAAAAAATTCAGTTCACCCATCATGCTCATTTCAAATTCAGATGACATGACTTTTGAAAAATTATCACATAATTCTGGACTGGTAGAACCAAATATTATGTCATCAACATAAATCTGAATCAGAATCAAATCATTACCCTGTTTCTTTAAAAACAAAGTTGTGTCAATCTTACCTTTCTTGAATCCTGAACCTAACAGGTGTTTAGTAAGAGTGTCATACCAGGCTCGTGGTGCTTGTTTTAGACCATATAAAGCTTTGTCTAAAATATAAACATGATCAGGGAATTCTGGATCAACAAAACCTTCAGGTTGATGGACATACACCTCTTCATTAAGTTTGCCATTTAGAAAGGCTGATTTGACATCCATTTGATACACCTTGAAGTTTTTATGTGCAGCATAGGCTAAAAATATTCTGATTGCCTCTATTCTTGCCACTGGTGCAAATGTCTCATCATAATCAATTCCCTCTTGTTGACAGTATCCCTTAGCAACCAATCTTGCCTTGTTTCTGATGACAACACCTGATTCATCCTTTTTGTTTCTGAACACCCATTTAGTTCCAATTATAGATTTACCTTCAGGCTTTGGAATGAGTCTCCAAACTTTATTTCTTTCAAATTGAAGCAATTCCTCTTGCATTGCTGAAATCCAGTCTGGATCCTCTAGGGCTTCATTAGCTTTCTTTGGTTCAATTACACTTAAGAAACCAGCAAACATTACTTCATTTGCTGTAGCTGATCTTGTCTTTACTCCTGCTGATGGATCACCTATTACTTGATGAATAGGGTGATTTTTAGTCCATTTGTTAGCACTAGGGAGTACATCAATCTCTGAATAATTGTTGTTTGCATCATTCTCATCAATGATTGCTTGTAATTCTGAACTGTCACCTTGTTCTGACGTATGAGTAGGAGTTGCATCCAAGTTTGAGTTCTGATTAATGAAGTCAGAGTTCTGATTGACTTGTTCAGAGTTCTGAGTACAAGAATCAGAATTCTGATTACAAGGTTCAGAGTTTTCACCACTTGTATTTATTAGATTTGGGCACTCCTCTGATGGACCTTTGTCAGAAATTACAGTTGATTGAACTATTTCTGGAGTCTTATTTTTCATCTCTTTGACCATCTTTGGGTTTTCATATTCTGCATAAGAATCAGAAATTAGTTCACTAAAAGCATCCTTAAACAGTAAATTGAGTTCTGAACAAATAGGATTAGAATTTGTATCAGAAGTCATTTTTGTCTTGTTCAGCATGAGTTCTGAACTGTCTTGTTCAGAAGTCCGCATTCTGGCTTCATCAAAAGTTACATTTATGCTCTCCATCATCCTCTTGGTTCTTCTATTGTAGATTCTGAATGCTTTGGAAGTTAAAGAATAACCCACAAAGTATCCTTCATCTGCCTTTTTATCGAATTTGGCAAGATTTTCTCTGTCTCTGAGAACGTAGCATCTGCAACCAAAAATATGAAAGAATTTGATTAATGGTTTTCTTTTATTTATCAGTTCATAAGCAGTCTTATTTAATCTCTTATTGATTAAAGTTCTATTTTGTGTAAAACAAGCAGTTGCAATTGCTTCAGCCCATAGGAAAGTAGGAAGATTTGCATAAGCCAACATTGTTCTCGCAGCCTCAACTAGAGTTCTATTCTTCCTTTCAACAACACCATTTTGTTGAGGAGTTCTGACAGCAGAAAAATTGTGAGAAATCCCAGAACTTTCTAGAAAATTCTGAAGAGTCTCATTTCTGAACTCCGTTCCATTATCACTTCTGATTTTCTGAACTTGAAGTTGTAAGAGAACTTGAATCCTTTTGATAAAATTTATCAATGTAGTAGCAGCTTCTGACTTAGCTCTTAGGAACTCAACCCACGTGTATCTGGATAATTCATCAACAATCACAAGCATATATTTCTTTCCTCCCATCGACTGAACTGAAATTGGACCACAAAGATCAGTATGAATCATTTCTAATGGTGCTTTGCAAGATGAGTCCATTTTTAATTTGTGAGAACTCTTTTTCATCTTGCCCATTTCACAAGCTGAGCATAATGATTCTTTTTCAAATTTAAGCTTTGGTAAGCCTTTAACCAAATGTTTTGCAACAAGATTATTAAGATCTTTGAAATTCAGATGAGAACATCTTCTGTGCCAAAGCCAGCATTCATTTGCAGTTGATTTTGATAAAAGACAAACTGTATTTAATGTTTTCAATTTTGAAAAATTAACTACAAATAAGTCCATATGTCTTTTGGCCCAGAAGACTTTGACATCATTTTCAGTTAGAATCATGCAACCTGTTATTTGAAACTTAATTTGACAAAGACTGTCTAAAAACTGACTTATGCTGAAAAGATTGTGTTGTAATCCTTCAACATAGAAAACCTTTTGGATAGTTAGATCCCCTTTAGTTAAATCCCCATAACCTTTGACTTGACCTTTGCTATTGTTTCCAAAGTTTACTGCTCCTCCAGCCTTTTCTGTGAAGTTTGATAGAAAAGACTTCTGACCTGTCATGTGTCTTGAAGCTCCTGAATCTAAAAACCACACATGACAGCCCTGCAAAAAGATCAGTTAGGTTTAGGTACCCATTTTGGAATGGGTCCATCTTTGTTAGCTTTGTCATTGGATTTAACATCAGTACCTTTTACTCTCCACTCAAAATCTTTCTTCAAACACCACTTTCCTTGAACTTTTATGAAGTCAGAACATTTTCTGCTTACAAGTTTGTTCAAATTCTTTTTGAGAGTTGTAACTTTTGGTTTTGCTATGTTTTCAACTTTCTTTTCTTTTATCTTTTCTTTCTTCTGAGTCTGAGGAACAAAAATTTTCTTCTTTTCTGTATTTTGAGAAACAGAAACTTTCTGAATATCTTTTCTTATGTATGAAACAGAAGTTATTTTGACTTGACATTTGTGAGAATATTGGAATGAATCATTTTTACATCTAACACAAACAAGATTTTTCTTTGCAAGTGACAATAAATCTGAAACATAGATCATTTCATTTTTATTTATACTGTTCAGAGTACAATTGCCCTTATTACAAGAATTTCTAGCGTTTAGTTCAGAAGTAGATTTCATTCTAAGCTTCTCAAGTTCCCTTTTCAGATCGTTCAACTTTGCAAGATCATCTTTCCTTTTGCTTTCTTCTTTTTCTGAAAAATTCAAGTTCTTTTTGTTAGAAGAATTAGATGATTCACCTTTTTCATATGTACTTGATTCATTAAAGAATTTATCATTTTCTCTTGAAGCATTAATTTTAAAAAGATCATACTCAGTCTTCAGTTTTTCAAGCTCTGTTATTTTCTGAATAAAAATATTCTTTTCTTTCAAAGCTTCTTCAAGTTTAATATCCACCTCACAGAAATCATTTTCAAGTTCATCATAAGTTTTCCTTAAATCCTCAAGTTCTTGACTCACAAGATTAAATCTCTTTTCAAGTTGCAAAAATTCATCTGATTTTGTTTCAGAAAATCCAGTTGAATCAGACTTCTGACTACCTGAGTCAGAGTTCTGATTTACAGACTCAGATGTCTGATCTTTAGACTCAGAATTCTGACTACAAAGTTCAGAATCCTGACTAGAAGTTTCAGACTTCTGATTGACTGTTTCAGAATTTTTACTTGTATCAAATATGCTCTCAATGTCATGATATGAAAAACTTGGTTGTTTATTTTTGTAGCTGACATTTAAGGAATCATACTTGAATTTAGTATCATTGTATCTTGGCTTTTCATCTGTTGGTTTAGAAACTTCTTTCTTAACCTTTTCTTCTGAACCAACTGACTTTTCTGTTTTAGACTCAGAAATTGTCTCATCTGACTTTTTAGAGTTTGGTCTTTGCAAATTGTCAGAACTTGTTATAGAACTAGCAGGTCTTATGAAAACTTCAACAATTTCTGGGATTTTTGGCTTAGAAACTTGAAGTATTGGAGCTCTTTTTAAAATGACATTTTCTTCCAATCCCAATCCCTTCTTTGGATTGTAAAATCTTGTATCTTTAACATTGCTTAATAAAAGATTTAATGTTTGCTGAGTTTGACCTCTTTTCAAATTCAAATCTTCCAATTCTTTGATTTTGGAGTATAAATTCTTTCTTTCTTCAAATAACATATCAAATTTTATTTGTAAATCACCTTTTTCATCCTTTATTTTTGAAAACTCAACTTTTAGTTCAGAAAGCCTTTTCATCAATTCAGAATTCTCATCTTTAACTTTCTGTTTCTCAGCCTCAGATTCTTCATATTGTTCGTTTATTACTTCTTTTTCAATTCTGAATTTGTTAACCAAAGTTCTTTCTCCTTTTATCTGTTTTCTTAGGTTAGCAAATTCAGTTTTCATTTCACCAATCTGTGTCATTAACTCTAATTCAAGTGAAGAATGTACCTCAGCAGATGACTCAGAATCAGCATCTTCAAAATCAGAATCATCCTCATTCCTCATTTTTGCCATATAGCTTCGCATCTGTGGAAAGTTGATATGATCATCTTCATCAGAAGTGTAGTACAGCCAATTCTCCTGTTCAGCCAATAGCGCACTCTCGTCATCTCTCTTCTTTGCAAGCTGAGCCTTCTTCGTGTAGTATTCATAATCTTTCACAACTTTAACTCTGCAATCCTTGGCATAATGGCCAGATTTTCCACACTTGAAACACAGATTCTTTTCTTTTCTCTCTTCCTTCTCTTCCTTGTTTTCTTCACTTCTCTCTATTCTCTTTTCAATCTTATTTTCTTCTCTGTCATCTTTCTTCTTATAATCTGAACTTCCAGCTCTCTTATAATTTCCTTGAAATCTGCCCTTCCCATACCTTTTGTTGAAAGTATTTGTCAGCAAAGCTAGCTTTTCAGCCATTATCTTGATATCTTCATCATCTTCTGATCCTTCTTCTTTGTCAGATTCCTCCAGACTCGGTATTTCTGATAGATATGCAGTCTTTTTGGGTGCTTTGATTGCTTTGGACTTTGATAAGAACGCTAACTGATCAGCAACATTTTTCTTTTCTTCCACAACTAACTTGACAGAGTCTTCATGTTGATTAAGAACACAGAACAAATCATTTAAGTCTTCTTCACACATATCCTTGTTCATTTGCAGACTTATGGCAAATGATGACCATTCTGAATTTAGACTGTTCAGAAATTTGTAATTTATTTCTGATTTTGTTTTCTTCAGTCCATTTCTTCTCAAGTCATTTAGAATAGTGCAAAATTTACTGTATGTCTGTGTCAAACTTTCTGACTCTTTTGCTTTGAACCTTTCATAAGCATTTATGCTTTGATTTAACTTTGCCTGAATAGATCTCACAGTTCCTAACATTTGCCTTTCCAATTCGTCCCACATTTCTTTAGCTGATGATCCACTGTCAATCCTGTTAAGAACCTCATTCGGGACAGCCAAAGTCATCAAAGTAATTGCTCTTTTGTCAATAGCATGCCTATTTTTCTGTTCAGCAGTGTATTGGGAATAATTCTTCTTTACTCTGGTCGCTGGAATTTCTGGAGTTGTCTCTGTAGCAGGGGTTGCGGCGACATCGATATATACTTCGATTGGACCTTCTCGTATAGAAATCATAAGATTTTCATCGATGTTGTCAAGGAATTGGATCATACGAGTTTTCCATTGCTGATACTCTTCTGGTATAAGAACAGGCGGTTTGGTTTCGGATCCCATGGCTAGATATTCTTTAGAAGACATGATTGTAAGAAAATTCAACAGAAAGACAAATTCGATTTTCTTGATCGAAAAGTAGCAGGTAATTCAAGAATTGCTAAGAATTCAAGAACTAGCCCTAGCAGCGGAATCGAATTTTGAATGAATCAAGAAATCTTCAAGAAATTGATCAATCGATCTTCGCAATCACAATCTTGAACGAATTTGTTTGTTGATTGGCTCTGATACCAATTGAAAGTGCAGGATCTATTCTTACAATCAATATAGAAAGTAGTAATTGAGAAATTGTATGATCAAGCCCAATTGTATTCAATGATGCACAGAATTACAGATCTAAGAGAGAGATCACCTCAAAGATTACAAGGAATGAATACAAGTAATATGGGAAAATCAATCAGTTAGCAACGTAGTGCTAACCACTCTATTTATACTGCAACAAACATCTTAAAGCTACAGTACAAATAAGAAAGACTAATAAGAACATAACACGTGTCCTAATTAGTTTACACATTACTAAATAACGAAACTCGTCATAAGTTCTGAACAGGTAGTTCAGAACTTCTGAACATTCTTCTGATCACGCTTCTCAGAACTTCTGACTTCTCTTTCTCAGATCTCTGACTCTTCTTCTCAGAACTTCTGACTCTTCTTCTCAGAACTTCTGAACCTTCTTATCAGATCTTCAACACTTGGTTTATTGACAAAACTTCAGATCTAACAGTCTCCAACACCTCTTTGATTAGAAGGAACTAGATATGAGACAAAGGAGATGGCTGGAATTGCTGAATGATTACGACTGTGAAATCCTTTATCACTCGGGAAAGGCGAATGTGGTGGCAGATGCGCTGAGTCGTCAAGAAAGGAGTGGAACAATAAAAGTTATTTCTCTACGAACTGAACTCCTACCCAACATATTTGACGAATTGCAGAAATGTCAAGTGGAGGCTTATCAGGATGAACATCTGAAATCAGAACGGTTAGCGGGGATGTCAGCATTGTTAGTAAAAGATGATCGTGGGTTATTGTGTTTGGGAAACAGAGTATGGGTACCTCGTTTGGGTGGGTTACATGATTGTGTTCTACAAGAAGCTCATCAATCCCGTTTCTCTATTCACCCAGGTACAAACAAGATGTATAAAGACCTAAAGCGGTTCTATTGGTGGCCGGGGATAAAAAGAGGGATTGCTCAGTATGTGGAAAGATGTGATACTTGTAAGAAAGTAAAGATCGAACACCAAAAGCCGTTTGGTCAACTACAACGGCTGGAAATACCTATGTGGAAGTGGGAGCAGATTACCACGAATTTCATCACGAAGCTACCAAGGACTCCGAAGGGATTTGATTCTATTTGGGTAATCGTCGACAGATTGACAAAGTCTGCACACTTTCTACCGATAAAGGAAACCGATTCGATGGAGCGGCTGGCTAAGTTATACATTGACAAAATAGTAACTCGTCATGGAGTTCCAATCTCTATCATTTCTGATCGTGATAGTCGTTTTACTTCAAGATTTTGGAGAAGTTTTCAAAGGGAAATGGGGACTCAGAGTGAACGAACAATTCAGACCTTAGAAGATATGCTCCGGGCTTGCATTGTTGATTTTGGGGGATCGTGGGATAAGCATTTACCATTGATTGAATTCTCTTACAACAACAGTTATCATTCCAACATACAAACGGCACCGTTCGAAGTACTGTATGGTAGGAAATGCCGAACGCCTCTATGTTGGAACGAAGTGGGAGAGAAACAATTAGCGGGGCCGGAAATAGTTCAGTTAACCGCCGATAAGGTTACTCAGATCCGTGAACGATTGAAAGTGGCTCAAGACAGACAGAAAAGCTACGCTGACCGATGCCGAAAGCCATTTGAATTTCAAGTTGGGGATTACGTAATGTTAAAGGTTTCACCGTGGAAAGGAGTCATCAGATTTGGACGACAAGGTAAACTTAGCCCTAGGTATATTAGAACATTTGCAATAATAGAAAGGATCGGTGAAGTCGCTTACCGGTTAGATCTTCCACCAGAATTGGGCAGAATCCATAATGCGTTTCATGTATCGAACTTCCGAAAGTGTTTGGTTACTCCAGACCAGACAGTCTCTCTACCAGATATCCGAGTCGACGAAAAACTGAATTATGTGGAAGAGCCGGAAGCTATAGTTGATCGTAAAGTTAAAGTGCTGCGGAATAAGGAGATCAGGCAAGTGAAAGTTCAGTGGAGGCATCATAGAGGTCAGGATGCCACGTGGGAATCAGAGACGGAAATTAGAGCCAAATACCCTCACCTTTTCACTTAACTGAATTCCGGGACGGAATTCTTTTTAAGGGGGAGATGATGTAATACCCCGGGTAAGTCCGTTAGTTAAATCCTCTTTCCGTTAAATAAAGATAACTTTAAAGTTAGATGTTTAGGGTATGTTTGGGAAAAATTATGAGTTTAGGGGTGTTTGGGTTATAATTGAGAAAGTTCAAGGTTTATTTGGTATTTGTGGATTGATATTACCTCATAAGCCTCAAATATTATCCAGATACCTAAAATAGAAAAGTGTGTGTGTGTGCGGGAGTTCTGGAGGCGAAAAGAAGCAAAAGAGGAAACGTACGGCTAAGACTTCAATCGATTGGGTTAGATACGATTTTGAGGTAAGTATCTTTACATTTTGTGTTTATAATCAGTAGTATTAGACTTCTATCGGATTAGAATGTTTAATTTGAGGTTGTATAGGTTTAATTTGAATCTGGGTAAAATGGAACCGACTGTGTTCTTTAGGACTCCCGGTGAAATCCCGGTACAGTCAACTTCCAGTGGAGTCCCGGTAGTGTGGAGTCCCGGTAGTGTGGAGTCCCAGTAGTATGGACTCCCGGTAGTGTCGACTCCCGGTATTGCCAACTCCCGGTACCAAGGAGTCCCGATACTGAGAAGCCCGGTACTTTGTGTAGTCCCGGTAGTTTGTCAAGTTTAGTGAATACAGTTGAGAACAGGAACTGGTAGGCTTTATATGTTGGCTAGTAAAGCGATGGATGTACCTTAAATTGTTTCAGATTCTGTGGAGTCGTGGTAAAAGTTAAGACCAGTTTGAAAGGATCTTGCGAGCGTGTGTAACAATCAAAACATGTGAGTTTTACTTTAAAGGCGTTTTTAACTGGAATACATATATGTATGGTTTGGGAATGTGATAATTGGTGATTATGTGTTGATATGTGAATTATAATATATTGAGGTATTATATTTACATGAGTATTATAATGTGTTATAATACTTTGGCCGGGCTTAGGACCAGTGTGTTTGGCTATAGAATCCGTATAGCGTTGTTTGGCTGTAGATGTTGTACATCGTTGTAAATTATTAGTTGGCTTGCTACCAACTAATATGGCCAGGAGAAATGAGAAGGGAAGTTACAGGATGTGTGAGTTCAAATTGATATATTTGATTGTGCTGTGTGATTTATATGAATGAAGTTATATAAATGGTTTCAAATTAACAGGGATTTTCTCATTTAGACCATTAGGTCTAACCCTCATTTTGTTTTAAAATATGCATTCTAGGTGGCAGATCGGGTAAGGGCAAGTAATTAGAGTAATCGAGGAATGGCTTTTGTGAAGGGATATATGATGAAGAATTTGGTATGTTTAGCAGTTGTATTATAATGGTTAAATGTTATGTATGTATTTAGTATGAAGTTTGTAGTAGAATGACTTCTTCTGATTGTAAAAGACTACGGGGACCGTACTTGTAATATGATGTTCGTTTGTTATGTCAATGTTATGTTACATATGTGATTTGTTGTGTATATGGGATTTGGGGTTGTTACAAATGGTATCAGAGCCTTAGTTTAAGGGATTTAGGTATTTGTATCTGTATCTAGACTTAAACTGCATGTGAAGTAGGATGTCCCTATCATTATAGAACCTTGGGATGATGAAGTATAAAAGGTAGAAGGAACATCATGTAAGGTAATTTCATATTACACCTGGCCAGTGTAATTGTGATCTTACAGGTACATGTTTGAACTGGAATACCTTGTTATATGGGGTATGTGCTTATGTGTATATTAACCTTGTTTAAATCTACAGAATGGCAAGTGGTACACGGAATTCAAATCGAGGAGGAGGAAGAAATCCATATAGTACGAATCCGCCGATAGGAACGGGGGACAGGGGAGGCAGAACTGGGGGCAGAGCGGGGGTAGAACCGGAGGTAGAGCTGGAGGTCGAGCCGGAGGCAGAGTCCCGCCACAGGGTACAGAGTTTATTACCAGGGATGATCTAATGGCAGAAATGGAAAGATTGCATGCTAGCATACAAACAATGTTTGATCGGAACCGTCATAATGAAACTGGAATACCGGATCCCGGACCGGAAGATGAAATGCCAATTACATCGACCGTTGTACCAGTACAAAGGAGGTGCGACTACAAAATGTTTTTAAGATGTAGACCTCCGACCTACTCAGGAGTCATGGATCCAGTGAAAGCAATGAGATGGATGAAGGAAATAGAAGCTATTTTCAAGACGAGTAAGTGCGCTGACGAAGATAGAGTATTGTATGGAGCAGCAATGTTAAAGGGGGATGCTTTGTATTGGTGGGAATCCTTTATTCATTCTAAAGGATCTGATGTTTATTCTACCCTCTCTTGGGAAGAATTT
Source organism: Saussurea involucrata (assembly GCA_033807775.1). Lineage (NCBI taxonomy): Eukaryota > Viridiplantae > Streptophyta > Magnoliopsida > Asterales > Asteraceae > Saussurea > Saussurea involucrata. Next base: position 15,573,475 of record CM066318.1, on the reverse strand, counting down.
GTGATAGCCTACAGGAGCGCATTTTGTCCCCAAGCAGCCGTCAAAAAACTGGAAGGGGAATTTATGAACTTACAACAAGGAAATTTATCCGTTCGAGACTACACCGCTAGCTTCCTAGAAAAGTCTCGGTTCGCAGAATACTACGTTGCTACGGAGGCGATGAAGACGGAAAGGTTTATCTTCGGGCTGAACTCAGAGGTCAGAAGGCTAGTGACTGCAAAAGGACCCGATACCTTCTCAGCTGCAGTTGATGCCGCAGAGAATGTTGAACGAGATATGAGAAGAGATGCTGGCGATAAAAGTATCGGGAAGAGAAAGTGGGAAGGACCACAATACGATCCGAAGAATTCCCGATTTCAGAGGTATGATAACCGTCCTCCGTTTCGACCAGCGGAAAGACCATGTCAGAAGTGTAACCGTGTCCACCAAGGAAATTGCCAAGGTGATTTACGAGCGTGTTATAAGTGTGGGAAGACTGGACACGTCATCAAAGATTGTAAGGTAACGCGGCTATGTTTCTTATGAAATTCACCGGATCACCTTCAGACAGACTGTCCGAGGGGGAGGATACAGCAAGGTGGATCTTCAGGCAGGCCAGCGATTGTTAAACCAGTAATACCAAGACTGGAACCGCCAGTAACCAGGGGTCGCGCATTTCAAATGACTGAGAAAGAGGCGGAGGAAACTCCGGATGTGGTCACAGGTATATTTTTAATAAACTCTACACGTGCTAAGGTGTTATTTGACTCCGGTGCAAACCGATCGTTTGTGTCTCCTGCATTTGCTGCTTGCCTGTGTTTGAAACCTAAAATGCTAGAACATGCTCTATCAGTAGATACGGCAAATGATAATCAAGTGTCAGTTAAAGAAGTATTTGATGACTGTGTGATAAATATAGAAGAGTGTAGAGTGCCGATACAATTGTTTCCTATAACTTTGATAGAGTTTGACGTCGTAGTGGGAATGGACTGGTTAGCCAAGAATCAGGCTAACATAGTATGTGATAAGAAGTTAATAAATGTGGTATTACCTAAGAAGGGACTAGTAGTGATTTATGGTGATCGTCGGAATCATCCGTCTAGCTTTATATCTATGATAAAAGCCCGTAAGTGTGTGAATAAGGGTTGTCAGAGTTACATGGCTTACGTGATAGATATTAAGCCAGAAAAGAATAGGATGCAAGATATTCCTATTGTTAGGGAATTCCCTGAAGTATTCCACGAAGACTTGAATAGTCTCCCGCCTGTTAGACAAGTAGAGTTTGGTATAGACCTGATTCCTGGAACCACTCCTGTAGCCCGTGCACCTTATCGTCTGGCACCTCCAGAGATGAAAGAGATGATGGCACAACTACAAGACCTATCCGATAAAGGCTTCATCAGACCTAGTTCTTCACCGTGGGGAGCACCAGTGTTATTTGTGAAAAAGAAGGATGGTTCGATGAGAATGTGTATCGACTACCGAGAACTGAATAAGCGCACGATAAAGAACAAGTATCCGTTACCCCGAATTGATGACCTCTTCGATCAGTTAGTTGGAGCTTGCTATTTCTCCAAAATTGATCTAAGATCCGGTTATCACCAGTTGAAAGTTAAAGAAGAAGACGTTCTAAAGACCGCTTTTCGAACAAGGTATGGTCATCACGAATTCTTAGTGATGCCGTTCGGACTGACAAACGCTCCAGCTGCCTTTATGGATTTAATGAATCGGGTATGTAAGCCGTATCTCGATAAATTTGTTATTGTATTTATCGATGATATCCTTATCTATTCCCGATCAAAGGAAGAGCACGCGCAACATCTTCGTTTGGTTCTGGAGCTACTGAAAAGGGAAAAGTTGTATGCAAAATTTTGTAAATGTGAATTCTGGCAACGGAAAGTTCAGTTTCTGGGGTACGTGATTTCTGAGAAAGGTATCCAAGTTGATCCAACAAAGGTGGAAGCAATTGAAAAGTGGGAACCGCCGAAGACAGCAACCGAAGTACGTAGTTTTCTGGGCCTAGCCGCCTACTATCGGAAATTTATAAAAGACTTCTCTCGTATCGCAACGCCTTTGACTAAGCTGACCCGAAAGAACCTGAAGTTTGAATGGAAGGCAGAACAAGATGAAGCATTCCGGATTTTGAAAGAGAAACTATGCAGCGCGCCGATTCTATCACTACCTGAAGGTTCAGAAGACTTTGTTGTTTATAGTGATGTGTCCAAACTGGGATTGGGATGTGTGCTTATGCAGCGTGGGAAAGTTATTGCTTATACTTCACGACGATTAAAAGATCATGAAAGACAGTATCCTACGCACGACATGGAGCTTGCAGCAGTTGTCTTCGCGTTAAAGATTTGGAGACATTATCTGTATGGTTCCAAATGTCAGATATATACTGATCATAAGAGTCTCCAACACCTCTTTGATCAGAAGGAACTAAATATGAGACAAAGGAGATGGCTGGAATTGCTGAATGATTACGACTGTGAAATCATTTATCACCCGGGAAAGGCGAATGTGGTGGCAGATGCGCTGAGTCGTCAAGAAAGGAGTGGAACAATAAAAGTTATTTCACTACGAACTGAACTCCTACCCAACATATTTGACGAATTGCAGAAATGTCAAGTGGAGGCTTATCAGGATGAACATCTGAAATCAGCACGGTTAGCGGGGATGTCAGCATTGTTAGTAAAAGATGATCGTGGGTTATTGTGTCTGGGAAACAGAGTGTGGGTACCTCATTTGGGGGGGTTACGTGATCGTGTTCTACAAGAAGCTCATCAATCCCGTTTCTCTATTCACCCAGGTACAAACAAGATGTATAAAGACCTAAAGCGATTCTATTGGTGGTCGGGGATAAAAAGAGGGATTGCTCAGTATGTGGAAAGATGTGATACTTGTAAGAAAGTAAAGATCAAACACCAAAAGCCGTTTGGTCAACTACAACGGCTGGAAATACCTATGTGGAAGTGGGAGCAGATTACCACGGATTTCATCACGAAGCTACCAAGGACTCCGAAGGGATTTGATTCTATTTGGGTAATCGTCGACAGATTGACAAAGTCTGCACACTTTCTACCGATAAAGGAAACCGATTCGATGGAGCGATTGGCTAAGTTATACATTGACGAAATAGTAACTCGTCATGGAGTTCCAATCTCTATCATTTCTGATCGTGATAGTCGTTTTACTTCAAGATTTTGGAGAGGTTTTCAAAGGGAAATGGGGACTCAGATAAAGTTAAGTACGGCGTATCATCCCCAAACAGATGGGCAGAGTGAACGAACAATTCAGACCTTAGAAGATATGCTCCAGGCTTGCATTGTTGATTTTGGGGGATCGTGGGATAAGCATTTACCATTGATTGAATTCGCTTACAACAACAGTTATCATTCCAGCATACAAATGGCACCGTTCGAAGTACTGTATGGTAGGAAATGCCGAACGCCTCTATGTTGGAACGAAGTGGGAGAGAAACAGTTAGCGGGGCCGGAAATAGTTCAGTTAACCGCCGATAAGGTTACTCAGATCCGTGAACGATTGAAAGTGGCTCAAGAAAGACAGAAAAGCTACGCTGACCGACGCCGAAAGCCATTGGAATTTCAAGTTGGGGATTACGTAATGTTAAAGGTTTCGCCGTGGAAAGGAGTCATCAGATTTGGACGACAAGGTAAACTTAGCCCTAGGTATATTGAACCATTTGCAAAAACAGAAAGGATCGGTGAAGTCGCTTACCGATTAGATCTTCCACCAGAATTGAGCAGAATCCATAATTCGTTTCATGTTTCGAACTTCCGAAAGTGTTTGGATACTCCAGACCAGGCAGTCTCTCTACCAGATATCCGAGTCGATGAAAAACTGAATTATGTGGAAGAGCCGAAAGCTATAGTTGATCGTAAAGTTAAAGTGCTGTGGAATAAGGAGATCAGGAAAGTGAAAGTTCAGTGGAGGCATCATAGAGGTCAGGATGCCACGTGGGAATTAGAGACGGAAATGAGAGCCAAATACCCTCACCTTTTCACTTAACTGAATTCCGGGACGGAATTCTTTTTAAGGGGGAGATGATGTAATACCCCGGGTAAGTCCGTTAGTTAAATCCTCTTTCCGTTAAATAAAGATAACTTTAAAGTTAGATGTTTAGGGTATGTTTGGGAAAAATTATGAGTTTAGGGGTGTTTGGGTTATAATTGAGAAAGTTCAAGGTTTATTTGGTAGTTGTGGATTGATATTACCTCATAAGCCTCAAATATTATCCAGATACCTAAAATAGAAAAGTGTGTGTGTGTGCGGGAGTATTGGAGGCGAAAAGAAGCAAAAGAGGAAACGTACGGTTAAGACTTCAATCGATTGGGTTAGAAACGATTTTGAGGTAAGTATCTTTACATTTTGTGTTTATAATCAGTAGTATTAGACTTCTATCGGATTAGAATGTTTAATTTGAGGCTGTATAGGTTTAATTTGAATCTGGGTAAAATGGAACCAACTGTGTTCTTTAGGACTCCCGGTGAAATCCCGGTACAGTCAACTTCCAGTGGAGTCCCGGTAGTGTGGACTCCCGGTAGTATGGAGTCCCGGTAGTGTGGACTCCAGGTAGTGTGGAGTCCCGGTAGTATGGACTCCCGGTAGTGTCGACTCCCGGTATAGTGAACTTCCGGTATTGCCAACTCCCGGTACCAAGGAGTCCCGATACTGAGAAGCCTAGTACTTTGTGTAGTCCCGATAGTTTGTCAAGTTTAGTGAATACAATTGAGAACAGGAACTGGTAGGCTTTATATGTTGGCTAGTAAAGCGATGGATGTACCTTAAATTGTTTCAGATTCTGTGGAGTCGTCGTAAAAGTTAAGACCAGTTTGAAAGGAGCTTGCGAGCGTGTGTAACAATCAAAACAGGTGAGTTTTACTTTAAAGGCGTTTTTAACTGGAATACATATATGTATGGTTTGGGAATGTGATAATTGGTGATTATGTGTTGATATGTGAATTATAATATATTGAGGTATTATATTTACATGAGTATTATAATGTGTTATAATACTTTGGCCGGGCTTAGGACCGGTGTGTTTTGCTATAGAATCCGTATAGCGTTGTTTGGCTGTAGATGTTGTACATCGTTGTAAATTATTAGTTGGCTTGCTACCAACTAATATGGCCAGGAGAAATGAGAAGGGAAGGTACAGGATGTGTGAGTTCAAATTGATATATTTGATTGTGCTGTGTGATTTATATGAATGAAGTTATATAAATGGTTTCAAATTAACAGGGATTTTCTCACTTAGACCATTAGGTCTAACCCTCATTTTGTTTTAAAATATGTATTCCAGGTGGCGGATCGGGTAAGGGCAAGTAATTAGAGTAATCGAGGAATGGCTTTTGTGAAGGGATATATGATGAAGAATTTGGCATGTTTAGCAGTTGTATTATAATGGTTAAATGTTATGTATGTATTTAGTATGAAGTTTGTAGTAGAATGACTTCTTCTTATTGTAAAAGACTACGGGACCGTACATGTAATATGATGTTCGTTTGTTATGTCAATGTTATGTTACATATGTGATTTGTTGTGTATATGGGATTTGGGGTTGTTACATCTAGACACATGACGGGGTACAAGCACTTATTGCATGATTTTACTGTACATCCTGGCGGATCGGTGGGTTTTGGCAACAACTCGAAAGGTCACGTTCGAGGCTACGGAACGTTGAAGAATGACTCGATGCAAATTGAAAAGATCTTGTATGTAGAAGGATTAGGGCATAACCTTTTCAGTATTAGTCAGTTTTGCGACAAGGACTGTAAGGTAATATTTGACAAGAAGTTTTGCTATGTTGTGGATGAGAACTGGTCAGAAATTTTCAGAGCGAAACGATGCGGCGATCTATATATTACAGATTTTGCGACTCTTGTTGCTTCCAATCATGTTTTTCTTGTATCAAAAGCCTCTCAAGATGAATGTTGGTTGTGGCATAGAAGACTCTTGCATCAAAACTTTCGAAGCATCAACAAGCTCAGAATTGATGGATTAGTTTCTGGGCTTCCTGAACTGAAGATTGACAAAGTTTCTATCTGTCCGGCGTGTGAAATGGGAAAGATGTTGGTCCCGAAAGGCCTAAACAAGTTTGTAGAAGGGGGGGGGGGGGGGGGGGGGGTTGAATACAAACACACTATTTTACTTTTCTAAATTGTTTATTGATAAATCATTAACAATTTACAGCTTGTTGCGGAAACAAGATTAAGGATAAACCTAAATCTAAACAAGTTGGAACACTAAGGTTTCTTGCACTAAGAAAGATAAGGAGATTACTAATAAAATCCTATCTTAAGAGAGATTTGAACTTGTCCAGAGTTAGCAAGTTACTTCAAATGAAGTGAGTTCATCTCTTTATATACTGCATGCATTTAATGCAATTCAGTATACACTTTACACGTGTCATCAGCGGATTGGTTGCATGTCATTGACCTTTGTTGACAACCTTAGTAGCCGCATGAATGAACAGTGTAGTATCAGAGTGGTTGTACGATTTCAGATTTTCGGAGGTTCTTTTCTGACATTTCGTACGGTGGCGTGCAAGGGAGGTTAAGACAAAAGTACTTTGTACGGAGGACTTCATGATCAGCTTTCGTTGATTCAGCGATTATCATTTACTATTCAGCGAATGATAAAGTTCAGCGATAGCTAAAGTCTTGTACTTGATACTTCACGTTGAGTGGACAAATCTGAGTCTTCGCTGATCCGCATCAGTTCATTAGGAGACTTGTCGCTGGTTCTTGAGCTTGATCTTCGACTTCAGCGTAGAACCTTTGTTGACGTGAATCTTGTCTTCAGGGATCATAAGTAAACAACTAATTTATCAGCGATCACCATAAGGACTGAACAGACTCAGCGATATGGTGAACAGTGTTCGCTGAATGTTTAATCTAAAAGAGCGAGAGTTCCTATCAGCAGTACTGTAAGATCTTAGTACTTATCAGCGATAGTGAAACTCTGATACATATTGTTTACTTACAATTTTCACTAAGTATATAAGATAGGGTCATTATCAAATCACTGAGGGTTTGGATCAACAATCTCCCCCTATTTGATTATGACATAGCAACAAAGAAAATTGCTATTTAATGAAAACATAAGGATAAAAAGAACTCATAAAATATTTGTCCCTTTTACTGTTTTCTGGGATCTTTTCAGTACTGATGGAGTAAAGTACATTCGCTGAAATCTTTCTTTAAATCTTTGAATCAGGTTACAATATGAATAAGAAAGATTACAAGTACAAGTGAAATAAATTACAAGTACTGAAGGATGACTGATACAATAGAGAAAGTGGTGATTGTTGTCAGCCTTCAAAGGGTCCTTCCTTAATGAGAAGTTCATCAAGGGTTGTCTTTTCAGTTGGAATCATCCAGTCAGGAACCTTTTCTCCTTTATTCTTTAGCTTCAGAGCAGCTTCAAAAATCAAGGGTTTTAGGTGTCGTGCCTGAATGTCTTTTCTGAAGTCGCACCAGTAGATGAGATCTCTGAGCTGTTCGATTGGAGTGATTGGAAGCTCAGCGATCCGTTGAAAGCATTTACGTCTGTCGTAGTCAAGAAAGAATATTCCATAAGGATTACTGATGACTTTACCAGGGACGAAAAGTTCACATGGTGGCAAAGAGATGTCAAGGGCAGCTAGATCAGGATCAGGACCAAGTACTTCAGCGCGAGAGAAACCAATTCCAGTTTCATTTCGTATGACAGGACCTGAGTTTGAATCTTGACGTTTCTTCTTTGGCGAGCCCCTTTTTCTTTTCGCTTTTAGATCAGGAACAGGAGGAATATCCACACAAGAAGATATCAAATCGATCTGTCTGTTTATCAGCTTTTCGAAATGATCCTTGTACTTAGATTGTGATGGTTGGATAGCTAACCTCATCTCCAGCCATTCAGAGAGACCATACCTTTTTACAGTGTCAGCACGAAAGGTTTCAGATGAGCCATCTTCTCTGAACAGTTTGATGTCAACAATAGGTACTCCGATGGAGGTTCTTCCAGAGATGAATACCTTGTTGATCTTCGCTGGACGATATCTGAAGTGGATTTTCTCTTTACACCAGATCAGGGTGGTCTGAGAAACTTCAGCTTTCTTTTCCACGATCTTCTGGGCTTGTTCCCAAACCTTTCGTTGGATTTGAATGGGAATACGCTTCAGCTTGGGGTCTTTGACAGATTCTTGAGTGAGCTTGATGGCGTATTCTCTGTCTTTATCTTCAGCTTCCTTCCTTTCAGCGATGAGGCGTTCAGCTCTGAGATGTTCCTGGTATTCAGCTTTTGAAATTCTGAACTTAGGAGGAACTGAAGGTAGTTGATCGCGCCTTAGAATGATTCGCTGATCCTCGAATCGCTTTATCATTTCTTCTCTCCTCTTTTGATCTTCTTCACTCAGCCTTTGAGGAACTGAGGAAGGTCTGTTTCTGTGCGAGAGAGGTTGTTCTTCTGGTTCATCAGTCTCAAAGATTAAATCTAAGACTGGGATTATGTCTTCAGCGGTAGCTGGAATTATTGGTGAAGTCGCAATAGTAGATCCTTCAGCGATATCCTCAAACAGGGGAGAGGACTAGCTGAAACGCAGCGATCTTACAAATAAGAACTGGGTAGAAGAACTGACAAATCGGCTTTGCAAGTAGGATCGCCAGATTATCATCTTCAGCGATGCCTTTGTCTTTGCTTTTCTCAGCGCCAGAGGCTGAGTGCTTTGTCTTTGTTTTTGTCTTCTCCCCTGTGGATTCGGTTATCACGATCCCTTTAAGAGCTTTTCGAGGAGCATGTTTGACGACAAAGAATTCGTCATCTTCATCATAATCATCATCGTTCCTTGGAGAGGAGGATGGTTCAGCTTCAGGGATGTCGATGTCTTCGTCTTCTTCTGCTTCGGATTCCTCAGCATCTTCTTCGAGTTGCTCCCCCTCAGATACAGAGGCGAGGTTCTCGGTTCCCTCAGGGTTTTCATCTCCCTGAGGTCCAGTAATCAGATCTTCATTACCCTCTCCCCTGATAGATTCATCATGGGAAAGGTCTTCAGCGCTCTTATTTTGATCTTCAGCGCTCTTCTCCTGTTCAGCGCTCTTCTCCCCCTCTTTCTCATGATGGGCGGGGGAGGAATGGGTAGATTCAGCATTGGTGTTGTCTCTGTCTTCTGGGCCAGAGACTTTCACACAACCTTCAAGCTTAGCTATTCTGTCTTCTAGGCCAGAAATAGCAGGCGTGATTTTCTTCAGCTCTTGGCGATCCTCTGCGGTGAATGAGTCCAAAATAGGTGCAGGGGCCGGAGCAGGAGCTGGATTGTTTGCCTTGTTCACCAGCGTCTCGATCATTGTCTTGACAGAACTAAGGTCAGTCTTCACTGAGCCCAAGTCGGTCTTGACCACTGACATATCACCTTCGAGTGTACCAACCGATTTCTTCAGCGTTGTAACCTCGCTGGAAACGGTGGAAACTGACGATTTGAGGTTGGTGTAGTCAGTGTAGATGTCGGAGAGCACTTTGGCAAAGTCGGCGAGAGTTTTATCAAGGTCTTTGATGTCATCAGAGGAGGCCTTCTTTTCCACCACAGCAGTCAGCTTCGTCAGATTCTCTCCAGCGTTTGTTACAGCTGTAGAGTTATTTGATAGACCGGTGGTGAGATCTGTAAGTTTCATCTCCATGGACTTCAGAGACTGGTTGATGTCTCCCAAATAAGGACCTGTAACATATAAGTACTTGTGAACAAAGGAAAGCTCAGAAGTTTCAGGTTTAGTTACAGTGTTTAAGGTAGGATCTGTACCTGCAGGAGCGTTGACGAACTCATCAAAGTTTCGAGTCCCTCCATAGTGTTCCATATCTCCCTCAAAAGTTCCGTGAGGGATGGAGATCTCTGCAGGTCCTTTCTTCGTCATTCGCTGAGAAGCTTCAACGACTTCTTGAATGATGGCATCTCCAGCTTTAACTGGATGAGTGTCCAAAGAAATAGAGGGAGGATCGAAGGATAAGAATTGGGGTTGGGTTTCAAGTTCAGCGTTGGATTCGCTGAGAAGTACTTCATCAGTCTTTTGAGAGAATGAAGAAGGTTGGGTAGATTCCAAAGTTTTAACCTCAGCGTTTAAGGACGCTGAAGTAGGTTTAGAAGGGATGGCTTGAATTGGTGTGGCAGAGCGTACCACGGAACTTTCCTTCAGCTCTCCAGAATGAGCTGAGGAGTCTTCAGCATGGAATTGCTGGGGTTGCTCCTTGGTTTTCTTGATCCTTTTGGAATCAAGAGGGGTAAGAGATTGTTTCCTTTTCTTAGAAGGAATGGATTTGTGGCCTGGGAATCAGCGAGGGGTATTGTCGCTGAAGGAGCCACAGAAAGCGGAGAATTAAGTAGAGTGAGAAGGGTAGAGAGACGTACCTCGTTGGCGACAGGCTTGAAGTCGAGAACTTTAGGGCCAATCTGAGAGAGTTTCAGATCACCCTCTTCAGGATAGCTATCCTTCAGGCCATATTGAAAGATGGCGCTGATGAATCGTGGGTAAGGAACCCATGCTGGTCGGTCAGCGGCAGAATCAACACGTTGAATGAGGTCTTCATAGATGATGGAGGCCCAGTCAATGTTGAGACCTTTCAGCAGTGCGTAACCCATGGCCTGCTGAGGTTGAGCGGCTTGATCAGAAGATCAGGATTTCGTTGTCATGCAGCTGATCAGGTGAGCGAAGATGAAGTTCATCTCGCTGGGCATCTTGGATTTCTTTATCAGCGTCAGCTTCTTCTCAGGTAGCTTGTCTCTTCCAGTCTCCCAGATGAAACCCATCGCATCAAGGAAAGCAATGATTTCTTCCCTGTCAGCGTGCTTCTTGTGGTCAGGTAATGGAATGAAAGGATTTTCTGAGGTAGCGTTTGGGAATTTCAGAGCTTTGCGGATTATTGCGGGGGTTATCTTGATGGTGCCATACTCAGTATCGCTGAGTATGCAGTCGATGGTTTTAGATGGATCTTTGGCAGAGGGTAGGTCGGTGTGTCTGGCAGAGTACCAGAATTGGGATAATAGACGCTGACTGGCAGGAGGTGTGATTGTCAGTGCTGTGAAGATGGGGCTATTCTTCAAAAGATTTACACCGTCGTCTAGATGAGATACCTGCTTCCGAGGAGGAAACTCGAGAAGCGCTGAGAGGTTGTTTGCCTTTGTCCAGTCTAGTTGATCCAGCTCAAACATAACCTGAGGAGCTTTGGTGATTTCCAGTTCCTCAGAATCAGCGGAGATGGACTCAGCGGTAACATTCAGCTTTGAAGTTGCCATTTCACTGTATTATCAGTTCAACCAAAGATGTTAACAAATAAGAATTATCTTAATGTGGAAAGAGAATTTCCATTAAGATTTTTCGAATTTTGTCCATTTCATTCAGACAAAAAAAAGTCTTAATGAAGATTAGGGTTTTTCTTGTTTTAAAAAAAACGAATATAACACCCATAAGCCTTGTATTCCAATTTCTTAATAAAAAATGGATACGAAAGAAGAACAAGTTTAAGATTTTAGATTTAAAACTTGAAGAACAACCATGAAATGGTTGTGTTTATAAAACCATGAAAGAAAATGATTTTATTTTTGAGTTCCTTTGTTTGATCTTGTGTAAAACAATGATAAGATCGAAAACAAGTTATTCGCATTTGATAATAGATAAGAACATATTAACCTTGAGTTTGATGAAGAAGATGATGAACAGTTCTTGAAGATTGAGAGCACAAAATGCAACAGTGTTCTTTTCTTGCGGAGAAAGACTGATTCGCGTAAAAGACAAATATAAACTTTGAGAGTGTTTATATAGGAAGAGAGTAGAGGGAGAAAAACTTGAGCGGGAAAGTTTTTCATCATGACACGGACACGTGTTTGCATTTGATTGGATAGACAACGAAACGTGCAAACGTGTGTCAGAAAAAGAGCGTGCCCGGTGTTATCCGTTGCAATGACGTCACAACTGTCCTTTCACATTCTTTCGTTGTCTCTGAGGTTTTGAAAGAAAAACTCAGGGACTCTTTGGAAAATATGAAGCACTGAATAGAAATATCAGTGAGGGTTTTAAGAAATTTCAAAATATCGCTGTTAAGGAAGAGATATTCAGCGATGTAAGAATTTGAAATCTTGCATTTTCATGCATTTTGTCAGAAAGAGAAAACATACCTTGATATCAGTTTAACCAAATTTATTCAGAGAGAAGATGATGAAATGGATTGTACAAGTTTATTTTATCCGAGAGCCTATACAAGAATGTATAAACGTATCGCTGATTAAATGTGAACCGCTGAAGATTTATCCTTCAAAGTTCAGCATTCCAAGCTCGCTGATGAGAAAGTTGAATCTTGTCTCATCAAGAGGTTTGGTAAACAAATCCGCTAACTGATAATCAGTTGGGATAAAATGAAGTTCTATATCACCATTCATCACATGATCTCTGATAAAATGATATCTGATTTCTATGTGTTTTGTCTTTGAGTGTAGCACTGGATTGTTTGCTATAGCGATGGCACTTGTGCTGTCGCAATAGATTGGAATTTTGGAGAGCTGAAGATCATAGTCTAGTAGTTGATTTCTCATCCACAAGACTTGAGAACAACAGCTTCCAGCGGCTACATACTCAGCTTCAGCTGTGGAAGTGGACACTGAGTTTTGCTTCTTACTTGTCCAACTTACCAGCTTTCCACCCAGGAGCTGACATCCTCCTGTGGTGCTTTTTTCTATCCATTTTGCAACCTGCAAAATCACTGTCTGAATAGGCGGTTAGATCGAATCCTGAATCTTTGGGATACCAAAGACCTAGATTCGTTGTACCCTTAAGATATCGAAAGATTCGCTTTACAGCTTTCATATGGGATATCTTAGGTTCAGCTTGATATCGTGCGCACAGACATGTTGCAAACATAATATCGGGTCGGCTAGCTGTAAGATACAGTAGTGAGCCGATCATTCCACGGTACAGCGTGACATTGACAGGAACACCCTTTGTGTCCTTATCAAGTATCAGCGGTGGTGCCATAGGGGTTTTCATAGCTGAACTTTCAGTTAAGTCGAATTTCTTCAGCATATCTTTAACATACTTTCCCTGATTTATAAAAGTTCCTTTTTCAGTTTGCTTAATCTGAAGACCAAGGAAATATGTTAGTTCACCCATCATACTCATTTTATACTCATCTTTCATTCTATCAGCGAAACGAGTACAAAGCTCAGGGTTAGTAGAACCAAATATAATGTCATCAACATATATTTGAACTAAAATGATATGACCTTTTATTTTTCTAAAAAACAAAGTTTTGTCAATCTTACCTCTCTCAAATTTTTCAAGATGGAGATAAGTAGAAAGAGTGTCATACCATGTACGAGGAGCTTGCTTCAAGCCATAAAGTGCCTTATCCAGCTTATAAACATAACCTGGACGCTTAGGATCTGAGAATCCTGGAGGTTGTTCCACATAAACTTCTTCATTCAGCTTTCCATTTAGAAACGCTGACTTAACATCCATTTGATGTACAGTGAAGTTTTTGTGTACAGCATATGCTAAGAAAAGACGAATAGATTCAAGTCTTGCTACTGGAGCAAAGGTTTCGTCATAATCTATGCCTTCCTCTTGTCTGTATCCCTGAGCAACAAGACGAGCTTTGTTGCGAGTTACAGTACCATGTTCGTCCAACTTGTTTCGATAGACCCACTTAGTGCCTATCACTGTTTTGTCAGTTGGTCTCCGAACAAGTTTCCAAACTCTGTTTCTTTCGAATTCAGTCAGCTCTTCTTGCATAGCGCTGACCCAGTTTGGATCTCTGAGGGCATCATCTATTTTCTTTGGTTCAGTTAGAGAAATAAAGTTAACAAATAAACAAATATTACCTGCACTTCTACGAGTCTGAATACCAGCGTTGGGATCACCAAGAATTTGATCGATTGGGTGATTTACAGTCCATCGCTGAGCCGGAGCATGCGTCGCTGACTCAGTCTGAACTGGAGAAACTGAAGATGGGGCTTCAGCTACTTCTGGATTATCAGCTAAGAGAGGAATGCTTGCATTTGTCACTTCATTAACTGATTGCTGAGAAATAGATGGAATTTCTGAGACATTTGGATCAACTGCGGGTATAGTGTTTATAGGAACAGCTGAGACCCAAGATGTTTCAGCTTCACTATTCTGCATATTGGGAATGATAGTAGGACCATCATTTTCAGTTGTATGAGCATGAGTAGTGGGAACATCTTCTGAATCACCAAGATGAGAAAACATCCATTGATTCAGTTCTTCTGTATCAGCGTTCGGTTTAGAGTTCGCTGAACGGGATTCGTCAAACGTGACGTGAATAGTTTCTTCTACAGTTTGTCTTCTTCGGTTGAAGACTCTGAAGGCTTTGGAAACTGAGGAGTATCCAAGAAAGATTCCATCATCAGCTTTAGGATCAAATTTTCCAAGGGCATCTCTGTTGTTCAGTATGTAACACTGACAACCAAAGATGTGAAGAAAGCTGATTGAGGGCTTTCTCCCATGAAAAAGTTCATAGGCTGTCTTTTTGAATCTTTTGACTATCAGCGACCTGTTTTGCGTAAAACAAGCCGTGTTGACAGCTTCTGCCCAAAACTGAGTAGGCAGGTGAGAATCGCTGAGCATTGAACGTGCAGCTTCAATAATTGTTCTATTTCTTCTTTCAGCGACTCCGTTTTGTTGTGGTGTTCTCACTGACGAAAAGTTGTGAGAAATACCCTTGCTCTCAAGGAAGGAATCAAGAGAACTGTTTTTGAATTCAGTTCCATGATCACTCCTTATTGAGCGAACAGTCATATTGTTCAGAGTTTCCATCTTCCGAACAAAGGTGATGAGTTCTTCAGGGGTGTCACTCTTAGAACGGAGAAACATTACCCATGTGTAACGAGAGAATTCATCAACTATGACCAGCGTATATTTCTTTCCATCGATGGATTGTTTGTTAACGGGGCCAAACAAATCCATATGGAGTAGTTGAAGAGGAGATGACACTGAGGAAACTTGCTTTGACTTAAAGCTTGCCTTGGTCTGCTTCCCTTTTTCACACGCTGAACATAAGGATTCTTTGGCGTATGAATGTTGAGGTAGACCAGTGACTAACTCTTTGGATGAAAGAGTATTCAGTGTCTTGAAGTTGAGATGTGAGAGCCTCTTGTGCCATAGCCAGTTGACATCAGAAGATGCCTTTGAGAAGAAACAGGAGTTTTCAGTGGTTGTTGAGTCCATGTTTATAACGTAAACATTTTCCAAACGATAACCGCTGAGAGCTATTTTCTCCTTTTTGTCAGAGACAAAGCAGGATTCCTTAGTGAAAATCACTTTGTTATCCATGTCGCAAAGCTGACTGATGCTCAAAAGATTATGCTTCAGCCCTTCAACATATGCGACTCTTCTGAAGGATGTTGTACCATTTGAAAGTACACCATACCCTCGGGTGTGTCCTTTTCCATTTCCACCGAAAGTCACAGAGGGACCCTTCTCTTCCTTGTATTCAGCGAACAGGCTTTTCTTTCCAGTCATGTGTCTAGAGCATCCGCTATCGAGATACCAGATACCCTTCTTAACCTGCAATACAAAGGAAGATTAGTTTTGCTTGGGTACCCACTTTGCCATGTATACGCGTTTGTCAGTGGAAGAGGTTGGAATGGGTTCAGCAGTCTTCGCAGCATTTGAAGATTCAGCTTTGTCTTTCTTCACTTTGGTCAATTTCTTGACCTCAGAGGTAGGAGTCACCTTGACCTGAATTGCAACTGGTTTGGTCTTCTTGGGTGCTATCTTCACCTTAGCTATCTTATCAGCTTTGGTGGCTGTGGGACACTTACTTGCAATATGATCGGTAAGTCCACAGTGATAACATTTCCTATAACTAAAATTAGTTCTAGGACAACTTGAGTGCTGAGCTTTTAATTTGGAATTAGAAGTGCCAGCACCAAGTACACTATTGGTTTTTGAAATAGGACGAACATTCAGTTCTTCAGATTTCTTACCAAGGACATCTACTCTGAGTCTAGGAGTAGGTCGCTGAACTGATCCAGAGGTCTGATTTCTAGAATCAGATGAATGAATCACTAAGGCTTTAGGAGCATTCAGCTTAGGTACTAATGTACCCTTCTGAGGATTTTGATAAATAACAATTCCTTTACCTTTGTCTTTAGAGACAGAGGTAGGTTTTGAATAAACCATTTTCTCTTTACCTTTTGAGGTAGGAGTTTCCTCAGGGATTGGTGTAACCGACGAGGAGTACTGAGATGAAGAAGTGTAAGCTATTGAGGATACGAACGTTCCAAATTTAAGCATTGAACGTTTAGTGGTTGGTATTGGAGTATCATATTTATAACCCAGACCACGTTTATCACTCAGAGGAATCTGAGCCTTAATTATCTCAGTGATCTTTGTTGAAGAATTACACCATCCTTCAACAGTAGCTTGTTCAACTTTTAATGCAGCGATAGCTTCCGCTCGTTCGATTTTGACTAGCTGATTTAAATGGACTTGATCTTTAAAATCTTCTTCAAATTTAGAAAGCTTTTCTATTTGAAGGTGGCAGTTTTTAAGCTTTTCAGCGAGATCAAGATTTTGGTTTTCAACCACAGCTTTGCCGTTCATGGCTTCGTATAAACTTCTAGTCAGCAGTTCGATTTTACGGAGACTATCAGCTTCATCAATATTTACAATATTGGTAAAGAAGGAAGGTGATACCTAAATGGCAGATGTTGAAGTGGAGGGAATGTCTGAACTTTCTTCCTCTTCTTCAATCTTGGCCATGAGACATTGATTTGCTTCATCATCTTCAGAATCAGATGATGAGGCTTCTTCATCAGAAGCAGCCCAATCATAGTCAGCCATCAGGCCTTTTCCTTTCTTCTTAAAGCTTTTCAGCTTTGCATACTTCTCCTTCAGCTTTAAGTATTTGTCGTCTTTATTCCTTGGAACAAAGGATTTCTTTGTAAAAGCTGAAGGTCTCATGATTTTCTTTGACCTGCACTCGTTAGCGAAATGACCTGTCTTTTCGCAGTTGAAACAAGTAGCAGTAGCCTTATCAACAAAAGCTGATGACTTAGGCTTGTCAGCTATAGAAAGAGTTTTGTTCTTTCTAAACATTTTCTTCTTGGCAAATCTCCTGAACTTTTTAGTTAGGAGAGCCAAGGATTCATCATCATCTGAAGAATCAGAATCTGATGACCTTTCAGAGTTACTTTCTAACTCAGTGATAGTGACCACGGGTCGCTGAGTAGAAGGTTCCTCTGAGATTAAAGCAACAGGGGTGCTTTTGGAATCTTTTACAAGATTCTTCTTAAGATGGCTAGATTGCTCATGATTCAGCAATGTGCCATATAAGGTAGCAAGTGTCATTGATCTTAGATCTTTCGACAACTTGAGACACATGGAATAATTGTCCCAGCTTTCAGGTAAACATTCTAAAAACTTTGTCAGCACTTCAAAGTTAGAATATTCCTTACCAACCGTTTTTAGATCTATAATTAAGCAATTAAAACGTTGATGTACTTCAGAGAGAGTTTCATTCTTACCAGAGATGAAGCTTTCATATTGTCTTACCAGGTTGATCTTTCTTGAATCCTGGACTTCAGACGTTCCTTCATACTGAACACATATTGTGTCCCACATGGCTTTTGAGGATTTCAGGTTCATGACGGAATGGTAGACTTCGTCAGGAAGGGCCATGGATAGTATGGATCTGGCTTTTGTATCTATAGCCACTTTCTTCTTGTCTTCATCGGTCCAATGATGGATTTCCTTTGGAATCAGCCTTTCTGGAATAGCAGCTCTAGTTGCAGTGGCTGGAACTGCAGGATCAATTGTTACAGGGATGTGTGGGCCGTTTTCAAGATAGTAAGGTATAGTAGGGTCTACACCTTCTAAGAAGAGTGTCATCCTATTTTTCCATAAGTTGAAGTTATCTCTGGAAAATCTAGGGGGTTTTGCAAGAGAACCATTGTCTATATAGTGAGTGTTTGTGTTTGTGTTGGCCATTTTCAGATAATAGCTAGGAAGAGAAATATCTTAGATTAGATCTTGTTTATGAGATTAAACAAAACCGCTCTGATACCACTTGTTGGTCCCGAAAGGCCTAAACAAGTTTGTAGAAGGGGGGGGGGGGGGGGGTTGAATACAAACACACTATTTTACTTTTCTAAATTGTTTATTGATAAATCATTAACAATTTACAGCTTGTTGCGGAAACAAGATTAAGGATAAACCTAAATCTAAACAAGTTGGAACACTAAGGTTTCTTGCACTAAGAAAGATAAGGAGATTACTAATAAAATCCTATCTTAAGAGAGATTTGAACTTGTCCAGAGTTAGCAAGTTACTTCAAATGAAGTGAGTTCATCTCTTTATATACTGCATGCATTTAATGCAATTCAGTATACACTTTACACGTGTCATCAGCGGATTGGTTGCATGTCATTGACCTTTGTTGACAACCTTAGTAGCCGCATGAATGAACAGTGTAGTATCAGAGTGGTTGTACGATTTCAGATTTTCGGAGGTTCTTTTCTGACATTTCGTACGGTGGCGTGCAAGGGAGGTTAAGACAAAAGTACTTTGTACGGAGGACTTCATGATCAGCTTTCGTTGATTCAGCGATTATCATTTACTATTCAGCGAATGATAAAGTTCAGCGATAGCTAAAGTCTTGTACTTGATACTTCACGTTGAGTGGACAAATCTGAGTCTTCGCTGATCCGCATCAGTTCATTAGGAGACTTGTCGCTGGTTCTTGAGCTTGATCTTCGACTTCAGCGTAGAACCTTTGTTGACGTGAATCTTGTCTTCAGGGATCATAAGTAAACAACTAATTTATCAGCGATCACCATAAGGACTGAACAGACTCAGCGATATGGTGAACAGTGTTCGCTGAATGTTTAATCTAAAAGAGCGAGAGTTCCTATCAGCAGTACTGTAAGATCTTAGTACTTATCAGCGATAGTGAAACTCTGATACATATTGTTTACTTACAATTTTCACTAAGTATATAAGATAGGGTCATTATCAAATCACTGAGGGTTTGGATCAACAAAAGATGAAACACGTCTCGCACAAGTCCAAAACTTTGTCTAACTGCAACAACGCCTTGGAATTAATCCACATGGATCTCTGTGGCCCGATGAGGACTCAATCAATGGGAGGAAAGAAGTATATATTAGTGATAATTGATTAGTACTCGCGATATACTTGGCTGGATTTTCTCCGACTCAAATCTGAAGCACCTGAGCTGATTATCAAGTTCATCAAAAAGATTCAAATTCTTCTACAACGCCCGGTTCAAAAAATACGAAGTGACAATGGAACTGAGTTCAAGAATGCAACCTTACAAACGTTTCTTGAATCTGTTGGCATTTCTCACAACTTTTCTGTACCAAGTACTCCACAACAAAATGGAGTGGTTGAAAGGAAGAATCGTACTCTTGTAGAAGCAACTCGAGCGATGCTTGCCTATTCGGGTCTTCCTCCAAGTTTATGGGCTGAAGCGGTTTCCACAGCTTGTTTTACTCAAAACAGGACAATTATTAATAAACGTCTTAATAAAACTGCATATGAAATAATCAATAATCGCAAACCTAACATCAAGTTTTTGCGTGTTTTTGGATGCAGGTGTTTTGTCCTAAAGGATCGAGAACACCTTACAAAGTTCCAAGTCAAGGCTGACGAGGGAATCTTTATTGGACATTCCTTGAATTCGAAAGCATACCAGATCTACAATTATCGTACAAAATCAGTCATCGAGAGCATCAACGTAACGTTTGACGAGAATGTGACGTTGACTTCTGGACAACACGGTTCAGGACTCGGACAACAATCTGAAGCTTCTACTAAAAAAGGAGTAGAACCTGTGCCAAAACAGTTTTCTAATTCTGTATTAAATAATAATAATACTAAAGAGTTAGATTTGTTATTTCATGATGCGTTTATGGAATATTGTGTAGATATGGAACCACCTATCACCTCCGTAAATGCATATTCACAACAGACGAGTGTTAATGTCTCCGGTCCATCTGAAGATGTCGGTGCTAATACTTCTGGTGCAACTAACGAGACTCCGAGTGAACCTACAACTATTCCAGTTTCTGAACCTGAAATTCAACCTGAAGTTCCGGTTTCCGTAAACACATCATCGGAGGTTTCTACACCTGAAATACAACAACCAGAAGTTCAAATACCTGAAACGACACATGTATCTTCAGTTGAATCAACTGAAGAAATTCTCGCGGTTTTGGATGAAAATGACTCAAACAATACTCGTGCAGAAATTCCAACACTCCCTAGTACTCACAAATGGACAAGGGCATATCCTCCTACGGATTTTATTGGTGACATCAAGGATGGTGTTAAGACACGATCTGCGACAACAAACGAATGTTTTTATGTCAACTTTCTAAGCTCGTTAGAACCAAAGAAAGCATGTGAAGCACTACAAGATCCAGATTGGATAAACGCCATGCAAGAAGAGTTAAATGAGTTTAAGCGCAACGAAGTTTGGCATTTGGTTAAGCGTCCTAAGGACAAGACCATTGTTGGAACTAAATGGGTCTTTAGGAACAAGAAAGATGTTGATCCAAACCCTCAGTGATTTGATAATGACCCTCTCTTAAACACTTAGTGAAAATTGTAAGTAAACAAAATGTATTAGAGTTTCACTATCGCTGATAAGTACTAAGACTTTACAGTACCGCTGATAGTAACTCTCACTCTTTAGATTAGATATTCAGCGAACACTGTTCATCATCTTATAGCTCTGAGCATGTTCAGTCTATGAAATGATCGCTGATAAGTTAGTTGTTTACTTATGATCCCTGAAGACAAGTTTCACGTCAACCAAAGTTCTACGCTGAAGTCGAAGATCAAGCTCAAGAACCAGCGACAAGTCTTCTCATGAACTGATGTGGCTATCAGCGAAGCAAGACCTGTCTATTCAACGTGAAGTATCAAGTAGAAGACTTCAGCAGTCGCTGAACTTTATCATTCGCTGATAAAGATCTGACTCAACGAAAGCTGATCATTAAGTCTCACTGCATATTACTATTGGCTTACCTCCCTTGCACGTCTCCGTACGAATTGTCAGAACGAACATCCCTTTTGTCTGTAATCGTACAACAACTCTGATTCTACACTGTGCACCATATGGCTACTAAGGTTGTCTACAAAGGTCAATGACATGCAACCATTCAGCTGCTGCCACGTGTAAAGCCATACTGCCATGCATTAAATGCATGCAGTATATAAGAAGAACCTTACTTCAGTTTTGAAGTGTGCTCGGACCATCTTCTTATTTCTCTCTTATTGTTAAGATATTATTCGTAATTTCTTTAACTCTTTCTAGTGCAAGAAACTTAGTGTTTCTCAAGACTTGTTAAGATTAGATTTATCAATAAACAATTTAGAAAAGTAAAAACGTGTGTTTGTATTCAACCCCCCCCCCCCCCCCCCTTCTACAAACTTGTATAGCCCTTCGGGACCAACAAGTGGTATCAGAGCGGATTTGTTTAATCTCATAAACAAGATCTGATCTATACTAAGATTTCTCTTCCTAGCTATTTCTTAAAATGGCTACCAACACAAACACAAACTATATTGACAACAGTTCTCTTGCAAAACCCCCTAGATTCTCCAGAGATAATTTTAATCTGTGGAAAAATAGGATGATTCTCTTCTTAGAAGGTGTAGACCCTACTATGTCTTACTATCTTGAAAACGGCCCATATATTCCTGTATGAATTGATGCTGCAGTTCCAGCCGCTGAAAATAGACCTGCTATTCCAGAAAGGCCGATTCCTAAGTAAATTCATATGTGGACTGATGAAGATAAGAAGAAAGTGGCTATCGACACCAAAGGCAGATCCATACTTTCCATGGCTCTTCATGACGAAGTCTACCATTCCGTCGTGAACCTGAAAACCTCAAAAGCTATGTGGGACACAATCTGTGTTCAGTATGAAGGTACTTCTGAAGTCCAGGACTCTCGAAAGATCAACCTGTTAAGACAGTATGAAAGCTTCATTTGTGGTAAGAATGAAACTCTCTCTGAAGTACACCAACGTTTTAACTGCTTAATAATAGATCTGAAAACTGTTGGTAAGGAATATTCTAACTTTAAAGTACTGACAAAGTTCTTAGAATGTTTACCTGAAAGCTGGGATAGTTATTCTATGTGTCTCAAGCTGTCAAAGGATCTAAAATCAATGACCCTTTCTACCTTATATGGCACGATGCTGAATCATGAGCAATCGAGTCATCTTAAGAAGAATCTTGTAAAAGATTCCAAAAGCACCCCTGTTGCTTTAATCTCGGAGTCACCTTCCACTTAGCGATCGACTATCACTGTCACTGAGTTGGAAACTAACTCTGAAAGATCATCAGACTCTGACGTTTCAGATAATCATGAAAGTCTGGCATTCCTGGCTAATAAGTTCAGGAGATTTGCTAGAAAGAGTAATTTCAAGAAGAACAAACCTCTTGCTATTACTGACAAGCCAAGATCATCAACCCCTGTTGATAAGGCCACTGCTACTTGCTATAACTGTGAAAAGATAGGACATTTTGCTAGCGAGTGCAGGTCAAAGAAAGTCTCTAGACCCTTAGCGTTTCCCAAGAAAAACTTTACTCATAGGACTAGAGATGAAAAATACAAAATGCTGAAAGAAAGGTATTCAAAGTTGAAAACCTTTAAGAAGAAAGGCAAAGGCCTCATGGCTGACTATGATTGGGCTGCCTCTGACGAAAAAGAATCATCTGACTCTGAAGATGATGATGAAGCCAATCTATGTCTCATGGCCAAACTTGAAGATGAGGAAGACAACTCTGACATTCCCTCTACTTCAACCTCTGCTACTAAGGTATCACCTTCCTTCTTTACCAATATTGCAAATATTGATGAAGCTGACAGTCTTCGAAAGATCGATCTCTTGACTAGAAGTTTATATGAAGCCATGAATGGCAAAACTGTAGTTGAAAATCAAAACATTGATCTCGCTGAACAGCTTAAAAACTGTCACCTTCAAATAGAAAATCTTTCTAAAATTGAAGAAGATTTTAAAGATCAAGTTCACTTAAATCAGCTAGTCAAAATCGAGCGCGAAGAAGCTATCGCTGCATTAAAAGCTGAAAAAGCTACTGTTGATGGATGGTATAATTCCTCAACAAAGATCACTGAGATAATTAAGTCTCGGATTCCCCTGAGTGATAAACGTGGTCTTGGAATGTTCGTATCCTGTATCCCTGACACTTTCTCATCTCAGTGTTCCTCTTCTAAACCGCCTATCCCTGAGGAAATCTCTACCTTAACTTCTAAAGGAAAAGAAAAAGTTGTTTTCCCAAAACCTACCCCAGTCTTTAAAAACAAAGGTAAAGGAATTGCTTTTAACCAAAATCCTCAAAAGGGTACCTCTGTACCAAAGCTGAACGCTTCTAAAGCGTCAGTGACTTATCCCTCTGATTTAAAGAATAAGATCTCTGGATTTATTTAGCGTGGATCTATTCAGCGATCTACTCCTAGAATCAATGTGGAAATTATTGGTAAGAAATCCGAAGAACTGAATGTTCCTCTCATTTCAAAAGCCAATAGCTTACTTGGTTATAGGAAATGTTATCATTGTGGACTTACCAATCATATTGCTAGTAAGTGCCCTACAGCCACCCAATCTGAAAAGATAGCTAAGGTGAAGATCATTGCCCCCAAGGCAAAGAAGACCACTAAGATGAAGAAATTAACCAAAGTGAAGACTGACAAAGCTGAATCTTCAAATGCTGTGAAGACTGCTGAACCTTCCACTTCCTCTTCTACCCCCACTGACAAGTGTGTACACATGGTTAAGTGGGTACCCAAGAAAAACTAATCTTCTTTTGTAATGCAGGTTAAGAAGGGTATCTGGTATCTCGATAATGGATGCTCTAGACACATGACTGGTATGAAGAACCTTCTTACTGAGTACAAAGAAGAGAAGGGTCCCTCTGTAACTTTTGGTGGAAATGGAAAAGGACATACCCGAGGGTTTGGTGTACTCTCTAATGGTACAACAACTTTCAGAAGAGTCGCATATGTTGAAGGGCTGAAGCATAATCTTCTAAGCATCAGTCACCTTTGTGACAAGGATAACAAAGTAATATTTACTAAGGAATCATGCTTTGTCGCTGACAAAAAAGAGAAGATAGCTCTCAGCGGTTATCGTTTAAAAAATGTTTATGTAATAAACATGGACTCAACAACCACTGAGAACTCCTATTTCTTCTCAAAAGCCTCATTTGATGTCAACTGGCTATGGCATAAGAGGCTCTCTCATCTCAACTTCAAGACACTGAACACACTTTCTTCAAAAGAGTTAGTCATTGGTCTACCTCAGCACTCATACGCCAAAGAATCCTTATGTTCAGCGTGTGAGAAAGGCAAGCAGACTAAAGCAAGCTTTAAGTCAAAGCAAGTTTCCTCAGTGTCATCTCCTTTACAACTTCTCCATATGGATTTGTTTGGCCCTGTCAACAAGCAATCCATCGCTGGAAAGAAATATACGCTTGTCATAGTTGATGAATTCTCTCGCTATACATGGGTTATGTTTCTCCGTTCTAAGAGTGACACCCCTGAAGAACTCATCACCTTTGTTCGGAAAATGGAAACCCTGAACAACTTGACCGTTCGCTCAATAAGGAGTGATCATGGGACTGAATTCAAAAACAGTTCTCTTGATTCCTTCTTTGAGAGTAAGGGTGTTTCTCACAACTTCTCTTCAGCGAGAACACCGCAACAAAACGGAGTTGCTGAAAGAAGAAATAGAACTATTATTGAAGCTGCACGTTCAATGCTCAACGATTCTCACCTGCCTACTCAGTTCTGGGCAGAAGCTGTCAACACTGCTTGTTTTACGCAAAACAGGTCGCTGATAGTCAAAAGATTTAATAAAAAGCCTATGAACCTTTTCATGGGAGAAAGCCTTCAATTAGCTTTATTCACATCTTTGGATGTCAGTGTTTCATACTGAACAACAGAGATGCCCTTGGAAAGTTTGATCCTAAGGCTGATGATGGAATCTTTCTTGGATATTCTTCAATCTCCAAAGCCTTCAGAGTCTTCAATCGAAGAAGACAAACTTCTGAAGAAACTATTCACGTCACTTTTGACGAATCCCGTTCAGCAAACTCTAAACCGTCTGCTGATACTGAAGAACTAAATCAATGGATGTTTTCTCATCTTGGTGATTCAGAAAATATTCCCACTCCTCATACTCATACAGTTGAAGATGATAGTCCTACTATCATCCCAAACATGCAGAATAGTGAAGCTGAAACATCATGGGTCTCAGCAGTTCCTTTAAACACTATACGTGCTTCTGAACCAAATGTCTCAGATGTTCCATCTACTTCTCAGCAATCAGTGAATGAGATGACATCTGCACCTACTCCTCTCTTGGCTGATATTCTAGAAGTTGCTGAAGCTTCATCTTCAGCTCCTCCAGTTCAATTTGAGTCAGCGACTTATGCTCCTGCTCAGCGATGGGCTGTAAATCACCCAATTGATCAAATTCTTGGTGATCCAAATGCTGGTGTTCAGACTCGACGAAGTGCAGGTAATATTTGTTTATTTGTTAACTTTATTTCTCGGATTGAACCAAAGAAAATAGATGATGCCCTCAAAGATCCAAACCGGGTCAGCGCCATGCAAGAAGAGCTGACTGAATTCGAAAGAAACAAAGTTTGGAAACTTGTTCGAAGACCAACTGACAAGACAGTGATAGGCACTAAATGGGTCTATCGAAACAAGTTGGACGAACATGGAACTGTAACCCGCAACAAGGCTCGACTTGTTGCTCAGGGATACAGACAAGAGGAAGACATAGATTACGACGAAACATTTGCTCCAGTAGCAAGACTAGAATCTATTCGTCTATTCTTAGCATACGCTGTACACAAAGACTTCAAAGTATATCAGATGGATGTTAAGTCAGCATTTCTTAATGGAAAGCTGAATGAAGAAGTCTATGTGGAACAACCTCCAGGATTCTCAGATCCTAAGCGTCCAGGTTATGTTTATAAACTGGACAAGGCACTTTACGGCTTAAAGAAAGCTCCTCGTGCATGGTATGACACTCTCTCTACTTATCTCCATATTGAACAATTTGAGCGTGGTAAAATCGATAAGACTCTATTCTTCAGGAAAGTAAAAGGTCATATTATTCTTGTTCAGATATATGTTGATGACATTATATTTGGTTCTACTAACCCTGATCTTTGTACTCGTTTCGCTGATAGAATGAAAGAAGAGTATAAAATGAGTATGATGGGTGAGCTAACATATTTCCTTGGTCTTCAGATAAAGCAAAATGAAAAAGGAACTTTCATTAATCAGGGAAAGTATGTTAAAGATATGCTGAAGAAATTCGATTTAAGTCAGAGCTCAACTATGAAAACCCATATGGCACCACCGCTGACACTTGACAAGGATTCAAATGGAATACCTGTTAATGGCACGTTGTACCGTGGGATGATCGGCTCTCTCTTGTATCTTATAGCTAGTCGACCCGATATTATGTACGCAACCTGTTTGTGTGCACGATATCAAGCTGAACCTAAGGAATCTCATATGACCGCTGTAAAGCAAATCTTTCGTTACCTTAAGGGTACTATGAACCTAGGTCTTTGGTATCCCAAAGACTCAGGGTTTGATCTAATCGCCTATTCAGATAGTGATTTTGCAGGTTGAAAATTGGATAGGAAAAGCACCACAGGAGGCTGTCAGCTCCTGGGTGGAAAGCTGGTGAGTTTGACAAGTAAAAAGCAAAATTCAGTGTCCACCTCAACTGCTGAAGCTGAGTATGTAGCCGCTGGAAGCTGTTGTTCTCAGGTCTTCTGGATGAGAAATCAACTACTGGACTATGAGCTTCAGCTCTCAAAAATTTAAATCTATTGCGATAGCACAAGTGCCATCGCTATAGCCAACAATCCAGTGCTACACTCAAAGATAAAACACATCGAAATCAGGTATCATTTTATCAGAGATCATGTGGTGAATGGTGCTATAGAACTTCATTTTATCCCAATTGACTATCAGTTAGCTGATCTGTTCACCAAACCTCTTTATGAGACAAGATTCAACTTTCACATCAGCGAGCTTGGAATGCTGAACTTTGAAGAATAAAATCTTCAGCGGTTCACATTTGATCAACGATAGGATAAAATTAACTTGTATAACCCACTCTATCATTCTCTCTCTAAACAAAAATTAACTCGCTGATATCAAGGTATGTTTTCTCTCTTACTCACTGACATTTGCCTAGAACTCAAAGATTTCAAAACATCTTGCATCGCTGAATATCTCTTCCTTAACAGTGATACTTTGAAATTTCTTAAACCAACACTGATATTTCTATTCAGTGCTTCATATTTTCAAAAGTGTCCCTGAGCCCTCAAAACCTCAGAGACATCCTAAAATATGAAAGGACAGTTGTGACGTCATCACAACGGATAAGCCCTGGCACGTTCTTTTTCTAACACACGATTGCACGTTTCGTTTACCTTCCAATCAAATGCAAACACGTGTCCGTGTCATGATAAAAATCTTTTCCCGCTTAAGATTTTCTCTCTTTCTACTCTCTCTATATAAACCATTTTGGGTTTATATTTTTCTCTTTACGCGAAAAACTTCTCCTCCAAGCAAGAAAAAGATTTACTGTTGCATTTTGAGCTCTCAAAATTTCCAGAAACTATTCATCTTCTTCTTTGACGAACCAGGTTAATACTCTTTTTATTTACCTACATTACTTGTTTATGATCTTATTCTTTGCTTTTAACAGATCAAACAAAAGGACCTTTATAAAATGAAATCATTTTCTGTTCATGATTTTATGAATACAACCTTCATGGTTGTTCTTCAAGTTTATATCAAAACTCGTAAACTTGTTTTTCATATGTTTTTCCCGAATTCCTTCTTCAAATGAAAACTGTAAAACACATAATCTATACGTTTTGTAACTCTTTCTCAAAACAAGAAAAACCCTAATCTTTCTCAAAGGGGTTTTTGGCTGAATGAAATGGACAAAATTCAACACATCTTATTGGAAAATATTTCCACATTAAGACTATTTGTTTTGTTGATATTTGGTTGAGCTGATTTCAGAAATGGCTGCTCCGTCTACTGGTATTCCAACTGCTGAGAACACTACTGCTGCTGAGGAACTTAAAATCACCAAGGCTCCTCAAGTCAAGTTCAAACTTGAGGATATCTCTTTTACAAAATCAAACAATCTCCATGCGCTGTTCGATTTTCCTCCAAAAAAACAAGTCAAACATCTAGACGATGCTGTAAATTTTCTGAAAACCTGTTGCCTCTCTACAGCCTTGACAATAACACCTGTTAAACCAAGATCAATCAAGATAGAGAAGATATGAATTCGTCATCCATTTCTCTCAAGAACACATTACAAGATTAGGAGTTTTGTACAAGTGTTTCTCTCTCTAGAATATAAGAATGTGAGTTAAGTATGTCTAGAGTCCTCTATACTAACACACAACTAAACCTATTTATACTAAACACATTACAAGGTGTAAACAACACAATACAACTCAATACATTGAATTTGACTTTGACCTTTCTATATTTAAACCTTGAAGACATATTGCACTAACAATCTCCCCCTTGGATTCAAGGTTTAAACAAATGCGATCAGCAAGCTTTAGCTTTCTTGAATCTTCGGTCTTCATCAAAGCTTGTCAAAGTCAAAACGTCATCCAATCTTCAAACGGCAAATAACGAACTTCTTTCTTTGAGCAGGAGAATATGAATCTTCACACAAAGCTTTTTAATACAAATAAGCACAAGTTCAAGAAAAAGAGATCACAGAATGATCAATCGATTTTCCTCAAACTCTTGAAGAATTCTCCCCATTTCCATTGACTTGAGAATTTCATTCTTCAGCGTCGATCTTCATAAACGCGCGAGTTCAAAAGAAAGAGATCACCGAAATGATCAATCGATTTCTTAAAAACTATTGAAGAATAAAACTCCCCCTATCATTTCTTGAAACGACGTATTCTTTCTACAAATCTCCCCGTTGACATTAAAACGAATCTTTGATTTTAAACTTTCTTTGACATGAAATTGATGTAGACATTCTCCCCCTTTTTCGATGAAAGTGAGCATCACGAGCATCGAAAATCTTTTCAATTTCAGTCACGGACAATCTCCCTCTTCAAAAATATTTCTTCCCCTTGAAAAACACGAACAATCTCCCCCAAAACGAAAGATCTTGCTCCCCCTAAAAATAAGAATTGTAGAGCAAGATGATTTTCTCCCCCTGAAAATTTGCATAAAAATCGTATAAGCGCACATTTTAACAAACTTATATAAAGAAAATAGAATTCATTGAACAACATTTTATAACTACTAACATTTAATCATTTGAACACCAAACAAAAGAAATTCAACTTAATGAAATGTAACAGATATTTCCATCAAGTGAAATCAAATGCATGCGTTTGGATTCAAAAACAAGACATCATCGCATATCGAGTTACAAAATGTTCAGTTTCAACTCCTTTATGAAATCTATTTGGTGTGCTAGCATGCGAAATATGATTAGCAACAAGCAAATGCACCTCTAAAACCTATAAGAATACTTTGCTCTTACTCACACTATTTGTCCAAAACCAGAATTTTCACAAATTTACAGGTTTATCGCGACATTGTATTTTCCAAGTTTCAAGAGATGTGTGCTCTTAGGCATCTTTTCATAATGTGCACATTGGCATCTTTTATAATCAAACAGTTTATTAAGACTAAGATACACCGTAAACGTAACTTTCTAACTGGTCCTATAGCAGGATTTGGGTCAGCCGATCCCAGACCAGTTGGCCTTAGGGGCTAGGTGTCGAGCACCCCTTGGGACTTACTTTCCCGAACCAGAAAGGCTACATCGATATACCTTAATCCCATCTGTACCAGTAGAACATGGCTTTCTACCTGGTTCTATAGCAGGATTTGGGTCAGCCAATCCCAGATCAGTTGATCTTAGGGGCTAGGTAACGAGTACCCCTTGGGACTTAATCTCCCAAACCAGATAGGCCACAGGCACAGACTATCAAACTGAATGATTTTATTATATATATATATATAATTTTTTTTTAATTATAGCATCTCAATCACTTGGTTCAAAAACGTAGTGCTTCCCCCATATTTTCGTTTCCATTCATGATTAAGACGAATAAGCTTTGTGAGCATTGTATTCTGAATAAGTCTAGATTTACACAATTTTGCACTTATATCAAAATCTCAAACATGTTTCGTTGACCTTTCGACTTATTTCAGAAGCGAAAGTAGAAACAAATATAACTCTGACGATACAAAAATGCTCGTAAAATCATCCTTAACACACATTTTATTCATTGAATGAAAAATTGAAGAATTTTTCACTTCATTGAATTAAATTTGTGAAGGTTCAAACTTTCAACGTTAGTAGACATAAAATATAACACAATGTTACCTTTAAGCACATGTCCTAAAAATAGAAAGATATGACAGTGAAAGGATATCACCTGATAAGTACGAGTTCTAAACTGATATGTTTAGAAGTCATAGCCTTTGAAGTACGGGTCCTAAACTGATTTGTTTAGAAGCCTTTACCGTTGAATGTGTTCAAAATCCATTGTCTTTTATATCTCTCCCCCTACAAAATACCAAAAGATTTACCAAATATCCAATGTATATATTAAAAGATAGAAAACTCCCTGAAATCTTGTGATGTTCAATGTCTTCTTTGAAAGCACAAGTACTTCATCTTCCGAGAGTTCAACGCTTGTCTCTAAATCTGCAAAACAAATTAAGTAGATTTTGGTACCCAAAGAGTCTTGGGTCCTGACACGTTAAGCGGAGCTCTATAAGAAGGAAAATGGTAAGTACCATACCAATATTGAACACTATTATTATCAACAAAATCATAATTTCCACAATAAGAATTAACAAAAGAATTAACTTTCGTTGTAAAATTCTTATTTGGAAATGATGATTTTGGTACATCTTTTCCAGGAAATTTACCTTTTACTTTCCATTGCATGTTGACTCTTTTGTAGGAAGGAAGATCAGCATAGTATTTGGAAGACATATCCACAGAATGCTCGTAAAAAATGTTAGAAGGACGCATCCGACATTCTGAAAAACACTCGGAGTTGTTGACCGACCTCACTTTGTCTTTTAAGGCATTTCGTTCCTTTGTCATCAACTCGAGCTTCTTCCGAATATCACAATTCACCCTCTTTTCTTCATGATATCTGTAGATAAACCCGCCAAATTCTTCGTGAGTTTCCGAATTTCTTGCTGAAAAATCTTCCTCTCAATAGAAAAAACATCCTTTACGCTTTTTGACTGAAAATCCGCTTTCTTCATCTTCTCAAGTTCTTCACTTTCTCTATCCAACTCCATTTGTATTTCAGAAATTTTCTCAGTCAGCTTAGCATTCTTTGCTTCAAACCCTTTCCTTTGAACCTCAAAATCAATCCTTTCCTTTTCCAACTTTTCCTTCTCTAAAAATAAGACTTTCTGAAAATTTGATGTACCGCCAGACACACTCAACTACCATCATCCAAAGACCCTACCAAACTACTTGATGTCATCCTCTGTGACACTGATTTTGGCACCATCAAAATCAACCCTACTATCATTCGAAAAGCACTGAATCTCCCTGTTGCCACCAAAGATAAACAATTTGTTCCTTTCCCTGACCCCAAGAGACATGCAGATAGAAAAACACTCATTGCATTCTTTGATGCAATGAAGTACGTTTGGGATCAAGGGAGAGATGAAAAAGCCGAGAAGAAACTGACTGCAATCAAGAAGTCAAAGATGCCCAGCGAGATGAACTTCATCTTCGCACACCTGATAAGCCGCATGACAGCGAAAAGTGGCTCCTCTGATCAAGTTGCTCAACCTCAGCAAGCCATGGGCTATGCATTGCTGAAGGGTCTCCATGTTGACTGGGCCTCGATAATCTACGACGATCTTGCGCTCAGAGTAGATTTTGCTGATAGACCATCATGGGTTCCATACCCAAGATTCCTCAGCGCCATCTTCCAAACCGACCTTAAGGATAACTACCCAAAAGTAGGAGACCTGAAACTCTCTCAGGTTGGCCCTAAGGTGCTCGACTTCAAGCCCCTGCCAAATGAGGTACGTCTCTCTACTCTCATATCTATTCTCAATCCTCCTTCTTCTACTTCTGCGGCTCATTCAGTGAAAATCCCCACCGCTGATACCCTAGCTGCAACCTCCACTCCTTCTAGAAAAAGGAAACACTCATCTTCCCAAGTTGGCTCCGAAAGGACCAAGAAAACCAAGGAGCAACCCCAAAGCATTCCCATGCTAAAGACTCCTCAGCTCATCTTGAAGAGCTGATGGATAGTTCCGTGGTACGCTCTGCCATACCTGAACAAGTCACCCCTTCCATCCCAGCTTCAGCGTCTCTAAACGCTGGAGTTATAAACTTGGAAATGAACCCACCTCCTTCAGCCTCTCTACAGACTGAAGTGATTTTCAGCGGATCCAACGCTGAACCTCGTACCCATCCAACTGTCTCATCCTCCATTCCTCTCACCTCTTCTTTGGTCACTCAATCTATTCCCCTATTCCCCTCAACAACCGTCATCCTCAGCGACTCTACCGCTGAACATCAGAGGATGATAGGACACACCACTGGACCTGCAGGTACTTCCAGTCGTCTAGGAAATATCGAAGACGACTACGAAACTTTTACAGGACACAAAGGGTTCAACAACTTCGCCAACCCGCCTGCAGGTATACACAAATTCCCACACACTTCTCTCTCTCAACCCCAAACTTCTGAGCTTTCCTCTGTTCATAAGTTGATAACTTTTTTAGGTCCTAATTTAGGGGATATCAACACCTCCCTGACGGCCCTGGAAACAAAGATGTAGTCTTTCAATAACACTCTAACTGCCAACTCTTCAGCGGTTATAAACGTTGGAGAGAACTTGAAGACATTGACCACTGAGGTCGAAAAGAAAGCCTCCAAAGCTGATCTGGAAAAGGTGGATGGTAGCATTGCTAAATTTGCTACCGCCCTCATTGAAAACTCAACCGCCACAACCACTCTCTCAACAAACTTCACCTCTCTGTCCAATGAAGTCACATCATTGAAGACAGAGGTTGGTTCTCTTAAAGGTGAAGTTTCCACGATCAAAACTGAAGTCTCTGCGATCAAAGAGATTGTTTAGAAAGTGCTCGATCGCCTGAACACCCCAACTTCTCATTTCACTCAGGCCGATCGAGACGATCTCAAAAAGATCAGTCATGCTATTACTGGCCTAGAAGACAGAGTAGCAGCGATTGAAAACTGCATAAGAATTACTGGCCAAGAAGACAGTAATCCTATGACTGCTGCTGCCACTGAAAAGTCTGTTACCTCCCCCAACCATGATGTGGAAGAGGGGGAGAAGCCTAAAGAAGACCTTCCCCATAATGATGAGGGGGAGAAGAAAAATAAAGAAGACCTTCCCCATGCTGAGGGGGAGGGTATTGAGACTGAAGCTGATGCTACTTCTTCAAAACCTCAGGGAGTTGAAAACCCTAAGGAAACAGAGAAACCTCCCTCTGAATCTGAGGGAGAGCAACTCGAAGAGCAGAACATTGAAGCTGCTGCTGATGTAACCTCACCCTACGTTGAAGAGGTTGAATCTGATGAAGTCGAAGCTGAAGACGATGAACCTGTCGACATCTCTGATGATGAACCATCTTCTTCTCCAAAGAATGATGATGATGATGATGATGATGATGACTCCTTTATCGTCAAGCCTGTTCAGAAGACTACAACTCTCAAAGGGATTTCAATAAACGAACCATCAGGGGAGAAGACAAGACCTGCAGCGTCTGAAGCTGACAAAGGCAAAAACAAAGGCCTTGCTGCAGAAGACAATCTGATGATCTTGCTTCAAAAGCCAATTTGTCAGGTACACTACCTTCTATTCCCTTACACTGCATCCCTCCTCTATCCCTTCTCAATCTCAATCCTTCTATCCATAAAACCTCTATACACTTAAACCTCATTCTTTTTCTATCTCTTTCTTCCCCATCTCTTCTTACTTAAACGATCGCTGTGTTTCAGCTAGTCCTCTCCCCTGTTTGAGGATCTCGCTGAAGCTCCTTCGACTACACCAGGAATAATCCCAGCCACAAGAGCTGAAGAAATAATCCCAGTCTTGGATTTAACCACTGAGACTGATGAACCTGAAGAACAGCTGCTCTCTCACCAAAACAGACCTTCCTTGGCTCCTCAAAAGCTGAGTGAAGAGGATCAAGAAAAGAGAGATGCAATGATCAAACAGCTCGAAGATCAGCGAATCATCCTGAAGCGTGATCAACTTCCTTCTATTCCTCCAAAGTTCATACTTTCACAAAAGGAATACCAGGATCATCTCAGAGCTGAAAGGTTAATCGCTGAAAGAAGGGAAGCTGAAGAAAAAGACAGAGAACTCGCCATCCAGCTTGTCCAACAATCGGTGAAAGACCCCGCGCTGAAAAGAACTCCCATTAATGTCCAACGTCAGCTATGGGATGATGCCCAAAGGATCATTGAAGAAAAGACAAAAGTATCTGATACGACTTTGAAATGGTGTAAAGAAATGCTGAATTATCGATCTCGACCATCCAAAATCATCAAAGTAAACATCAGAGGAAGACTGTTCGTAGACGTTCCTGTTGTTGAAGTTGATGTATTCAGAGAAGACAAAACCAAGCAAACCTTCTATGCTGCTACTTTAGAGAAGTTTGGTTTCTCTGAATGGTTGGAAGTGAAATTAGCCATTCAGGGATCGCGCTCAAAGTTCAAGAGCCATGTCGAGAAAAATTTAAATACTCATATCGACTTGGTTTCTTCTGCTGTGGATATTCCTCCTTCCACTCTTCTTCCTCCTCAACAAAGAAGATTCTCTGCAAAGGAAAAGAAAGTCTCAGACTCAGGTCCTTCTATATGGAATGAAACAGGTATTGGTTTCTCTCGTGCTGAAGTTCTTGGCCCTGATGCTGACCTCTCAACGCTTGACACCTCCCTACCACCTGGAGAAACTTTCATTCCTGGCAAAGTTGTAAGTGATCCTTATGGTATATTCTTTCTAGACTACCAAGGAAATCATCACTTTCAACGCATCTCTGAGCTTCCAATCACTCCCATCGAACAACTCAGAGATCTCATATACTGGTGTGAAGTCAGACGCGACATTAAAGTTAGACACCTGAAGCCCTTGATTTTTGAAGAAGATCTGAACAAAAAGAATCAAGGAGTAAATGTCCCTGACTGGATGATTCCCACATCAAAGACCCTCGATGAACTCCTCATCAAGGAAGAACCTTTTGACGGATAGGATCGCCTTGTAATACTTTCTGTACTTGTAATTTTATTTCCTGTACTTGTAATTTTTCAACTTCCCTCTGTAATCTTTACGAAGTTTAAAGAAAAATTTCAGCGAATGTACTTTACTCCATCAATACTGAAAAGATCCCAGAAAACAGTAAAATGGACACATATTTTATGAGTTCTTTTTATCCTTATGTTTTCATTAAATAGCAATTTTCTCTGTTGCTATGTCATAATCAAATAGGGGGAGATTGTTGATCCAAACCCTCAGTGATTTGATAATGACCCTCTCTTAAACACTTAGTGAAAATTGTAAGTAAACAAAATGTATCAGAGTTTCACTATCGCTGATAAGTACTAAGACTTTATAGTACCGCTGATAGTAACTCTCACTCTTTAGATTAGATATTCAGCGAACATTGTTCATCATCTTATAGCTTTGAGCCTGTTCGGTCTATGAAATGATCGCTGATAAGTTAGTTGTTTACTTATGATCCCTGAAGACAAGTTTTACGTCAACCAAAGTTCTACGCTGAAGTCGAAGATCAAGCTCAAGAACCAGCGACAAGTCTACTCATGAACTGATGCGGATATCAGCGAAGCAATACCTGTCCATTCAACGTGAAGTATCAAGTAGAAGACTTCAGCAATTGCTGAACTTTATCATTCGCTGATAAAGATCTGACTCAACGAAAGCTGATCATGAAGTCTCACTGCATGTTACTATTGTCTTACCTCCCTTGCACGTCTCCGTACGAATTGTCAGAATGGACATCCCTTTTGTCTGTAATCGTACAACAACTCTGATTCTACACTGTGCACCATACAGCTACTAAGGTTTTCTACAAAGGTCAATGACATGCAACCATTCAGCTGCTGCCACGTGTAAAGCCATACTACCATGCATTAAATGCATGCAGTATATAAGAAGAACCTTACTTCAGTTTTGAAGTGTGCTCGGACCATCTTCTTATTTCTCTCTTATTGTTAAGATATTATTCGTAATTTCTTTAACTCTTTCTAGTGCAAGAAACTTAGTGTTTCTCAAGACTTGTTAAGATTAGGTTTATCCTTAATCTTGTTCCGCAATAAGTTGTAAATTGTCTTGATTTATCAATAAACAATTTAGAAAAGTAAAAACGTGTGTTTGTATTCAACCCCCTCCCCCTTCTACAAACTTGTATAGCCCTTCGGGACCAACAAAAGACGAAGCAGTGATTATAGTTAGAAACAAAGCAAGACTGGTTGCAAAAGATTATAATCAACAAGAAGGAATAGATTATGATGAAACCTACGCACTAGTAGCAAGGATTGAAGCCATCAAAATTTTTCTTGCATATGCCGCACATAAGAACATGAAGGTTTCCCAAATGGACATCAAATCTGCTTTTTTGAATGGAAATCTTCATGAAGAGGTATATGTAAGTCAACCTGAAGGGTTTGTAGATCCAAAATATCCAAACCATGTCTACATTTTAGACAAAGCACTCTACGGTCTAAAACAAGCACCAAGGGCATGGTATGAGACTCTAACTATCCATCTTCTTAATTCTGGATACACCAAAGGTACAATAGATACTACTCTTTTTCTCAAAAAGAAAGGTAAAGATTTATTGCTAGTACAAATATATGTTGATGACATAATATTTGGCTCTACTAATCCTGATATGTGTAAAGATTTTGAGGAGGTGATGAAAAGCCGTTTTCAAATGAGTATGATGGGAGAGCTAAAAAATTTTCTTGGACTCCAAGTGACACAGTCAAATGAAGGCATTTTCATTAATCAATCAAAATATATAAATGATATGCTTAAGAAATTTGATTTAAATTCTTCTTCCATAATGAAAACACCAATGGCTACTGGTAGGCTTTTGGACGCGGATTTATCCGGTAAATCAGTCGATCAAAAGTTATACCGTGGCATGATTGGGTCTTTACGATATCTAATGGCGAGTAGATCGGATATTATGTTTGCAACATCTTTTTGTGCACGTTTTCAAGCTAACCGAAGGAATCTCACCTTGCGGCTGTTAAGCGAATCCTTAGATATCTCAAAGGCACAAGAAATTTGGGCCATTGGTATCCTAAGGATTCAGGGTTTGAGCTAACCGCTTACACAGATGCAGATCATGCCGGTAATAGGATGGACAGGAAAAGCACATCTGGTGCTTGTCAATGTTTGGGAGATAAACTTGTAAGCTGGTTATCAAAGAAGCAAAACTGCGTATCAACTTCTACGGCGGAAACAGAATATGTGGCCGCCGCTAGTTGTTGCTTACAAGTAATTTGGATAAAGACACAACTTAAGGATTACGGATATATCATCAACAATATCCCAATTTATTGTGACTCCAAAAGCGCAATTGCAATAACTAAAAATCCTGTTCAACACTCCAAAACGAAGCACATCGATGTCAGGTACCATTTTATTAAAGACCATGTTGAGAAGGGAACTATTGAAATGCATTTCGTGCCGACAGAACTAGAGCTTGCTGATCTTTTTACAAAACCTTTGGATGAAAAAAGATTCAATTTCTTAATCAGCAAACTAGGAGTGTTGAACACTTAGGCATTTTTTAGTTTTCTTTAAAACATTGAGGGGGAGTATGTGTACTTGTTTATTTAATTATTTTCATCGTTTGAGGGGGAGTTATAATTTTTCATCAAGTGATACATCTAACAATCTGGACTCATGTTCAATGAGTACCAAGTTTTCATCTATATTTGCAGATTTTTTCTGAAGTCGAGACAACTGAACATGCATCTGTTTAGGGGGAGCAGATTGGCATAAGTCTATAAGTACGGTATAGTATATAGTTTTTACTTTCAAATAATTTCTTAAAAAAAATTAAGTAAGAGCTTACAAATATTTTATCTGATGTGATTTTTTTTTTTGAACAGTTTGAAATTTCTTCTGAAAAAAGTTGTAATTTTACATGAAAATCTTTGAGATTTCGGATCCTTAGGATACGAAACCAATGGTTTCGGACCCTTAAGGATACGAATCCAATGGTTTCGGACCCTTAAGGATACGAAACCAATGGTTTCGGACCCTTAAGGATGCGAAACCATCCGTTTCGGATCCTTAAGGATACGAAACCAGTAGTTTAGAATCCTCATTCTGTATTCATAACTCTATTTCTTTTGTTTATGGGGTTATAAGTTCTTCGTGTTCTTCAGTGTATATTTGTCAGTGTTCTTCGTGCTTGTATGATCTTCATATATTGAAAGGTCAAACTTGGGTTTGTTTAGGTCAAATGTTTCTTGTTACTTAAATGAGTCAAGTCCTGATTTTGGATCCTTGTTGATACGAAATCATGGACATTTTTCTTGTGAAAAAGGTTTATGCTTAATGTCTTGGTTTCGCATCCTATTGGATACGAAATCCTTGGTTTCGGTTCCTCTTGGATACGAAATCATTTTATAAAAGATTTTTTTGAAAATCCTGAAATATGCTAAGTCATGGTTTTGGATTCTCTTTATTCGAATCCCTTGATTTCGGATCCTTCTTGATCTGGAATCCTTTGGTTTCAGATCCTTGTTCATCCGAATCCATTGTCTGATTTTTCCACATTGGATCCGAATTCTTGTGTGTGTGTGTGATCCGAATCATACACTTAGGAAATTTCAGAAACGTTTTTCAAATTTTTTTAAAACTCTTAACCTTTTTCAGAACTATTTTGCTCAAAATGTTGATTCAAACCCTCAGTGATTTGATAATGACCCTCTCTTATATACTTAGTGAAAATTGTAAGTAAACAATATGTATCAGAGTTTCACTATCGCTGATAAGTACTAAGATCTTACAGTACCGCTAATAGGAACTCTCGCTCTTTAGATTAAACATTCAGCGAACATTGTTCACCATAATGCTCAGAGTCTGTTCAGTACTTATGGTGATCGCTGATAAGTTAGTTGTTTACTTATGATCTCTGAAGACAAGTTTCACGTCAACATAGGTTCTACGCTGAAGTCGAAGATCAAGCTCAAGAACCAGCGACAAGTCTCCTAATGAACTGATGCGGATCAGCGAAGACTCAGATTTGTCCACTCAACGTGAAGTATCAAGTACAAGACTTCAGCTATCGCTGATCATGAAGTCCTCCGTACAAAGTACTTTTGTCTTAACAACCCTTGCACGTCTCCGTACGATATGTCAGAAAAGAAACTCCTTATTGTCTAAAATCGTACAACCACTCTGATACTACATTGTTCAAACATGCGGCTACTAAGGTTGTCAACAAAGGTCAATGACATACAACCAATGAGCTGCTGCCACGTGTAAAGTGTAAACTGCCATGCATTAAATGCATGCAGTATATAAGAAGAAGAACTCACTTCTTTTTGAAGTAACTTGCTAACTCTGGACAAATTCATCCTTCTTATCTTGAGATAGGTTATTATTAGTAATTTCCTTCTCTTTCTTAGTGCAAGAAACTTAGTGTTCCAACTTGTTTAGATTTAGGTTTATCCTTAATCTTGTTTCCGCAACAAGTTGTAAATTGTTAATGATTTATCAATAAACAATTTAGAAAAGTAAAATATGTGTTTGTATTCAACCCCCCCCCCCCCCCCCCCCCCCCCCCCCGTCTACAAACTTGTATAGCCCTTCGGGACCAACAAGTGGTATCAGAGCGGATTTGTTTAATCTCATAAACAAGATCTAATCTATACTAAGATTTCTATTCCTTGCTATTTCTGAAAATGGCTAGCAACACAAACACAAATTATATCGACAATGGTTCTCTTGAAAAACCCCCTAGATTCTCCAGAGATAATTTTAATCTATGGAAAAATAGGATGATTCTCTTCTTAGAAGGTGTAGACCCTATTATGCCTTACTATCTTGAAAACGGCCCATATATTCCTGTAAGAATTAATGCTGCAGTACCAGCCGCTGAGAATAGACCTGCTATTCCAGAAAGGCTGATACCCAAGGAAGTTCATATGTGGACTGACGAAGATAAGAAGAAAGTGGCTATCGACACAAAAGCCAGATCCATACTATCCATGGCTCTTCCTGACGAAGTCTACCATTCCGTCATGAACCTGAAAACCTCAAAAGCCATGTGGGACACAATCTGTGTTCAGTATGAAGGTACTTCTGAAGTCCAGGACTCTCGAATGATCAACCTGGTAAGACAGTACGAAAGTTTCATTTGTGGTAAGAATAAAACTCTCTCTGAAGTTCACCAACATTTTAACTATTTATTAATAGATCTTAAAACTGTTGGTAAGGAATATTCTAACTTTAAAATGCTGACAAAGTTTTTAGAATGTTTACCTGAAAGCTGGGACAGTTATTCTATGTGTCTCAAGCTGTCAAAGGATCTAAGATCAATGACCCTTTCAACCTTATATGGCACGATGCTGAATCATGAGCAATCGAGTCATCTTAAGAAGAATCTTGTAAAAGATTCTAAAAGCACCCCTGTTGCTTTAATCTCAGAGGAACCTTCCACTCAGCGATCCTCGGTCACTATCACTGAGTTGGAAAGTAACTCTGAAAGGTCATCAGATTCTGACTCTTCAGATGATGATGAATCTTTGGCTCTCCTCACTAAAAAGTTCAGGAGATTCGCCAAAAAGAAAATGTTTAGAAAGAATGAACCTCTTTCTATAACTGACAAGCCAAGATCATCAGCTCTTGTTGATAAGGCTACTGCTACCTGTTTTAACTGCGAAAAGATAGGACATTTCGCTAACGAGTGCAGGTCTAAGAAAGTTTCGAGAAACTCAGCGTTTCTCAAGAAATCCTTTATTCCCAGGAATAAAGATGACAAATATGCCAAGCTGAAAGAAAAGTATGCGAAGCTGAAAAGATTCAAGAAGAAAGGCAAAGGCCTGATGGCCAACTATGATTGGCCTGCCTCTGATGAAGAAGAATCATCATCTGACTCTGAAGATGATGAAGCCAATTTGTGTCTTATGGCCAAGATTGAAGATGAGGAAGAAAGTTCAGACATTCCCTCCACTTCAACCTCTGCAATTCAGGTATCACCTTCCTTCCTTACAAATATTTCAAATATTGATGAAGCTGATAGTTTTCGTAAAATCGATCTCTTGACTAGAAGTTTATATGATGCCATGAATGGGAAAACTGTAGTTGAAAATCAAAACCTTGATCTCGCTGAACAGCTTAAAAACTGTCACCTTCAAATAGAAAAGCTTTCTAAAATTGAAGAAGATTTTAAAGATCAAGTGCATTTAAATCAGCTAGTCAAAATCGAGCGCGAAGAAGCTATCGCTGCATTAAGAGCTGAAAAAGCTACTGTTGATAATTAAGTCTCAGATTCCCCTGAGTGATAAACGTGGTCTTGGTTACAAAGCTGATAATCTAGAATCAACCACTGATCGTTCCATGCTCTTATTTGGAACTTTCGTATCCTCAGTCGTTGATACTTCATCCTCTCAGTGTTCCTCGTCCATACCGCCTATCCCTGAGGAAATTTCTACCTCTTCTAAAGGTAAAGAGAAAATGGTTTCTCCAAAACCTACCTCTGTCTTTAGAGATAAAGGTAAAGGAATTGCTTTTAACCAAAATCCTCAGAAGGGTACCTCTGTACCAAAACTGAATGCTTGTAAAGCTTTAGTGATTCATTCCTCTGGATCAAGGAATCAAATCTCTGGATCTACTCAGAGTGGATCTATTCAGCGATCTACTCATACACTCAGAGTGGATGTCTTTGGTAAGAAATCCGAAGAACTGAATGTTCCTCCCATTTCAAAAGCCAATAGCTTACTTGGTGCTGGTACTTCTAATTCAAAATCTAAAGCTCAACATTCAAATGGTCCTAGAACTACTTTTAGTTATAGGAAATGTTATCACTGTGGACTCACTGATCATATTGCTAGTAAATGCGCCACAGCCACCAAAGATGAAAAGATAGCTAAGGTGAAGATCATTGCCCCCAAGGCAAAGAAGACCACTGAGGTTAAGAAATTAACCAAAGTGAAGACTGACAAAGCTGAATCTTCAAATGCTGCGAAGATTGCTGAACCTTCCATTCCAACTACTTCCACTGACAAAAGTGTACACATGGTTAAGTGGGTACCCAAGAAAAACTAATATTCCTTTGTAATGCAAGTTAAGAAGGGTATCTGGTATCTTGATAGCGGATGCTCTAGACACATGACTGGAAAGAAAAGCCTGCTCGCTGAATACAAGGAAGAGAAGGGTCCCTCTGTGACTTTCGGTGGAAATGGAAAAGGACATACCCGAGGGTTTGGTGTACTCTCTAATGGTACAACCACCTTCAGAAGAGTCGCATATGTTGAAGGGCTGAAGCATAATCTTTTAAGCATCAGTCAGCTTTGCGACAAGGAAAACAAGGTAATCTTTAACAAGGAATCCTGCTTTGTCACTGACAAAAAGGAGAGATAGCTCTCAGCGGTTATCGTTTGGAAAATGTTTATGTAATAAACAAGGGCTCAACAACCACTGAGAACTCATGTTTCTTCTCAAAGGCCTCATCTGATGTCAACTGGCTATGGCATAAGAGGCTCTCTCATCTGAATTTCAAGACACTGAACACTCTTTCTTCAAAAGAGTTAGTCACTGGTCTACCTCAGCACTCATACGCCAAAGAGTCTTTATGATCAGCGTGTGAGAAAGGGAAGCAGACCAAAGCAAGCTTTAAGTCAAAGCAAGCCTCCTCAGTGTCATCTCCTCTATAACTCCTCCATATGGATTTGTTTGGCCCTGTTAACAAACAATCCATCGCTGAAAGAAATATACACTGGTCATAGTTGATGAATTCTCTCGTTATACATGGGTAATGTTTCTCCGTTCCAAGAGTGACACCCCTGAAGAACTCATCACCTTTGTTCGGAAGATTGAAACCCTGAATAACTTGACCGTTCGCTCAATAAGGAGTGATCATGGGACTAAATTAAAAAACAATTCTCTTGATTCCTTCTTTGAGAGTAAGGGTATTTCTCACAACGTTTCTTCAGTGAGAACACCGCAACAAAATGGAGTCGCTGAAAGAAGAAATAGAACAATTATTGAAGCTGCACGTTCAATGCTCAGCGATTCTCACCTGCCTACTCAATTCTGGGCAGAAGCTGTCAACACTGCTTGTTTTACGCAAAACAGGTCGCTGATAGTCAAAAGATTCAATAAAACAGCCTATGAACTTCTTCATGGGAGAAAGCCTTCAATCAGCTTTCTTCACATCTTTGGATGTCAGTGTTTCATACTGAATAACAGAGATGGAATCGTTTTTGGATATTCTTCAATCTCC
The DNA here is from genome assembly GCA_033807775.1 of Saussurea involucrata. Classification (NCBI taxonomy): domain Eukaryota; kingdom Viridiplantae; phylum Streptophyta; class Magnoliopsida; order Asterales; family Asteraceae; genus Saussurea; species Saussurea involucrata. The sequence continues at coordinate 15,529,885 of CM066318.1, read as the reverse complement.
AAATCCTTCAGAGTCTTCAATCGAAGAAGGCAAACTGTAGAAGAAACTATTCACGTCACGTTTGATGAATCCCGTTCAGCGAACTCTAAACCGTCCGCTGATACTGAAGAACTGAATCAATGGATGTTTTCTCATCTTGGTGATTCAGAAGATATTCCTACTCCTCGTACTCATACAGTTGAAGATGATAGTCCTATCATTCCAAACATGCAGAATAGTGAAGCTGAAACATCATGGGTCTCAGCTGTTCCTTTAAACACTATACCTGCTTCTGAACCAAATGTATCAGACATTCCATCTACTTCTCAGCAATCAGTGAATACAATGACAACTGCACCCATTCCTCTCTTGGCTGATACTCCAGAAGTTGCTGAAGCCTCATCTTCAGCTCCTCCAGTTCAGTTTGAGTCAGGGTCTCAAGCTCTGGCTCATCGATGGACTGTAAATCACCCAATTGATCAAGTTCTTGGTGATCCAAACGCTGGTGTTCTGACTCGACGAAGTGCAGGTAATATTTGTTTATTTGTTAACTTTATTTCTCTGACTGAACCAAAGAAAGTAGATGATGCCCTCAAAGATCCAAACTGGGTCAGCGCCATGCAAGAAGAGCTGACTGAATTCAAAAGAAACAAAGTTTGGAAACTTGTTCGAAGACCAACTGACAAAACAGTGATAGGCACTAAATGGGTCTATCGAAACAAGTTGGACGAACATGGAACTGTAACCCGCAACAAGGCTCGTCTTGTTGCTCAGGGATACAGACAATAGGAAGGCATAGATTATGACGAAACATTTACTCTAGTAGCAAGACTAGAATCTATTCGTCTATTCTTAGCATACGCTGTACACAAAGTCTTCAAAGTATATCATATGGATGTTAAGTCAGCTGTTAGCTTCAATCTTCCTAATCATAGAAGTATTTAGAAGTAGTGAAAAATAGGCTAAGTGAAGAAAGCCTCTTACAGAGGCTCTGCCGACATTACCGAGAAATCAAGGTCAAGAAGCTACAGAAGCAGCAGAGGCTTCCTACAGAAGCTCTGTCATACGCACAAAGAAGACCAAAGACTCGGAATCCGGCGAAGACTTCTCCACAGAGGACCAGACCGCAGAACCTCTGTAATTCATTACAGAGCCTCTGTGGTCCTCTATGAAGACTTGGAAGATATTACTGGATACGTTCATCAACTTGCATGGAAAAGTACTGTCAAAACACGTGTCAAGCTCTGAGTGGACTCAATAGGGCATGGTACAAAATAGACGTCTGCGCCATATAATGCATTTACCAATAGTACATCTGCTCCATTAAATGCGCATGGCTCAAACAACTGCTCACACCATCCAGTCCACTGTTCACACCATCCAGTTTACTATTCATGCCGTAAAAGGAACAGTGACCAACTTCATAGTCTTCTAAGAGTAGTATAAAAGGAAGTCTCATGTTGAGATCTTCCTAACGACGAATACACAAGGAATCACTAATACTCTCAAACTTTATTGTCAAATATCTGAGTGTTATATTCTCACACACCAACAGTTCTTAATCTGTTCTTCGTGTTGTTATTATATATTGAATAACAGTAACTGTTCAAGAAATCCTTTTCATTCTTTACTGTTTTCTTTATATATGTGCGTTCTAATATCTATCAAACATATCTGTTAGTTTAATACGCTTCCGCATCAAACTCTAAACTCAACTAATAGACTGTTAATCTTGATTAAGCGTATCTGGGTTCCAACAATTGGTATCAGAGCCTTCCTTGATTTTCAATATCAAGTGATCCACTTATCAAGACTCTTGATAGATATTATTGAGATTTAAAATTGTGTCTGGAAACTGCTTAAACCCAGAAAACCTTCAAGCTCATCGAAGTAATTCTTTAGTCATACTTTCTTTCTAAAATCTTCAAATGACAAATACAAATAATTTCTTTACTACTGGTTCTCTCACTAAACCTCCTACTCTCCTTCGAGATGAGTATCCTCAGTGGAAAATAAGAATGGTCCATTTTTTCGAGGGCACTGAAAAAAATCAAGTACAATATCTGTACAATCCTCCTCCTATTCCCATGACAGTAGTACCTCGTATACCTGCTACTGCTGAATCTGCCGAAATCCCCGAACATCAAAAACCAAAGCCAAAAGGGGAGTGGTCAACCGAAGATAAAGCAGAAGATGAAGTTGCTCAGAAAACCAAGAGGACATTAATTATGGCAATACCCAACGAACTCTTTCAATCCTTGGATTCATGTGAAACAGCGCATGATCTGTGGAAAGAACTGGAAAGACATTTGGAAGGAGGTGCTAAAACACAAAAAAACCGAAGAGCACAGTACATCAATGAATATCATGCATTCAAAGCCTCTGCAACAGAATCTCTGCAAACAACATACGACAGATTCAACTCTCTAATCAACCAGTGCAGAAAATCAGGCATTGACAGAACTTCTGAAGAAAACAATGTCATGTTTTTAAAAAGTCTAAATGAAGAATGGCTCCAGCTGTCTATGTCCCTACAGACAAATCAGGATCTAGACACCTGGACTCTCTCTGATCTTTACGGAACATTAGCCGCACAAGAACCTCAGATAGCACAGGCTAAAACACTAACCATTGCACCATATGCATTGGTTAGTAAAACTAAAGAGGATGCACAGAGACCAAGAAATGATAAAGCCACAGAGGAGAAGAAGAAGGAGAAGAAGAAGATGGTGATAATTGACAGTGAAGAAGAAGAGCAAGCAGAAAAGGAAATAACTCTTGCGTCACTAGCTAAATCTTTAGCTCTATTGACAAAAGAGTTCAGAGGAAACAGAAGAGGTTCCGGAAATGAAAGATATGATAGAGAAAACCAGGATGACAGAAGAGACAACAGAAGAGATGACAGAAGAGGAGAAGAATCAAGTGGCCGACAGAGGTCAAATGACTCGGTAAGCCACACGCAGCAAGAATGCTACAAGTGCGGCAAACCTGGTCACTATGCAAATGAATGTAGATCAGAGAAAGGCGGAGACCTACAGAAGTCCAATGATCGAACAGGAAACACTCCTCAAGGGTGTTTTAACTGCGGAAAACCAGGCCATTTTGCGAATGAATGCAGAAGCAGATCAAATCGCCCACAGAGGGACTCTGCTTTCTACAAAAAGAAAGCCGAATATTATGCTCAAAAATCCTTAATGGCAAAAGGACATTCTGAGGAGAACACAGAAGACTTCCAGTCAGACTCTACTTCTGACGATGAACATACCGCTAATGCCCTCTTCTGTGGCATGGCAGAAGTCGACTCCTGCACTGACTCTGAGGTATCTACTTCAAATTCCAACTCTTGTATTACCTCTGTAGATGATAATACACTTAGAATTAACATTGAATTAATTGAACTGAAAGAGATAAATCAAAGTATTCAAAAAAGACTCACTTTCAATGAGAGAGAAGTACGGCTTCTCACTCAAGAAAAAGCAAAGATTTTTGAGGAAAAAGAGAGAATAGAAAAGAATTGGAACAAAACTCTAGATCCTTTAAACAAACAAATTTCTGAATTAACCAATACTTTAAAAGTTAAAACAAAAGAACTTTCAGTTTCAAGGAGCGAAACTACTGACATAAGAGCTCTTAAAGAATACTTTCAAAGAGAAAGTGAGGTATTATGGCAAGATTTACTCAGAAGAGAAGTTTTGCTTAAAAACTATAAAGATGCACATAAAGTTTATGAAAAAATAAACTCACAAATAGGGAGACGAGGTATAGGGTATGATGATATCACCCTAGGTGTTGAAGGCAAAAGAAACAAACCTCTGTCCTCGTTATTTGTGATTGGAAAAACAAACAAACCAAATTTTCCAAATCTAATCTCTGTAAGCAAACGAGCGAAAATCTCTGTGGATCCTTACTTGAAGAAACATAAGAAGATGATTAACGTGTGGTTTGAAAACACAGAATCATCATCTTCAACCTCTGTCAATAGAGGTATCAAACCAAAGAAATATCTGAAAACACAAGATCAGATTGGTATCTTCAAGTTTGGTAAACCAGAGACCCAAACACAGGTTGCTTTTGTCTGTTTGATAAACGTTGAAAAGAAATTATCAGCAGAAGCTCCTGAGTTTAAACCCATTTTTTCAGAAGAAAACTTTAAAAATTTAATTGAAAAAGAAATTTTGGAAATATGGAAATCAAGCGTTTTAGAAAATTTCTGTACATCTTCTATAGATAAAACTCTCACTGAAGAAATCTTATTAGAAACCTCTGCAATCTATGAAAACTATTCTACAGAGGAAGAAAGCTCGTACGATACATGCTCAGAAAATCCAGCCTCTATTGAAAGAATTGACTCAACCTCTGTATACGAGGACGATTCATCCTCTGACAACTCAGAGACTGATTTCAAATCAGGGATAATTCACTGTGACACAGAGGATGTCAAATTCTCCTCTGAAGTTCCTCACAGAACTATTTCTCCAAAAGAGAAACTCACAGAGATTCCAATCTGCCAAGATTTTCTAAAATTGAATCTACATATCAAAACCTCTGCTGAGCTTAAAATGTTACAGAAGACCTCTATTGATCCTATAAGTTCTAGATTTTCAAAACCCAAGGTTAATAAATCTTTTTCTTCTGTGACAGTGATGAAAGAAGTTCACCACAGAAGCAACCCACAGAAGGCAGGTCCTAAACAGAGCTTTTGCAAACAACATTCGAGTATTCATAGATCTTCTAGTAATAGGAAATCTAATGTAAAGAAAGAATGTAATGCCTCTGTGGCTGAGTTTAAAAAGTTCAATGAAAAGTTCAAGCAAATTACATCTCATATTCAATACTGTCATTGCTTTGATCTTATGTCTAAACTTAATAATCATTTTTCAAGTCAAGTCTGTTTACTCTCTACGACAATTCAAAAGTCAAATCCCACAAAGAAACAATCTGACTCTTCTGCAGAGAACAAAATGTATTTCAAGAATGCCAAGGCAAACTTGAAAAACTCTAACAATATTGGACCCATATGGATATGGGTACCTAAATCTCTGTGATTGTCCTGCAGAAGAAGTATGTGCCAATCTGGTATCTAGACTCCGGATGCTCAAGGCACATGACTGGTGACAAAAGTGCACTATCCACGTACAAAGAAACACAAGATGGTGGATCTGTGACTTTTGGAGACAACAAGAAAGGACACATAAAAGGCTATGGAGTCATAAGGAAAGAAGACGTTTCTGTATACAAAGTTGCATATGTGGATGGCCTTAAGCACAACCTACTCAGTGTAAGTCAACTTTGTGATACAGGATTCAATGTGTTGTTCAAAAGAACTTTCTGCTCTCTACAAAGTGAAGAAACAAGTATGGAACTTCTGCGAGCTGAAAGAATAGGTGATCTATATCTAATGAACTTCAACTCAAAGAACAAAGACAAAGTTTGCCTTGTTGCCTGCAAAAGTGAAGAAGCCTGGTTATGGCACAACAGGTTCTGTCACTTAAATTTTCACACATTGGAAAAACTGGTCAAACTTGATCTAGTTAAAGGTTTGCCAAATGTTAAATTCAATAAGGATCATTTATGTTCTGCCTGTGAGATGGGAAAACTCAAAAGAGCTTCCCACAAAGGCAAAACAGATGTATCTTGCACTAGACCTCTGTACATGCTTCATGTCGACCTCTGCGGTCCCATTGCCATACAGAGCCTAGGTGGCAAGAAATACATACTTGTCCTAATTGATGAGTATTCGCGTTTCACATGGGTTGAATTCGTTAGAAAGAAATCAGATGTTCCAAATATATTGATAAATCTAATGAAAAGAATCCAAGTTCTTTATAATTGCAGAATACAGAAGTTAAGAAGTGACAATGGCACAGAATTTAAAAACTCTGTCATTGAAGCCTATCTTTCAACAGAAGGAATATCACAGAACTTCTCTGCAGCTCGCACTCCACAACAGAACGGTGTTGTCGAAAGAAAAAATCGAACACTTGTGGAAGCCGCAAGAACTATGATGTCAGCATGCGGATTATCAATGAACTTTTGGGCAGAAGCAATTTCTACTGCGTGTTATACTCAAAATCGATCAACCATTGTGAAAAGACACCTCAAGACGCCTTACGAATTGCTTAACAAACGGCGACCAAACATCAAATTTTTCCATGAATTCGGATGCAAATGCTTCGTCTTAAACGACAGAGATTCAAGAGGAAAGTTTGATGTAAAAGCAGATGAAGGCAAATTCATTGGATACTCTGCCACTTCCAAAGCCTACAGAACATTCCTTACAAAGTCTCACAAGATTGTAGAAAGCATCAATGTTTCTTTTGATGATTCATTCCAAATGACTTCTGAACAAATCAGTTCAGAACTCGGAATTAAAGGGAAATCCTCTGTCATCTCACGAGCAAAAGAAGACTTGGATCTTCTATTTTTAGAGATGCTCAACGAAAACATTGATCCTTCTGTTGGAACAATCAGGGTTTCTGAAGAACCATCCTCTGTCGGACAAAATCCTACAGGTTTGTCTCTAACTGGTCCTAATAATGCTTCATCTTCTTCTGTACATACTACAGATGCAATTGCCGAAGCAGAAGAAAGTGCAGAAGATGAAACATCAAGGAAAACGACCACAGAAGCTGCACAAACCACAGAAGAACCAATTACAGAGGAAATCGAGGACCAAGACTATACGTCCTCAGAGGAACAAACTCCACCACCACTCATACCAATCATTCCACAAACGGTAGAATCAACTACCAAGGCACGAAGAACAACAGAGGCTACACAAGAAGAAACACAAGAAGTCTCTAAAGAAAGTCTGAATGACATTGATGATCATCTTCCACGCACAACTCAATGGACAAAAAGCCATCCTCCAAGCCAAATAATCGGAGAACCTTCTGACGCAGTAAAAACAAGGTCTGCCACTGCTAACTTTTGTTTCTTTACAAATTTTATTAGTGTGATAGAACCAAAGAAGATTTCTGAAGCCCTAGATGACCCAAACTGGGTAGACGCCATGCAAGAAGAACTTTTGCAATTTGAGCGTAACAGAGTATGGACTCTAGTACCTCTGCCAAGAGGAAAACAGGCCATTGGGACTAAATGGGTCTACAGAAACAAGAAGGATGAAGATGGAGTGGTCATCAGAAACAAAGCAAGATTAGTAGCAAAGGGATATAGACAAGAAGAAGGCATAGACTACGATGAAACTTTTGCCCCTGTCGCACGGCTCGAAGCAATAAGAATATTCTTAGCCTTCGCAGCCCACAGAGGTTTTAAAGTCTATCAGATGGACGTAAAATCAGCTTTTCTCAACGGTGAAATCCAAGAAGAGGTCTACGTTAATCAGCCACCAGGATTTGAAAGCTCAAAGTTTCCAAGGCATGTATACTACCTTGAAAAAGCTCTATATGGACTGAAACAGGCTCCACGAGCATGGTATGAACGACTTTCTACCTTTCTTCTAGTCAATGGTTACAACAGAGGTACAACAGATACTACCTTATTCTATAAACGCAAAAGTAGTGAGATAATGCTTGTACAAATATACGTAGATGACATAATTTTTGGGTCTACTAATTCAGAAGAGTGTAAAAGATTTGAAAAACTCATGCAGAGTGAGTTTGAAATGAGTATGATGGGAGAATTAACTTTCTTCCTCGGACTCCAAGTCAAACAATCATCAGAGGGAATTTTTATAAATCAAGCTAAATATGTCTCTGACATTCTTTCCAAATATAGCTTCTTTGATGCATCTGCAATGAAAACTCCAATGGCCACTGGAAACAAGTTATTCTTAGATTCAGATGGCATCTCTGTAGAATGCACTCTCTACAGAGGCATGATTGGATCTCTGTTATACTTAACAGCAAGCAGACCTGACATTATGCATGCCACATGTCTCTGTGCACGCTATCAAGCTAATCCAAAGAAATCACATTATGATGCCGTAAAGAGAATCTTTAGATACCTAAAATGGACCAAAAATCTTGGTCTCTGGTATCCACAGAACTCTGGTTTTGGTCTTAAAGCTTATACAGATTCAGACTATGGAGGATGCATGCTCGACAGAAAGAGTACCTCTGGGAGTTGTCAATTCCTAGGTGGTAAACTAGTCAGTTGGACCTCCAAGAAGCAGAATTGTGTTTCCACATCCACTGCAGAAGCTGAATACGTTGCTGCCGCTAGCTGTTGTTCTCAGGTTCTATGGATGAAGACTCAGCTAAAAGACTACGGCCACATTCTGTTCAAAATACCCATCTTCTACGATTCCAAAAGTGCTATTGCTATCTCTGCCAACCCTGTGCAACACTCAAAAACCAAGCATATCGATATAAGGTATCACTTCTTGAAACATCATGTTGAATACGGTACTATCGAAATGCATTTTGTGCCCACGGAATATCAACTCGCTGACTTATTCACCAAAGCACTAGACGAGAAAAGATTCAACTTCTTGGTGGGTAAGATAGGAATGATTAACATGGTGTGAAAATCCTCAGTAAGTATAGTTTTATATTCTGTAAATAATAAGTAAATACATTGCTTAATTTATTGCTTTGATTGATTCTACTTCTGTATGTAAATTCTTAAAACCTTAAATAGTTTTAAAATCACAGAGCTTCTGTAAGTCAACTCAGAACCTCTGACAACCCCTACAGAACCTCTGAAAGACCATGACCTATGTTCTATGCAAAACTTATCATTCTTTGATCCAAGCATAGGTCAAGGGGGAGCAAAAGGAAATTACTTGATCTACAGAGGTGATTAGATCAAGGGGGAGCAAAAGGAAATTACTTGATCTACAGAGGTGATTAGATCAAGGGGGAGCAAAAGGAAATTACTTGATCTACAGAGGTGATTAGATCAAGGGGGAGCAAAAGGAAAATTCTTGATCTACAGAAGTGATTAGATCAAGGGGGAGCAAAAGGGGCCCTGAGATGATCTAAAGAGGTAAATCTCTCAAAGGAAAGCCGAAGAAGAATGTCGATAATTCTCCATCGACAGAAGAAAGACAAAACTGCCGAGAACAGAAGAACCAAAAGGTATGTCTCTCGCATGAAAGGTTTTTAGAAAACAGTTTTCTAGGACAAGAATTGTCAAATATGTCCTAAATATACTGTGAATAACATTTCAAAAATCAAAAGTTCAAAAGATTTAACAAAATTCGAAATAGGAGAAATTTAAGGTCATAGAGCTTCTGCTGAGCTCAACAGAGCTTCTGCAGGAAATATGCTCTGTGATCACAAATTAACCCTCTGTCGATCTTTTGGAATGTTATCTCGAAAACCGACAACACACACCATGACCTTCTCGAACAAAACGTTTATCAAAGAGCTTCTGCTGGCTCTCACAGAGCTTCTGCAAGTTCCATCAGAGCTACAAAACCTCTGTGAGTAAAATTTCTTGACAAAATCCTATTAATCCTCTCCAATATCTTTACAAACGTTTTCGTTCAAAGAAGAATCTTCAAAGTCATGATAACAATGAGATATATGAGAAGGTTAAAACTCTAAGATTATACGGATCTCATCACAAGTATGACCTTTTACGACCAGAGCAAGGAACTTCCACAGAACCAGAGGAAGAAACAAGAAAAGATGCCGAAGTTGAAGAAGGCACACAACCAAACCCAACTCCCAGTGCAACCCATATTTCTAACTCCGCAGGTCTAGCTGCAGAAGGAGTTATTGAAAAAGAGTTGCACAGCTCGATCCTAACCCAACCCATCCAGCCAGAGGTTACTCTTTCAACCTCTGTGCCCACAGAAACCGGGGAATCCATTCCCAGGGAGTCTCCTCAAAGAGACTCACCTAATGTTCGTGATCAATCGCCCCAGATCACACAAGAACACCCTACAGAGGAATTCGTTTCCTCTGTCACGCACACATTAAGGCCAAACCTTCTTTCAGAGAGAAGTAGTAAGCACAGAGACGAAGAGACTCTAGACAAGTCTCCTAGTCAACAGAAGGACATTCCAATACCCACCTCTGGAGTGGATTTGGACTCTGTTCTTCACAGAACTTCTGTAGAGAACGAAACTCAGGTTTCCTCTCGAGGATCAGAAGGAAATCCTTCCACCCCCATCGTACAAACAAGGGTGAACGAAGGTGTCCCAGGAACAGGGACTCACTCTGGAGACGAATGTGTTCCTCCAGAGGTTACACAAGGAACACAAGTATCAAGGGATGAGTTCCAAACCCTTGTCACCTCTGTGAACCAAACAATGAAAGAGTTGCAAAGCTCTTTCAAATCCTTGGCAGAGACAACATCTACAGCTCTCTTGAATCTGAACACCAAAATGGACGATCTGTCCACAGAGGTGAAAACCGCCATCTCAGAGATGAAGTCTTCTGCAACAACCACTGCCAAAGAAACAGCCACTTCTGCCGCTCATCAATTCGAAACAACTGCAACTTCTGCGTTCAGGGACTCGGTCAAAGATTTCCTTGAACAATTGAATACGCAATCCAACAGAGCAGAGGGCATTACTCCTGCAGACTTACAGAATGCGTTATCACAAGTTCAAGCAGAGGCAATACGAACCACGACAATGATGCAGCCAAAAGACTATATGACCAGAGCACAGCTAACAGAGCTAGGACAAAACGTCATAAACCAGGTCACAGAAGTCATTATCTCCTTCACAACTGCAAATGCCAACTATGTGAAGGACTTCAAGAAAAGTGTCGGCAAAATGCGTTTCAAGACAGAAGCAGAGTTTGCGACATTTATTAGTCTCTGCGATGATATATGTGAAAATTTGAAGGCAGCAGGAGCTGAATTGCCAAAGAAGCCCAACACTTCTTGCAGAGCAGAGGGTACTTCGGATAAGAGTCAGGATGACTCTGATGATGATGACCATCCTGGTCCATCAGATCATCCTGAGGGGGAGAATTTAAGGGAGAAAGCTACGAACAGAGGAATTCAATCTCCACCAATCGCAGCAGAACCAATCAGCCAAGCCCCTCAAGAACAAACCCAACAACAAACTCAAAGAACCACAGAGAATACACCCATCTCTGTGGATTCAACCTCTGAAGAACCCAACACTACAGAAGCAGATAAGCAAACCTCAGAGGCAACAACCGCCCCTGAGGTAATCATTTTGGAAGAAACAGATGAACCAACCACAGAGAAAACACCCACCTCTGTGGAAACACCCCAAACCATACCCAGAAGAAAGTCGATTGCCACCAAACCAAAAAGAGCAACGACCTCTGCTTCTGACATTCTGAAAAGGATGCACACAACAATGAGTGATCGTATGGTGAAGAGAGAAGAAGAAAGGCACAGGTTCACTTTAGCTTTCAGAATGGCAAGAAGATTCAATGAAAACACTTCATCAACAGAAACTGAGCTCACAGAAGAAGTCACCAAACAACCTCCAACAGAGGTTACAGAGCAAGTCAAGCCAACAGAACCATCGCCACAAAAGTCCTCTAAGTCACAATCGTCAAAATCCACAGAGGCAACCTCCATCAAACCTACAGAAGTGCAAACCTCAAATCCCACAGAAGCAACAGGTTCTGCCACGACAACAAAAGATAAAGGCAAAGGGATACTGACAGAAGAGCCTAAGAAGAAGAAAACATTGTCAAAGCCAACAGAGAAACTGATCAAGAGTGCGTTTGACGCCTTTCAAACCCCAAAACCCGAAGAAGTTGACTGGGCACATGGATTGAAGCCTCTGTCAGAAATTCCTTTAACTGGTAGAGCTGCAGAAGTTGTTCAACAGATGGAGAGTCTCAGAAGACAAATTCCACGACCTGGTCCAACACATGAAGAAATGGAAGAAGTGGTATACAAATACCTCTACAAACAATCCTTTCAGACAAACTATCCAACAGATCATGTGACAGATCCAAGGATCAGAGAAGAATTTGAGAACATCTTCACGAGAACAAAGCCAAGAACCAAAGCAGATGTTTTCTCAATTCACAAGATCAAAAAGGTGATCTTCTGCCGATTCTCCTTCACAAGAACCTATCCAAGGGTCGAGTACAATCTTTACAAAGTCAGAAGAGAGAACAATTCAGAATCTACCTTCGCTGATGCTGACTTAAGAAACATCAATCCATACGATCTACCTGACCTTCTGCAATGGACAAAGGACAACTACAACATAGAGGCAAACACCAGAGCCTATCAAGTATTGAGAAAAGCGATGAGGGAAAAGCTTCTGCTCTACAGCATGATAGATTTCCAGCTGGGAAAGGGTCTCGGTCTCAAACATCTGGATCTACGACCACCAGAGGATCGCTGCCCACCAGACGCCATACCAAACTCAATCATCACAGAACCACGGTTTGGGTTAGTATTTCAAAACCCTCAAGGCGAAAATAAACTACATGTATGCATGGACTGTCAGAAGTACGCAACAAATACTCTGAACAAGTTCAGAGCAAGCCTTGTGAAATACAGAGGTTCAAAGAAAATGGAAAAAGATGCTGCAGATACAATCATAAGAGAGATTGACGCAACAATTCGCCTAAGAGAACTCTGCATCAGATTCTACAAAGAAATCAGAGAAGTCGGCAGAGACAACAGAAGCTACAACGATTTCAAAGATGCCAAAATCTGATTCTCAGACCTCCAATCTCTACAAACAAAGTTTTATCTTTCATTGTACTCAAATGTAAAATGCCTCTGGCATATTTCTAAATGAAAGAAATTTCGAGGTATTGTTTAACCTCTGTCTTATCTAACTTAGCCAAACTTAACTCAAGTTCAAATTTTTTTATTTTTCACTACTTAGGGGGAGATTGTTAGCTTCAATCTTCCTAATCATAGAAGTATTTAGAAGTAGTGAAAAATAGGCTAAGTGAAGAAAGCCTCTTACAGAGGCTCTGCCGACATTACCGAGAAATCAAGGTCAAGAAGCTACAGAAGCAGCAGAGGCTTCCTACAGAAGCTCTGTCATACGCACAAAGAAGACCAAAGACTCGGAATCCGGCGAAGACTGCTCCACAGAGGACCAGACCGCAGAACCTCTGTAATTCATTACAGAGCCTCTGTGGTCCTCTATGAAGACTTGGAAGATATTACTGGATACGTTCATCAACTTGCATGGAAAAGTACTGTCAAAACACGTGTCAAGCTCTGAGTGGACTCAATAGGGCATGGTACAAAATAGACGTCTGCGCCATTTAATGCATTTACCAATAGTACATCTGCTCCATTAAATGCGCATGGCTCAAACAACTGCTCACACCATCCAGTCCACTGTTCACACCATCCAGTTTACTATTCATGCCGTAAAAGGAACAGTGACCAACTTCATAGTCTTCTAAGAGTAGTATAAAAGGAAGTCTCATGTTGAGATCTTCCTAACGACGAATACACAAGGAATCACTAATACTCTCAAACTTTATTGTCAAATATCTGAGTGTTATATTCTCACACACCAACAGTTCTTAATCTGTTCTTCGTGTTGTTATTATATATTGAATAACAGTAACTGTTCAAGAAATCCTTTTCATTCTTTACTGTTTTCTTTATATATGTGCGTTCTAATATCTATCAAACATATCTGTTAGTTTAATACGCTTCCGCATCAAACTCTAAACTCAACTAATAGACTGTTAATCTTGATTAAGCGTATCTGGGTTCCAACATCAGCGTTTCTAAATGGAAAGCTGAATGAAGAAGTCTATGTGGAACAACCTCCAGGATTCTCAGATCCTAAGCATCCAGGTTATGTTTATAAACTGGATAAGGCACTTTATGGCTTAAAGCAAGCTCCACGTGCATGGTATGACACACTATCTACTTATCTCCATATTGAACAATTTGAGCGTGGTAAAATTGATAAGACTTTATTCTTCAGTAAAGTAAAAGGTTATATCATTCTTGTTCAGATATATGTTGATGACATTATATTCGGTTCTACTAACCCTGATCTTTGTACTCGTTTCGCTGATAGAATGAAAGATGAGTATAAAATGAGCATGATGGGTGAACTAACATATTTCCTTGGTCTTCAGATAAAGCAAAATGAAAAAGGAACTTTCATTAATCAGGGAAAGTATGTTAAAAATATGCTGAAGAATATCGACTTAACTCAGAGTTCAGCTATGAAAACCCCTATGGCACCACCGCTGACACTAGACAAGGATACTAATGGTATTCCTGTTGATGTCACGCTGTACCGTGGGATGATCGACTCTCTCTTGTATCTTACAGCTAGCCGACCCGATATTATGTACGCAACCTGTTTGTGTGCACGATATCAAGCTGAACCCAAGATATCTCATATGACCGCTGTAAAGCGAATTTTTCGATACCTTAAGGGTACTGCGAATCTAGGTCTTTGGTATCCCAAAGACTCAGGGTTCGATCTACGCCTATTCAGATAGTGATTTTGTAGGTTGCAAATTGGATAGGAAAAGCATCACAGGAGGCTGTCAGCTCCTTGCTGGAAAGCTGGTGAGTTGGACAAGTAAAAAGCAAAACTCAGTGTCCACCTCTACAGCTGAAGCTGAGTATGTAGTCGCTGGAAGCTATTGTTCTCAGGTCTTGTGGATGAGAAATCAACTACTAGACTATGATCTTCAGCTCTCAAATATTCCAAATTATTGCGACAGCACAAGTGCCATCGCTATAGCCAACAATCCAGTGCTACACTCAAAGACAAAACACATCGAAATCAGGTATCATTTTATCAGAGATCATGTAATGAATGGTGATATAGAACTTCATTTTATCCCAACTGACTATCAGTTAGCTGATCTGTTCACCAAACCTCTCGATGAGACAAGATTCAACTTTCTCATCAGCGAGCTTGGAATGCTTAACTTTGAAGAGTAAAATCTTCAGCGGTTCACATTTGATCAACGATAGGATAAAATCAACTTGTATAACCTATTCTATCATCTTCTCTCTGAATAAACTTGATTCGCTGATATCAAGGTATGTTTTTCTCTCTGACAATCGCATGTGAATGCAAGATTTCAAAACAAATTGCATCACTGAAAATCTCTTCCTTAATCAGCGATACTTTGAAATTTCTAAAACCAACACTAATATTTCTATTCAGTGCTTCATGTTTTCAAAAGTGTCCCAGAGTTTTCAAAACCTCAGAGACATCCTAGAATATGAAAGGACAGTTGTGACGTCATTACAACGGATAAGCCCCGGCACGTTCTTTTTCTGACACACGTTTGCACGTTTCGTTTACCATCCAATCAAATGCAAACACATGTTCGTGTCATGATGAAAAACTTTCCCGCTCGAGTTTTTCTCTCTCTCTAATCTCACTATATAAACACATTATGGGTTTATATTTCTCTTTTACGCGAAAAACTTCTCCTCCAAGCAAGAAAGAATTATTGTTGCATTTGTGCTCTCAAGTTTGCAAGAACTTCTTCTTCTTCAACGAACCAGGTTAATAATTCTGTTATTTACCTACTTCTTAAACTTGTTTATGATCTTACTCGTTGTTTTTACAAGATCATACAAAAGAACTTTTCAAAAATGAAATAATTTCTTTCATGGTTTTATGAACACAACCTTTCATGGTTGTTCTTCAAGTTTAAACGCAAAATCTTAAACTTGTTCTTCATACGTTTTTCCAGAATCCTTATTCTCAAAGAAAACTGGAAAACAAGATTTTTATTGGGTTTGCATTTCGTTTTTCAAAAACAAGAAAAACCCTAATCTTCATTAAGAGATTTTTGTTTGAATGAAATGGACAAAATTCGAACCACCTTATTGGAAAATCTTTCCACATTAAGATTATTCTTATTTGTTAATCTTTGGTTGAACTGATAATACAGAAAATGGCATCTTCTGACATTTGCTCTGCCAAGAACACCACCACTGAAAACACTGCTGCTGATGCTACTGAGGAATTGGAAATAATCAAGGCTCCTCAGGTCAAGTTCACTCTAGAAGAACTTGATTGGACAAAGTCAAATAACCTCTATGCGCTTCTCGAGTTTCCTCCTCGAAAGCAAGTCACACATCTGAATGATGCTGTGAACTTCCTGAAAAATTGTTGCCTCTCCACAGCCCTGACCATAACACCTCCTGCACATCAGCTACTGCTATCAAAGTTATGGTACTCTGCCAGACACTCTCAGCTACCTTCAACCAAAGACTCCTCAAAGACAATAGACTGCATCCTCTATGATACTAAATATGGCACTATAAAAATCACCCCTGCCATCATTCGCAAAGCCCTGGGCCTTCCCATCGCAAGTAAAGAAAAACCTTTTGTTCCCCTCCCTGACAACAAGAAACACTCAGATAGGGAAGCCATCACTGCATTCTTTGATGCAATGGGCTATGTATGGGAAACTGGGTGGGACAAGAAGCTTGAGAAGAAGTTGACCCTGATAAAGAAATCTAAAATGCCCAGCGAGATGAATTTCATCTTTGCTCACTTAATCAGCTGCATGACTGCAAAGACCGGCTCCTCTGATCAAGCCGCTCAACCTCAGCAAGCAATGGGATATGTTTTGCTGAAAGGTCTACATATAGACTGGGCATCGATAATCTACGATGATCTAGTACTCAGAGTTGACTCCGCCGCTGACCGATCTCCATGGGTTCCTTATCCAAGATTCATCAGCGCCGTCTTCCAAACAGGCCTGAAGGACAGCTACCCAAAAGAGGGTGACCTAAAACTCTCTAAGGTTGGCCCTAAGGTACTCGACTTCAAACCAGTGGAAAATGAGGTACGTCTTTATACAATTTTAACTCTTCTCAACCTTACTTCTTCAACTTCTGCAGCTCCTTCAGCTGACAAACCCATCGCTGATACCCAAGCTGCAACTTAGTTCCAAAAGAACTAAGAAAACCAAGGAGCAACCCCAGCAATCTCTTGCTGAAGACTCCTCAGCTCATCTCGAAGAGCTGAATGAACGTTCAGTGGTACGCTCTGCCACAGCTGAACAAGCCACCCATTCTATCCCAGCTTCAGCGTCTCTAAACGCTGAGGTTACAAACTTGGAACCTACCCAACCTCCTTCAGTCTCTCCACAGACTGAAGAAGCGATTCTCAGCGGATCCAACGCTGAACTCCGCACCCAACCAACATTCTCAACCTTCGCTTCTCCCTCTACTCAATTGGACTCAAATCCAGCTGTCACTGGAGCACCTGCCATTCCTCCAGAAGCTAAAGCTGATACAGGACCTGTAGGAACGTCCATGCGTATACGCACTCTCGCTGATGACATGGAACACTTTTCAGGTCACATAAGTTTTGATGACTTCGTCGACCCTCCTGCAGGTATACACCAACCCATATACACTGTAACTGAACCCCAAACTTCTGAGCTTTCCTCTGTTCATAAGTACTTATATGTTACAGCTCCTAATTTGGGAGACATCAATGCCTCTCTGAAGACCTTGGAGACGAAGCTGACAGGTCTCACTACTACTCTTTCCGACAACTCTTCAGTTGTAACAAACGCTGGAGAGAATCTTACAAAGCTGACAACAGTGGTGGAATGGAAAGCCTCCAAAGCCGACTTGGAGAAGGTTGATAAAACTTTGGGTGACTTCACCAAAGTTCTCGCTGACATCTACACAGACTACCTCTCCATCAAAACATCAGTTCAGACCATGTCTAGCGAGGTCACAATGCTGAAGACATCGGTTGGAAAACTCGAAAGAAATATGTCTGCTGTAAAGACCGACGTGAGTTCCTTGAAGACTGACGTAAGTTCCTTAAAAACTGACGTTAGTTCTGTAAAGACTGACGTAGGTTCGATGAAGACAATAATGCAGCAGATCCTGCACAACATGACCGCCCCTCCTGCACCTGAGCATCTTTCTACGACGGGTCGTGTGGAACTCGTGAAGATCAATCCTGCTATTTCTGGTGTAGAAAACAGACTAACAGCGATTGAAATTTGTGTGGGGATCCCTGGCCAAGAAGACAGGGAACCCAAACCTACTGCTGAATCATCACATTCCTCCCCCACTAATCATGAGGAAGGGGGGGGGGGGGAGAAGAGCGCTGAAGACCTTCCCCATGATGAATCTATCAGGGGGAGAAGATTGAAGACCTCACCCTTACTGAAGAGGGTGAGAAGACAAATGAAGACACAACCGCTTAACCTCAGGGAGATGAAAACCCTGAGGGAACCGAGAAGCTTACCTCTGTATCTGAGAGGGAGCAACTCGAAGAAGAAGCTGAGGAATCTGAATCTGAAGCTGAAGATGAAGAAGCCATCGACTTATCTGATGATGATGATTATGACTCCTTTATCATCAAGACTGCTCAGAGGACTACATTTCTTAAAGGGATCGTGATCAACGAACCTTCAGGGGAGCGGACCAAATCAAAGCCTTCAGCGTCTGAAGCTGACAAGGGCAAAGGAAAAGGTCTCGCTGAAGACAATGACAATCTGATGATCTCGCTTCTAAAGCCAGTTTGTCAGGTATACTAAATCTTCCTTACACTCATCCCTCCTCTATCTATACACATTATCAGCTCTCCTCTACACAAAAACCTCTATACACAACCACTCTTTCTCTATCTTTGTTCTACCCAATTTCTTACTCGTACGATCGCTGTGTTTCAGCTAGTCCTCTCCCCTGTTTGAGGATATCGCTGAAGTTCCTACAGATGCGACTTCACCAAAAATAATCCCAGCTCCCAATGCTGAAGAAATAATCCCAGTCTTGGATTTGATCTCTGAGACTGATGAACCTGAAGAATAGATGCTCTCTCACAAAAACAGACCTTCCTTGGCTCCTCAAAAGCTAAGTGAAGAGGATTAGAAAAGAAGAGAAGAGATAATAAAGAAGTTCGAGAATCAGCGAATCATTCTGAAGCGTGATCAACTTCCTTCTGTTCCTCCAAAGTTCAAACTTTCTCAAAAGGAACACAAGGATCACCTCAGAGCTGAACGTCTTATCGCTGAAAGAAGGGAAGTTGAACGAAGTTCAACGTCAGCAATCAGTGAAAGACCCTAAGCTGAAAAGAACTCCAATCGAAGTTCAACGTCAGCTATGGGAAGACACAAAGAAGATCGTTGAGGAAAAGAGGACTGTGTCTCAATCTACTTTAGCCTGGTGCAAAGAAAAGGTACACTTCAGACATCGAACTTCCAGAATCAACAAGGTACTCATCGCTGGAAGATCAATCCTCAAAGTTTCAATCGCTGAAATCGAGATATTCAGAGAGAATGGACAGTACGAAAAATTCTATGCTGAAGCCATCACGAAGTACGGTCTCTCTGAATGGTTGGAGATCAGATTAGCCATCCAAAAGTCTCAGTCTAAGTACAAGGATCATGTTGAAAAGCTGATAAACAAACAGATCGACTTAGTCTATTCTTGTGTGGATATTCCTCCTCCTCCTCCTCTCAAAAGTCAGAAAAGAAGGGCCTCTGCAAAGAAAAAGTCTAAATCTTCAGAAGATGGTCCTCAGATACGAAACGAAACAGGTAATGGTTTTTCTCTTGAGGAAGTCCTTGGTCCAGAACCTGACCTTTCTGCGCTTGACACATCTCTTCCTCCTGATGAGACTTTCATCCCTGGGAAAGTCTTAAGCAAACCCTACGGGATATTCTTCATTGACTAGAATGGACGAAAGCGTTTTCAACATATCTCTGAACTCTCCATCACTCCCATCGAACAACTGAGAGATCTTATCTACTGGTGTGATTTCAAGAACGACATTCAGGCACGGCATCTTAAACCCTTGATGTTTGAAGAAGCGCTGAACAAAAGGAATCAAGGAGTAAATGTCCCTGACTGGATGATCCCCACATCAAAGACCCTTGATGAACTTCTCATTAAAAAAGAACCGTTATAAACTGATAGGATCGCCTCATTCTTCTATTGTTTCAGTTATTCTTTTGTACTTGTAATTTATTTCGCTTGTACTTGTAATCTTTCCATTTCCTTTTGTAATCTGATTCAAAATTTAAAGAAAGATTTCAGCGAAAGTACTTTACTCCATCAGTACAGAAAAGATCCCAGAAAATAGTAAAAGGGACAAATATTTTATGAGTTCTTTTTATCCTTATGTTTTCATTAAATAGCAATTTTCTCTATTGCTATGTCATAATCAAATAGGGGGAGATTGTTGATCTAAACTCTCAGTGATTTGATAATGACCCTCTCTTATATACTTAGTGAACATTGTAAGTAAACAATATGTATCAGAGTTTCACTATCGCTGATAAGTACTAAGATCTTACAGTACCGTTGATAGGAACTCTCGCTCTTTAGATTAAACATTCAGCGAACACTGTTCACCATACTGCTCTGAGTCTGTTCAATACTTATGGTGATCGCTGATAAGTTAGTTGTTTACTTATGATCTCTGAACACAAGTTTCACGTCAACATAGGTTCTACGCTGAAGTCGAAGATCAAGCTCAAGAACCAGCGACATGTCTCATAATGAACTGATGCGGATCAGCGAAGACTCAGATTTGTCCACTCAACGTGAAGTATCAAGTACAAGACTTCAGCTATCGCTGAACTTTATCATTCGCTGCTAAACAATGATGAAGCGCTGAATCAACGAAAAGCTGATCATGAAGTCCTCCGTACAAAGTACTTTTGTCTTAACCACCCTTACACGTCTCTGTACGATATGTCAGAAAATAAACTCCTTATTGTCTGAAATCGTACAACCACTCTTATACTACACTGTTCAAACATGCGGCTACTAAGGTTGTCAACAAAGGTCAATGACATACAACCAATGAGCTGCTGTCACGTGTAAAGTGTAAACTGTCATGCATTAAATGCATGCAGTATATAAGAAGAAGAACTCACTTCTTTTTGAAGTAACTTGCTAACTCTGGACAAGTTCATCCTTCTTATCTTTAGATAGGTTATTATTAGTAATTTCCTTCTCTTTCTTAGTGCAAGAAACTTAGTGTTCCAACTTGTTTAGATTTAGGTTTATCCTTAATCTTGTTTCCGCAACAAGCTGTAAATTGTTAATGATTTATCAATAAACAATTTAGAAAAGTAAAATCTGTGTTTGTATTCAACCCCCCTCCCCTTCTACAAACTTGTATAGCCCTTCGGGACCAACACAAAAACAATAGTTCACATGGCAAATCAAGAAGAGCAAAGCCGTGTAGTGGGATTTGGTGATCATGTTTCAATTGTTCCCAATCCAACACTTGATGTTCCTTTACCATCAACATGATCATTACACCAATCACTTACCGGAGGTCATCCTGATTATGCTATCATTCACCCGGTCAACTACGTTGAGATCATCTTCAACAATCATCGTGTTGATTTTAATAAAATAAACATTCATCCGGTGGTAAAGGGGAAGTGCTTCGAAATCATCCGTTAGCATACGCATTGACTCACACAGTCAATGTGCCTATGCTATATCTACAACAAGCATGGAAGACAATCACTACATCTATCAAGAACGGAAGACCGATCTTTATATTCCAGATTGATGAGTTCGTAACGAAGCTTGACTTTCACAGAATGAGACTTGTATTGAGGCTACCTGAGCCTGATTCACGTGAAGGAAAGACAAAATTTGATCCATACCCGTCTGAAGAAGAGGTCTTTCAAGGAATAAGGGCAATGGGATATACCGGGCAACTGAAACAAGTGAAAGAATTTCATAAAGCCAATCTACCACCTTTGTATTACGCTATATTTTCAATCTTAATCCGGTGCATAACTGCTAAACATTCGGGAACTGACACTGCAAGTTTCGGATTTCTGAAACAATTTCATTCAGTGGTGTATGATCTACATGTAGATTATCCAGCCATCTTCTGGCATGAGCTGAACGAAAAGATAGAGCTTTGAACGACAAAACAAAGGAAAGCCGTACATTCCCTACATGTGGTTTCTTTAGATTATTATTCAAAGTATGTTGCGGTCAAACAGAGAAATCCCACGAAGGGTGAACCATCCATCTGTGCCCGAAAAAGCTATGCAATATCTTCAACTACCACGAAGGCAATATGTTTATGAGATGCCTTTACCGGAAGGGTTCCTTGGATACGCTGATCAGGACGCTGAGTGTATTTTAGAATATAGAGAATGTATGGTCCGGCCAGCACCGGAGGGACCTACCCCGGACTCAACCCCTAGGCGAGAGGAGTCGGTGAGGGTTCAGGGTGCACGGGCTACTGAACGGGGAGAGTCGAGGGAAAATACCGAGAGGGGAACCGGTGGGGGTCAGTCACCTGTTGTTGGTCCCGAAGGGTTATACAAGTTTGTAGAAGGGGGGGGGGGTTGAATACAAACACACGATTTTTACTTTTCTAAATTATTTATTGATAAATCAAGACAATTTACAACTTGTTGCGGAACAAGATTAAGGACTAATCCTAATCTAAACAGGTTAAGAACACTAAGTTTCTTGCACTAGAATAAGATAGAAAGGAGACAAGGAAATTACGAGTAATAACCTAACACATAGTAGTAAGGAAGAATAAGAAGATGGCTGAGCACACTTCATTTCTGAAGTAGGGTTCTTCTTATATACTGCATGCATTTAATGCATGGCAGTATTGCTTTACACGTGGCAGCAGTTGAGTGGTTGCATGTCATTGACCTTTGTAGACAACCTTAGTAGCCGCATGGTGCACAGTGTAGAATCAGAGTTTGTTATACGATTCTAGACAGAATGGATGTCCGTTCTGACATTTCGTACGGAGATGTGCAACGGGGGAAAGACAAAAGTAACTTATAGAGGAAGACTTCATGATCAGCTTTCGTTGAATCAGTACTTTATCAGCGAATGATAAAGCTCAGCGATTGCTGAAGTCTTCTACTTGTAACTTCACGTTGAGTTGACAAATCTTGGCTTCACTGATATCCGCATCAGTTCATTAGTAGACTTGTCGCTGTTCTTGAGCTTAATCTTCGACTTCAGCGTAGAACATATGTTAACGTGAAACTTGTCTTCAGGGATCATAAGTAAACAACTAACTTATCAGCGATTATCACAGAGACTGAACAGGCTCAAAGCTACTGGATGAATAGTGTTCGATGAACTTTAAACTTAAAGAGCGAGAGTTCCTATCAGCGGTACTGTAAAGTCTTAGTACTTATCAGCGATAGAGAAACTCTAATATATATTGTTTACTTACAATTTTCACTAAGTGTTTAAGAGAGGGTCATTATCAAATCACTGAGGGTTTGGATCAACACCTGTACTTGAAGATGCAGGGTCATCGTCTGAGGACACACAACTAGATGATTTTGTACAAGACGATTCCGAAGAGCGTATTCCCGAACATATTGGAAACGCTCCTTTGGTTGAGTATTCTAATGATAGTACAGGGTCTGACAATGCGTCTGATCCCGCAGAGGAACAATATGATGGTGATTCAGATGATAATGATGATGGCAATGATGGTGTTGATGCAGAAATATGTTTGGTAATGTTGCTGATATCCTTGATTTTCCACAAATACACTTGTCAGCTAACATTAATGTGGAAGAACTCAACTTAGATGACATGCCCTTGATGTCTTCTCAAGTTAGTGAAGGAATGGGAGGTACAAGGAGAACCGAGGGAGAATTAGTTGAAAATATATGTGAGTCTGTGAGAGAAAATGAAGAAAAAAATATGAAGAGTGTGAGAGCTACCTAAACTTACTATACCAGAAGGGCAGCCACATCCACCACCAGATCTCATGTGTTGGGATCAGGTGTTGAAAAAGACGTTAGTCGCCCACTAACAAGAAGCCGTCTTATCTTCTCACGGGGTTATAGCACATACTCTATCCGGGTCTCACTTGGAGATTTTGGGTATTGAATCAAAGCGACCTCCTCCCCGGTCCTCGACCTTTATTTCTGCACAAGTTGAGCGTCTAGTACCAATTGCTAATATTTTTGATTCTTTGAATAGGACACTTACGGGAACATCTGATGCGCGTCTTAGTGACCCATCCGGAACACTCAGAGTAGATCCTCTCACAGGACTACAAGGACAGAGTGGAAATCCTACCAGTGCTAACACTATGCCAACACTGAGCATAGGTCACACAGTTGCTACAACTGTTGTATCAACGGCTAACCTAAGTGGTGCCGGTGTTACTTTACCCGTCTTCGTGACAAGGGAAACTTTCGACGGCGCCCTAAAGGCTGTTGAGGAAACATTCATTCGGGAGTTACAAGGAGTGAAAGCTTTATTGAAAGGCAAAGGGCCGGTGATTGATGAGCCCGTTGTCCGTCCACGACCATAAATATTTTTGCCTCCTCCTCCGCAAAGTCGTGTATCTCAACCTCCTCTAGTTCAGCAAAATCCGGTTGATCAAACAGTTGATGAGTTAAGAGATTTTTCTATACTAAACTGATGTCCATAAGTCCTAAAGATCAACAAAGCAAAACTTTATTATCAATGCTCGAGAACTTCCAATCCACTCCACCACCACCTCCACCACCACCACCTACACCTACACCGACAGTTACAATCACGGAGTTCAATACATTCAAGTCAGAAGTTGTACAATCTCTGAGCGATATGAAGCAGTCCATAGATGAGTTGAAAGAACTGATGAAACAGTCATGTAAGACTCAAGCCCAAGGTACTAAACGTGGACATGATCAAGATCCTGACGATCATGATCATGAGGGGGAGGAGAGTAAGAAGCGAAGAGTTGAGTCTAAAAGTTCTAAAGGCGAAAAGAAAAATCCACCAATTTTTGAAATAGCTGATATGTTTGAATCTGGTGAAATGGGAGAAGAAAGCGGAAAACAGATTGTATTATATGTGGATCCAAATGCAGAACCGACGGTTGAAAAGCCTGAGGTAAACGAGGAGGAGATAAGCGAAATTGTAGACAGATTTGTTGAAACTGTTGAAGTGGTTGATGTCAGTTCTGATGATGAAGCTGATGAAAAAGCAAGTGAGTATGAGAAGTATTGGAAAGTAAAGGAGGAAACCGAACCACTCTTACTGATTACATATGAAACAGATGATTAAGGTGTTGGGTTCTCACAAGATGAAGTAGACTTTCTGACTGAAATATATGGGCCAAAGACACCTGAAGAAATAGCCATAAGCCTATACACTCACCCGAACCTAACTCAAGTACCTTGATGTCAGCTCAATCTGATGTTACACCATTAATCTTTAACCTTAACCAACCAAGCTCAGCACAAACCACCATACCAGTATCTGAACTAATTCCTGAAACCATTCCTACCCAACATTCAACTCAATCAATTTCACAATCCATTCCCGTTCAACATGAATCACAACCTTTCCATGATCCATTTTTTAAAGAACCAAAGCCAGAAGAAACAGAACCTCCATTCACCACACCCTTTATACCACCTATAATTCCTTCACACAATGAAGCCGGTCCTTCTAATCCACCAGTATCTGAATAACCTGGTCCATCAACTTCACAAAGCAGAAACTTATTCGAACTTGAACAGCGACAAAGAACTTTGTATTTGAGAACACCTTTCTTGGAAGATTCTGAAAGAAGACTGTTTGTGCATAGAATCAGGAGATTGAATCCCTATGCCATGTTGGGAATTACAGATCAGTCAGCCGAATACAAGTTCGAATACATGTACTTTCTGAGAGACAAGTGTCAGAAGAAAAAAGATGTGAGGAGCAAAAAGTTGATTGTGACAATAAAGGAAGTGACTGCCAGATTATACTACAAAATGTGGTATCTGGAGTTTGTTGTTCAAAGGCAGGATTGTAAAAACTACAGTTTTACTAAAGCTGATTTTTGTCACCTAATGATTGAAGACTTTGAGTTCATGTACCATCATTTCAGAGATCTTCAGATCAGAAGAGAAAACGTGACTCTTGCATTGAATGCCATTAAAAAATTTCCGAGAAGACACGTCTTGTACACACAGTGTCATGATTTTCAGATGGCCGTGGAAATCAATTAACCTAAGGTAAATTTGATAAGGCCTAATCAAGATATGTCTGGATTGATGAGGATGCCTTTATATGCTGTAATTGATTAGCCAGAGTTTGGGATTGTTTTTAAGAATGGTGCAAACAAGATCTTCATACGGATTGATGAACTGGCAAAGTATTCTGACGGTACACTCAAGGTTGTAAGACTTCAGTTGGAAGAAAGGCTTAAGAGACAAGATGCTGAACTAAAGATTACCTGGATGTCTACTAGACCTAGAATTATCTTGCGCAGAGCTATAGAAGAGATTGATGAAAGATTGAACTTCAGAATGGCTATGAGAAGAATCGAAACGTATCTTGGGTTCCGGAGAAGAAGAAGACCCTTTCTGCCTTGATAGCTAAGGGGGAGATTGTTAGAGCACTATTGTAGCTATCAAGACAGTATTAGCATTTTGTACTGTATCTTCTAAGTAGAGGCATGGACAAGTCATGGCCCTACTATATAAAGAAGAACCCTTTGTTATTTCCATAACACTTTCAAGCCTATGTCATTTGTACTTAATGTTCAATATATGGATGACTACTTTGCTCTCTAGATTCTCTCTACCTATGATTATGTTACTTGCTAGATCTGGGTTTTCACAAAAACCCTCGACTCAATGGTCGAGGTCTTTTGCCTCTTTTCCTTGCCATTACGGGCGAGCTCAAGTTGAGTTGCTCTCTTAGCAGAGACAGTCGGCACCTTCGGCTGAGATTCTCCTGGAAACAGATAAAAAAGGAGCGTTACACGATGGACATAAAAGAAAAAGACCAGAGTCAGGCAGAAAGGAATATGAAGGTAAACTCACCGGTCATCTCTACTTCTTCTCTCGACTCGTCCTCTTTCTCCTCTTCTTCCTCCTCCTCCACATGTTTCTCTCCCCGATTCTCTCCTAGGTATACCAAGTCTTCTTCGTCGTCGTCCACCAATTATCGCGTGACAAAAGATCGCTCGACAGTGCTAAACTCTAAAAACGCGTCGACCTTCACTTGAGAGTTGGCGTAGGGCTTTACGTCTTCAAACTTAATATCTGTCCACACATAGCAGGCAGGTTAAAAAAAGTTGAAATTAATATACGACGTACGATAAAAGGCAATAAAATCTCACCCGACGTATTCCAGCCAGTCCTAATCAAGCCGCTCTCAGAGTCGAGAGTCGACTTACGCACAAATGCGTACCTAGTCTTCCACTTACGATCATTTATAACAGTCTTTAAGACCAAGGTACGATCACCCTTATACCTAGAAAACAAGCTATAGCGATGACATCCGTCCGTCTTGACTTAATAGGCCAAGAGGAGGTCACACACATTCATAGGAGTTTCCCATTTTTCGGAAAGACGCTCTATCACTTGTACGACTCTCCAAAATTGGGGCATTAAATGGCCAGGAGCTAAATCGAACTCAAGCATAAAAGCCTTGGCCAAAGGCGAATAGGGCCATTCGAAACCTATCTTGAAGGGGTATTCGTATATCACGATATACCCCTCAGGACACATATCTGGTCGGGTCTGACCTGCCTGAATTAATTTAATCCCCGCAGGGATTTTTGCCAAACTCCTAAGGTCGTCAAGATCCTTTTGATCTCAAATGGAACTTACAGGCTACGTCGACATTTTCTAACTTTTTTATGCAGACTTACAAAGACTGAAAATAGTAACTTATATAGGCGCCCAGAAACCTCGAAATTTCTAACTTGGACGAAGATTCTTGCAGGTTTGGAAAGGATTGAACGAAGAACATCAAGAAATCAAGGAAGAATCTCACTCTTAAAACACTCTGAAATCGTGAAAATGGAAAAGATCCATCGTGGGTCGCTATTTATGTAAATGATCGTGTCAGATCGAGCCTCTCGATGGTCGACACGGGCCCTTGCCTTTTCGGATACTCGATAGATCGTCGACACCTGGCGCTTACAGCTGTAAAGCACGATCGCACGTCAGCATGACGTCACGACCTTATCCCCTTTTCGACTTCCTCTTTAGTTTGAATTGGACCGATCCAGTTCCAAGGCAACTGAAGAAATTTTTGACATGTGTCACGACCCTAGACGTCCGACTAACAAAATTTAAAAACTTTTTGAAATTTGAACTTGCCACTCCATTTTTAAATTTTGGGGGCAAACTGTTTGGGCAAAATTTCACTAGTCTCGACCACGACCAAACAAGAGAAAGCATTTATTACACTTTTCCATAATAAAGTTACATCACAAACACTTTATCTTTTGTCCAAAGTTTAAAACCAAATTTACTCTCGACCTCGACCGTCGTATAGAAACTCTGGACCTCGACCGACTAATGTATGATATTACTGTTGCATTTTCAGTGTTTAATGCAGGATTAATATCATTAATGACCAACGGCCATAACCGACAAAGGCAATTACGAGCATTGAATTCAGCGACCGTTATCAAGAAGACTTTATGGAGTCATTCAAGGCGCTCGAAAGCTATAAAAGCAAAGGCTAGAGCATCATTTCACGTATCTGGCATCATCTGGCATCATCTATCATCACACACACCTGGAATCAACTGATCTCCGAAGAACATTCGAAGCAAAAAACTCTCTCTCATCAGATCGCTCTCGACGCACGACATACGCACACGACACTTAAATTTTACACACGACGCACCAGTTTTTACACTCGATTCACTTTGTTACTTTACATTTAAAGTCTTTCTTCTATTTGTATTGTAATCTCTGTACGATCGACACCTGAAACATAAGGATATCGCCCCTGTTTGGCGATCATAGTGCAGCGACGACCCCCAAAAGTCGTCCGCGTGTTTTTTCCTTGTTGAGGTTTTTCCCGTGTCACCAAAATATTTGTCTTATTTACTTTTGTTAGGACACTGTAGTTGTCCTTTATATTAGAAAGTTTTGTAAAGCAATAGCTGTGTTAAAGGGCTTATGCTTAACTGTTGTAACAAGTGAGGAAGACTATAAATAGGACTTTACATGTAATATTGTAAAGTGTGAATTCATAATACAAGATGTAGACATTAAATCTCTTTGTGTTCTCTCTAGGTTAGTTTTACTTTTCTAATAATGTTCTTCCTCATCTTGTTCTTATATCTTGGATTGTATGAAGATCATGGACCTAACAACTTTTTATGTCTTTGTCGTACGCTTTGTCGAAAGATTCCCATTCTTTAGTTGTTAAGCTCCACAATCAACCTTAAGTTATCCTTCTGGACGATTTTTGGCGTTAACAGTTTGGCACCCACCGTGGGGCCCTATCTAAAGAAAATCTTCGACAAACGTGCGTCTTACTAACGGTTCCTTGGAGTTTCCTTTTCTTTCTGTTTCAGTAAAATGCCAGCCCATGGAAACCAATAGCAAATCATTGCCCAAATGCATGGGGAGCTTGAGAATGCACGTGATGCTCCTGGGACAGTTGACGACTATCTCTTGGAGGAAATCATCCTAGACCAGAGCAAGCCTGACCAGAAAGTCCTTGTAGGAACATCCCTCGATCGATGTCTAAAAGACGAGCTAATATCTTTTTTACAGAAATATGTCGATTGTTTTGCTGGTCGCATGAAGACATGGTCGGCATAGACCCTGGTGTCATTTCCCATAAGCTCAATGTGGACCCGTCATTCAAACATGTCAAGCAAAAGCGGCGGAAATTTGCTCCTGAAAGGAATAAGGTGATAAATGAGGAGGTCGACAACCTCCTAAAGACAGGGAAAATTCGAGAAGTAAAGTATCCCGACTGGCTTGCTAATGTCGTAGTCGTGGCAAAGAAAAATGGCAAATGGAGGGTCTGTATTGATTTTACAGATCTCAACAAAGCCTGTCCAAAAGATCCTTTCCCATTACCAGATATCGACGCTATGGTCGACGCAACAGCAGGACATGAACTATTGATGTTCATGGATGCTTATTCTGGATACAATCAGATCCTGATGCACGTCAAAGACTGGGAGAAAACTGCGTTCATGACAGATCGAGGTATTTACTGTTATAAAGTTATTCCTTTCAGACTCTACCTACCATCGTCTGGTAAATAAGATGTTCAAAGATCATCTCGGCAACACGATGGAGGTTTATATCGACGACATGCTCGTCAAGTCGAAGCAAGCAGTCGACCACGTCGAGCATCTGAGGCAGTCGTTCGACATCCTCTAAAAATATAGCATGAAGCTAAACTCGACGAAGTGTTCCTTTGGTGTCAGCGCCGGGAAATTCCTGGGTTACATGTTCACTCGACGAGGAATCGAAGCTAACCCCGACCAGATCAAGGCTATCATCGAGATCAAATCTCCTAGAAATTTCAAGGAGGTCCAAATGCTCACTGGTCGGGTGGCTGCTCTGAACAGGTTTATCTCTCGATCCTCAGATATATGTCATTTATTCTATAACGTCCTCAAGAAAACTATAGGCTTCGACTGGACCAACGATCATGAGCAAGCACTGCAAAAATTAAAGGAGTACATGACGTCGCCTCCTTTGTTGTCAAAGCCTGATGACCATGAGGTCTTGCTGCTATATTTGGCTGTTAGTCCTAATGCAGTAAGTGTCGTCCTGATGCGTGAAGACGAAAAATAGCAACTGCCGATCTACTACGTAAGTAAATCTCTCTTGGACGCCGAAACCAGGTATTCCTCAATGGAAAAACTACTCTTGTCGCTTGTTACAGCCGCAAAGAAACTGCGACATTATTTCGAATCACATCCGATTACTGTTGTGACTAACTATCCTCTTAAGTCTGTCTTGAGGAAACCTGAGTTGACAGGTCGATTGGCGAAATGGAGCATATATCTCAGCAGCTACGACGTCGATTTCAAACCCAGAACGACAATCAAGTCGCAAGCATTAGCTGATTTCATCGCCGACTTTAGTCCTGAGTTGGGGAAAGAAGCAGAGCTCGAGGTGTCTACTGTGGTGACTCACGACGACGTACCTTGGACCTTACACGTCGATGGATCATCCAACGTTAGGGGTTCAGGACTTGGCGTCGTCTTAAAGTCGCCACAGGGGGGCAAGGTGGTGTATTTCGTGCGGTGCGACTTCAAAACCACCAACAACGAAGCTGAGTACGAAGCCCTGATCGTAGGAATGGATATGGCCCACGACTCGATTCTCTTCTGGTCGTGAATCCGATGAATGGAGAATTCACAGCCAAAGACTCAAAGATGACAGCGTACCTAAAGGTAGCAAAAGAAAATTCAGAAAAATTCAAATCTTTTTCTATTGAACAGATTCCAAGGGATCAGAATACTCAAGCCGACATTCTAGCAAACCTTGGATCTGCTTTAGTCAAACCAATATTCGACAGTATTCCTATGGTCCATCTAGCGACATCATCCATTGAAACTGACGATGTCGTCCAAATCGAAGAGCAAGAAGATGATTGGTCGTGAGACGCTCGAAATTTTCTTATGCACGACCAGCTCCCAGAAGACAAGATGGAAGCTAAGAAGATCAGATTCAAGGCATCCAGGTATGTCGTGATCGGAGATAGACTCTATCGACGATCATCGACAGGTTTAAATCTGAGATGCGTCATCAGTAAGACTCAAGTTCAGAAGATCCTTCAAGAAATGCATGATGGGGAGTGTGGCAATCACTCCGGAGGTCGTAGCCTGGCTAATCGTATCTCTCGACAAGGCTACTTTTGGCCAACATTACGACAAAACACCATCAGGTACGTCCAGAATTGTGATCCTTGTCAACGACATTCAGGTACGTCCCATAAACCATCTGAGCCTTTACATTCGACACTAACACCGTGGCCCTTCATGAGATGGGGTATGTACATTGTCAGCAAGCTACCACCAGCCCCTGGGCAAAAGGTATTTCTCCTCGTGCTTACAGATTACTTTTCCAAATGGGTAGAAGCAGCTCCCTTTTCCCAAGTTTGGGACAAGGAAGTCGTCTCTTTTATCCAGACTAACATCATATGCAGGTTTGGGATCCCATCTGAAATTGTCTGCGACAATGGATCCCAATTCATAAGCTACAGGACTCGACAGTTATGTGAAGACCGCAGCA
Organism: Saussurea involucrata; assembly: GCA_033807775.1. Classification (NCBI taxonomy): domain Eukaryota; kingdom Viridiplantae; phylum Streptophyta; class Magnoliopsida; order Asterales; family Asteraceae; genus Saussurea; species Saussurea involucrata. The sequence continues at coordinate 15,498,077 of CM066318.1, read as the reverse complement.
TCAAGCTGACGACCTCGACGCCCAGGTATCCCCAGGCAAATGGACTTGCTGAGTCAAGCAATAAGACCATCATTGCTTTAATTAAGAAGAGGTTACAAGCCGCAAAGGGAAGGTGGGTCGAAGAACTCCCTTCGGTCCTATGGGTGAATCGCACGACGCCTCACACGTCCACATGACAAACCCCTTTCTCTTTGGTTTATGGTTGTGAAGCCATTCTGCCAGTCGAGGTTCAACTCCCAACTTCAAGACATAATTCCGTCGACCACAATATGGTCGATTTAAGCTATGATCTCGATGCCCTCGAAGAGCTCAGATAATCAACATTGATCAGAATGGCGTCACAGAGGCAAGTGGTCGAACGACATTTCAACAAGAATGTTAAAGTTAAAGTCATTCAAGTAGGCGACTACGTCCTCCGACGAGTGTTCCAAAGCACTCAAGAACTCAATGCCGGTAAACTTTCCACCAAATGGGAAGGTCCTTATTGTATCTCGGAAGTCATGGGTAAAGGTGCCTATCAGCTCCAAACCCTCGACAATCAGGATATCCCACGTAGATGGAATGCAACACATTTAAAATGTATTTCTTCTATGTCTTTTTCCTTTTCTCACACGATTTATTCATTGAGACGATTACTGACTTAAACATCGGAGGGTCGTTGGCTAGCCAACGACCAACCTCCGACATTGTCTTATCACAGAATCACATGACATAAGATTGCTAAGTCTATTACACGACTTTAATCACGCAAGGTCGCACGACATAAGTGATCAGGTCTATAACTTGACCACTTTATCGCAGGGACGCACGATCCAAAAACGTCATACGATCTAGTTGTACGATCGTAAGGCCTAACGACCCCTCGATCTAAGTTTTTAACTTAGAAAAATTTGCACGTTCTGAATAAATGTATCTATCGCGTGTGCTTATGTTTGCCAACACGATTTAAATGTACGATTTATGTTTTGGTTGTTGTCTTGCAATGATGGTCTAAGTCGTATGATTTCTTGTCCATTCTATGCTTGGCGAATTTCGCAATTAAAGTTGTACTTACTTATAAGACGTACAAAATAGAGTGACATACAACATAAAATTTCATTTATCAAATCATCAGTTACATTAGATAGCTCGACCACCAACGATCGAGTAAGAAAAACAAAAATCGTAAAAAGAAAATTTTTCCTAAGTCTGAGGAGGAGTGTCAGTCGCATCCTTACCCGATGCTTCACCCTTGGAACCTTCGTCCACCTCTTCCTCCTCGACCTCTTTCTCGTCGTCAGAGTCGAGATCTCTCTCAGTCCCGACATCCTTCAAGAAGAAGGCCAGCTCGTCAGTCGCGGACGCAAGAGGATTCTTCCCCGACAGATGCTGCCCCATGATCGCTGCCCGTGCGGTCAGTCGAGCCAAGGCAAAAGTGGATGCAGCCCCGTCCTTGAGCTCCCTCACTTCCTTCTCCAGACCCGCCACTTTGGATTCGAAGTCCTTAGCCTCTTTGTCCTTCGTGGCCAAGGACTCGTTCGTCCTGTTCAGCTCCTCCCTTTGGTCGGCGATCATAGACAAGGACTGCTTTAGACGATGGTTCGCCTCGTACTTTGCACGACCAACGGCCTCTAACTCTTTTAGGGCCTCGTCGAGATGTTTGGACATGCCTCGGTGCGCTCTAGGGCAACTTTTCCCTCTCCAACACTGCGTTCCCCCTCTTGTAGGCGGAAGACATCAAACCCTTTATCTTCTCTGTCTCAGCACGCAGGGCAAGAGAAGATTGAAATGCCTGTAAAACATAAGGAAACGTATCAATAGACATTCGACAAAGATTAAAAACACCGAAACATAAGTTTTGAAACAGAAACTTACCAGAAACACCAGTCCGGCGACATGGGATCCCGTCTCCTCGACTGGGAATCCCTCGAAACGCTCCCTGAAAGAAAGGAGCAAATATTTCCCTAGATGGGGAAACAAATCCGTCCCGCTAGGACATCATCAACCATAAAGTCCGACGGCAACGTAAAGTTGACCTTCGTGACCTTTATTAGGGCAATATTTGGTTGTATAGAAGTTCAAGGGGCTATTTGTAATTGTTTAAATTAAGCCTAGTTAGTGAACGGGCCATGGGCTTGTTAACCACGGGCCCGTTATATATAATGTTTGCTTAGGCTAGTTGTTCATTTTGCTTTCCTAAACTCTATTGTAAATTCTCTCAATATTGAAAGCTAATTGGATGACCAGTTGAAATCATAACGTGTGTTACTATCTATTGATTTCTTCATTGTTCGTTGCACGGATCTGAGACTCACAATTGGTATCAGAGCAGACGGACTAAATCGATTCAATGTACTCTTTTTGAATTCTGGTAAGTTTTCTGAACAATACGGCTATGTTCTTAGGTGACAATCCAAATTTTGATTATGTTGAAATTGATTGTTTTCGTTTATTGGATATTGTTAGTATTACTCTTATTAGTGATTTTGCAAGTTTTTGTATTCTAATTCAATCGTTTGAGTGAGTTTTCAGCGAATTAAAGTTCAAAAGTTTTGGTTGTGTTCTTGATAAAAAAAATCGAATTTTTAACCATCAAAACTTGTTGTTTTTGCTTCAAAATCAATTTGGGTAGTGTTATTTTTGTGTGTGGTCGAGTTCATAATCTTTCAGGAACATTTTTGAGCAACCCTAGTCGATTCTCAATCGAATTGAAAAGGCCAGCCGCACTTTCCGGATACCAGCAGCACTTTCCGGACAATCGCTTATTCTTTCCGGACACGTCTCGCTTTCCAGGTAAGTTTTCTAAATTCCAACCTTTCTGGGTAATTTTGTTCCGGAAACCCAAAGTTTCCGGTAAAATACTTTATCTGGACAACTCATCGTTTCCGGTAACCTATTTTACCCGGACAACTCGAAGTTTCCGGTTAAATTGATTCTTCCCGGACACTCCATCATCCGAAAAGCGTATCATCCGGAAACCCATTCCACCCGGTAAGTATTTCATCCGAAAACTCCTATCATCCGGTAAGTTCTTGTTTTACTAATTTTATTCGGAAACCATTGTCTTCCGGATACCCTTTGTTATCCGGAAACTTTAGTCTGTCCGGACACTTTCATTTATCCGGAACCTTCTGTGTGTTAAACTGTTTTTCACTCAATCTGATCCGGACACTTCCAGATCAGACATTTCATCCGGATTCCTATCCAGTAAGTTCATGTTTGTTGAATTCTTACATGTTTCTAGTTCAAATCAGTCGTAGAACCAGCGTTAGGATATCACTCGTAGTGCCTTGCGTTAGGTTATCACTTTGAATCGAACACTTCGTCTGACGATCACTCCAGTGCAACTAAAGACGACTTCACGCGACGCTCTTGCAATCGGTACCGACTCTAAACCACCTTGTCACTATCAAGGTGAGTATAGCCAATGGAGGGACAAATTCAAAATCTTCATAGAATCGAAGGACAACTTCGAGTACATTTGGCGTGCGTTAGAAAATGGGCCAATTCCACCACCCATGAAGACTATACCAGCAACTGCAAATGTTGTAGCTCGAGAAGAAAGAAAGACTCTCACCGATATGACCGACGATGAAAGAGGCATGCTTGACGGAGAAAAGCATGCTAAGCTGTACCTTATTCAAGCTCTCCCCAACACGATCTACACTGCCATCGACAGTTACAAAGATACAGCCAAGGGCATGTGGGATCAGGTGGAGAAGATGATGCGTGGGTGCGAAGTCGGGAATCAGCTAAAGATTAATAGCTCAATAACCAAACGTGGGCACTCTTGTCCTCCAAACAAGGGAAATCTTCGGGCCGTCACTCCAAACGTGCTCAAAAGTAAAGCTCATCTGAGTCAGAACCTGAAGAAAAAGATGACAGTAATTCTGATGATGAAGTATCTGATTTCAAGAAAGCGATGTCCCTTGTTTCCAAATCTTTTCAACAACAAAAGTTCTATAAGAAGCCATCGTCCAATAATCAGCGCTACTCCACCTCCTCCAACAAGCGCCACGATTATAAGGACAGGTATGAAGGAAAGAAGAAGGCCGATGAGCAAGATCAGTCTGAGAAGAAGGAAAAGTCAGTGAAAGATGACCGAAAGAAGAAAGATGAACCCGTAACTTGCTACAACTGCGGGAAACTTGGTCACTTTGCGAAAGATTGCCGCCAGCCTGTTGTAAAGAATTCTAATTATTACAAGGCTAAACTCGCATTGATAGAACAGAAGGAAGCTGGAGCAGCTCTGTTTGTTGAAGACGACTACTGGTTGGGTCGTTCTGATGATGAAAGCGATTCTGATGGTGCTAATGCTTTCATGGGTTATCACTCTCCAGCCGATGAAGAAAAGTCAAGTCAGGTATGTGAATCTAACCAACAAGATTTTTTGAATCAAATGCAATCACTTACCGAACGGGCAGATTCCTTTAAGGCCACCTCTAATGAACAACTGCTTGAGATCAGATCTCTATCTGAAAAGCTAGATGTTCAAAAGAGAATAACTGAGAAATATAAGTCTGAAAATGCTAGCTTAAAAGACAAATGCAAAAATATTTCAATAGCACCTAAGGACTTAAGGGCCAAATTAACTGAACATCAGTCACAGTTTGATCAGTGCATGAATGAGAACGCAGAAATTGTTTATCAATGCTCTGCTCTTCAAATTCAGTACAAGGAGTTTGTCACGAAAATCCTTGATCTTGAAACCAAACTCCATAAAAGAGGTCAAACGGATCAAACCATAAACATGAATAAACCCAAAGAGTTCACCTATTTTAACAAAACTGGGGAATCGGATATGATAACCCACATTATTTGAAAAAGGGAATATACAAAACACCTACTCTGTATGATTTTGGTTGTTTTGGATTAGATTAAAAGTATTCGGAATACGCAATTCAATGGACCGGTCCTCTTGAACCTAAAAAGGAAGAGGAAACTGAGGAATACAAGCGCGCACACACTTCCAAAATACAACTTCCATTTTGTTATGAGCCTTTAAATTATTCCTATCAGAAAAATAAGAAGTACCTCTCGAATGACTACTTCGACTGCTACAAGGTTGCAACGCCCAAGGATTCCTCCAAAAAGGATGAGGTCCAAGCAACCGAAACCAAGACTGAGACGGATGAGTTCAAGCTCTATGTTCCCTCTCTCATCTTGGAAGCAAAGATAGTCGAGTTGGAGGAGTCACTCGAGAAAGAAAGGTCAATTTTTCAAAATGAAAAGCAAGCGCTAATCAAGGAACTTGAAAATCTTAAATCGGTCAAAACCGAAACTGTATCTGATGAAGGACAGGAAATCCTTCGGTGTGAAATCACTAAGATCACATCACAACTGGTTGCCTTGGCAACAGATGCGATGCAGGAGTATACGAGAAATGGTCAGCTCCAAGAGCAGATTGACCAACTCCAATCTGAAAAGCAGATTTCACCCGATTCTTCCTCTAACTCATCGGACACGTCTTCGTGTAAAGCTTTCATAAGCAAAACCTCTTCAACACAAGACGATAAAGATTCTCAAGACGAGAGTGTTTTAAGGAATTTGAACTCTGGTTTTTTCTTAGCTTCCGCACCAAATTCTCCAAAGCACACAAGCACTTAGTGGTCGTCGCCTTATTCCGCACCATATTCCGGAAGTCAATTTTTTGGAATATATGAACTCCGAAGGTAATTCTGATGAAGAGTGTGAGTCGTTTCCCTTCGACAAACCTCTTCCGAGTCATACTGATTTTCTGTCTCCTGTAGTCAATCGACCGGTCAATTTTCTAAAGGGAGGACGTTCAAAAACAAAGGCCCTAGCTATGATTAAGATTTCTAAATCTCAACCTGTTTCTCAAAAATAATCACAGCCGAGGCAAAAGACCGAGCAATTGCCTACCAAAAATACTGCTTCTTCAAAAGTCACTGGCCATGCTGTCCCTGTTGTTACAGATAAAATTGGTCGCGCTAAACAAGAAAAACCAAAGTGGCTAGCTAAGGAACCTGTCGAGGATGCAGCATCAAAGTCTTTCAATACTGTTTTTTTCCCTAGGATGAACAAAAACGATTGTGCTTGGAATCATATGAATGATTTTGTTAAACGCGATGTTTCTTTTCCAATTAAACTTTATTCCATTCAGCAATTGATTCAGTTAACGCATGATTGTTTGTGTGGTTCTAGTTGTGGTTGGAATGACTTTGATGATATAAATAATAATGATTGGTTTGGGTCATATCACATATATAATCATACACCCAAAAGCAAACCCCGTAAAAATAAAAAGAAACACCATACTCAAAGGGGTTCCCAATCCGAGGTTAAACCACAACAGAAGAGAAAACCCATTCCCAAACAGGTTTCTCCTACTGCGGTTAAACCGGCACCCAAGAGGCAACCTGCTACAAAACAAGTTCCTCTAAAAGGTGTAAATCCTACACCTAAGAGGAAACCTATGCCAAAACCAGTTCCTTCAAACGGTGTAAAACCTACATCTAAGGGGAAATCTGTGTCAAAGCAAGTTCCTCCGAGAGGTGTCAAACCTAACCCTCCAGGACCCATGCAAATATGGGTACCTAAAATCCGTTAAACTTGTTTTTGCAGCACGGTAATGTGTGGTACTTAGACTCTAGATGCTCCAAGTACATGACCGGAAGGAGGGAGCTTCCCACGAACTACAAAGAAGAATATGGTGGAGACGTGAGATTTGGGAACGACGACAAGGCGCCGATTGTGGGCTACGGCCACATTGTCCAAGACAAGATCACTATCAAGTAGGTGTCACACATCGCGAGATTGGGACACAATCTGTTCAGTATCGGCCAATTCTGCGACAAAGATCTCGAGGTCCGGTTCAAAGCCAAAAGGTGTAGAATACTCAATGACGAAGGAGTGGAGCTCCTGGTTGGAAAGCGCAAGACCAACCTCTACACCATCGACCTCGCAACCCTAAAGCCCGATAACCCCGTCTGCCTTATGTCTAAGGCTAATTCCGAACAAGCTTGGATTTAGCGTCGAATACTATCGCACCTGAACTTCAAGAGTATCAACAAACTGGTGCTGGGCGGACTCGTGAAAGGCATGCCCGATCTTCAATTCGTGAAGGATCGTGTCTGCGGGGCATGTGAGATGGGAAAGATGAAGCGCGCATCACATCAGCCGAAGGCAGCTCCGAGCACGTCCCGGTCCCTCGAACTTATACATATGGATTTATGTGGACCGATGCGTGTTCAAAGCATCAACAAGCGCAAATACATCCTGGTGATGGTGGATGACTTCTCACGCTACACATGGGTCAAGTTCCTTCGCTCGAAAGACGAAACTCCGGAACTGATCATCAACCATTTGAAATCCAACTGAATCTTCAAAGTGCAGTTCAGACCATCAGAACCGACAACGAGACAGAATTCAAGAACCAAACGGTGAACGATTATCTGACTTCTGTTGGAATTTCGCAAACCTTCTCTGCCGCACGCACTCCTCAGCAAAACGGAGTGGTGGAAAGGCGCAACCGTACCCTTGTCGAAGCGGCTCGTACCAAGCTTTCCCAATCTAAACTGCCGTTATTTCTCTGGGCCGAAGCGGTGTCAACTGCTTGCTATACGCAAAACCGCTCCATCATCAACAAGTGGTTCAACAAGACGCCGTACGAGATCATCAACAAACGGCTTCCGAATATCAAATACTTCCATGCATTCGGATGCACGTGCTATGTCTTAAACGACAAAGACAATCTCGACAAATTCAACCCCAAGGAAGACGAAGGAGTTTTCATCGGATACTCCATGCAGGCTAAGGCGTTTCGAATTTATAACAAACAGACTAAAACTGTTACTGAAAGTGAAAACGTGACATTCGACGAAGCCGCAGATTTGGCTTCTGAACACAGCAGTTCAGAACCCGGTTTAACTGGCGTGTTAGCTTCCGAACTTTCATGTTCGGGATCTGCACAAGCGACAGTAAATCCGAATCAAGCATCTTCATCGAATGCTGATCTTTCAGATTTAGATTTACTATTTAAGTATTTTTATGATGACTTATTTAATGCTTCTACTCCTCCTGTCTCAACACAACCTCGACTTGAAGCTGCTCGTATTGAGGATTTGGCAAATCTCCGGTCTGCCGCCTTCTACAAGCATGCCATCCCTCACGGTGGAGACATCTCAACCGTCATCATCGACTTCAACTGATACTACTGCCCACCCGGAGGAACCACTAACAAACCCGGAGATCGCTCCTAATGATTCGTCATATGCTACAATCGATGATCAGTTTCTGCATTCCTCGGAACCAGAAGTCGTTCAACCTTCGACGAATCCTCCCCCACCTCCTTCGAGAAACCAGCCTGCAATACTTGAGGCAGTTCAAGACCTTCTATTTGGAGCTTACGTGATCCGGACACTTCTCACTCTACTCAACAGCCGCTTCCGCACACCACCAAATGGACGAAAGCTCATCCCCTACATCCAATCATCGGTTATCCCTCCACTCCTGTTCCAACGTGAGGCGCATCCGCCCACTTTTGGCTCTTCTTCGGCTTCTTAAGCAAGATCGAGCCGACGAACGTACGTGAAGCACTTGAAGATCCGGACTGGATCATCGCTATGCAAGAAGATCTCAACCAATTTGAGGCTCTAAAGGTATGACGCCTGGTTCCACGTCCAGCTCACAAGACGGTGATCAACACCAAGTGGATCTTCAAGAATAAGAAGGACGAAGACGGCATCCTCGTACGCAACAAGGCACATCTCGTGGCCAAGTGGTACCGTCAGCAAGAAGGGATCGATTATGATGAGACCTATGCTCCGGTGGCAAGAATCGAAGCCATACGTATGTTCCTCGCATACGCCACGCACAAAAACTTCACATTCTTCCAAATGGATGTGAAGACTGCATTCCTCTACGGCGATATCAAGGAAGAAGTGTACGTCTCGCAACCGGAAGGATTCGTGGACGATTCGAAGCCTGATCATGTCTACGTTCTAGACAAGGCGCTTTATGGTCTAAAGCAAGCTCCGCGAGCCTGGTACAACACTTTGTCCGAGTTCTTGTTAAAATCATAATTCACACGAGGTAAGATAGACTCAACTCTGTTTATCATGAACGAAAATGGTCATATTGTCTTAGTTCGCGTGTATGTCGATGACATAATTTTCGGTTCTACTAATCCTCAGTATGCAAAGAACTTTGCCAAACTTATGGGACAATTTTTTAAAATGAGTATGCTTTGTGAGATGAATTTCTTCCTTTGTCTTCAAGTTAAACAACTGTCGACCGGGATATTCATAAACCAGGCTAAGTACATCCGGGATATTCTTAGGAAATTCCAGATGGAACAGTCCTCACCAATGAAAACTCCCATGGCACCTGGTACAAAGCTTCACGCCGATCCTAACGGAAAGGATGTGAACACTAAATTGTATCGGGGAATGATCGGTTCTTTGATGTATCTAACCGCAAGTAGACCGGATATCATGTTTTCAACTTTTCTATGCGCCCGATTTCAATCAAAACCAAAAGAGTCTCATTTAATAGCCGTCAAACGAATTTTTTGTTATTTACGTGGAACTGCTGATCTTGGCTTGTGGTACCCGAAAGATACAGGTTTTGAGCTATCTGCTTATTCTGATGCGGACCTTGCGGGTAGCATGATGGACCGGAAGAGCACATCGGGGCATGTGCAGTTTTTGGGAGATAGTCTGGTGAGTTGGGCTTCCAAGAAGCAGCAATGCGTCTCTACATCGACTGCCGAGGCGGAGTACGTGGCCGCCGCGAGCTGTTGTTCTCAAGTAATTTGGATGCGGACGCAACTCAAGGACTACGGCTTTACGTATGTCAAGATGCCCATTTACTGCGACTCGAAGACCGCCATTGCCATATCAAGCAACCCGGTCCAACACACTAAGACAAAGCACATCGACGTTCGGTATCACTTCATCAAGGATCACGTAGAAAGAGGTACAGTCGAACTCTACTTTGTAAGTACTGAGCATCAGTTAGCAGACCTGTTTACAAAACCCTTGGACAAAAAACGCTTTAATACTCTGGTGTCCAAGTTAGGTATGCTAAATCTGAAGACTTGATATGTGTGTGTGCCCGATACAAGTTCCATACATCTACGAGTAACTGTCTACTCATCATCCGGTGTTTACACTCCTGATGATTGAGCATACACTTTCTCGCACTTGTATTCTACTTGTATCAGTTACACAGTTAGATTGAGTCTTTGTATTTACTAGGTAGATTTTGTTTTGGTTTACTTTCTCTCTAAGTGTGTTTCCTTTTTCTTTCATACTGTCGTCTATTTTATTTGCTTATATATGTGCTTTCACGAGTGCTCATGTGTTCAGGGGGAGCACAAACCGGTATCAGGTAAGTTTACTTAATTATTGAGGGGGAGCGACACAATTTTTTCTTTAAATGTCTAAAAGTTTTTTTGTGTGTCGGGCTCTCCATTGCACATTTTTGCACTATCCGAGGCAGAGCAAAGCTTTTTCCATGCTCAGTTTGAGGGGGAGCGAGAGAAGGTTCTTTTAAAATCCTGACATCACTATTTTTCGTAACACTTGAAAGAACATGGTATTTTTCTGAAAAAAATGCCATTGTGTCCGGACAGGTATCCGGAAACCCTATCTATCCGGATAGGTTTCCGGACCGTGTCCTATCCGGATTGGATGGGAACCTGGATACCTCACCCGGTCTCTTGGCTTAGTATATATGGTATCCGGAATCCCCTTTCAGTCACTTATCCGGAAACATCGAAACAAAACCCTAAACCTCTCGTATTCTCTCTCTCGTTCGGTCTCACTCACAATCCACGATTATCACTCTGTTTTTCGCTCACAATCAGGTATGTCATTTGCATCACCCTTTAGATCATTTATAGTCATGTTCCTTGCGCTTCACACCACAATTCGACCACGGATTTATAGTCATGTTCCTTGCGCTTCCCACTTTAGAGTCTCTACGACTTCGGGTCCATTCGGTGGAATATAGGTCGTCCTAGTTAAGTGTGTGTACATAAACTTCATACGACACTACCTGCATCTTTTAACAAGTGTTTGGGACTCTGTTAGGGACTGTGTTTGTTCGATTGATCGTTCTGGATTTCGTCCGGACACATTCTTCGTGACCGGAAACCTTCAAGTTGATGTCGATTTGTCCGGTAACTCTCGAGATATAGATATTATGTCTGGAAACAACCAACATCCGGAAAACCTAGTTGTCCGGAAACCTAAGGGTTTCTGGTAAGTTCAACTACCGGATTGTTGAGGTGTCCGGACCCCGATTTGTCCGGTAATCCGTATTATATCCGGACACCCTTTTGTCCGGAATACTCATGTTGTCCGGAAACTATAGTCTCATCCGGAAACCTTTGACGTCCGGATACCTTTTGTCCAGACACCATGGTTTGTCCGGAAAGTATTGTTTTCCATTAAATGGTCCGGACACCCCTGTGTTTCTCAGTCCAGTACCTGTTTTTCTAACTGTCATTCCTCAATCTGTTCCAGATTGAGCCATTTAATTCAAATGTACGCACTGGAACATGTTTATCCGTCTTGATTACTAACATTGGTTCTTTTACAGATATTCCATGGCGGATCAAGAACAACAACAAAATCCGGAAGAGCAAATTCCTCAAGAGGAATTTATCGACGAGGCCGCCGATAACGCTTTGGTCGCCCTTGACCATGGCACTGAGATAGAGGCCAATAACCATCACTTGGACGCCGCTGAGTTCCGTCCACAACCACAACACCGTGTGATCGTGGATATATTAATGCATCACCCTCTCCGTGAGGCCCTCACAACTACAGCCGACGTCCCAATTCTCTACGTCTATCAAGTATGGCTCTCTTCCCAAGTCGTTACGGCCGCCAATTCACAGACCATCACGGCGCGGATCGACAACCAACCCTTTACGCTTACACCTGAGTCCTTCCGGCGTCTACTTTCACTACCAGAAGCCAACGCCGGCGGACACCAAGGCTATGACCCCATGGTCAACGATGCGACTCTGTGTGCACAAGTACGCGCCCTCGGCTACAACCACGCTCTCGAGCGTCCATCCGCGTTCAATCGAAAGTATCTAGCACCCATATGGAACACACTTTTCACGATCTTGAACTGGTGTCTCTCGGCCAGATGGAAGGGAATAGACCAGTGCACGAGCGACTTTCTACGTTTATTCCATGTCGTGTGCTACAACCGCCACGTCGACTTCGCGATGATTATCTGGCGTGAACTAGTGCAAGCCATTCGTCAAATTGGAGGTTCAAAGCAAAAGAAGTTCCTCTCATACCCTCGATTTCTCTCACTGGCTGTGCGTCAACATATGGACGCGAACCCTGCAATACCGCAACGAATTAACCATCCGGTATGTCCTCCGTTCCATCTACAGTATATGGTAATTCGAAACCCGTCCAACGCCATAGCCATGCCGTTACCTGAAGCCCTACTGGCTCACGCGAATCCCACTGCACTAAGTGTAGTTGCATATAGGCAAGAGTTAGGGAATCCCATGGTCCAGCCAGCGCCGGAGGGACCTCCCCAGGGACATAGAACCGAGGGACGTGAGGGTCCTAGGACCAGAGGAGGCAGGGCCCGGGCAGCAAGGGCTCCCGGGCGGGGTGTGTTGAGAGTTCGTGGGAGGGGAACTGGAGTAGGCGGTGCAGTGGATACGCGTACCAGTACATCCCAAACCGGAACAAGCCAACAACCCCCAATTCCCATCACCCGACCGACGAGCGAAGCTACATCGTCATGACCCATGCTCCATCATGACACCGAGCCTTATTTATCTGACCCTCCTTCACCAACCCGATATGTTGAAAATGTGGAATCTGACTCCACAGAATCCGATACGGATCGTACTCTCAGATTATCTCTAATCCCTACCCGTATCGGACCGAACCCTGATCTTACCGAAGGAATCCCTTCTGACTCACCCATACCCCCACTCATTCCTACTACCCAACCTACAAGGAGAACCGAGGGTGTCTTAGGTGAATAGTTAGAACATGTGAGACGAAGGGAGTTGAGGTCGAAAGCGAACCAAGAAAGAGTAAGCCATAAAGATAAAGAGGCTTCTGAGCGACCACATCTGCTATCCCGTCTCATCCGTTGGGACGGGGTATTGAAGAAGCCGCCGTGGACCCAGTGACGCAATTGCACAACCTCCTCAGCCACTCATCCGTCTCTCAAAAGACGGGTGTTTCAACTTCTCACGGGGATCAAGCACAACTTCTACCGGTATCTCAATCGGAGAGTATTGGTATTGAAATAAGAGACTAGAAGCCCCTGGTCTCGACTTCTTTCAGTGCACCATTGAGTCTAGAGCCACTTGAAATATTACATTCTTCGGCTAGGACACAAGATGAGATCCCACAAATCGAGGCTCTTCGTGAACCGATCGGAACTTCCGTAGGATCTCCGCCTTTAAGTGGAAATCGAGGATCAGAAGGAAATCCTATCATGGCTATCCTTGCGCCAACCGTGAACGTAGGTGGCTCTACCTCTGCGGTAGATGCTTCAACGGGCAATCTAAGTGATCCCGTAGTTACCTTACCCATCTTTGTGTCACAAGGGTCTCTGGACAGCACCCTCAAGATTTTCCGCGAGGCAATGGAGCAGCACCTCACCACCAAGCTCGACAAGATTAAAAGCACGATCAAAGGTAAAGAGAAGGTTGTCGAAGCTGAAACTGCACCTACACCTCCACCGGCTCCCGTTCAGCCCATCTATTCGGTGGATACCTTAAAGATGATGCTTCTAGCTCAGTTTCTCCAACACCAAGATCACAGGTCAATGCTCCTTCGTCATCTATTATATCACGAATGGACCAGCTTGACTCGACTCTTAAGGACTTTCAACGAGAGATCACAACGCTGTCCGACAGAGTCCCCTCACTTGAAGATACTTGCAAGAGTCAAGCTGGCGGACTCAAGAGAAGGAACGATGACCAGGATAATACTGATCACCGTGAGGGGGAGAACAAGAGACAAAGATTAACTGACTCCGCCGCCCCAATCATTCTTGAAGCTACTGTGGTTCAACAGGAACCCTCAACTGCGGCATCTACAACTGAAGATGCACCCGAAGACGAGTTGCCTTTAGCCGAGATGGTAATTGATATGGACATCTCCGATGACGAAGCCCCGACTGTTGAAAATCCTGAGGGAGCAACACAGGAATTGGTCAACTTTAGCACATCATATGGGTCTACAATCAACCTGATAGATCCAAACACCGAGATCGACCCGGAGACTGAAAATGCATGGTATGAAAAAGCCGCCAGTGCTGTAAATCTCTAGGTAAACCTGATCTTCCCGACTGATGAAGATGACAACGTAGACTACGACCAGTTTCTGCTTCAGAATCTGTATGGTACTCCCGTTCACTCTGCTCAAGCCACCGAAACTTCTGCAAGACCCGAATCTACAACTGCCGATATTCCCACATCTCCTCAACAACAACCGACAGCTTCTGATCTTCCTCCTCCTCAACAGCAACAGATCCGATGGGAGAAGATCACGCAATTTATTCCTCACCTGGATGAATCTCTGAAAAGGTTGTTCGTTCACAAGTTACGCCTCATCGAGCCTACTTTTTGCATTGGTATTTATAGCTCAAACCCAGAATACAAAATCCAGTACATAAACGCAATGAAGCGGTGTCTGCCAGTTAGCCAAGTCCGAACCAAGCATAAGATCACCGAAGTGCTTAACATCTAATTAGGCCGAATTCTGAAAGTCTCGTTTCCAGTATTCACCGTCCGACGCATAGATGGTAATGAATGGAGATTTTCCGAAGCTTATTTCAAGCACCTCCGACCGTTCGACTTCTATGCTATTCTGAAAGACCTTCGTACCAGAACTATCCAACCGTTTCAAGTAACTAAAGCGCTCGAAGCTGTTCGTCGATTCCTTGTCCGTACCATCATGATGTCTTATCTCACGGACTTCCAAATGGCAATCGAGAACAGAGCTAAGAAGGTAAACCTGTTAAATCCGAATCTGAAAGCGCCCGAACTGAAGATGTATCCCGAGAACGCTGGAACCAGAATTTGGGATAGTCTACATCAACGAACAGAAAGAAAAGAGATTCATGCGCTTCAGTCAGGTAGACAGATTCTGCGACGGCACGCTCTTAAAAGTCCAAGATGCTCTTCGAAAAATCATCGCTTTCGAATCCAAAAATCGAAGGCTATCGTATGTTCCCAATCCGAATGAAACTATTGCTCGAAAAGCCTTATAAATGGTTGAAGAACGCATCGACTAGCGTCGTGCTATCAGATTGTTCGAGGTACACTTTGCGCTCCGTAAAAGATATGTTCATAACTGGCGCGAATTCGAACTTCAATACAAAGGGGGAGATTGTTAGGGTAATATTCGGTTGTATAGAAGTTCAAGGGGCTATTTGTAATTGTTTAAATTAAGCCTAGTTAGTGAACGGGCCGTGGGCTTGTTAACCACGGGCCCGTCATATATAATGTTTGCTTAGCCTTTGTTTTTAGGCTAGTTGTTCATTTTGCTTTCCTAAACTCTATTGTAAATTCTCTCAATATTGAAAGCTAATTGGATGACCAGTTGAAATCATTACGTGTGTTACTATCTATTGATTTCTTCATTGTTCGTTGCACGGATCTGAGACTCACAACCTTAGCCCCTCCCGTCGTGTGACCCTTGCCCTTGTCGGCCGACGAAGGGATCGACGTGGTGGACGGGGACTTCGCCGATTTCTCCGGAGGCGCCGAACTGATAGGTGTCGCAGCGATCGCACTAGAAGACGTCCCAATCGTCGTCCTCGGCTTCTTTAAAACCCTCGACTCAGTGGTCGAGGTCTTTTGCCTCTTTTCCTTGCCCTTACGGGCGAGCTCAAGTTGAGCTGCTCTCTTAGCAGAGACAGTCGGCACCTTCGGCTGAGATTCTCCTGGAAACAGATAAAAAAGGAGCATTACACGATGGACATAAAAGAAAAAGACCAGAGTCAGGCGGAAAGGAATATGAAGGTAAACTCACCGGTCATCTCTATTTCTTCTCTCGACTTTCCCTCTTTCTCCTCTGTCTCCTCTCCTTCCTCCTCCTCCACACGTTTCTCTCCCCGATTCTCTCTTAGGTATACCAAGTCTTCGTCGTCATCGTCCACCAATTGCCGCGTGACAAAAGATCGCTCGACAGTGCTAAACTCTAAAAACGCGTCGACCTTCGCTTGAGAGTTGGCGTAGGGCTTTACGTCTTCAAACTTAATATCTGTCGACACATAGCAGGAAGGTTAAAAAAAAGTTGAAATTAATATACGACGTACGATAAAAGGCAATAAAATCTCACCCGACGTATTCCAGCCAGTCCTAATCCAGTCGCTCTCAGAGTCGAGAGTCGACTTACGCACAAATGCGTACCTAGTCTTCCACTTACGATCATTTACAGCAGTCTTTAAGACCAAGGTACGATCACCCTTATACCTAGAAAACAAGCTATAGCGGTGACATCCGTCCTTCTTGACTTGATAGGCCAAGAGGAGGTCACGCACATTCATGGGAGTTTCCCATTTTTCGGTAAGATGCTCTATCACTTGTACGACTCTCCAAAATTTAGGCATTAACTGGCCAGGAGCTAAATCAAACTCAAGCATAAAAGCCTTGGCCAAAGGCGAATAGGGCCATTCGAAACCTATCTTGAAGGGGTATTCGTATATCACGATATACCCCTCAAGACACATATCTGGTCGGGTCTGACCTGCCCGAATTAGATTAATCCCCGCATGGATTTTTGCCGAACTCCTAAGGTCAACAAGATCCTTTTGATCTCCAATGGAACTTACAGGCTCAGTCGAAATTTTCTAACTTTTTTATGCAGACTTACAAAGACTGAAAATCGTACCTTATATAGGCGCCTAGAAACCTCGAAATTTCTAACTTGGACGAAGATTCTTGCAGGTTTCGAAAGGATTGAACGAAGAACAACAAGAAATCAAGGAAAAATCTCACTCTTAAAACTCTCTGAAATCGTAAAAATGGAAAAGATCCATTGTGGGTCTCTATTTATGTAAATGATCGTGTCAGATCGAGCCTCTCGATGGCCGACATGTGCCCTTGCCTTTTCGGATACTCGACAGATCGTCGACACCTGGCGCTTACAGCTGTAAAGCACGATCGCACGTCAACATGATGTCACGACCTTATCCCCTTTTCGACTTCCTCTTTAGTTGGAATTGGACCGATCCAGTTCCAAGGCAACTGAAGAAATTTTCGACACGTGTCACGACCCTAGACGTCCGACTAAAAAAATTTAAAAACTTTTTGAAATTTGAACTTTCCACTCCATTTTTAAATTTTGGGGGCAAACAGTTTGGGGAAAATTTCACCAGTCTCGACCACGACCAAACAAGAGAAAGCATTTATTACACTTTTCCATAATAAAGTTACATGACAAACACTTTATCTTTTGTCCGAAGTTTAAATCCAAATTTACTCTCGACCTCAACCGTCGTATAGAACCTCTCGACCTCGACCGACTAATGTATGATATTACTGTTACATTTTTAGTGTTTAATGCAGGATTAATATCATTAATGACCAACGGCCATAACCGACAAAGGCAATTACGAGCATTGAATTCAGCGACCTTTTCTACCGTTATCAAGAAGACTTTATGGAGTCATTCAAGGCGCTCGAAAGCTATAAAAGCAAAGGCTAGAGCATCATTTCACGTATCTGGCATCATCTGGCATCATCTATCATCACACACTCTTGGAATCAACTGATCTCCGAAGAACATTCGAAGCAGAAAACTCTCTCTCGTCAGATCGCTCTTGACGCACGACATACGCACACGACACTTAAATTTTACACATGATGCACCAGTTTTTACACTCGATTCACTTTGTTACTTTACATTTAAAGTCTTTCTTTTATTTTTATTGTAATCTTTGTACGATCGACACCTGAAACATAAGGATATCGCCCCTGTTTGGCGATCATAATGTAGCGACGACCCCCAAAAGTCGTCCGCGGTTTTTTTCCTCGTTGAGGTTTTTTTCGCGTCACCAAAATCTTTGTCTTATTTACTTTTTCTGTCTTTCTCGTACGCTTTGTCGAAATATTCCCATTCTTTAGTTGTTAAGCTCCACAATCAACCTTAAGTTATCCTTCTCGACGATTGTTGGCATTAACAGTAACACCCTCAAATCTGGAAAGAGTGACTAAATTAAACTTTTAATAATACATCAAATAAAGGGTAATTCCCTTATTATAACTCAATACTTAAATTAACTTCGACAAAAAAACTGGATTTAACATTAACAATAGGTAAATCAAACAATACATCAAGACTAAGTCAAGGTCGGGTGTTACTAAAATTCAATAACAGTCGTTATCTCCGAAAGCAAAAGACATTATAGAATGACTAGATCCTTTATGTGCATCTAACTAGCACTCAACCCTTCACGGTGGCGCTAGTACATTTTCTCCATCAAGCACCAGATACACATGCCGACAAATCAAAAGGGTTAGACTTTGTAATAACCAGAATCTTTTTGTAACAGAAATTTGAGGGTTAGTGGATTTTGTTGAAAACTTAAATTTCAAGGACTATTATCTAAAAAGTGGGAAAGGTGTTAAAAACCGTAACTCTACTCCCCTAATTCATTTTACATGTTGTGGAGGCCAAGAGAAACCAGGGAAATAGTGTGTGAGATTTAGTGGTGCTTGTGAGGAAGGAATCAAGAAGAGTTGTGGTTTAGAAGGGAAAGTCTACATCATCCTTCATCAAGGTGATCCATTTAAAGACCCGAAGTGTAAATGAGAATATTTAAGCAATGGCAGCAGGTGAGTCTTTCTAACTGAAGATGTGTTGACTTATGTATTACTTAAATGCATGAAATATGATGAAACTGTATGTTTTACTACGTTTGAGAAAGTTAAGATATTATGTATGCATACATTTGGAAGTGTGCATGTTTCGGCTAAGTCGGGGGGGGGGGGGGGGGGGGGGGGTTGTCCCGCTAGTGCTCATACCGGGGGTATGTCCTATTTATGCCATTGAGGGTGTGTTCTAGTTAAGAGAGTGTGAGACTGAATCATTGTCACAGGTGTGCGTGACTTTAGTGTGCCACTTACATGCGTAATTCTAGCGTTGGAAAGTTTAAATGCTTTATAATTGAGAATTGTTTATAAATGCATATAAATTGTTTAAAATGTTTTATGTCGCTCAGATGTGTGTTTCTAGCGGGAACTCACTAGACCTCAGGGTCTAACCTACGCTTTTCAAAAACTAAACCATTTTCAGGTAAGCTCTTAGTAGAAGGCTCTAGTAAGGGCAAGGAGAAGGCGTGAGCGTGAAGTTTCGGACTACAAGGAAGTCATTATATTTAGTATGCCAAGTTTATTACTTTAGAAATCTCAGCTGTGTAATAGGTTGTTTCCGTAAACCTTGTTATATACTCGTAGTTGCAGTTGGTGTTTGGGGTCATTTTGGCAAAATATTTATGTTATTATTGTTTTTGCCTTATTTGTTGAGTTAGGTTGTTACAGTTGGTATCAGATCCATAGTTCAAGGGATTTAGGTGACCGGATGGGCCAAAACTTAAACTTTGGAGTAGAGGGGAACAATGTGGAGATATAGGATGCGTTTAGGAAAGATCACTATAAGTGCGCCAATGATAGGGTATGACGATCGTCATGTAAGGTAAATATGAAATTATATCTGGCCAATGTAATCGCGAATTTATAGGTACATGAGTGTGATCAATTGCTCTTGTTGAGAAGATCAATGGGTGTGGAAGTATGTAGTGAGTTTTGACCTTGCAATGATAGCAAGGGGTTGAGGTATCGTGAGAGATCGTGTATGATATAATGTTTATATTTTCTAGAAGAAGTGTTGTTCGGAATGTTATGAGTCGTCTAGAGGTAAAACTTCTTGGGTTCGAAGGTGATAAATGACTAATTAAGTGTAAAACGCCTAGTTTCTAGTGGGTACCCATTCTCGAAATTTATGTGTCGATCAGTTTGGGATGGTAAGGAAGGACACTGTTAGAATCTTGAAAGTTTCAATTCAAGATCAAGTGGAGGATTTGAGCCTTGACTCTTTAGTCAAACGATTCAGTGGTAAGAGTAATGAAGGAAAGATATCAGTGTTGGATTGAAATATGCGTAGGAGTAGAATGTGGGGTAATTGGTCAAGATGAAACTTTGTGGAGTGGTCAAACAGGTAGGTTGTGAAGCACCTATACCACAAGTTGTTGCAAGGGTGAGAAAGCGACCGTTGACCAAAGGTAGAATGTCAAGGGTAAGTTGTTGTGAGTACAACGATTGACCTTGTTAGAGTGAATAGCCTTCAATTGCAAAATAAGTTTCACGCATGGTGTCTTAAACTGAGCTACGTGAGCTCTTTCACGTCAAAAGTATATTCGAGCATAATGGGTTTCTTGTTTTGGAAATTAGTCGATGCATGCAAGCGTGTGTTTAAAGAAAAAGACAAACTTGTTTACGTTGCACGATAAAATTTCGAACGTAGTGATTTGTGAATTATTTCACCTCTTTCATGTTAAGATAATTTTCGCTGTGAAAAAAAATATTATGAAAACGTTTGATTGCATGGTTTTATAACTGAATCGGGTATGAATATTTTGGTTGTCATATCAAATAGTGTGAGAGTTAACTGACTCGCTTAGTGTTGACCCCACTTCGGAGTCAACAATGATATTTAACCACAAATGTTCAAAAATAGAGTAAACAAGTATTAAAGTGCGGAAGCATTTTGAGAACAGTTTGGGTTAAGAATAATGGTAGATAACACACAGTAAAGATGTGAATGCAATAGATGTAGTAAGAACAATGCTCAACAATTCATCTCTATTGATTCAACAGGATTACACCAAGAACACCACACAGTGTGTGTTTCTTGCAGATAGCTTCGCTTAAAGTGGGTGTATGTGTGTTGTGCTTCGTTACTAAAAATGGCCTGGTATAACACTCTATTTATACTAAAGACAAAGGGGACAAAGTGTACAGGAGACAAGGTCAGAATCCACATCTGCTACTGTGAATTATGGGGCATTGTACTCTGGGACATCAGGTGCATTCCATCCAGAAGTGTCCAGGATCATGTCCATTTGAGTTCTTTCAAGAAAATAATCAAGAGTTTCATTTTGAGGGTCCTCTGTGGCTTCTAGGATGGATGATTGATGAGCTTCAGTCTCTGTGAACCTCAGAGGGGTGGGTGATTGGAGATTGGGTTCATCATGAGTCACATCCTCTGCGATGGTTTGCATAGGGGACTTGTGCTTGTGGGTTTTCCTCTTCTTGGTTTTAAAGGCTCCTTCCTCAGAGGATTTGTGTTTTCTCTTCTTTTTCTTCTCCTTCTGAGGAAAGGGTGCAGAGGATTCAACAACTGTTCTTTCCGTAGGAGGTTCGATAGGAATAGAAGAGGTTTTTTTTGTGGTTTTGGCTTTAGATGCCCTCTTCCTTTTGTGTGCTGATAGGTGGGTTGACACCCTCCTAAATCTAACCGCAAGTGTACGGGTCGAATCAAGTAATAGTACTGAAAGTACGAGTATCGAACACAGGGAACTAGGAACTAAGTATGACAATCACTATAAAATCTATTAACTGAACGATCGTAATTTTGAGTTGTGGTTTGGTTGAATTTCTGAAACACTAAATTAACGAAAGCACCCTAAAACGTTGGAAAAAGTTGTTTAATTTGGAGAAGTTAAGAGGGTAGAAGGAGGGTTGGAATCTGAAAGGCTTACTTAATGAGACTTTAGAGTGATTTATGATTAGTTCTAACGAGCAATGAATTGCAAAACCCGATCTCGTTGCACTCTTTCGAGCTACAACGGGAATCGACTCAATTAAAGTTGTTTATCTCACGATCTCACAAATAAATTGAGTTAATTAAAAATATTTAGAAAACAACACCGAAAGAATTGGTATATCTCTATCCCATTCCCTTCGGGGCTATTGAACCCGACCTAGATCTCGAGACTTCTCTCGAACGTACTCAAGAACGAAAAAATCATTTAACCAGTGATCAATTAGTTAAACGCAGTAAATATAAGTTCAAAAGCATCATCCATCTAGTAAAACCAAAACATAAATCATCCCAAGTTTACATCAATAATCCAAACATCATCCAACCCCCCAACATGTAGTTTAGCTCATGTTGGGGGTGTGTAAAAGAAACTGAATGGTTACAAATAGCTTCAAAGAATTCATGGTTCAATAAGTTGTAGAGGTAATGATAAATAACTCCCTGAGAAGAATCCCCTTCGATCTCACGTGCTCAATCGTCTTTGATTTCTCGTCCCAAGTTGTTTCTCTCGTACCTTCCTCTTCAAAAATCTTTGTTTCTCCTCCAAAAATTTCCCCTTGGCCAGCCGTCGTCGTGTGTGAGTCAAAAGTGTGTTCACCCTAGCTACAGAAAGTGTTTTCTTAAACTGGATGTTGGGGCCGGCACCGGCGCGGATGGACTGGCGCCAAGACTAGTGCCAGATTCTGTTTGGCAAGTCGGCGCGGATGCCAGCGCTAGTTGGCTAGCGCGAAGACTGGCGCCGGGCTCTGGACTCTTTATCGGCGCGGATTCTGGCGCCAGTTCACTGGCGCGGAGACTGGCGCCAGACTTTGTTTCTCATTTCCTCGATTTTCTCGTTTTCAGCTCTGGGATTCGAATCTGCTGCTCTTTTGGACAATAATGCTTATACCTGTACTTTCTCACCAAAAACTTGTTATATACTCGTATTTCACTTGAAGACATGCGTGAACCACCCAGTTTGAGATTAAAATGATGTCGAAAATCGGCATTATCAACAACCCCAAACCGAGCGTTGCTTATCCTCAAGTAAATTAGCGATAGAAAATTTTAAAAACCAGGGTCGTAACAAAATTCGCACACTTGTGATGGTTGTAGTGTCATTATAGGTCTTAACACATCTCAGTCAACGAAGGAATTCAACAATTTAATCAGGGCCCTTTTTTGATAACCTACAGTTGTAAGGGCCGAAACACTAACTCTTTGAGAAAAGAACTGGTCGGGACCACACTACATCAAATTCCACCTAAAGTCATGCATGATCAGGGAGGATTTCGCCTCGACCCTACCTCACCGGACTCTCAATTCACTCGAGCCCTAGGTTGTCTCACATGTTGTCATGCAAATAGAGGTTATGTACAATAATACTCGAAATAATAGCATGAACAACGTAACAAGAAAGACGCACCAATGTCCAAATAAAACGATCTCGAATGGAACCAACTAGCAAGACTAAGACTATCAGTGCCACTTTCATCTATCCTTATATTTTCCAAAAGATCATCCAGGTCTTTACAGGGTTGTAATGGGGCTAGGCTATTGGCTAAGAAATGGCAGGTAATTAGGATCAAAAATCCTCACAGTACCGGTATACGATAAATGGTTACCATTCCCTTTTTGTCTTTTGCCTCTTTCAACATGTGTGCATCCCACTTCCCTTGATTGAGTATGTCAACCTTATTTCCTTCTATACGTTTGAGCTCTCTATTTATTTATCTCTCTCTCTTTTTTTTCTTCTACAGTGAGCTGGCCAATTGGCCTTATTTCCTTCTCACTGTTTTTTTTGGCATGACCCTTTTTGGTCATATCACTCTTTTCGTATTCTCTTCTGATTTACATCTCTCTATTTCACCCTTTTTTATGCAACGTCTCATCCCACCTTTCGTAACCGGTACTTGTTTGGACCAAGGTAAGCTACTATAGAGGTTAGGGTTTAATATGGGTTTCAGAATCGACATAATCAGGGTTTGGCTGCAAAAATGGCTGAGGATCACTCAAAAAGAAGGGTGCGCAAGATAAAACACTCTATACTCACATTGCCTGGAATCATTTCTCAAGGTCTATACTTGGACAAGATACTAGTGACACTAGATATCCCTATGGACGTCTTTGCTAATTGGCCCAATTCTATAGTGAGATCAACTATAGCCACGACAAGGAATTAGCGAGAAGTGTATCGAGTTCATGTATTTCCTCTCAGAATCGAAGTTAAATTGGCTCAATACCTTACCGGTGGTCTCCACTAAAGTCCCTAATGCACACAATCTTTCGGGTCTCATTCGATGCTATGTTATCCTTTACAATTTCATTCCTCAAAAACAGTGTTCTACATACTTCTGACGGTAAATCGGAAAAACTTCAATCATAACTGTAATTCCGCCAGTTTCCTAAAACATGATAAAGACCATCAAATGACACCATCACTGCCACCCCAAACCTGAATACACATTGTCCCCAATGTGCACCTACTTCTATTACAATCCTCCACAATAACGTGTGCAAACTAGGTACAGTCATCCAAAAATAAAGTTGTGCAAATTAAGTACAGTCATCCCAAATAAAATTAGAGCAAAACAGATCAAAAAGGAAAATGAAAACAAACTGTCTTCACTGCCCACGGTTCCGACATCTGGCACCGCCCGGCTGCTGTCGCCTCACTCACCTTTCTACCGGTGGGTTGGCCGGACCTGATGCGTCCGGGCCTTGTTCACCTCTAATCCATCGACGCACGTCGTCGAACCTCATATCCATTCTCGTGAATCCTGAGTGCACTTCTTGTTCGAGCGCCGACATGCGCACATGCATCCGTGGGTTGGCATCATCGGGCTGCAGCCCCTCATCCGCTGCGGGATCATAGTTGACGTCATCGGCATCCACATCATCTGCATCGCTTGGTATATCCATCTCCTCATTTGCAGCTGCCTCTTGCCGGTCTAACTTTTGGGCAGCCACCATTTGGGCGCGGTATGTAACTCGATCAAATGGTAATGGAGGGGCTAGTGTGGCCTCGATCCTCACACCCGCGTCCCTGCATAGTTTAGTGATAAGGCAGGGAAATGGAAGGATACATGTGTTCCGCTCAGAAGCGGAATCTATCATATGTAAAATGATGATGTGCCCGACAACAAGTGGCATGTTGTGTTGGATGCAGAATAGGATGCGGGCCACATACGGATCGGCGTTGGTGTAATGTGTGGAAGGGGCCAAGCTCCCCTTTATGAAACGCAGCCATACTCCGATCTCGGGTCGGAGTTCACGTTTCTTTATCTCATCCTCCTTTGGCACCCAGCGTTCACGGCCACTCCGTCGCAGCGCTGATGCGATAAAAGGGCTATGTCTCGTCCTGACCCACACCCTGGATGGGTGGTAAGCCAAAGGTCGCGTCCAGCTCGTAGTGACGTGGTACTCTGTAGTAACGACAAATGTCATCTATAGTGATTCGCATTGTCACCCACCGGACGATGACTGTGCGGTGTTCCCCAAAGGCGGGTGGCACCATAGCTGCATAAAATTCTAGCACAAGTTTTGGGTCAAACGGCTCAAGCGCCCTCACATAATCGGTCCCTCCCCATTGCACCGCGATCTCCCGTACCCTTTGGTTCGGTATCTCATCTATCTTCATCCCCCGCTCGGGATGAATTGTCCTTTCTTCAAAATTCACGAGACGCTCGTTAAAGTTTCTATGAGGTTCCCTCGCTATTGCCGCTCGTTCAGCGGCGGTCAGTTGGTAGTATCGGAACCACCTGCCGGGAGCATCTGGTCTCGTACGCACCATATTCCTGCAGAAAGAGATTGGGTTCATCAAAAACACATACTAAAACGGCCACCCCAAACCTAGTCATTGGACTAGGTTTGCCACAGAACTCAAATTCATACATGCTAAGGACAAACAAAGGTACCCCAAACCTTGGTAAGACCCAGGTTTGCAATGGGGTATGGCGTGGAAAACAATTCAAGAATGACCACCCCAAACCTAAGTGAAACCTAGGTTTGCATAGTCCATTTAGTCTAATGAAACACAAATGTCCCATACACACACATATACCACAAAAATTCTGCTTTATCACTTGGAAACTCATAAAAATTCAGCAGCTACTCATTAAGCACTGCTCCCCACAATTCATATCTTTTAAGCCACAAGTAACAAATCTCATGTAAACTCATCTTGTATATCACAACCCAGCATACTCAACAAATATGAACAACATGTTCTTAATAAGCACAAAATCAAGAGTTCATCACATATGGTGAGCATAACTAGAAACTAGCATGAATCCCAAAAGAAATTAAGCCCTATGTGAGAAAACTATGAAATAATCATGGCAAAACGTTCTCATGGCATCAATCATCACAAAATCATGTATACCCACTTGAAAATGAAGAACAATAGGAGACAAGTAACCATACCTTCGGTTTTGACTAACACATTCCCAACAAGAGTGAAATTAAGGGTTAGAGAGTGTACCTTGATGTCTTGTGGAAGAGATAGTTAGAAGAAATTGGTAGATTCTTGATATTGGAGGTCGAAATCGCGAAAGGAGGGTGTTTTTGAGAGGAAAACGGCTGAAAGAAAATTAGGGTTTGTGAAAATGGCTGAAAATACGAAAAGGGGGTTTTATACCTGTCAGCGTTTCCGCGCGGGTACCGGCGCCGATTGGCTCACACGGTGACCCGCTCTAGTCTCTGTGTACTCACTTCGCGCCAGTCTTGGCGCAGATGGATCCGCACGGTGACCTGCGCCGACCTTTGTTTGACTTGGCTATTTTTCCCCGCGCTGATGTTGGCGCTGATGTACCAGCGCTAGAACCCTCGCCAGCCACTGTTGTGTTACGCCTATTCAACCCGCGCCAATTCTGGCGCCAGTTGACTGGCGCCGAGACTGGCGCCAACCACTGTTTGGTGCTTGTCACTTCTTTCTTGCTTCTTCCGTTCTTTGCTCACCGAACTTCACCGCTCGGATCTTAGGGAGACATTTCTTAGGGACAAACAAATACACAAATTAAAAAAACAAAAACTCAATAACCGAAATACAAACGAAAAGCTAACCTACGGTGGGTTGCCTCCCACCAAACACCGTATTTACAGTCGTGGCAAGACTTCCCACACAATCACTCCTTAGGCTCGTCTAGATACACACATGATGTGGTCACAACCTCATCGCCTAGGTACGACTTCACCCTTTGGCCGTTCACTTCGAACTTCTGTCCATCCTTGCCCTCTAGCTTTATTGTTCCGTATGGGTACACTTCGGTCACCGTGAACGGTCCCGACCACTTCGATTTCAGTTTACCTGGAAACAACCTCAAACGTGAGTTAAATAGAAGGACTTTCATTCCTGGGACAATTACCTTTTCTCGAATCCGATGATAATGGAACTTCTTCGTCCGTTCCTTGTAGATTAAGGCATTTTCGAATGCATCCAGCCGAATTTCCTCTGATTCACACAGTTGCAGTAATCTCCTCTTTCCGGCTGCATCCAACTCCATGTTCAACTTCTTTATTGCCCAGAACGCTCTATACTCGAGTTCCACTGGTAGATGGCATGACTTCCCAAACACTAGCCGGTATGGTGTAGTGCCAATCGGACTTTTGTATGCCGTCTGGTATGCCCACAATGCGTCATCTAACTTCAACGACCAATCCTTCCGAGATGAGCTCACTGTCTTTTCCAGAA
Source organism: Saussurea involucrata (assembly GCA_033807775.1). NCBI lineage: Eukaryota > Viridiplantae > Streptophyta > Magnoliopsida > Asterales > Asteraceae > Saussurea > Saussurea involucrata. The sequence continues at coordinate 15,470,633 of CM066318.1, read as the reverse complement.
TCTGTTTCAGTTCTCTATTGGAAACCTCCACTAGGCCGTTGGCTTGTGGGTGATATGGTGTAGTGACTTTATGCTTCACGAGTATTTCTTTAGAACTGCTTCCAAATACCGATTACAGAAGTTACCCCCACCATCGCTAATCAGGACTCTCGGAACGCCAAACCTCGCAAAGATATTATTCCGTAGGAAATTAATCACTACTTTAGAATCGTTTGTAGGAGTCTCGATCGCTTCCAACCACTTCGACACGTAGTCCACCGCTACTAAGATATACTCATTCAGGCACGAGTTCGAGAACGGTCCCATGAAATCTATGCCCCACACGTCGAAGAGTTCGACTTCCATGAAAACTTGCATTGGCATCTCATCCCTCTTGGTTATGTTCCCCGTTCTTTGGCACCGATCACATTTAGATATGAAGTCTCGAGTCTCTTTGAACATAGACGACCAGAAGAAACCTGATTGTAGAACCTTTGCAACTGTTCGGTCGGTGCTGAAGTGGCCTCCACATTCTAAGGTATGACAGTGGTTTAGAATGTTGGCCTTTTCTTCCTCCGGGACACATCTCTGGATCATACCATCGGCACACATCTTGTAGAGATAAGGCTCGTCCCAGTAATACCTCTTTGCCTCAAAGAGAATTATCTTCTTTTGATGGGAGTTCATCTGATAAGGCACTACTCCTCCCACCAAGTAATTTACCAAGTCCGCGAACCAAGGGTCAGAATGACTAACCTTGAAGAGCTGCTCATCCGGAAACAAATCGTTGATGATGGTCTTATACTTCCTTTGCTCCTCACCTCCCTCAAGTCTCGAGAGGTGATCCGCTACCGTGTTCTCAGAACCCTTCTTATCCAGAATATCTAAGTCGAACTCTTGGAGCAAAAGTACACACCGGATGAGTCTCGGTTTAGCATCCTTCTGGACATTAGATGCTTTAAAGTGGAGTGGTCGGTGTAGACAATTACCTTGGCCCCCACTAGATATTACCGGAACTTCTCGCAAGCATAAACAACAACTAGCAGTTCCTTCTCGGTAGTTGCGTAATTGAGCTGAGCATCATCCAAAGTCTTACTCGTATAGTAGATCACATGCATCTGCTTATCTTTCTTTTGACCCAATACCGCTCCAACAGCGGTGTCACTCGCATCGCACATCAATATAAATGGCAAACTCCAATCGGGAGCCATGAGAATCGGTGCGGATATCAACTCCTTCTTTAACCTGTCAAAAGCATATGTACAATCATCAGTGAAATCGAATTTAGCATCTTTAAGCAATAAAGAACACAAAGGTTTAGTAATTTTAGAAAAATCCTTAATAAACCGCCGGTAAACCCGACATGCCCCAAGAAGCTTCGGACTCCCTTGACGGAGTTCGGGTAAGGAAGATTCTCAATCACCGCCACCTTTGCCTTGTCCACTTCAATCCCCGCTTTCAATACTTTGTGGCCGAGCACTATTCCCTCGATCACAATGAAGTGACACTTCTCCCAATTCAAGACAAGACTTGTAGATCCAAACCCTCAGTGATTTGATAATGACCCTCTCTTAAACACTTAGTGAAAATTGTAAGTAAACAATATGTATTAGAGTTTCACTATCGCTGATAAGTACTAAGACTTTACAGTACCGCTGATAGGAACTCTCACTGTTTAGATTAGATATTCAGCGAACACTGTTCATCATCTTATAACTCTGAGCCTGTTCAGTCTATGAGATGATCGCTGATAAGTTAGTTGTTTACTTATGATCCCTGAAGACAAAGTTTCATGTCAACCAAAGTTCTACGCAGACATCGAAGATCAAGCTCAAGAACCAGCAATCGCGAAGACTTCAGCAATCGCTTAACTTTATCATTCGCCGATAAAGTAGAAGACTTCAGCAATCGCTTAACTTTATCATTCGCCGATAAAGATCAATATCAACGAAAGCTGATCATGAAGTCTCCCTGCATGTTACTATTGTCTTACCTCCCTTGCACGTCTCCGTACGAACTGTCAGAACGGACATCCCTTTTGTCTGTAATCGTACAACAACTCTGATTCTACATTGTGCACCATGCGGCTACTAAGGTTGTCTACAAAGGTCAATGACATGCAACCACTCAGCTGCTGCCACGTGTAAAGCCATAATGCCATGCATTAAATGCATGCAGTATATAAGAAGAACCTTACTTCAGTTTTGAAGTGTGCTCGGACCATCTTCTAATTTCTCTCTTATTGTTAAGTTATTATTCGTAATTTCTTTAACTCTTTCTAGTGCAAGAAACTTAGTGTTTCTCAAGACTTGTTAAGATTAGGTTTATCCTTAATCTTGTTCCGCAACAAGTTGTAAATTGTCTTGATTTATCAATAAACAATTTAGAAAAGTAAAAACGTGTTTTTGTATTCAACCCTCCCCCCTCTTCTACAAACTTGTATAGCCCTTCGGGACCAACAAGTGGTATCAGAGCAGAATTCTTTAATCTCATAAACAAGATCTGATCTATACTAAGATTTCTCTTCCTTGCTATTTCTTAAAATGGCTACCAACACAAACACAAACACAAACACAAACTATATTGACAACGGTTCTCTTGCAAAACCCCCTAGATTCTCCAGAGATAATTTTAATCTATGGAAAAATAGGATGATTCTCTTCTTAGAAGGTGTAGACCCTACTATGCCTTACTATCTTGAAAACGGCCCATATATTCCTATAAGAATTGATGCTGCAGTTCCAGCCGCTGAGAATAGACCTGCTATTCCAGAAAGGCTGTTTCCCAAGGAAATTCATATGTGGACTGATGAAGATAAGAAGAAAGTGGCTATCGACACCAAAGCCAGATCCATGCTCTCCATGGCTCTTACTGACGAAGTCTACCATTCCATCATGAACCTGAAAACCTCAAAAGCTATGTGGGACACAATCTGTGTTCAGTATGAAGGTACTTCTGAAGTCCAGGACTCTCGAAAGATCAACCTGGTAAGACAGTATGAAAGCTTCATTTTTCGTAAGAATGAAACTCTCTCTAAAGTACACCAACGTTTTAACTGCTTAATAATAGATTTGAAAACTGTTGGTAAGGAATATTCTAACTTTGAAGTACTGACAAAGTTCTTAGAATGTTTACCTGAAAGCTGGGACTGTTATTCTATGTGTCTCAAGTTGTCAAAGGATCTAAAATCAATGACCCTTTCTACCTTATATGGCACGATGCTGAATCATGAGCAATCGAGTCATCTTAAGAAGAATCTTGTAAAAGATTCCAAAAGCACCCATGTTGCTTTAATCTCAGAGTCACCATCCACTCAGCGATCGACTATCACTCTCACTGAGTTGGAAACTAACTCTGAAAGATCAGCAGACTCTGACGTTTCAGATAATGATAAAACTCTGGCATTCCTGGCTAATAAGTTCAGAAGATTTGCTAGAAAGAGTAATTTCAAGAAGAACAAACCTCTAGCTATTACTAACAAGCCAAGATCATCAACCCCTGTTGATAAGGCTACTGCTACTTGCTATAACTGTGAAAAGATAGGACATTTTGCTAGCGAGTGCAGGTCAAAGAAAGTCTCTAGACCCTCAGCTTTTACCAAGAAAAACTTTACTCACAGGACTAGAGATGAAAAATACAAAAAGCTGAAAGAAAGGTATTCAAAGCTGAAAAACTTTAAGAAGAAAGGCAAAGGCCTTATGGCTGACTATGATTGGGCTGCCTCTGACGAAGAAGAATCATCTGACTCTGAAGATGATGATGAAGCCAATCTATGTCTCATGGCCAAACTTGAAGATGAGGAAGAAAATTCTGACATTCCCTCTACTTCAACCTCTGCTACTAAGGTATCACCTTCCTTTTTTACCAATATTTTAAATATTGATGAAGCTGATAGTCTTCGAAAGATCAATCTCTTGACTAGAAGTTTATATGAAGCCATGAATGGCAAACCTGTGGTTGAAAATCAAAACCTTGATCTCGCTGAACAGCTTAAAAACTGTCACCTTCAAATAGAAAATCTTTCTAAAATTGAAGAAGATTTTAAAGATCAAGTTCACTTAAATCAGCTAGTCAAAATCGAGCGCGAAGAAGCTATCGCTGCATTAAAAGCTGAAAAAGCTACTGTTGATGGATGGTATAATTCCTCAACAAAGATCACTGAGATAATTAAGTCTCAGATTCCCCTGAGTGATAAACTTGGTCTTGGTTACAAAGATGATACTCTAGAACCAACCACTGACCGTTCCATGCTTAAATTTGGAATGTTTGTATCCTCTATCCCTGACACTTTCTCATCTCAGTGTTCCTCTTCTAAACCGCCTATCCCTGAGGAAATCTCTACCTTAACTTCTAAAGGTAAAGAAAAAGTTATTTATCCAAAACCTACCTCAGTCTTTAAAAACAAAGGTAAAGGAATTGCTTTTAACCAAAATCCTCAGAAGGGTACCTCTGTACCAAAGCTGAATGCTTCTAAAGCTTCAGTGACTTATCCCTCTGGTTCAAAGAATAAGATCCCTGGATTTATTCAGCGTGGATCTATTCAGCGATCTACTCCTAGAATCAAAGTGGAAATTATTGGAAAGAAATCCGAAGAACTGAAAGTTCCTCCTATTTCAAAAGCCAATAGCTTACTTGGTGCTGGTCCTTCTAGTTCAAAATCAAAAGCTCAGCATGCAAATGGTCCTAGAACTACTTTTAGTTATAGGAAATGTTATCATTGTGGACTTACCAATCATATTTCTAGTAAGTGCCCCACAGCCACCCAAGCTGAAAAGATAGCTAAGGTGAAGATCATTACCCCCAAGGCAAAGAAGACCACTGAGGTTAAGAAATTAACCAAAGTGAAGACTGACAAAGCTGAATCTTCAAATGCTGCGAAGACTGCTGAGCCTTCCACCTCCTCTTCTACCCCCACTGACAAGTGTGTACACATGGTTAAGTGGATACCCAAGAAAAACTAATCTTCTTTTGTAATGCAGGTTGAGAAGGGTATCTGGTATCTCGATAGCGGATGCTCTAGACACATGACTGGTATGAAGAACCTGCTCACTGAGTACAAAGAAGAGAAGGGTCCCTCTATAACTTTCGGTGGAAATGGAAAAGGACATACCCGAGGGTTTGGTGTACTCTCTAATGGTACAACAACCTTCAAAAGAGTCGCATATGTTGAAGGGCTGAAGCATAATCTTCTAAGCATCAGTTAGCTTTGCGACAAGGATAACAAAGTAATCTTTACTAAGGAACCCTGCTTTATCGTTTGGAAAATGTTTATGTAATAAACATGGACTCAACAACCACTAAGAACTCCTATTTCTTCTCAAAAGCATCATCTGATGTCAACTGGCTATGGCATAAGAGGCTCTCTCATCTCAACTTCAAGACACTGAACACTCTTTCTTCAAAAGAGTTAGTCACTGGTCTACCTCAGCACTCATACGCCAAAGAATCCTTATGTTCAGCGTGTGAAAAAGGCAAGCAGACCAAAGCAAGCTTTAAGTCAAAGCAAGTTTCCTCAGTGTCATCTCCTCTACAACTTCTTCATATGGATTTGTTTGGCCATGTTAACAAACAATCCATCGCTGGAAAGAAATATACACTGGTCATAGTTGATGAATTCTCTAGATATACTTGGGTTATGTTTCTCCGTTTTAAGAGTGACACCCCTGATGAACTCATCACCTTTGTGCAGAAGATGGAAACCCTGAACAACTTGACCGTTCGCTCAATAAGGAGTGATCATGGGACTAAATTTAAAAACAGTTCTCTTGATTCCTTCTTTGAGAGTAAGGGTATTTCTCACAACTTCTCTTCAGTGAGAACACCGCAACAAAACGGAGTCGCTGAAAGAAGAAATATAACTATTATTGAAGCTGCACGATCAATGCTCAGCGATTCTCACCTGCCTACTCAGTTTTGGGCAGAAGCTGTCAACACTGCTTGTTTTACGCAAAACAGGTCGCTGATAGTCAAAAGATTTAATAAAACAGCTGTTAGATCTGAGTTTTGTCAATAAACAAAGTATTGAATTCTGATAAGAAGGCTTAGAAGTTCTGAAGAGAAGAGTTAGAGTTCTGACTACGAAAGCTCAGAAGGATTGCTTTGAAAGATTACCAAGTACAGAAGTCTGAGAAGAAGAGTCAGAAGTCTGAGAAGAAGAGCCAAAAGTTCTGAGATGCGTAATCAGAATTATGTTCAGAAGTTCTGAACAACATGTCCAGAACTTATAACTAGATACTTTACTTTGTATTTTGGTTAACTAATTAGGACACGTGTATTGTTCTTATTAGTCTTTCATATTTGTACTGTAGCTTTAATATTTCCGTTGCAGTGTATATAGTGGTTAGCACTACATTGCTAACTAATTCTCCCGCATATATTTGTATTCATCTTTTGTAATCTTTGAGATACTCTCTCTCTAAGATCTGTAAATCTGTTCTTCATTGAATACAATTGGTTTGATCATATTACTTCTCAATTACGGTTTCATACATTGATATATTGATTGTAAGAGTGAATCATGGACTTACAATTGGTATCAGAGCCAATCAACAAACAAATTTGTTCAAGATCGTGATCGCAAAGGTTAATTGATCAATTTCTTGAAGATTTCTTGATTCGTTCAAAAATCGATTCCGCTGCTAGTTCCAATTCTTGAATTCTTATCAATTCTCGAATTAGTTGTTATCTTTCGATCAAGAAATTCAAATTTGTCTATCTGTTGAAAATTCTTACAATCATGTCTTCTAAAGAGTATCTAGCTATGGGATCTGAAACAAAACCACCTGTTCTAATTCCTGAAGAGTACCAGCAATGGAAAATCTGAATGATCCAATTCCTAGATAACATAGATGAAAATCTGATGGTTTCAATCCGAGAAGGTCCTATCGAAGTCTATATCGATGTGGCTGCAACTCCTGAAACAGAGACAACTCCAGAAATTTCGGCAACAAGAGTGAAGAAAATTTATTCTCAATACACAGCAGAACAAAAAAATAGGCATGTTATAGACAAAAGAGCCATCACATTGATGACATTGGCCGTTCCGAATGAAGTCCTAAACAGAATTGACAGTGGATCATCCGCCAAGGAAATGTGGGATGAACTGGAAAGACATATGTTAGGAACTGTCAGATCAATTCAAGCAAAATTAAACCAAAGCATAAATGCTTATGAAAGGTTCAAGGCTAAAGAATCTGAAAGCTTGACTCAGACGTATAGTAAATTTTGTACTATACTGAATGATTTGAGAAGAAATGGGCAGAAAAAGACAAAGTCAGAAATAAACTACAAATTTCTGAACAGTCTAAACTCAGAATGGTCATCATTTGCTATCAGTCTACAAATGAATAAGGATATGTGTGAAGAAGATCTCAATGATCTATTTTGTGTATTAAATCAGCATGAGGACTCTGTTAAAATTGTGGCTGAAGAAAAGAAAAATATTGCAGAACAGTTAGCTTTTCTGTCAAAATCCAAAATTGTTAAAGCACCCAAGAAGACTGCGTATCTATCTGAGATACCAAAGCTGGAGGAATCTGATAAGGAAGAGGGATCAGAAGAAGATGAAGGTATCAAAATGATTGCTGAAAAGTTGGCCTTGTTGACTAACACTTTCAACAAGAGGTATGGAAAAGGAAAATTTCAGGGTAAGTACAAAAAAGAGCAGGGAAATTCAGATTTCAAGAAAAGAGAAGAGAGAGGAGAGAGTAAGTATGAAAAGAATGAAGAAAGAAGGGAAGAAAATAGAGAAGAAAAGGAAGAAAGAAAAGAAAAGAATCTGTGCTTCAAGTGTGGAAAGTCTGGTCACTGTGCAAAGGATTGCAAAGTGAAAATTGTGAAGGATTATGAGTACTACACCAAAAAGGCTCAGCTAGCAAAGAAAATAGATGATGAAGTGGCAATGTTAGCTGAACAAGAAAATTGGTTGTACTACACTTCAGATGAAGATGACTGCATTCATTTTTCACAGATGCAGAGTTATATGGCAAAGATGAAGAATGAGGATGATTCTGACTTTGAAGATGCTGATTCTGAGTCATCCGCTGAGGTACATTCTGCACTTGAAATAGACTTAATGACATAGATTGGTGAAATGAAAACTGAATTTGTTAAACTAAGAAAACAAATAAAAGGAGAAAGAAATTTAGTTAACTAATTCAGAATTGAAAAAGAGGTAATAAGAGAATAGTATGAGGAATCTGAGGTTGAGAAACAGAAAGTTAAAACTGAAAATTCTGAATTGGTGAAAAATATTTCTGAATTAAAAATTGAACTTTCAAAAGTCAAGGATGAAAAGGGTGATTTACAAATAAAGTTTGATATGCTATTTGAGGAAAGAAAGAATTTGTACATCAAAATCAAAGAATTAACAGATCTTAACTTGAAAAGAGGTCAGACTCAGCAAACATTAAATCTTCTAACAAGCAATGTAAAAGATACAAGATTTTATAATCCAAAGAAGGGATTGGGATTGGAAGAAAATGTTGTTTTAAAAAGAGCTCCAGTAAACTTGTATGATTTTGATAAGCTTCATGTTCCTAAACCAAAAATTCCAGAAGTTGTTGAAGTTTTTATAAGACCTGCAAGTTCTATCACAAGTTCTGATAGTTTACAGAAATCAAGTTTTAAAAAGACAAAGGAAACAGTTTCTGAATCAAAAACAGAAAAGTCAAATGTTTCAGAAGATAAAGTTAAGAAAGAAATTTCTAAACCAAAAGAAGAGAAACCAAAATACAATGACACTAAATTCAAATATGACTCTCTAAATGTCAGTTACAAAAATAAACAACAAAGTTTTTCATATTCTGACATAGAAAGTATATTTGATACTAGTAAGGTTTCTGAAACAATTAGTCAGAAATCTAAATCTTCTAATCAGAATTCTGACTGTTCTTATCAATTTTCTGATTCTGAGGGTCAGAAATCTGAGTCTATTAATCAGAATTCTGATTCAAAGAGTCAGAATTCTGAGTTAACTGAAAATTCTGAAACAAAGTCAGAAGAATTTCTAGAACTTGAAAAGAGATTTAATCATGTAAGTCGAGAACTTGAGAACCTAAGGAAAGCTTATGATGAACTTGAAAATGACTTCTGTGATGTAGATTTTAATCTTGAAAATGCTTTAAAAGAAAAGAGTGTTTTTATTCAGAAAATAAAAGAGCTTGAGAAACTGAAAGCTGAATATGATCTGTTCAAGATTAATGCTCTAAAAGAAAATGATAAATTTTTTAATGAATCAAGTACATATGAAAAAGGTGAATCATCTACTTCATTTTCTAACAAAAATAGGTTGAATATTTCAGAAAAAGAGGAAAGCAAAAGGAAAGATGATCTGAAAAGAGTTCCTGAGAAGATTGAATTGAATTCTGTTTCTGTACCAAAAGCACAGAGTTTTTGTAATAAATGTGCATGTACTTTGAAAAATAGCAATAACATTGAAAAGACTTATGGTACAGATTTGTTGTTACTTGCAAAGAAAAATCTGACTTGTGTTCAATGTGGAAATGATTCTTTTCAATATTCTCAGAAATGTCCAATCACAATAACATCTGTTTCATTCATAAGAAAAGATATTCAGAATACAGAAAATAAGAATGTTTCTGTTCCTCAAACTCAGAGAAAAGAAAAGATAAAAGAAGTGAATCCTCAAATTAAAATGTTCTGACTTCAACAAATTTGTGAACAGAAAATTTACAACTTTCAAGAAGAAATTGAACAAATTTGTGAACAGAAAATGTTCTGACTTCATAAAAGTTCAAGGCAAATGGTGTTTAAAGAAAGATTTTGAATGGAAAGTAAACGGTACTTTTGTTAAATCAAGTGACAAAGCTAACAAAGAAGGACCCATTCCAAAATGGGTACCTAAAACTAACTGATTGTTTTTGCAGGGCTGTCATGTGTGGTTTTTAGATTCAGGAGCTTCAAGACACATGACAGGTCAGATGTCTTTTCTATCAAATTTCACAGAAAAGGCTGGAGGAGCAGTAAACTTTGGAAATAACAACATAGGTCAAGTTAAAGGTTATGGAGATTTAACAAAAGGAGATCTGACAATTCAAAAAGTTTTCTATGTTGAAGGATTACAACATAATCTTTTAAGCATAAGTCAGTTTTTAGACAGTCTTTGTCAAATCAAGTTCAAAATAACAGGTTGCATGATTTTAACTGAGAATGATCTTAAAGTCTTCTGGGCCAAAAGACACATGGATTTATTTGTGGTTAACTTTTCAAAATTACAAACATTAAATCCTGTTTGTCTTTTATCAAACTCAAATGCAAATGAATGTTGGCTGTGGCACAGAAGATGTTCTCATTTAAACTTCAAAGATCTTAATAATATTGTTGCAAAACATCTGGTTAAAGGTTTACCAAAGATCAAATTTGAAAAAGAATCATTATGCTCAGCTTGTGAAATGGGCAAGATGAAAAAGAGTTCTCACAAATTAAAAACGGACTCATCTTGCAAAGCACCATTAGAAATGATTCATACTGATCTTTGTGGTCCTATTTCAGTTCAGTCTATGGGAGGAAAGAAATATATGCTTGTAATTGTTGATGAATATTCCAGATACACATGGGTAGAGTTCTTAAGAGCTAAGTCAGAAGCTGCTACTACATTGATAAACTTTATCAAAAGGATTCAAGTTTTCTTACAACTTACAGTTCAGAAAATCAGAAGTGATAATGGAACAGAGTTCAGAAATGAGACTCTTCAGAATTTTTTAGAAAGTTCTGGAATTTCTCACAATTTCTCTGCTGTCAGAACTCCTCAACAAAATGGTGTTGTTGAAAGGAAAAACAGAACTCTAGTGGAAGCTGCAAGAACCATGTTGGCTTATTCAAATCTTCCAACTTTCTTATGGGCTGAAGCAATTGCAACTGCTTGCTTTACACAGAACAGAACTTTAATCAATAAAAGATTAAATAAGACTACTTATGAACTGATAAATAAAAGAAAACCTTTAATCAAATTCTTTCATGTTTTTGGTTGCAGATGCTATGTTCTTAAAGATAGAGAAAATCTTGCCAAATTTGATAAAAAGGCAAATGAAGGATACTTTGTTGGTTATTCATTAACTTCCAAAGCATTCAGAATCTACAATAGAAGAACCAAGAGGATGATGGAAAGCATTAATGTAACATTTGATGAAGCCAGAATGAAGACTTCTGAACAAAACAGTTCAGAACTCATGAAGAACAAGACAAAAATGACTTATGATACAAATTCTAATCCTATTTGTTCAGAACTCAATTTACTGTTTAAGGATGCTTTTCTAGAACTAATTTCTGATTCTTATGCAGAATATGAAAACCCAAAGATGGTAAAAGAGATGAAAAATAGAACTCCAGAAATAGTTCAATCAACTATAATTTCTGATAAAGGTCCATCTGAGGAATGTCCAAATTTGATAAATACAAGTAGTGAAAATTCTGAACCTTGTACTCAGAATTCTGATCCTTGTATTCAGAACTCTGAACAAGTCACTCAGAATTCTGACTTCACTGCTCAGAATCCAAACTTGGATACAACTTCTACACATATATCAGAACAAGAGGACAGCTCAGAATTACAAGCAATCATTGATGAGAATGAAACAAACAACAATTTTTCAGAGATTGATGTGCTTCCTAGTGCAAATAAATGGACTAAAAATCATCCTATTCATCAAGTAATAGGTGATCCATCAGCAGGAGTAAAAACCAAATCAGCTACAGCAAATGAAGCAATGTTTGCTGGTTTCTTAAGTGTGATTGAACCTAAGAAAGCTAATGAAGCCCTAGAGGATCCAGATTGGATTTCAGCAATGCAAGAGGAATTGCTCCAATTTGAAAGAAACAAAGTTTGGAGACTCATTCCAAAGCCTGAAGGTAAATCTATCATTGGAACTAAATGGGTGTTCAGAAACAAAAAGGATGAGTCAGGTGTTGTTATCAGAAACAAGGCAAGATTGGTTGCTAAAGGATACTGTCAACAAGAAGGAATTGATTATGATGAAACATTTGCACCAATGGCAAGAATAGAGGCGATCAGAATATTCTTGGCCTATGTTGCACACAAGAATTTCAAAGTGTATCAAATGGATGTCAAATCAGCCTTTCTAAATGGTAAACTTAATGAAGAGGTGTATGTTCATCAACCTGAAGGTTTTGTTGATCCAAAATTTCCTGATCATGTTTATATTTTAGACAAAGCTTTATATGGTCTAAAACAAGCACCAAGAGCCTGGTATGACACTCTTACTCAACACTTGTTAGTTTCAGGGTTCAAGAAAGGTAAGATTGACACAACTTTGTTTTTAAAGAAACAGGGTGAGGATTTAATTCTTATTCAGATTTATGTTGATGACATAATATTTGGCTCTACTAGTGCAGAACTATGTGATAACTTTTCTAAAATCAGGTCATCTGAATTTGAAATGAGCATGATGGGTGAACTGAGTTTTTTCCTTGGTCTTCAAGTCAAACAATTGCCAAGTGGTATTTTTATAAATCAAGGAAAATATGTCAGAGACATTCTGAAAAAGTTCAAAATGTCTGATTGTGCTTCTATGAGAACACCTATGGCAACAAACATAAAGTTAGATGCTGATCTCAAAGGTGTTTCAGCAGATATCAAACTCTATAGAGGCATGATTGGATCTTTACTTTATCTGACTGCAAGTAGGCCAGATATCATGTTTTCTACTTGTTTCTGTGCTAGATTTCAATCTAACCCAAAAGAATCACATATGTTGGCTGTCAAAAGGATTTTAAGATATCTCAAAGGAACACCTGATCTAGGTTTATGGTATCCAAAAGAAACTGACTTCAAATTGACTGCTTTCACTGATGCTGATCATACAGGAAGTAGGTTGGACAGAAAAAGTACTTCTGGTGCTTGTCATTTTTTGGGGGATAAGATAGTGAGTTGGGCATCAAAGAAACAGAATTGTGTGTCCACTTCAACTGCTGAGGCAGAGTATGTTGCTGCTGCTGCTGCATGCTCTCAAACTTTGTGGATGAGAACACAACTCATGGATTATGGATATCAGCTCAACAAAGTTCCCATCTATTGTGACTCAGAAAGTGCAATTGCCATTACTCAGAATCCTGTTCAACATTCAAAGACTAAACACATAGATGTGAGGTATCATTTTATAAAGGACTATGTGGAAAAAGGAACTATAGAGATGCACTTTGTGCATACAAAGTATCAATTGGCTGACTTGTTCACAAAGCCTCTTGATCACAAAAGGTTCTCTTTTCTCATATGTAAAATAGGAATGCTTAATCTGACTAATTGAAAATATTTGTGTTTCTTAAAAAATAAAATGTTAAATTTTTCAAAGTAAAATTGTCTGAGTAGTGTACCCAGAACTCTTATTCTTAAGTTCAGCACTTCTGACTCTTAAGTTCAGAACTTCTGAGTCTTGAGTTCAGAACTTCTGAGTCTTGAGTTCAGAACTTCTGAGTCTTAAGGTCAGAGATTCTGAGTCAATACTTCAGAAATCTATCTTTCAAAAATTTATTTCTGAAAAATACAAATACTTCAATCTTGTGGATTATTTTTTTTCTATTTTTTTTCTATCTCATCTTTATGTATCATATATGGTCAAGTACATGCTAAAGTCAAGGGGGAGCATCAAAATATTTTGGAAATCATATCATGATGCTAAAAAGGTTTGTGTTCATTTCTTATCTCTGATCATTCTAAGAAGAACAAGCTTTTAATGATAAAAAAAATTTCTCCTTGTTCAAACTATATCTGAATTTCAAACATTTTCATATTCAGATATAAGATTTTAAATGATTTTCGTTAAATCATCATTTCGTGAACAGTATTCTGATGATAAATTGTTTTTCTATCTGTTCAAACCTCTTCTGATTAATTAAAGTTTTTACATTTGTCAGAAGTTGATTTTAAATAAATCTTGGTTACAAGGCAAATTCTTCTGAATCATGGACTCAGAACTCTGAGTAGAATACTCAGATCTCTGATAAAGGAAAGACAATTTTCTGAGCGTGTTATTCAGATTTTTGACTTGTGTCAATATTCTATCAAATAACACGTGTCAGCTTCATATTTGGTTGATTATGCCACGCATTTCATTTAAATCTTCTGTGGCATTTCAAACGTGTTGACTCCATTATAACTTTGACCTCGCTTTTTCGTCAAACCTTTCAACTTCGCGGATTTTAAATAGGTCTTAAAATCCCTATTTCAAATTCTTTCAAATTTCAGAGTGAAAAGTGAGATACGAATCAATCCAGAGTTCTTTGAGTTTGTTTTCTTCTTAAATCATGTCTGGATTTCGAAGAAGTGGTCAAATATCTTTGCATTCTACTAAGTCTTTGATGGATTCATCCGATTCAGATAATGATGAAGTGCAAAATAGAGCTGTTGAGGAAGATGCAATAGGAAATGATGAAATAAATGAAGAATATGAACAAATGGCTGAATCAGAAGGAAATGCAGATGAGGTAAACATAAATGTTGAACATGAACAGAGTGCTGCAGGGTCGATTATGTCAAATAGACCAATTTTAGTGGAAAGGGTTGTACCTGAAGGTGAATGGTTAAAGTTTTCATAAAATAATTGTGTTTTACTATTTGAGGAGAGTAGATTTAAGCCTGAACACAGAATCATCATGGAATTATTCAAGTATCATCCTTACAGGAAATGGTTTACAAGAAGAAAAACAGTTCCTATTCAGTATATTCAACAATGGTGGAGACATCTTAGGTTAGAAGATAACAAGTTTGTATCTGAAATTGGTGGAGTAACATTTGCTTTATCAATCTCTGCACTAAGAGAAATGTTAAATCTTCCAGAGAAAGATGATGTACAAAGAAGGTCAGATTTTGAAGACTCACCTTTAACAGAGGAACTAATTGCAGAGTTTATGAAGTTAGGATATAATGATGGATTGATGACCCTTAGTTTGTTCAGAAGGAACAAATTGCCACCTATTTGGGCATGTTTCTTTCATGTGGTGAATAAATGCTTGTCAGGAAAGAATAGCTCTGCAGATCAAGGTTCAAAACAGATTCTTCAAATCTTTCAGGGTTTAGTGAAAAATAGGCATTATGATTACACTGCTATACTTTGGGAAGACATGAAGAACACTTTTGAGAAAAATCAGAAAGCTATTCAAAAGAAGACAAAGGATACTCCTCAGGCATACATACCTTACATAAGGTATTGGCAAATTGTGATATGGTATGCAATGCAAGAAAACAAAACCATTTCAAGAAGATCAAATGAACAGCATGGTCCTACTTTCTATTTGGGTAAGATGTCTTCAGTTACTAATATTGAGAATTATCCTAATCATAAAGTTTTGCCAAAATCACTTAGGAATTACATACCAAGGGAGAGTGAGATTTTTAAACCATATTGCACCTCTATGGGAATTGAAATACCTCAAATCCCTACCCATGAGGACCAACCTGAGAAGAGAGGTGAGGGGTCTAGTCAAGTTAGAGAGGGGGAGGATGTTCAAATGGGTGAACATTCTAAGAGAAATTAGGGGCAAAATTCTGAGAGCTCGGTTAGAATATGTGAGGAAAAACAGAATGAGGGTGGTGAGGATGAGAGAATGTCACTAGAGGTTCAAACAGAAAGAGATGCCTTTGTACTAGCTAATCTTAACCAGGTAACCACATCTGGTATTGGTTCACAATTCTTGGTGTCCAATATTGAAACAAACACCATGGACCTAGTGGTGGAACTTGAACAACCCATCCATACCCACTCAGAAGCACTTCAACATGCTACTGTTTCACATAAATCAGGGGAACCATCCCAAACTCATTTGGAGGGAGGTGATAAATCCCAACCCGTTTTTCATCACATTGAGTCTGGATATCACAGTCCTATCCACATTGAGCCTGGAATTCCTTCTAACACTTGCACAAATCAGGAATTTCGTATTCCTGGCACAACATTCATAGACATACCTAATATTGGGTGTCGAGGATTGGATGGAAGTCCTGGTGAGGTGAACATTTTAAAACCCTCATTCAAACGTGCATCTGTTGTACAAGATGACTTCGTGTTATCTACAGGTCATGAGCCCTCTAGGCACATGAAAACTGGACCATCTGTTGGTTCAGGTTCACAGTTAGACTCTTCTGAATTTAAAAAGATTCAGAATCAACACAAGGAGATGGGGGAAAAAGTTGAAAAATTGGAGAAAAAAGTGGATGGACTAAATGATGAGGTGAAAGGATTGAAAGATATGTTGGAGGGAAAATTGATATCTGTTGAAACTAAGATAGATAATGTGAAGATATCCTTGGAATCTCATAAAAAGGAGATCAAGGATATAATGTCTGAATTTCAAAAAGATCTGTTGAAACAAATGCAGAGTATGCAAGATTCTGTATTTAAAGCACTGAGTGTATCTATGGCTTCAACTTCAAAGCCTCTTGATCTTATTCCACTAGCAGAAGCTGAACCTGAAAGTGTCACTGGTCAGAACTCAAAGAGGAAGTTTGATGATAATGAACCTCATGATCATCAAAAGGGGGAGAAAAGGCAAAGATTGAGTTCTGATTATGATATTGGCATAGAAGATTTTGAGTCAGTACAAAAAACACAGAAGTTCAGACAGAAGAAATTGTAAAGACAGTGGATACTCAGATAGTTCAGATTGACAGTTCAGATACAGAGGAAATGGAGGTGGAAAGCATAGATGGTGGTGATTCTGATAAAACAGAAGAATTGAATTTAGACACAGAGATGGAAGTTAATTCTGATGAAACTGAAGCTATTGAGGAACCTGTTTTGGGGTCAGAGGAAATAGATGAAAGCTTAGTGGTTGTGAACACTTGTACATATATTGTCCCATATGTCAGAGTTGGCTTGTTAAACTCTGAACTGGAAGAAAGGAGATTGAATGAGATTTTGATCAGAAGGATGCACAGTGAGTTAGTCAGAGCACTTAATGTTCAAAATATTCAAAAAGCTGTGAAGGTGGTAAGACCTATTGATCTGATGGGAAAAGAAGATAATTCAGTTGGATATTCTCAGAAATTTCAAGAGGAATTCTATTTTAACTATGTTGATGATATTGCTGACAATATAGGAGAATATGAAAGAGTCAAAGAATACTTCATGCCCTCAGAATATCTATTCAGAAATCCAATTGAAATCCCTAAGATTAATCTACCAATGTTAGAGGAACCTATATGTGACTTTGTTATGGAATTAAGTGATGTACCACTTGCTAAACATTTTCATGACGACATCTTTCCAAAAGAGACATATGAGAATCTTTATCACAAAGAAGGAGAATGTGAAGTTTTGGAAAACAATGTTGATGGTTTCATGGATGGAAAATCTCAGATGATTTATGCAGAAGCCTCAAACAGATTTAGAATTCCTGACTCAAGGCTGCACATTCAGAAAAGGATTGAGAAAGTGTTGATGTTTCAAACAGAAGAATTTGATGGTCTGAAGTATGTAAAATTGGAAGTATTGAAAGAAAAAGATGTAAAGGTTTCCTTATCAAGTTTTGATTTCCACGGATTAACTCTTGAAGATCAGATCTTTCTCGTTAGGTTTTTTGCCAGTATTGAAGAAGCCTGGGTAGAGATTGAATGCAGAAGACTTATGGGCATTTATGTCAGAAACATGTACTTGTATGATTTTCAACTGGCTATTGAAGGAAGAAAGGAGAAATGCAACTTAAGATTTCCAGAGATGATTCCAGGAATTGGTGTACATGATAAAGGGTTTATAAATGAAGGAATGGAATCAGAAGGCTTTGCATATACAATTCATGAAAGACTTGAACTATTCAGATTGAAGGATTTGGTAAAGTATAGTGATGCAACTTTGAGTTGGTTACTAAATGGAATGGAAGGATTTTCTGTATCTGAAAGAAAAAGTCTGGGGAAGAGATGTGTGAAATCTATAAAAAGAAAATTAAGTCTCATAAATAAGATCAAAAATTGTGGTGAATGGCTTTTGTCAGAAGTAAATCCTAAAAAGATGCTGCATAGTGATTTTGTGTTTCCAGTAGAATATGAGGTGAATGAGGTCTTTTCAGAAGAAATTGAAGAAGAAATTCAAAAGACAACTCCTCATAATGATCAAATGATGAGTACTGATCAACCTGAACAGTCAGAACCAAAAGAAGATGAAAGATCTGTAGATGTGAATGTGTATTTTCTGGAGTTTGATCTGCCAAACATCTTTAATCCAAATAAAGTAAACTTTCTAAGTGTATATCATGACAAACCAAAAGAGACTCAGATCTGGTTGGCTGAGAAGTCAAGATGTCTTGGAAAACCAAAGAAAGATGTGTATTCGGATTTTCTAATCACTAGGATCAGAGAATTAAAGATCAAGCAGTTCAGCTAGCAAGAATACTTATCTTTTGAAGTATTGAGAGAAGATGGAAAGGTGTACTATTTTACTGATGCAGACTTTGAAAAGCTATCAGTAATGGATTTCTACAGACTACACAGTATGTTGTGCTTCAAAGAATCAAGCAAAGATAAGAATGAAAGGAAGGCAAGGAGTGTAGTGATTGAAGCTATGTTTTACATCCTAAGATGGCATTGTTATACAGATTTTCAAATAGCTTTGTATTTACAAAGGCCAGGTGTCTATCTTTCGAGACCCATCACAGATCATGGTCAGAAGCAAGTATTAAGAACTGGAAGTGTGTGCAGACATAGAATTGGGAGTATTTTTGAAAAACAAGAGTGAAAAGATCTTTTTCAGAGCAAATGAGACTACAAAATATAGCTCTGGAACTTTGAGATTCATCAAGCATAATTTGGAGAAAAAGGTGCTGAAGGTGAAGCAAGCTAATATGACTCAATAAGTGATCACTCAGCAAGTTGAAACTATTCAGGAAATTATTGATAGAATTGACAAGAGACTTACTCAGAGAAATGTGCTGTTATAGAAAATTGTTCCTGCATTGAAAGAGCTTGCTGATACAAAGTATAAGTTTATTTGACAAAAAGGGGGAGATTGTTAGATCTGAGTTTTGTCAATAAACCAAGTATTCAATTCTGATAAGAAGGCTCAGAAGTTCTGAAGAGAAGAGTCAGAGTTCTGACTACGAAAGCTCAGAAGGATTGCTTTGAAAGATTACCAAGTACAGAAGTCTGAGAAGAAGAGCCAGAAGTTCTGAGATGCGTAATCAGAATTATGTTCAGAAGTTCTGAACAACATGTTCAGAACTTATAACTAGATACTTTACTTTGTATTTTGGTTAACTAATTAGGATACGTGTATTGTTCTTATTAGTCTTTCATATTTGTACTGTAGCTTTAATATTTCCGTTGCAGTATATATAGTGGTTAGCACTACATTGCTAACTAATTCTCCCTCATATATTTGTATTCATCTTTTGTAATCTTTGAGATACTCTCTCTCTAAGATCTGTAAATCTGTTCTTCATTGAATACAATTGGTTTGATCATATTACTTCTCAATTACTGTTTCATACATTGATATATTGTTAGGTCTAGAGTTTTGTCAAAAACACAAGTGTTGAGTTCTGAGTAGAAGACTCAGAAGTTCTGAGTGAGAAATCTCAAAAAGATTCTAAGTGTTGGATTCTGACTAGAAGGTTCAGAGTTCTGAGTAGGAGACTCAGAACTTCTGACTATGAAGACAAATGTTCTGAAGCGCTTATTCAGAAGTATGTTCAGAATTTATATCTTAGGATATTTTCTGTTATAATCAGTTACTAATTAGGACACGTGTAATTGTTCTATTAGTCTGTTTCTTATATGTACTGTAGCTTTAGTCTTTCTTATACAGTATATATAGGAGTTAGCAACTGTAGCTAACTGAATCTTTGAGAAAATCTTTGATATAATCTTTGGTGAATCCATTTAGAGAAAATTCATTGTAATATCTTATAATTCACAGATTGTTAATAAATCATATGACCAGTTGCTGTGAATACGATCTTAATTGTTCATATTTGATTGTAAGAGTGTATCCTGGACTTTCAATTGGTATCAGAGCCAATCAACAAACAAATTCGTCCAAGAGTGTGTTTGATCGCGTTCTTGAAGTTTCTTGATCAATTCGACAATTGATTCCGTTGCTGCTAACAATTCTTGAATTCCTAACAATTCTTGAATTCGTTTCTATCATTGATTCAAGAAATTTGAATTTGTCTTTCTGTTGAATCGATATCTTACAATCAAGTCATCCAAAGATTTTCTCTCTATGCTGATTAATTCTCGAAATTAAACAGAGATCACAGGTATGTTTTCGAAATTCTTGATTGGTTTCTGGATCAAAGTGATTATATCTGCTGCATGTTGATTAGTATTCAATTTTTTTGTTGAAAAGAAGATTTCATTAATTCATGTACTCTAACTGTTTGATGAAATGCATGTGACAGATTTGATTAATTCTTGCATGTTCTAGATTTGTGTTGATTCTCATTTTTGATCATAATTCATAGTTGATATTCGAATTTGTCATTTCATCATGCCTGAGATTATTGAAGTTTTTGTGAGACCTGCAATTTCTATAACCAGTTCAGACAATTTACAAAAATTAAGTCCTGTAAAAGCAAAAGAAACAATTTCTGAACCAAAAACTGAGATTGTTCATTTTGAAAGCAAGATTGCTAATCTTCAAGCAAAACAAGACGAAAATGCAAAAGTTATAAAGATTTTGCAAAAAGATAAATTCGATCTTCTAAAAGATTTCGAAAAGGCTCAAGAGAACACAAAGGTGTTAGAAAAAGAGAATGTTGATTTGAAAAAGAAAATCAATTTTGAAAGAAAGATGTTGACAGAGTCTGAAAATAGAATCAAATCATGTGAAATGAAAAATTGTCAACTCTTGAAACAGATCTATGATTTTGAACAAGTTCTTATACTTGAAAGAGTGAAATTTGAGAAAGAGAGAAGAGACTTTCAAACTGAGAGGAAAGGTTTTGAAACAAAGTCTGTTGAATTATCTTTGAAAATTTCTGATTTGGAGAAAATTCTTGCAAAAGAAAGAAAAGAGTTTGAATGCAAGAAAAAAGTTTTTCAAAAAGAAAAGATTGGTTTTGAAAAAAAGAAAACAGGAATGTTAAATGAGTTTTCTGTAAAAATCAATGAGTTGGAGAAAGAGTTAGAAGATGGAAGGAAAGAGACTGAAAAGAAGAAGGTAAATGGCTTTAAAGAAAAATGCTTAAAAGATGAGTTTGAGAAGGAAAAGAAAGTTTTTCATTTGGAGATAAGGAGGCTTATTAAGAAATTATCTGATTTATCAACTAAAATCATGATAGAGAGGAAGTCCAAATCTGATTTGCAGTCAAGGTTTGTTTTGTATGTTAAAAAGTTTAGGGAATTTGAAACGAAAGTTGTTGACAAATCAAATCATAGTTCAAAAGATCAGATTCGTTCTTCTAATCTGTTTTATGATTCTGTTATTGATAAATCTTATAATTGTTCTTTTAAAAAGATAAAAATGGAATGGAGAGTTAAAGGAACAACTTCCAAGAAAGAAGTGCCAAAATCAAAAGTTCCTAATTCAAATGTCAAGAAGAACAATACATTTCAAACAAAATCTTTTGTTAAACCTGATGTGATTTATTCTGTAAATCAATTAGTCAGAGTTGCACAAAAGAAACTTTGTTGTTCATATTGTGGGACTAATGATTTTGTGAACAAGAATTTTATTCAGCACTGGTATGGTTCTTATAGAATATCTGCATATGCTACTGCACCTAACAAACCTGGACCCAAGTTCATATGGGTACCAAAGTCAACTTAATCTGTTTTGCAGGTTATTCATGTGTAGAGCTGAATGATAATACTGACACATGACTTAAAACCGATGCTGTGCTTAAATTGAGAATCTTGACTTTTGGATAATTCAGTCCAAAACTCGGTCTGAATGTGATTATGGACTTACAATTGGTCTCATCTTGATTATGGATTTCTGATTCATACAGATCAATTTGTTGATTTTGAAGAATTTTTTTTTGAAAAAGTTCTGTTTACTATGGGGTTATCGAACTCATAGATGTGAGTGTTTTTAGTAGAAAACATTTCCAGAGAATGTGTTCAGAATCATATTTTGAGTAACCCTGTAAATTTTGGTTGAAAAATTCTGATTTTTGAGCAAGTTATGGTGATTTGAAATTCAGAATGTTCAAAAATCACAAAATCCAAACATTTTTCTAAGGAATTTTCTCTGGAAAGTTTTATCAGAATTCTGACTCTCTTAATCAGAAGTTCTGACTCTACTACTCAAAATTCTGACTCAACTAATCAGAATTCTGACTCTGATACTTGGAATTTTGAACAAGTCTCTCAGACTTCTGACTCTACTACTCAGAATTCTGACTCAACTAATCAGAATTTTGACTCTGATACTTAGAATTTTGAGCAAGTTACTCAGAATTCTGACTCTTCTAATCAGAATTCTGACTCTACTACTCAGAATTTTTTTATAACTAATGAGGAATCATCGTAGATGATTACCAAAATCTCTTGATTTTGCAGGATTATCTTGATTTCAGAGGAAGTATTGACTCAAAATTTGATCTGATTGTTTCAAGATAATGTTCAAAACCTGTGATTCAACGTTTTAGGTTTTTGAACATATCAGTTCAAAACCCGTACTTAAATGACTATGGCTTCTGAATAATTCAGTTCAGAACCCGTACTTCAGAGACTAAGACTTCTAAACAAATCAGTTTAGAACTCATACTTCTCAGGTGATATCCTTAACTGTCATATTTTTCTGTTTCAAGGAACAAGTGGTGAAAGGTAACATTGCATTATGTTTTATTTCTATTGCTTTGAATGTTTGAATCTTAACAAATTTAATTCAATGATATGATTTTTTTTTAATTTTCATTAAATGAATGAAATGTGTGTCAAAGATGATTTTACAAGTATTTCTGTATTATCTTAAGATATATTTGTTTCAACTTTCATTTCTGAAATAAATCGAAAGGTTAGCAAAACATGAATGAAATTATGCTGAATGCTCAATGTTATGTAAATCTAGACTTATATAGAATATAATGCTCAAAAAGCCTAAATGTCATAATGATGGATGGAAACAAAAATATGGGGGAAGTACTACGTTTTAGAACCAAGTGATTGAGATGCAATAAATATATATAAAATCATTTAGTTTGAAAGTTTGTACATGTGGCCTTTCTGGTTTGGGAGATTAAGTCCTAAGGGGTGCTAGTCACCTAGTCCCTAAGATCAACTGGTCTAGGATCGGCTGACCCAAATCCTTCTATAGAACCAGATAGAAAGCCATGTTCTACTGATACAGATGGGTTTAAGATATATCGATGTGGCCTTTCTGGTTTGGGAAATTAAGTTCCAAGGGGTGCTTGTCACCTAGCACCTAAGACCAACTGGTCTGGGATATGCTGACCCAAATCCTGCTATAGAACCAGATAGAAAGTCATGTTTAACGATGTATCTTATTCTTACTAAACTTTTTGATTAAAAGATGCCAATGTGCATAAAATTAAAAGATGTAAATGAGCACAAAAGAAAAGATGCCAATGAGCACACATCTCTTGAAACTTTGGGAAAATACAAAGTCACAATAAACCTATAAATTTGTGAAAATCCTGATTTTGGACAAATAGTGTGAGTAGAGCAAAGTATTCTTATATGTTTTTGAATTGCATATGCTTGAAACTAATCATATTTCGCATGCTAAGCACGCCAAATAGATTTAATAAAGGGATTAAAACTGAACATTTTTAACTTGATATGCAATGATGACTTGTATTTGAATCCAAACACATGCATTTGATTTCATTTGATTGAAAAATCTGATAAATTTCATTAAGTTGGATTTCTTTTGTAAAATTTTCAAATGATCAAATGTTAGTAGTTATCAAGTGTAGTTCAGTGAATCTTATTTTCCTTGTATAAATGTTTTCATTAAAGCACTATATTTGAAATGAATAATGAAATATATGCATACTTTCAGGGGGAGAAAACAAATTGCTCTATAATTCTTATTTTGAGGGGGAGCAAGGTTATTCATTAAGGAGGAGAAAAAGCATAGACTTCATTCGAAGAAAAAGCATCGCTAAAGTTTTGAAAATCAAGGGGGAGAAAAGCTAAAGATTTTGAAGATGATTTTTCTTTCCAAAACTTTAGGGGGGAGAAAAGCTAAAGATTTTGAAAATTGATATGGTTTTTGTACAGAAATAACAAAAGAGAGAAATGTTATTTTAAGAAGGAGAAGAGGAAAAGAAAACTGATCTGTTGTTTCTTATAAAGAAATCTTATGAAAGCTGAAATGAAGATGAGAATTGTCATTTCAAGGGGGAGCAAAGAAAAAGCAAATATATAACAGAAATCAATTTGGAAATAGTTGCTGCTGCTGATTAAAGACTGACCAGAAGTTGTTAACTCAGATTATTCAGAATTCTGAGCAAAAGTTGTCAAAGCATTCAGAAGAGCTCCTTCTGAAGATTGTTCATGCTCTAAGAATTTGATGATGAATAGTACAAGTGTGTTTGACAAAAAGGGGGAGATTGTTAGGTCTAGAGTTTTGTCAAAAACACAAGTGTTGAGTTCTGAGTAGAAGACTCAGAAGTTCTGAGTGAGAAATCTCAAAAAGATTCTAAGTGTTGGATTCTGACTAGAAGGTTCAGAGTTCTGAGTAGGAGACTCAGAACTTCTGACTATGAAGACAAATGTTCTGAAGCGCTTATTCAGAAGTATGTTCAGAATTTATATCTTAGGATATTTTCTGTTATAATCAGTTACTAATTAGGACACGTGTAATTGTTCTATTAGTCTGTTTCTTATATGTACTGTAGCTTTAGTCTTTCTTATACAGTATATATAGGAGTTAGCAACTGTAGCTAACTGAATCTTTGAGAAAATCTTTGATATAATCTTTGGTGAATCCATTTAGAGAAAATTCATTGTAATATCTTATAATTCACAGATTGTTAATAAATCATATGACCAGTTGCTGTGAATACGATCTTAATTGTTCATATTTGATTGTAAGAGTGTATCCTGGACTTTCATATATTGATTGTAAGAGTGAATCCTGGACTTACAACAGCCTATGAACTTTTTCATGGGAGAAAGCCTTCAATTAGCTTTCTTCACATCTTTGGATGTCAGTGTTTCATACTGAACAACAGAGATGTCCTTGGAAAGTTTGATCCTAAGACTGATGATGGAATTTTGCTTGGATACTCCTCAGTCTCCAAAGCCTTCAGAGTCTTCAATCGAAGAAGACAAACTGTTGAAGAAACTATTCACGTCACTTTTGACGAATCCCGTTCAGCGAATTCTCGACCTTCTGCTGATACTGAAGAACTGAATCAATGGATGTTTTCTCATCTTGGTGATTCAAAAGATATTCCCACTCCTCATACTCATACGTTGGAGATGATGGTCCTACTATCATCTCAAACATGCAGAATAGTGAAGCTGAAACATCATGGGTCTCAGTTGTTCCTTTAAACACTATACCTGCTTCTGAACCAAATGTCTCAGACATTCCATCTACTTCTCAGCAATCAGTGAATGAAATGACATCTGTACCTACTCCTCTCTTGGCTGATATTCCAGAAGTTGCTGAAGCTTCATCTTCAGCTCTTCCAGTCCAATTTGAGTCAGCGACTTATGCTCCTACTCAGCGATGGACTGTAAATCACCCAATTGATCAAATCCTTGGTGATCCAAACGCTGGTGTTCAGACTCGAAGAAGTGCAGGTAATATTTGCTTATTTGTTAACTTTATTTCTCTGATTGAACCAAAGAAAATAGATGATGCCCTCAAAGATCCAAACTGGGTCAGCGCCATGCAAGAAGAGCTGACTGAATTCGAAAGAAACAAAGTTTGGAACCTTGTTCGAAGACCAACTGACAAGACAGTGATAGGCACTAAATGGGTCTATCGAAACAAGTTGGACGAACATGGAACTGTAACCCGCAACAAGGCTCGACTTGTTTCTCAGGGATACAGACAAGAGAAAGGCATAGATTACGATGAAACATTTGCTCCAGTAGCAAGACTAGAATCTATTCGTCTATTCTTAGCATACGTTGTACACAAAGACTTCAAAGTATATCAAATGGATGTTAAGTCAGCATTTCTCAATGGAAAGCTGAATGAAGAAGTCTATGTGGAACAACCTCCAGGATTCTCAGATCCTAAGCGTCCAGGTTATGTTTATAAACTGGAAAAGGCACTTTATGGCTTAAAGCAAGCTCCACGTGCATGGTATGACACTCTATCCTCTTATCTCCTAATTGAAAATTTTGAGCGAGGTAAAATCGACAAAACTCTATTTTTCAGAATAGTAAAAGGTCATATCATTCTTGTTCAAATATATGTTGATGACATTATATTTGGTTCTACTAACCCTGATCTTTGTACTCGTTTCTCTGAAAGGATGAAAGAAGAGTATAAAATGAGCATGATGGTGAAGTAACATATTTCCTTGGTCTTCAGATAAAACAAAATGAAAAAGGAACTTTCATTAATCAGGGAAAGTATGTTAAAGATATGCTGAAGAAATTCGATTTAACTCAGAGTTCAGCTATGAAAACCCCTATGGCACCACCGCTGACACTAAACAAGGATTCAACTGGAATACCTGTTAATGTCACGATGTACCATGGGATGATTGGCTCTCTTTTGTATCTTACAGCTAGCCGACCCGATATTATGTACGCAACCTGTTTGTGTGCACGATATCAAGCTGAACCTAAGGAATCTCATATGATCGCTGTAAAGAGAATCTTTCGTTACCTTAAGGGTACTATGAACCTAGGTCTTTGGTATCCCAAAGACTCAGGGTTTGATCTAATCGCCTATTCAGATAGTGATTTTGCAGGTTGCAAATTGGATAGGAAAAGCACCACAGGAGGCTGTCAGCTCCTGGGTGGAAAGCTTGTGAGTTGGACAAGTAAAAAGCAAAACTCAGTGTCCACCTCAACTGCTGAAGCTGAATATGTAGCCGCTGGAAGCTGTTGTTCTCAGGTCTTGTGGATGATAAATCAACTACTAGACTATGACCTTCAGCTCTCGAAAATTCCAATCTATTGCGACAGCACAAGTGCCATCGCTATAGCCAATAATCCAGTGCTACACTCAAAGACCAAACATATCGAAATCAGGTATCATTTTATCAGAGATCATGTGATGAATGGTGATATAGAACTTCATTTTATCCCAACTGACTATCAGTTAGCTGATCTGTTCACCAAACCTCTTGATAAGACAAGATTCAACTTTCTCATCAGCGAGCTTGGAATGCTGAACTTCGAAGAGTAAAATCTTCAGTGGTTCACATTATATCAGCGATAAGATAAAACAATTATATAACCCATTCTATCATTCTCTCTCTGAACAAAATTGATTCGCTGAATTCAAGGAATGTTTTCTCTCTTGCTCGCTGACGTTCGCATGTGAATGTAAGATTTCAAAACAAATTGCATCGCTGAATATCTCTTCCTTAACAGCGATACTTTGAAATTCCTTAAACTAACACTGATATTTCTATTCAGTGCTTCATGTTTTTTCAAAATAGTCCCCGAGCTTTCAAAACCTCAGAGACATCCTAAAATATGAAAGGACGTTTGTGACATCTTCACAACGGATAAACCCTAGCACGTTCTTTTTCTGACACACGTTTGCACGTTTCGTTTACCTTCCAATCAAATGCTAACACGTGTACGTGTCATGATGAAAAACTTTCCCGCTCGAGTTTTTCTCTCTCTAAAATCTCTCTATATAAACTATTTCGAGTTTATATTTTCTCTTTACGCGAACTTCTTCTCCAAGCAAGAAAAAGATTTACTGTTGCTTATTTCCAGAAATCTGTTCATCTCCTTCTTCGATTACCAGGTTAATATTCTTATTATTTACCTACATAACTTGTTTCTGATCTTCTAATTGCTTTTAAAAGATCAAACAAAAGAAACCTTTTCTAAAATGAAATCATTTCTTTCATGGTTTTATGAACACAACCATTTCATGGTTGTTCTTCAAGTTTAACACTCAAAATCTTAAACTTGTTCTTCATTCGTTTTTCCAGAATCCTTATCTAAAGGAAAATGGAAAACAAGACTTTTACTGGGTTTGTTTCTCTTTTTCAAAACAAGAAAACCCTAATCTTCATTAAGACATTTCCGTCTGAATGAAATGGACAAAAATCGGAAAACATCTTATTGGAAATTCTTTCACATTAAGACTATTCTTTATCTATGTTCATGGTTGATATAACAGAAATGGCATCTTCTACTCCTGCTCCTACCGCTGAGAAATCCACGGCTGCAAAGAAACTGACTCTTGTCAAAGCTCCTCAGGTCAAGTTCAAGCTTGAGGAAATCGATTTTTCAAAATCGAACAACCTTCATGCGCTTTTCGAGTTTCCTCCTCGAAAGCAAGTCACACATCTGGATGATGCTGTGAACTACCTAAAAACATGTTGCTTATCCACAACCCTGACCATTACACCCCCTGCTCATCAATTCCTACTTTCTCAGTTCTGGTATACTGTCAGAAGAGCTCAGGTATCCCATGCCAAAGACCCAACGAAGATCGTTGACTCCATTCTGTGTGACACAAAATTTGGCACCACCAAAATCAACCCTACTATAATTAGGAAAGCACTGAGCCTTCCTACCTCTACCAAAGAAAACCGCTTTGTCCCTCTCCCAAACCACAAAAACCATGCTGATAGGGAAGCCATCATTGCATTCTTCGATGCAATGGGTTACGCATGGGACACTGGAAGGGACAAGAAGCCTGAGAAGAAACTGATAATGATCAAGAAGTCCAAAATGCCCAGTGAGATGAACTTCATCTTCGAACATCTGATAAGCTGCATGACAGCGAAGAGTGGCTCCTCTGATCAAGCTGCTCAACCTCAGCAAGCAATGGGCTATGCATTGCTGAAAGGTCTAAATGTTGACTGGGCCTCAGTCATCTACGATGACCTTGCGTTCAGAGTGGATATGGCTGAAAGATCTGCATGGGTTCCTTATCCCAGATTCATTAGCGCCGTCTTTCAACTTGGATATGGCGAAAGGTACCCAACAGAGGGTGATCTGAGACTCTCTCAGGTTGTCCCTAAGGTACCCGACTTCAAACCGCTGGAAAACGAGGTACGTCTTTCTACTCTCTTATCTCTTATCAATCCTCCTTCTTCTACTTCTGCAGCTCATTCAGTGGAAATCCCCACCGCTGATACCCAGGTTGCATCCTCCACTCCTTCTCGAAAAAGGAAACAATCAACTTCCCAACTTGGTTCCAAAAGAATCAAGAAAACCAAGGAGCAACCCCCCAGCATTTACATGTTGAAGACTCCTCAGCTCATCTTGATAAGCTGATGGAAAGTTTAGTGGTACGCTCTGCCACAGCTGACCAAGCCACACCTTCCATCCCAGCTTCAGTGTCTCTAAACGCTGAAGTTATAAACATGGAAATGAGCCCACCTCCTTCAGCCTCTCTACAGACTGAAGTGATTGACAGTGGATCCAACGCTGAACCCCGCACCCAACCATCATTCTCATCCCTCATTCCTCCTACTCAATCTTTGGTCTCTGCACCAATTTTCCCAACATTCTCAGGGACACCCTTCATCGTACATGACTCAGCTGCAGACACTCTAAATACGATGATGGATGCAAACTTAGGATCTGCAGGTACCTCCATTCGCCAAGGTACTCTTGATGGTGACATGGAATTTCATTCAGGACACAAAGGGTTCGACAACTTCGCCAACCCGCCTGCAGGTATAAACACAATCCAAAACACTCCTCTTTCTATACCCCAAACTTCTGAGCTTTCCTCTGTTCATAAGTTAATAACTATTTCAGGTCCTAATTTGGGGGATATCAACACCTCCCTGAAGGCCCTAGAATCAAAGGTGGAAAACTACAACACAATTCTCTCCACAAACTCATCAGCGGTTACAAACGCTGGAGAGAAACTCAAAAAGCTGACCGAGATTTTTTCAATACAAAAGCCTCCAAAACTGATATGGAGAAGGTGGATGGTAGCATCGCTCAATTTGCTACCACCCTCGCTGACAATTCAACCGCCACCACCTCTCTTTCAACAAACTTCACCTCTCTGTCCAATGAAGTCACATCATTGAAGACAGAGGTTGGTTCTCTAAAGGGTGAAGTTTCCACGATCAAGGCTGACGTCTCCGCAGTCAAAGAAATTGTTCAGAAAGTGCTCGATCGCCTGAACGTCCCAACTTCTAATTTTTCTCAGGTCAATCGCGAAGCTCTTGAAAAGATCAATCCTGCTATAACTGGCCTGGAAGTCAGATTAGCAAAGATTGAAAATTGTGTTGGGATCTCTGGCCTGGAAGACAGGGACCAAATACACACTGCTGCTGAACAATCTGTTACCTCCCCCAACCATAATGTGGAAGAGGGGAGAAGATTAAAGAAGACCTTCCCCATAATGCTGAGGGGGAGAGTATTGAAACTGTTGCCGCTGGTACTTCTACTTCACAACCTCAGGGAGTTGAAAACCCTGAGGAAACCGAGAAACCTTCCTCTGTATCTGAGGGGGAGCAACTCGATGAGCAACTGAAGGAAGTTGCTGCTGACGTGACCGAACCTTATGCTGAAGAGGTCGAGTCTGAAGAAGAAACTGAAGATGATGAACCTGTCGACATCTCTGATGAAGAACCATCATCATCCCCCAAAGATGATGATGATGAAGACGATGATGATGACGATTTCTTCTACGTCCAGCCTGTTTCAAAAGCCCTAGCTCAAAAAGGGATCAAAATAAAAGAACCTTCAGGGGAGCGGACCAAGACAAAGCCTGCAGCGTCTGAAGCTGACAAAGGCAAAAACAAAGGCCTCGCTGAAGAAGACAATCTGACGATCTTGCTTCAAAAGCCAGTTTGACAGGTACACTACCTTCTATTCCCTTACACTGCATCCCTCCTCTATCCCATCTCAATCTCAATCCTTCTATCCTTAAAACCTCTATACACTTAACCACATTCTTTTCACTATCTCTTTCTTCCCAACTTTTCTTACTTAAACAATCGCTGTGTTTCAGCTAGTCCTCTCCCCTGTTTGAGGATCTCGCTGAAGCTCCCACGACTACACCAGGAATAATCCCAGCCACAAGAGCTGAAGAAATAATCCCAGTCTTGGATTTAACCACTGAGACTGATGAACCTGAAGAACAGCTACTCTCTCATAAAAACAGACCTTCCTTGGCTCCTCAAAAGCTAAGTGAAGAGGATCAAGAAAAGAGAGATGCAATGATCAAACAGCTTGAAGATCAGCGAATCATTCTTTCTCGTGACAAAATCCCTGCTCCCACAAAGTTCAGGATCTCAAGGAAAGAATACGAGGATCATCTAAGAGCTGAAACATTACTCGCCGAAAAGAAGGAAGCTGAAGAAAAAAATAAGGCTCTCGCCATCCAGCTTGTCCAAAAACCGGTGAAAGACCCCGCGTTGAAAAGAACTCCCATTGATGTCCAACGTCAGCTATGGGATGATGCCCAAAGGATCGTTGAAGAAAAGACTAAGGTATCTGATACGACTTTGGAATGGTGTAAAGAAATGCTGAACTATCGACCTGGACCATCCAAAATCATCAAAGTAAACATCAGAGGAAGATTGTTCGTTGACGTTCCTGTTGTTGAAGTTGACGTATTCAGAGAAGACAAAACCAAGCAAACCTTCTATGCGGCTACTTTAGAGAAGTTTGGTTTCTCTGAATGGTTGGAAGTGAAATTAGCCATTCAGCGATCGCGCTCAAAGTTCAAGAGCCATGTCGAGAAAATTTTAAATACTCAAATCGACTTGGTTTCTTCTGCTGTGGATATTCCTCCTTCCACTCTTCTTCCCCCTCAACAAAGAAGAGTCTATGCAATGGAAAAGAAAGCTTCAGACTCAGGTCCTCCTATACAGAATGAAACAGGTATTGGTTTCTCTCGAGCTGAAGTTCTTGGCCCTAATGCTGATCTCTCAGCGCTTGACACCTCCCTACCACCTGGTGAAACTTTCATTCCTGGCAAAGTCGTAAGTTATCCCTATGGTATATTATTTCTAGACTACCAAGGAAATCATCACTTTCAACGCATCTCTAAGCTTCCAATCATTCCCATCGAACAGCTCAGAGATCTCATATACTGGTGTGAAGTAAGACGCGACATTCAGGCACGTCAGCTCAAGCCACTGATCTTTGAAGAAGCAAAGAACAAAAAGGATCAAGGTGTCACGGTCCCTGACTGGATGATTCCCACATCAAAGACCCTCGATGAACTTCTCATCAAGGAAGAACCTTTTGACGGATAGGATCGCCTTGTAATTCTTTCTATCCTTATCTGTCTACATCTTCTGTACTTGTAATTTTATTTGTTGTACTTGTGATTTTTCCACTTCCCTATGTAATCTTTACGAAGTTTAAATAAAATTTTCAGCGAATGTACTTTACTCCATCAGTACTGAAAAGATCCCAGAAAACAGTAAAAGGGACAAATATTTTATTAGTTCTTTTTATCCTTATGTTTTCATTAAATAGCAATTTTCTCTGTTGCTATGTCATAATCAAATAGGGGGAGATTGTTGATCCAAACCCTCAGTGATTTGATAATGACCCTCTCTTAAACACTTAGTGAAAATTGTAAGTAAACAATATGTATTAGAGTTTCACTATCGCTGATAAGTACTAAGACTTTATAGTACCGCTGATAGGAACTCTCACTGTTTAGATTAGATATTCAGCGAACACTGTTCATCATCTTATAGCTCTGAGCCTGTTCAGCCTATGAGATGATCGCTGATAAGTTAGTTGTTTACTTATGATCCCTGAAGACAAAGTTTCACGTCCACCAAAGTTCTACACTAAATTCGAAGATCAAGCTCAAGAACCAGCGACAAGTCTACACATGAACTGATGCGGATATCGGCGAAGCAAGACCTGTCCATTCAACGTGAAGTATCAAGTAGAAGACTCCAGCAATCGCTGAACTTTATCATTCGCTGATAAATATCAATCTCCACGAAAGCTGATCATGAAGTCTCCCTGCATGTTACTATTGTCTTACCTCCCTTGCATGTCTCCGTACGAACTGTCAGAACGGATATCCCTTTTGTCTGTAATCGTACAACAACTCTGATTCTACACTGTGCACCATGCGGCTACTAAGGTTGTCTACAAAGGTCAATGACATGCAACCACTCAGCTGCTGCCACGTGTAAAGCCATAATGCCATGCATTAAATGCATGCAGTATATAAGAAGAACCTTACTTCAGTTTTGAAGTGTGCTCGGACCATCTTCTTATTTCTCTATTATTGTTATGTTATTATTCGTAATTTCTTTAACTCTTTCTAGTGCAAGAAACTTAGTGTTTCTCAAGACTTGTTAAGATTAGGTTTATCCTTAATCTTGTTCCGCAACAAGTTGTAAATTGTCTTGATTTATCAATAAACAATTTAGAAAAGTAAAAACGTGTGTTTGTATTCAACCCCCCCCCCCCCCCCCCCCTCTTATACAAACTTGTATAGCCCTTCGGGACCAACAAGACTCGTCTCTTTGCATCTTTGTAATACAGCTTCTAGGTGTCCGAAACATGTGTCAAAAGATGGTCCAAACACCGAAAAGTCATCCATGAAGATCTCTATGGTCCGCTCCACCATATCCGAGAATATTTCCATCATGCATCGTTGGAAGGTAGCCGGAGCATTGCACAAACCGAATGGCATACGGCGGTATGCAAATGTTCCATACGGACAAGTAAAGGTTGTCTTGTCTTGGTCCTTGGGTGCAATAGGAATCTGGGTGTAGCCGGAATAACCGTCTAGGAAACAGTAGTACTCGTGCCCGGATAACCGCTCCAACATCTTATCAATGAATGGGAGAGGGAAGTGATATTTCTTTGTCGCATCATTCAGCTTTCGGTAGTCAATACAAACCCTCCAATCGGTAACTGTTCGGGAAGGGATCAACTCGTTATTGTTGTTCCGAACAACGGTTATACCACCCTTCTTTGGAACTACCTGGACAGGGCTCACCCACGGACTATCCAGAACCGGATAGATAATTCCAGCATCAAGGAGTTTTAGAACCTCCTTTCGGACCACTTCTTTCATATTCGGGTTGAGCCGACGTTGGTGTTGGACTACCGGTCGGTGTTCTTCTTCAAGATTGATTCGATGTGAGAAAAAAGTTGGGCTTAAGCCCTTCAGATCAGCTATCGTCCATCCAATAGCGGTTTGATGCTCTCTAAGAACTCATAGTAGCTTCTCTTTATTCTCAGAATTCAACTTAGACGATATAATTACCGGAAGCGTGTCTTTTTCTCCCAAGTATGCGTACTCGAGATGATCGGGTAGCGGTTTGAGCTCAAGCTTTGGTGGTATCTTCGATGATGGTTCGGACTTGGGAATTGGTTCTCCCAAATCTTCAATGATCGGTCTTCTCGGACCCTTGTAGGATGGTAATGCATTTAATTGCATCATACTCTCACTTTCTGGATCATCATCGGTACCCATCAACACATTACTCAGTTGGTCGCCGAAAACTTGCATGCCACGTGTTTCTCTCATCAAAGAATCCATCACATCTACCCGGTAGCACTCGTTCGGTCCCATGCTTTGCTTGGCTGCCCGGAAAACATTGAAGACAGCTTCTTCGTTACCCACTCTCAAGGTGAGCTTTCCTCCCTTCACGTCGATAAGTGCTCCCCCCCCCCCCCCCCCCCCCCCCCCCCCCGTGGCTAAGAGAGGTCGTCCAAGAATCAATGGTATCTCTTTATCCTCATCCATGTCAAGGATCACGAAGTCGACTGGGAGGTAAAACTTGTCCACCTTGACCAGCACATCTTCAATTACACCATACGGGTACTTGATAGATCTGTAAGAAAGCTGCAATGTCACACTGGTCGGTTGCACCTCTCCAAGTCCGAGTTTCCTGAAAATAGACAAAGACATTAAATTAATACTCGCTCCAATATCACACAAAGCCTTACTAAATTCAGACTTGCCTATATTAACAGGGATAGTAAAACTCCCTGGATCCTTAAGCTTCGGTAGAAGCTTATGCTGGATGATTGCGCTGCACTCCTCAGTAAGTGCAACTGTCGCATGCTCCTCAATATTCCTTTTGTTAGAAAGGATATCCTTCAAGAATTTCACGTATGAGGGCATTTGTGCCAAAGCATCTGCAAAAGGAATGTTAATATGTACGTTCTTAAAAACTTCAAGAAATTTAGAAAAATTAACATCATCCTTATGCGCTTTAAGCCTGCTCGGATAGGGAACTCTTGGTGCTGCCGGCTTGACCAGTGGTTGCTTTGGAATGGTTGGTTGCTCTTGCTTATTCTCTTCACTCTTTGAGTTCTCTTTAATCACAACCTCTTCATCAGCCTCCAACTCATCCATATCTACAATCTCAACCTCTTGCCTTTTGGGCTCAGTTTCCTTTGATGATTCTCGGGTCGGGTCTCCAATCAGATCCTTGCCACTCCTCAGATGAATGGGATTGCAATCTTCCCGGTTTTTCCTTTAGGTTTGACTTGGAAATGTTCCGGGAGCTCGGTTTTGTAGGGCTTCAGAAATCTGCCCAACTTGCCTTTCAAGGAGCTTAATAGACGTCGTGTTCTGATCAGTAGCCGCTTTGACTGTGCCTACCGTACCAGCTAATCCTTCGACCGCGCTATCCATCTTAGACATGAACTTCATCATCATGTCCTCTAATCCCGACTTCTTCTCTCCGGATTGTCCTTCATCGAATTTCCGTTGGTTGTAACCTGGAGGACGATAGACATTATTAGTATTAGAGGAATTAGAAAAGTTGGAGTTATTACCGTATTGATGCTGCTGTTGTTGGGCCATGGTTTGTTGCCCTTGCGGTTGACTCCATGAGAAATTTGGGTGCTTCTTCCAACCCTCATTGTATGTGTTTGAAAACGGATCGTTTTGTGGCCGGTTGTTCTGATTTCGCAGAAATTGAACTTGTTCTAGCTCGTTCGTGGGTGGTCCCATCTCCGGCATACCCTCATCCATCATAAATGCGGATTGAAGAGAAGATCCCTTCAATTGACTCGTGAGGGCGTTCAATTGAGCCTTTATGTCTTTCACCTCGTCATTCTCTTGCACACTCGCAACTCTTCTAACTGCTGATCTCGAAGTAGAAAAACTATGCTCGGCCAGATTATCGATCAGCTCACATGCGTCCTCATAGGACTTATCCATTAGGGCTCCACCCGCTGCAGCTGTGATGTCGTTTTTGAACTGTGGGTGAAGTTCGCTGAAGAACGTTTGGAAAATGAACCAACCTTGTAACCCATGGTGAGGGCACTTCTTGATCATATCTTTTTACCTCTCCCAAGTTTCATACAATGCCTCTTGATCTCATTGAGCAAAATGGGTGATTTCAGCCATAAGTTGGGCGGTTCTGCTTGGTGGAAAGAATTTTTGGAGAACAGAAGCCTTCAGTTGTGCCCAAGTGGTGATCGAGTCCGGTTGGATACTTTATGTCCAAGTTATGGCTCTGCCTTTGAGTGAAAAGATGAACAGTCTCAGCTTGATGGCATCCTCGTTCACCCCATTTATCTTGAACGTGTTGCAAATCCTCTCAAATGCACGAAGATGTGCATGAGGATCTTCTGTTGGGGCTCCTCCATACTGATTCTGCTGTACCATCACGATGGTACTTGGTTTGATCTCAAAGTAGTTCGCCTTAGTAGTGGGTGCTTGGATGCCTATGCGTGCGGCTGCCACGTTCGGATCGGCAAACGATCGCATAGGGCGTATCTCAGGAGGAGCTTCGTCGCCCATCTCGATCTTGATATTTTTTTAGCTTTTGTTTGTTTTCGTAATCGACGGGCGGTTCTTTCAATCTCCGGATCGATCGGTTCGATTTTCTCCCCACGGTTTTTCCTTGGCATAAACCAGTTAGTACCTGAAATGGGAAGTAAACAAAATTAGCAATCCAAAAACTGAAAGTGATGAAATAAAATAACAAAAATAAAAAATGTTCAATGTAATAGCGCTTATAGCTGGTAGTGCTATCAGTTGCAACTAGTTCCCCGACAACGACGCCAAAAACTTGATAGGTGGGTTTACACCCCCCTAAATCTAACCGCAAGTGTACGGGTCGAATCAAGTAATAGTACTGAAAGTACGAGTATCGAACACAGGGAACTAGGAACTAAGTATCACAATCACTATAAAATCTATTAACTGAATGATCGTAATTTTGAGTTGTGGTTTGGTTGAATTTCTGAAACACTAAATTAACGAAAGCACCCTAAAACGTTGGAAAAAGTTGTTTAATTTGGAGAAGTTAAGAGGGTAGAAGGAGGGTTGGAATCTGAAAGGCTTACTTAATGAGACTTTAGAGTGATTTATGATTAGTTCTAACGAGCAATGAATTGCAAAACCCGATCTCGTTGCACTCTTTCGAGCTACAACGGGAATCGACTCAATTAAAGTTGTTTATCTCACGATCTCACAAATAAATTGAGTTAATTAAAAATATTTAGAAAACAACACCGAAAGAATTGGTATATCTCTATCCCATTCCCTTCGGGGCTATTGAACCCGACCTAGATCTCGAGACTTCTCTCGAACGTACTCAAGAACGAAAAAATCATTTAACCAGTGATCAATTAGTTAAACGCAGTAAATATAAGTTCAAAAGAATCATCCATCTAGTAAAACCAAAACATAAATCATCCCAAGTTTACATCAATAATCCAAACATCATCCAACCCCCCAACATGTAGTTTAGCTCATGTTGGGGGTGTGTAAAAGAAACTGAATGGTTACAAATAGCTTCAAAGAATTCATGGTTCAAGAAGTTGTAGAGGTAATGATAAATAACTCCCTGAGAAGAATCCCCTTCGATCTCACGTGCTCAATCGTCTTTGATTTCTCGTCCCAAGTTGTTTCTCTCGTACCTTCCTCTTCAAAAATCTTTGTTTCTCCTCCAAAAATTTCCCCTTGGCCAGCCGTCGTCGTGTGTGAGTCAAAAGTGTGTTCACCCTAGCTACAGAAAGTGTTTTCTTAAACTGGATGTTGGGGCCGGCACCGGCGCGGATGGACTGGCGCCAAGACTAGTGCCAGATTCTGTTTGGCAAGTCGGCGCGGATGCCAGCGCTAGTTGGCTAGCGCGAAGACTGGCGCCGGGCTCTGGACTCTTTATCGGCGCGGATTCTGGCGCCAGTTAACTGGCGCGGAGACTGGCGCCAGACTTTGTTTCTCATTTCCTCGATTTTTCTCGTTTTCAGCTCCAGGATTCGAATCTGCTGCTCTTTTGGACAATAATGCTTATACCTGTACTTTCTCACCAAAAACCTGTTATATACTCGTATTTCACTTGAAGACATGCGTGAACCACCCAGTTTGAGATTAAAATGATGTCGAAAATCGGCATTATCAACAACCCCAAACCGAGCGTTGCTTATCCTCAAGTAAATTAGCGATAGAAAATTTTAAAAACCAGGGTCGTAACAAAATTCGCACACTTGTGATGGTTGTAGTGTCATTATAGGTCTTAACACATCTCAGTCAACGAAGGAATTCAACAATTTAATCAGGGCCCTTTTTTGATAACCTACAGTTGTAAGGGCCGAAACACTAACTCTTTGAGAAAAGAACTGGTCGGGACCACACTACATCAAATTCCACCTAAAGTCATGCATGATCAGGGAGGATTTCGCCTCGACCCTACCTCACCGGACTCTCAATTCACTCGAGCCCTAGGTTGTCTCACATGTTGTCATGCAAATAGAGGTTATGTACAATAATACTCGAAATAATAGCATGAACAACGTAACAAGAAAGACGCACCAATGTCCAAATAAAACGATCTCGGATGGAACCAACTAGCAAGACTAAGACTATCAGTGCCACTTTCATCTATCCTTATATTTTCCAAAAGATCATCCAGGTCTTTACAGGGTTGTAATGGGGCTAGGCTATTGGCTAAGAAATGACAGGTAATTAGGATCAAAAATCCTCACAGTACCGGTATACGATAAATGGTTACCATTCCCTTTTTGTCTTTTGCCTCTTTCAACATGTGTGCATCCCACTTCCCTTGATTGAGTATGTCAACCTTATTTCCTTCTATACATTTGAGCTCTCTATTTATTTATCTCTCTCTCTTTTTTTTCTTCTACAGTGAGCTGGCCAATTGGCCTTATTTCCTTCTCACTGTTTTTTTTGGCATGACCCTTTTTGGTCATATCACTCTTTTCGTATTCTCTTCTGATTTACATCTCTCTATTTCCCCCTTTTTTATGCAACGTCTCATCCCACCTTTCGTAACCGGTACTTGTTTGGACCAAGGTAAGCTACTATAGAGGTTAGGGTTTAATATGGGTTTCAGAATCGACATAATCAGGGTTTGGCTGCAAAAATGGCTGAGGATCACTCAAAAAGAAGGGTGCGCAAGATAAAACACTCTATACTCACATTGCCTGGAATCATTTCTCAAGGTCTATACTTGGACAAGATACTAGTGACACTAGATATCCCTATGGACGTCTTTGCTAATTGGCGCAATTCTATAGTGAGATCAACTATAGCCACGACAAGGAATTAGCGAGAAGTGTATCGAGTTCATGTATTTCCTCTCAGAATCGAAGTTAACTTGGCTCAATACCTTACCGGTGGTCTCCACTAATGTCCCTAATCCACACAATCTTTCGGGTCTCATTCGATGCTATGTTATCCTTTACAATTTCATTCCTCAAAAACAGTGTTCTACATACTTCTGACGGTAAATCGGAAAAACTTCAATCATAACTGTAATTCCGCCAGTTTCCTAAAACATGATAAAGACCATCAAATGACACCATCACTGCCACCCCAAACCTGAATACACATTGTCCCCAATGTGCACCTACTTCTATTACAATCCTCCACAATAACGTGTGCAAACTAGGTACAGTCATCCAAAAATAAAGTTGTGCAAATTAAGTACAGTCATCCCAAATAAAATTAGAGCAAAACAGATCAAAAAGGAAAATGAAAACAAACTGTCTTCACTGCCCACGGTTCCGACATCTGGCACCGCCCGGCTGCTGTCGCCTCACTCACCTTTCTACCGGTGGGTTGGCCGGACCTGATGCGTCCGGGCCTTGTTCACCTCTAATCCATCGACGCACGTCGTCGAACCTCATATCCATTCTCGTGAATCCTGAGCGCACTTCTTGTTCGAGCGCCGACATGCGCACATGCATCCGTGGGTTGGCATCATCGGGCTGCAGCCCCTCATCCGCTGCGGGATCATAGTTGACGTCATCGGCATCCACATCATCTGCATCGCTTGGTATATCCATCTCCTCATTTGCAGCCGCCTCTTGCCGGTCTAACTTTTGGGCAGCCACCATTTGGGCGCGGTATGTAACTCGATCAAATGGTAATGGAGGGGCTAGTGTGGCCTCGATCCTCACACCCGCGTCCCTGCATAGTTTAGTGATAAGGCAGGGAAATGGAAGGATACATGTGTTCCGCTCAGAAGCGGAATCTATCATATGTAAAATGATGATGTGCCCGACAACAAGTGGCATGTTGTGTTGGATGCAGAATAGGATGCGGGCCACATACGGATCAGCGTTGGTGTAATGTGTGGAAGGGGCCAAGCTCCCCTTTATGAAACGCAGCCATACTCCGATCTCGGGTCGGAGTTCACGTTTCTTTATCTCATCCTCCTTTGGCACCCAGCGTTCACGGCCACTCCGTCGCAGCGCTGATGCGATAAAAGGGCTATGTCTCGTCCTGACCCACACCCTGGATGGGTGGTAAGCCAAAGGTCGCGTCCAGCTCTTAGTGACGTGGTACTCTGTAGTAACGACAAATGTCATCTATAGTGATTCGCATTGTCACCCACCGGACGATGACTGTGCGGTGTTCCCCAAAGGCGGGTGGCACCATAGCTGCATAAAATTCTAGCACAAGTTTTGGGTCAAACGGCTCAAGCGCCCTCACATAATCGGTCCCTCCCCATTGCACCGCGATCTCCCATACCCTTTGGTTCGGCATCTCATCTATCTTCATCCCCCGCTCGGGATGAATTGTCCTTTCTTCGAAATTCACGAGACGCTCGTTAAAGTTTCTATGAGGTTCCCTCGCTATTGCCGCTCGTTCAGCGGCGGTCAGTTGGTAGTATCGGAACCACCTGCCGGGAGCATCTGGTCTCGTACGCACCATATTCCTGCAGAAAGAGATTGGGTTCATCAAAAACACATACTAAAACGGCCACCCCAAACCTAGTCATTGGACTAGGTTTGCCACAGAACTCAAATTCATACATGCTAAGGACAAACAAAGGTACCCCATACCTTGGTAAGACCCAGGTTTGCAA
The DNA here is from genome assembly GCA_033807775.1 of Saussurea involucrata. Lineage (NCBI taxonomy): Eukaryota > Viridiplantae > Streptophyta > Magnoliopsida > Asterales > Asteraceae > Saussurea > Saussurea involucrata. The sequence goes on along the minus strand of CM066318.1, from coordinate 15,429,365 downwards.
TGGGGTATGGTGTGGAAAACAATTCAAGAATTACCACCCCAAACCTAAGTGAAACCTAGGTTTGCATAGTCCATTTAGTCTAATGAAACACAAATGTCCCATACACACACATATACCACAAAAATTCTGCTTTATCACTTGGAAACTCATAAAAATTCAGCAGCTTACTCATTAAGCACTGCTCCCCACAATTCATATCTTTTAAGCCACAAGTAACAAATCTCATGTAAACTCATCTTGTATATCACAACCCAGCATACTCAACAAATATGAACAACATGTTCTTAATAAGCACAAAATCAAGAGTTCATCACATATGGTGAGCATAACTAGAAACTAGCATGAATCCCAAAAGAAATTAAGCCCTAGGTGAGAAAACTATGAAATAATCATGGCAAAACGTTCTCATGGCATCAATCATCACAAAATCATGTATACCCACTTGAAAATGAAGAACAATAGGAGACAAGTAACCATACCTTCGGTTTTGACTAACACATTCCCAACAAGAGTGAAATTAAGGGTTAGAGAGTGTACCTTGATGTCTTGTGGAAGAGATAGTTAGAAGAAATTGGTAGATTCTTGATATTGGAGGTCGAAATCGCGAAAGGAGGGTGTTTTTGAGAGGAAAACGGCTGAAAGAAAATTAGGGTTTGTGAAAATGGCTGAAAATGCGAAAAGGGGGTTTTATACCTGTCAGCGTTTCCGCGCGGGTACCTGCGCCGATTGGCTCACACGGTGACCCGCTCTAGTCTCTGTGTACTCACTTCGCGCCAGTCTTGGCGCAGATGGATCCGCACGGTGACCTGCGCCGACCTTTGTTTGACTTGGCTATTTTTCCCCGCGCTGATGTTGGCGCTGATGTACCAGCGCTAGAACCCGCGCCAGCCACTGTTGTGTTACGCCTATTCAACCCGCGCCAATTCTGGCGCCAGTTGACTGGCGCCGAGACTGGCGCCAACCACTGTTTGGTGCTTGTCACTTCTTTCTTGCTTCTTCCGTTCTTTGCTCACCGAACTTCACCGCTCGGATCTTAGGGAGACATTTCTCAGGGACAAACAAATACACAAATTAAAAAAACAAAAACTCAATAACCGAAATACAAACGAAAAGCTAACCTACGGTGGGTTGCCTCCCACCAAACACCGTATTTACAGTCGTGGCACGACTTCCCACACAATCACTCCTTAGGCTCGTCTAGATACACACATGACGTGGTCACAACCTCATCGCCTAGGTACGACTTCACCCTTTGGCCGTTCACTTCGAACTTCTGTCCATCCTTGCCCTCTAGCTTTATTGTTCCATATGTGTACACTTCGGTCACCGTGAATGGTCCCGACCACTTCGATTTCAGTTTACCTGGAAACAACCTCAAACGTGAGTTAAATAGAAGGACTTTCATTCCTGGGACAATTACCTTTTCTCGAATCCGATGATAATGGAACTTCTTCGTCCGTTCCTTGTAGATTAAGGCATTTTCGAATGCATCCAGCCGAATTTCCTCTGATTCACACAGTTGCAGTAATCTCCTCTTTCCGGCTGCATCCAACTCCATGTTCAACTTCTTTATTGCCCAGAACGCTCTATACTCGAGTTCCACTGGTAGATGGCATGACTTCCCAAACACTAGCCGGTATGGTGTAGTGCCAATCGGACTTTTGTATGCCGTCTGGTATGCCCACAATGCGTCATCTAACTTCAACGACCAATCCTTCCGAGATGAGCTCACTGTCTTTTCCAGAATCTGTTTCAGCTCTCTATTGGAAACCTCCGCTAGGCCGTTGGCTTGTGGGTGATATGGTGTAGTGACTTTATGCTTCACGAGTATTTCTTTAGAACTGCTTCCAAATACCGATTACAGAAGTTACCCCCACCATCGCTAATCAGGACTCTCGGAACGCCAAACCTCGCAAAGATATTATTCCGTAGGAAATTAATCACTACTTTAGAATCGTTTGTAGGAGTCTCGATCGCTTCCACCCACTTCGACGCGTAGTCCACCGCTACTAAGATATACTCATTCAGGCACGAGTTCGAGAACGGTCCCATGAAATCTATGCCCCACACGTCGAAGAGTTCGACTTCCATGAAAACTTGCATTGGCATCTCATCCCTCTTGGTTATGTTCCCCGTTCTTTGGCACCGATCACATTTAGATATGAAGTCTCGAGTCTCTTTGAACATAGACGACCAGAAGAAACCCGATTGTAGAACCTTTGCAACTGTTCGGTCGGTGCTGAAGTGGCCTCCACATTCTAAGGTATGATAGTGGTTTAGAATGTTGGCCTTTTCTTCCTCCGGGACACATCTCCGGATCATACCATCGGCACACATCTTGTAGAGATAAGGCTCGTCCCAGTAATACCTCTTTGCCTCAAAGAGAATTATCTTCTTTTGATGGGAGTTCATCTGATAAGGCACTACTCCTCCCACCAAGTAATTTACCAAGTCCGCGAACCAAGGCTCAGAATGACTAACCTTGAAGAGCTGCTCATCCGGAAACAAATCGTTGATGATGGTCTTATACTTCCTTTGCTCCTCACCTCCCTCAAGTCTCGAGAGGTGATCCGCTACCGTGTTCTCAGAACCCTTCTTATCCAGAATTTCTAAGTCGAACTCTTGGAGCAAAAGTACACACCGGATGAGTCTCGGTTTAGCATCCTTCTGGACATTAGATGCTTTAAAGTGGAGTGGTCGGTGTAGACAATTACCTTGGCCCCCACTAGATATTACCGGAACTTCTCGCAAGCATAAACAACAGCTAGCAGTTCCTTCTCGGTAGTTGCGTAATTGAGCTGAGCATCATCCAAAGTCTTACTCGTATAGTAGATCACATGCATCTGCTTATCTTTCTTTTGACCCAATATCGCTCCAACAGCGGTGTCACTCGCATCGCACATCAATATAAATGGCAAACTCCAATCGGGAGCCATGAGAATCGGTGCGGATATCAACTCCTTCTTTAACCTGTCAAAAGCAGATGTACAATCATCAGTGAAATCGAATTTAGCATCCTTAAGCAATAAAGAACACAAAGGTTTAGTAATTTTAGAAAAATCCTTAATAAACCGCCGGTAAAACCCGACATGCCCCAAGAAGCTTCGGACTCCCTTGACGGAGTTCGGGTAAGGAAGATTCTCAATCACCGCCACCTTTGCCTTGTCCACTTCAATCCCCGCTTTCAATACTTTGTGGCCGAGCACTATTCCCTCGATCACAATGAAGTGACACTTCTCCCAATTCAAGACAAGACTTGTTGATCCAAACCCTCAGTGATTTGATAATGACCCTCTCTTAAACACTTAGTGAAAATTGTAAGTAAACAATATGTATTAGAGTTTCACTATCGCTGATAAGTACTAAGACTTTACAGTACCGCTGATAGGAACTCTCACTGTTTAGATTAGATATTCAGCGAACACTGTTCATCATCTTATAACTCTGAGCCTGTTCAGTCTATGAGATGATCGCTGATAAGTTAGTTGTTTACTTATGATCCCTGAAGACAAAGTTTCATGTCAACCAAAGTTCTACGCAGACATCGAAGATCAAGCTCAAGAACCAGAGATAAGTCTACTCATGAACTGATGCGGATATCAGCGAAGCAAGACCTGTCCATTCAACGTGAAGTATCAAGTAGAAGACTTCAGCAATCGCTTAACTTTATCATTCGCCGATAAAGATCAATATCAACGAAAGCTGATCATGAAGTCTCCCTGCATGTTACTATTGTCTTACCTCCCTTGCACGTCTCCGTACGAACTGTCAGAACGGACATCCCTTTTGTCTGTAATCGTACAACAACTCTGATTCTACATTGTGCACCATGCGGCTACTAAGGTTGTCTACAAAGGTCAATGACATGCAACCACTCAGCTGCTGCCACGTGTAAAGCCATAATGCCATGCATTAAATGCATGCAGTATATAAGAAGAACCTTACTTCAGTTTTGAAGTGTGCTCGGACCATCTTCTAATTTCTCTCTTATTGTTAAGTTATTATTCGTAATTTCTTTAACTCTTTCTAGTGCAAGAAACTTAGTGTTTCTCAAGACTTGTTAAGATTAGGTTTATCCTTAATCTTGTTCCGCAACAAGTTGTAAATTGTCTTGATTTATCAATAAACAATTTAGAAAAGTAAAAACGTGTGTTTGTATTCAACCCCCCCCCCCCCCCTCTTCAACAAACTTGTATAGCCCTTCCGGGACCAACAAGTGGTATCAGAGCAGAATTCTTTAATCTCATAAACAAGATCTGATCTATACTAAGATTTCTCTTCCTTGCTATTTCTTAAAATGGCTACCAACACAAACACAAACACAAACAAAAACTATATTGACAACGGTTCTCTTGCAAAACCCCCTAGATTCTCCAGAGATAATTTTAATCTATGGAAAAATAGGATGATTCTCTTCTTAGAAGGTGTAGACCCTACTATGCCTTACTATCTTGAAAACGGCCCATATATTCCTATAAGAATTGATGCTGCAGTTCCAGCCGCTGAGAATAGACCTGCTATTCCAGAAAGGCTGTTTCCCAAGGAAATTCATATGTGGACTGATGAAGATAAGAAGAAAGTGGCTATCGACACCAAAGGCAGATCCATGCTCTCCATGGCTCTTACTGACGAAGTCTACCATTCCATCATGAACCTGAAAACCTCAAAAGCTATGTGGGACACAATCTGTGTTCAGTATGAAGGTACTTCTGAAGTCCAGGACTCTCGAAAGATCAACCTGGTAAGACAGTATGAAAGCTTCATTTTTCGTAAGAATGAAACTCTCTCTGAAGTACACCAACGTTTTAACTGCTTAATAATAGATTTAGAAAACAACACCGAAGGAATTGGTATATCTCTATCCCATTCCCTTCGGTGGCTATTGAACTCGACCTAGATCTCGAGACTTCTCTCGAACGTACTCAAGAACGAAAAAATCATTTAACCATTGATCAATTAGTTAAACGCAGTAAATATAAGTTCAAAAGTGTCATCCATCTATTAAAACCAAAACATAAATCATCCCAAGTTTACATCGATAATCCAAACATCATCCACCCCCCCCCCCCCCAACATGTAGTTTAGCTCATGTTGGGGGTGTGCAAAAGAAACTGAATGGTTACAAAAAGCTTCAAAGAATTCATGGTTTCTCGTCCCTGAGAAGAATACCCTTCGATCTCACGTGCTCAATCGTCTTTGATTTCTCGTCCCAAGTTGTTTCCCTCGTATCTTCCTCTTCAAAAATCTTTATTTCTCCTCTAAAAATCGCCCCTTGGCCAGCCGTCGTCGTGTGTGAGTCAAAAGTGTGTTCACCCTAGCTGTAGAAAGTGGTTTATTAAACTGGACGTTGGGGCCGGCACCGATGCAGATGGACTGGCGCCAAGACTGGCGCCAGATTCTGTTTGGCAAGTCGGCACGAATGCCGGCGCTAGTTGGCTGGCGCCAAGACTGGCGCCGGGCTCTGGACTCTTTATCGGCGCGAATTCTGGCGTCAGTTCACTGGCGCGGAAAATGGCGCCAGCCTCTGTTTCTCATTTCCTCGATTTTCTCGTTTTCAGCTCCGGGACTCGAATCTGCTGCTCTTTTGGACAATAATGCTTATACCTGTACTTTCTCACCAAAAACCCGTTAAATACTCGTATTTCACTTGAAGACATGCGTGAACCACCCAGTTTGAGATTAAAATGATGTCGAAATTCGGCATTATCATGTGCCACTTGGTGATGGGGTTGCAGAGGGTTTTCAACTCTAGCAGAAGTGGTTTCCTTGGTAGTTTTGGCTTTGGGGATTTCTTCGTCTTATCCACTTGCTAAGGTGGTTGTTCAGGTACCTTGGATGATGCGGCAGAGGAGGTTGGTGTGGATCTGGCTTGTTTTACCTTCTCAACCTTTAACCTATGCCTTTCCAGAGCAACTTCCTATTCCTCCTCACTCATCCTCTCCACTACTTTTATTCCAATGGGGACACCTAAGTGTGGGGGGTCATAGGACTCGGTTGAGGAGTCCTATGTGGACGCACATACTTACTCTTCAATTCTACGTTAGAGGCGTAAATGAGCATTTTCTCACTGAGGGGTCTGCAGTGTGGGTAGCCATTTGGGGTGTATGGTAGGGGTCATCCTCTGCAATGGGTATGTCTTCACTATAGGTCCTTCGAATGACCAATTTTCCCCTTCCAGCAGAGGTTCCAATATAATTCTCAAAATCCTGTGGAATTGCAGTGATGGGAGTTGGCCCTAACTTTTGGCCTTCTGTGTGGCTTGTTTATGTTCAATGGTGGCTACCAGTTCCTGCAGAACCAGCGCGGCATAATCCAGAGGCAAATCGTAGTAGATCACGTACATGATTGATAAGATCTGGTGAGAGCTCTGGTTGGGGCTCCCAGTTTTACCTGTGAGGCATCTGTTCAGAATGCAGAAAAGGGTATTCCACAGAGGGGGTAGGCGGTGTCTTCTGAAGTCATTCCTCTTTGTCAATGGACCATTGTACCCGAGCATTAAAGCAAAGTCACATAGGTCAGAATCTGTGGGTTCCTCTGTGTATTGCTTGATCCCAAGCATACCTCTGGTAGGTAGTTCAAACTCGAAAGATATCATCGTTCTGTTGAATCCAATGTTCATGTTTTGGGAGTTGTCAGGCTTTGATACATAACCATTTGTGGTGTTTGCTTCTAGGTCGAAATAGTAGCTCTGCCAGAACTGATTGAGATACCTGGCAGGGATTTTTGTCACATTTTTGGTTAACAGATGTCGCAGAGGGTGGTTTTCCAGAATGTTCAGTAGGATTGCTTGTTCTTCCCCAAAGCTATTTCTATTAGGAACCAGATACTGATTGTTCGGTTTCGGGGGTAAGGGGGTTTCAAAGCAATCATTTTCAAGGAAGTTTTGCAGGTTGGTTGTGGGTTGATGGTGCACTAAATCTCCACTATTTTCCTGTTCTTGAAAGTTTCTAATGACTGATTGTCTTTGAGAATGTTCAGATGGAGCAGGGGAGTTAGCAGGTGAAGCATTGGAAGCCATTTGAGTGTTTGCTAGAGTATTCTGGAAGAAATAACAAGGATTTGCAGGTTTGTTCTTGAGAGTTGCAGGTTCGCCGGAGAAATTAGAGAGAAATAGGTGTGTAAAGTTGAAGAAGAAAGGTAAAAGAGGGTTTTATAGTGGGTAAAAGAGGATAGAATTTGGGCAGTAAAAAGTTTATTACATAATATTTGGGGTCCGCACTCGAGTACACAGCTGTGTATGACGCTTCCGTACAGACATTGGAATCTCACGTCCAATAGAAGTGTCCCACATCAGAAGTGGCGGTGCACGATGGAACGTCGTGCGGCGCCCATTAATGTTGAGCGTTTGGCAGTTGCTAAGCCCAAATGTCTATCATTAATGCTGAGCGTGAGGCACGATGGAACGTCGTGCGACGCCCATTAACACTTTATTTATACTAAAGACAAAGGGGACAAAGTGTACAGGAGACAAGGTCATGGAACGAATTCTGGTACACGTTGATGTAGTGCGCCGTTTGATAGTACCTGCAAAAGATGCAACTTCTCAGAAGATGACACGTGGAAAGTAGAGGAACGTGCCTTGTACTATTTGATCTTCAGGATCTTCGTACAACAGAGGCACGTGAGCAGCACACTCATCTTTGTCTTCAAGAGCCTTGATCTTCATCTTTTGTCTTTAACTCCACAAAGGCTCTGTCATGAGTGGCAGAGGCTCTGTGGCCTTGGTCTGTGTTCTTCTCTAATGATGGATCAATGAAGGCTCTGTGTTCTTGTTGTCCAGCAGAGGCTTCTGCCAGTGTTCTTCCTTAGCCTATTTTTTTATACTTCTCTAGACTAGAAGTTGGAGCTAACACTTAGTGTAACAGATTTTTGCTCGAAATTTTTATAATCGTATAAGGAAAGGTTAGTGAAGATACTTTCATTTGCACCTCCATGCATTTGAGTGGTCAAGGTTGAGTTTTACTGAAAATTTGCGTGTGAACGATCCTCGAGATCGTTGTGCATGGCATTGAAGTTATGAGAGTGTTGGGTGATGTGTACTCAAGTTGTTTTCAAGTGTTGTACTTTTTGAATGTTCAAATGTGTGAAATGAATTAAGTTGTCGTGTCGTCATGCATGAAGGCAATGAACTCACTAGGTCATGAAGATTATTGCACTTAAAGAAAAGAAAGGGTTCCGAGAGTGGGGATGTGCCGGTCCAGCTAGTGGCGGATGATTTTTGATGTTGGTATTCTTATTAAGGAAGAGAGGTGAATAGTGGAAATGTCAGAAATGGACTTTTGTATTGTTTATGTTAGGGTAGTTTGTACTCTTGTTCTGTAACTTGAGATGCGATTGTCGGGGGACGGTTGTGTCCGGGGGAAGGACTTGAAGTCGTCAAGACATTAATTTAAGTAACTCGTTTTATGTAGCGTTGAGATGCATCGATGAAATATTGTCGGCGTTGAGCATGAGAATTTAGGGGTGGTCTTGTAATTTTGACCTCGCACCAAGTATGTCTGGAATTTTCTGCAAGTGAGGACGGCGAGGTATAAAGTTGTGTTGATCCAAACCCTTCAGTGATTTGATGATGACCCTTAGAATCACTTAGTGAAAATTGCAAGTAAACAATATGTATCAGTGTTTCACCATCTATGAAAATATACTAAGTCTGTTTAGTATCGCTAATGGGAAACATATGCTCTTTAAATTAATTCAGTGATAAATGTAGATCAGCGAGACCTGAGTATGTTCAGTATCGTTGATGATTGTTGAATGCTCATCATGTAATTATTTGCTTATGATCCCTGAAGACAAGATTCGCCACAACAGAGTTCAAAGCTGAAATCGAAGACCATGCTGACGAACGAGTGACTAAGTCTACTAGTGACCTGATGCGGATATCAGCAAAGCCACGACTTGCCCAATTTACACGATGTTTCAAGTAGAAGACTTTAGCGAGAGTTGGCCTTTATCATTCCCTGATAAAGTTCAACTCAGCGATTGTTGATCATGAAGCCTGTTCTACAAGGAATATTTGTCTTATCCCCTTGCACGAAATAGTACAATTTTTCAGAAGAACATACCTCTGTCCTTGATCGTACAAACCACTCTTCCCACTACAGTGTTCTCCAAGCGGCCAATAGCATGTTTGCAAAAGTCAGAATCATGCAACCAACCAAGTGATGCCACGTGTAAAGTTATCCTGACATGCATTTAATGCATGCAGTATAAGTATAAGATCAACTTCATTTTTGAAGTGCTCTGCTCGTCTCTTGAGCTTCTTAGTGCCAAGAAAAACTATGCTTAGCTTTTCTTAAATTCCTTCATTCTTATTCTAGTGCAAGAATTCTGTGTGATTCTCATAGTTTGTTTAGATTAGGTTTTATACTCAGTCTTATTCCGCAACAAACTGTAAATTGTTTCATTATATCAATAAACAATTTAGAAAGATAAAATTGTATGTTTGTATTCAACCCGCCTTCTACAAACTTGTATAACCCTTCAGGACCAACAAGTGGTATCAGAGCAGATTGTTTAATCCCATAAACAAGATGTTGCTTATACTATTTCTTCCTTGCCATTCTCAATATGGTAAACAACACAAACACAAATTACATAGATAATGGCTCTCTTGCCAAACCACCTCGATTCAACAAAGATAACTTCAATCTTTGGAAAAACCGAATGATGCTCTTTCTAGAAGGTGTAGATCCCACTATACCTTACTAAGTGGAAAATGGACCCTTTGTTCCTCATATGCTCCAAGGTCCTGTTCCAGCCACTGCTACCACTCATGCCATCCCATAAAGGACAATCGTTAAAGAAGTCTCTCAGTGGACTGAAGAGGACAATAAGACTGTGGCTATCGACACAAAGGCCAGATCCATCATCTATATGGCTCTTCTTGATGAAGTCTACCATTCTGTCATGAATCTCAAGAGCTCAAAAGCCAAGTGGAACACTATCTGTGTTAAATATGAAGGTACCGCTGACGTACAAGAGTCCGGGAGAATAAACTTGGTAAGACAGTATGAAAGCTTCATTTGTGGGAAGAATAAAGCTCTCTCTGAAGTTCACCAATGCTTTAACTGTTTAATCATTGATTTAAAAACTGTTGGTAAGACCTATGCTAACTCTGAGATCCTGACAAAGTTCTTGGAATGTCTTTCTGAAAGTTGGGACAACTATACCATGTGTCTTAAACTCTCAAAGGATTAAATTTATGACCTGGAGTATCTTATTTGGCACTATGCTCAATCATGAGCAGCTGTGTCTTCTTAAGAAGAATCTTGTCAAAGATTCCAAAAGCACACATGTTGCTTTACTCTCTTCAGAGTTAATCACCGCTCAGCGATCTACTCTTACTATCACTGAGATGGAAACTACTCTGACGATTCATCAGAAGCTATTCCTTCAGAGCTTGATGAATCTCTGGCACTCCTGAAAAATTATTTCAGGAGATTCGCCAGAAAGAGTAACTACAAAAGAAATAAACCCCTCATCATCACTGATAAGCCAAAATCATCTGTTGTTGATAAGGCTACTGCTACCTGCTTTAACTGTGAAAAAGTAGGACACTTTGCAAGTGAATGCAGGTCAAAGAAAGTCTTTAAACCTTCTTCATCCTACAAGAAAACCTATACTCCTAAAAGTAGAGATGACAAATACCTGAAGCACAAGTAAAAATATGAGAAGCTGAAAAGCTACAAAAAGAAAGGCAGCGATCAGACTAGACTGAATCTGATGAGGAATCAGACTCAGATGAAGAAGATGAGGCCAATCTCTGTCTCATGGACGAAATCCTAGAAGATAAGAAAGAACACACTGAAATTCCTTCTACTTCTACTTCTACTTCTACCTCTCAGGTATCACTCTCTCCCATTCCTTCTCCTGCTCTCATTGAAGCTGATAGACTTCGTGCTATCGATATATTGACTGTTGATTTATATGATGCCATGAATAGCAAGACCAAAGCTGAGCAACAAAATACAAGAGCTTTCAAAACTCGAAAAAAATCTGAAAGATAAGGTCTATGTAAATCAAGTCATCAGCATCCAGCGTGAACAAGCTATTGCTGAACTGAAAGAAAAAAAATATACTGTTGAAGGATGGTATAAATCCTCAACAAAGATCACTGAGATAAATAGTGCTCAGATCCCTGTCAAATACAAAAGTGGTCTTGGTTACAAAGCTAACGTTGAAGAACGAACCACTGATCGTTCCATGCTTAAGTTTGGAATGTTCGTGTCCTCTATCGCTGACACTTCTTCATCTTAGTGCTCTGCTTCTAAAAATCCAATCCCTGAGAATAAATCTACCTTGAGTCCTAAACTTAAAGGTAAAGAAAAAGTTATTTTCCAAAAACCTCAAAAGGGTACCAAAGTACCATAGCTGAAAACTTCTAAACCTTCAGCTAATTATCCCTCTACTTCAAAGAACAAGATCCCTGAACATGTTCAGCGATCTACTCCAAAAATCAAAGTGGATTTTATTGTCCAGTGACGCTGAGTCATCAGATGCTGCGAAGATCGCTGCTTCTTCTACGTCCTCTACCACTGACAAGTGTGTACCCTTTTTAAAGTGGGTGCCTATTTCAAACTAATCTTCAATTGTTTGCAGGTTTTGAAGGGTATCTGGTATCTCGATAGTGGATGCTCTTGACACATGACCGGAAAAAGAAACCTGCTCATTGAATATAAGGAAGAGAAAGGTCCCTCGGTGACCTTTGGTGGAAATGGTAAAGGATATACCCGAGGGTTTGGTGTACTTTCCAATGGTACAATTACCTTCAGAAGAGTCACATATGTTGAAGGACTGAAGCACGTTCTTCTTAGCATCAGTCAGTTATGTGATAAGGACTACAAAGTTTGCTTTACTAAAGAAGCATGATTTGTCATTGATCGGAAAGAGAAAATCGCTCTCAGTGGATACCGTTTGGAAAAATTTTATGTCATAAACATGGACTCAACAACCACTGAGAATGCTTGTTTTCTTTCTAAGGCCTCAACAGATGTCAACTGGCTTTGGCATAAGAGGCTCTCTCATGTAAACTTCAAGACGCTGAATACTCTTTCCTCAAAGGAACTAGTCACTAGCTTGCCTCAACACTCATATGCTAAGGAATATCTTTGTTCAGCATGTGAGAAAGGAAAACAAATGAAAGCAAGTTTCAAGTCCAAGCAAGTCTCCTCAGTGACAAATCTTCTTCAGCTACTCCACATGGAAAGAAATATGCTCTACTTATAGTAGATGAATTCTCTCGCTATACCTGGGTAATGTTCCTCCGTGCAAAGAGTGACACCTTAGAAGAACTAATCTCATTTGTTAGGAAAATGGAAGTCCTGAACAATATGATAGTTTGCTCAATGAGGAGGGATCATGGGACTGAATTCAAAAACAGTTTCCTTGATAACTTCTTTGAGAGCAAGGGCATTTCTCACAACTTCTCTGTAGTGAGAACTTCTCAGCAGAACGGTATCACTGAAAGAAGAAACAAGACGATAATTGAAGCTGCCAGATCAATGCTCAGCGATTCTCACCTACCTACTCAATTCTGGGCAGAAGCTGTCAACACTGCCTATTTCACTCAAAATAGGTCCCTGATCGTTAAAAGATTAAAGAAAACGGCCTATGAACTCTTCCATGGAAGAAAGCCATCTATCAGCTTTCTTTACATCTTTGGTTGTCAACGTTTCATCTTAAACAACAGAGATGCTCTTGGAAAGTTTGATCCCAAAGCTGACGATGGAATTTTCTTAGGATACTCTTCAGTATCCAAAGCCTTCAGAGTCTTCAACAAGAGAAGACAAACTGTAGAAGAAACATTTCATGTCACCTTTGACGAATCCCGTTCAGCGAACTCCAAACCTACTTCTGACAACGAAGAACTCAATCGCTGATGATGATCCTATCATCATTCCTAGCATGCAGTCAAGGGAAGCTGAATCCACATCCTGGGTTTCAGCTATTCCCATCAACAATATGCCTCCTTCTGCACCCTCAACATCTGATATACCATTGACTTCTCAGCAATTAGTGAATGAAACTTCATTTGAACCTCAACTTATCTTGCCTGGTATACTTGAATCCTCTACACCTGAAGCTTCTTCTTCAGCAACTCCATCTGTGTCAGTGACTCATGCTCCGGCTTAGCGATGGACCTCAAATCACCCAATCGATCAAATTCTCGGTGATCCAAACTCAGGTGTGTTCAGACTCGACGAAGTGCAGGTAACATTTGTCTCTTTGTTAATTTTATTTCGCTTATTGAAGCAAAGAAAGTTGATGATGCTCTCACAGATCCAAACTGGTTCAATGCTATGCAAGAAGAGCTGACTGAATTTGAACGAAACAAAGTTTGGAATCTTGTTCCTAGACTATCTAACAACTCAGTGATAGGCACTAAGTGGGTCTATCGAAACAAGTTGGATGAATTTGGTATTGTAACCCGCAACAAGGATCGACTTGTTGCTCAGGGACACAGACAAGAGGAAGGCATAGACTTTGATGAAACCTTTGCCCCAGTAGCTAGACTCGAAGCAATTCGATTCTTTCTAGCCTATACAGTTCACAAGGACTTCAAAGTTCATCAAATGGATGTCAAGTCAGCATTTCTAAATGGAAAGTTGAATGAAGAAGTCTACCTTGAACAACCTCCAGGATTATCTGATCCTAAGCATCCAGGTTATGTCGGCTTAAATCAAGCACCTCGTGCATGGTATGACACTCTATCTTCTTTTCTCCTGATTGAAAATTTTGAATGTGGTAAAATCGATAACACTCTATTTTTCATGAAAGTAAAAGGTCATATCATTCTTGTTCAAATATATGTCGATGATATTTTATTTGGTTCTACTAACCCATCTCTTTGTGAAAGATTCGTTGAAAGAATGAAATCTGGATACAAAATGAGTACGATGGGTAAGCTGACATACTTCCTTGGACTCCAAATCAAGCAAAGTGACAAAGACACTTTCAGTCACCAAGGTAAGTTTTTCTATTCATAATCGCTGAAGGTAAATTATATCTCCTTATTTATCATATAATCTCTGAACAAAATGTTCACTGATACCAAGGTATGTTTTTCTATTCATAATCGCTGAAGGTTACTTCAGTAAGTTGTTTTTCAAAAATATATTGATCACTGACATTTCTTCATTCAGTGATTCTTTTGAAATAACCAAACCTATCACTGATATTTCTACTCAACAATTCTTTATTACACAAAATCATCTTTGATGTTTTCAAAACCTTCAGAGACATTTTCGAAATGAAAAGACGTTTCTGACAATGACGTCATCAAACAGATAATCCATGGCACGACTTTTTGTCTGACACGTTCGTCCATTTCGAATTCGTGTCCAATAAGCTTCATGGGAAGTGTCACGTGTCATGATGAGTATTTTCTCCCGCTCATCACTTTCTCTCTCTACACTCACTATATAAACTCCTCAAGTTTATTTTTTTACCTTTTACGTGCACTAGACTCTCTCAAGCAAGAAACCTCCTTTGCATACTTGTTCTCGGATTAAAATTTGAAACCTGCTACTCGAATCTTCAAACCTTCAAACTAACAGGTTCTTATCTTTAAACCATTTCTACTCTTTAATCTTCTTAAACTAGTTTTGATCAACATTCTTTTGTTTACAAAGATCAAACAAACGTTTTTCTGATCATAAAATCATCTTCTTCATGATTTTATAGCCAAAACTTGAAATATAGTTTTTCTATTAAGTTTAAAATAAAATCTTAAACTTAAACATAAACTCCATACATTTTTCCAGAATCCCTTTCCTTAAAAGGAAACTGGAAAACTATCTTTCTTCGCTAGTTTTTATCTTCTCAGAACTAGAAACCCTAATTTTACTTTTTCTTCCCTAAAAAGGAAACTGTAAAAACCCTAAAACCTCATAAACCCTTATTTTTGGAATAACTTTCCATTTTAAGAAGTTTCTTCATATTCTCTCTATTTTGGTTACTTGTTCAGAAATGGCATCTACAAATGTTGATGGTACCAACACTGCCACTGCTACTCGACCCGCAACAATGGTCAAATCTTCGAAAATGAAGGTGAACTGCACCAGATCACCATCGCTGCAAACAACCACCTGGCCTTACTGGATTTTCTCAAGAAGAAACCTAACCCTCATATTGTTGAAGCCGTTGCTTTCATCAAAAACTACCCTTCTACACTGCAATGACCATTGCACCACTTGCACACCGCCATCTTCTTCAGCAATTTTGGTTCAATGATGAACGAACCACACAAACCTCCACCAAAACTGGCAAAGATTCACTGTCATCGGTTTCTGTTGGTTCTTGTTTTCTTAACAATGATCTTAACTTTCAGTTAGTTCAGATTTAGATATGGTGCGGAAGCATATTTAAGAACTGAAAGATAATGTAAAGGTAGAAGAACACACAATATCAAATAAACAGTATGTAAAGAACATATGAGTATCTCCAAGAATATTGTTTGATATTTATCAAGAACACCAAGAACATAACAAGAAATCTGCTGGTGTGTGTGTTTGTGCGTGGCTTAATATCTGATTTTCGTTCTTGTTAATAGAAGATCTCAACATGAGTCTTCTATTTATACTACTACAAAGGGGACATAATTTAGACAAAGAGGACTGATCTACAGTAGACAAGATCGTATGAATAGTAGCAGGTACGATGTTCATTTAATGCGCATGTTCCAATTCTGACAGAGCCCTATCAGGGTTTGACACGTGTAGTTGATGTCAGGGCACGCCTAGAACAAGTGGATGAACGGATCTTGAAACAGTAGAAAGATATTTGTTAATCTTCTAAGTCTTCAGTATAAACCGCAGAGGCTCTGTCAAAGGTGACAGAGGTTCTGCGGCTCGGTCCTCTGTGAGGAGCACTTCTGTCGATTCTTGCCTTTGTCTTCTTGGGTTCTTCTACAGAGCCTCTGTGGGTGACTTCTGTACTTAGACTATTTTCACTACTTCTACAAACAGAAAGATTGGATCTAACAATCTCCCCCTAAGTAGTGAAAATTAAATATTTGAAAGTGCAAGGATTTTCTAAGTACAAGAACATTTTTCTTTTCACATTAGATTATGCCAGAGGCATTTACATTTGATTGTATTGAAAAGAAAGATTACAGAGGATTTGTTTGACTGACTCAGACGTTGGCATCTTTGAAGTCGTTATAACTTCTGCGGTCGAGTCCTTCCTTTATAAGCTCGTGATAGAAACTGATGCAGAGTTTTCGGAAGTTGATTGTTGCATCGATGATCTCTATCAGTCTGTCAGCTAGGCTTTGATCCATGAGCTCTGTTCCTCTGTGCTCCACTAGGATCGATCTAAACTCTGTCAAAGTAATTGTTGCGTACTTCTGACAGTCCATCTCTACGAACAACTTTGATTTACCAGAAGGATCTAGAAATACTAACCCGACCCTTGGTGATGTGATGATTGAGTTTGGTACAGTAGAGGGAGGGCAGTAGTCTTCTGGTGGTTGGACAACCAATTTCTTCACTCCAAGGTCTCTAGCTAGTTGAAAATCAACCATGCTGTATAGCAGAAGCTTCTCGCGTATGGCCTTTCTAATCACCCTGTATGCTCTGCGAACTTCATCTGTTGTGAAGTTCTCTTTCGTACAGTCCAGAAGGTCAGGAAGGTCATAAGGATTTAAGTTTCTAAGATCCGCATCAGAGAATTGGTTCTCGGATTTGTCATCCCTTTTGACTTTGTATATATTGTATGAGACCTTGGGCCAGGTTCTGGTTTTGGAGAACTTACAATATATGACTTTGATGATCTTGGATGTTGAGAAGACTTCGTATTTAGGCTTGGGTTTTGTTCTGGTGAAGAGGTTTTCAAGGTCAGCACGGAAGTCAGGGTCTTGAATGGTTGGTTTTGATTGATCCATTATGCCCATTCTGCTGTATAAGTACTTGTATACCACTTCATCCATTTGTGGTGGTGGTGGTTGAGGTAAGGTTCTGCGCAGAGCATCTAACTGGTTCTTGACTTCTACTACTCGATCCTCTGAAGGTTTTGCCTTTGGATCCAGAACAGAAATATTTGACAGAGGAGTTGTACCAAAAGCCCAGTCTTCTTCTTCTGGCTTTGGTGTCATAATAGCATCGAAAGAGCTCTTCATCAGTTTTTCTGTTTGAGGTTGATGCTTGGGCTTCTTCTTCTGTGGTTTCTCTGTCATTATTCCTTTGCCCTTGTCTTTTGCCTTCGGCTGATCTTCTTGTAGAGATGGAGTTGCCTCTGTAGGTTTTGACACTTGAGTTTCAGAGGGCTTGATTGGGGTTGCTTCTGTTGGAGAGGCTTCTGGTGTCTTGCTCAGATATTTCCTCTGTTTTTTAGCAATGGTTTTGATTCTTGGGTTGGTTTTGGGTGTTGGGGAAGGTAGTTCGTCTTCGGAGGATGTCAGGAGTTGGAGCTCTTCTTGGATTTGGACATCTTCTCCAAATACAGAAGGAAATTCCACAGAGGTTGGTATTGCCTTTGTGGTCTTCTGTTGTTGAACTTGGGTTGTTTCTGGTATTTGGGTTTCTTCAGGAATGGATTCCACAGAGATGGTTGTTGTCTCTGTGGTTTGGTTTCTGTTTTGGGTTTCAGGTGTTTGGGTTGTAGCAGGGGTTTCTTCAGAGACCATTTCCACAGAGGTGGTTGTTGCCTATGTGGACTGTTGTGTTCTTTGTTGGGTTTGAGTTGGGGGTGCAGAGGATATTGGTTCTGCTGATACTGGTGGAGCGGGTAGACTTCTGCTTGCAGCTATTTCCCTTTGTTTCTCCCCTCGATTCTCCCCCTCGGGATGATCTGATGGACTATGATTGTCATCATCAGAGTCATCCTGACCTTTATCTGTCGTACCCTCTGGTCTACATGAAGTTTCAGGTTTCTTTGGTGGAACAGCCCCTGTAGCAATCATCTTTGCACATAAGTCATCACAGAGGCCGAGGAGTGTTTCAACCTCTGCTTCTGTTTTGAAGCGCAATTTGCCGACGCTCTTCTGGAAGTCTTTAACATAATTTGCGTTGGCAGCAGTGAAGGCGACGATTACTTCTGTCACTTGGTTGATTACCCCTTGTCCAAGCTCTGTCAGCTGAGCTCTGGTCATGTAGTCAGAAGGCTGCATGGCTTGAGTGTTTCTGAGTGTTTGCTTTTTGACCTCTTCTAAGGCCTTCTTTAGTTCTTCAGGTGTAAGGCCCTTAGAAGCAGAGGATTGTTGTTTTAGTTGTTGAAGGAAGTGCTTGACAGATTCTTTGAAGGCAGAAGTTGCGGCTTTCCCGAATTCTTGAGCTGCAGAGGTAGCAGTGTGTGTTGTAGTGGACTTCATCAGGGTTAAGGCATTTTGCACCTCTGTGGACAAGATGTCCATTTTGGTGTTCAGATCAAGGATTGCCCTGGATGTAGTATCTGCAAAAGAATCAAAGGAGCTTTTCAACCACTTTAATGTATTGTCCACAGAGGTGACAAGGGTTTGGAACTCATCCCTTGATACATGTAAACTAGTTGTAACCTCTGGAGGAACACATTCGTCCCTAGAGTGAGTCTCTGTTCCTGAGACACCTTCTTTCGCCCTTGTTTTGATGTTGGGGGCGGAAGGATTTCCTTCTGATCCTTGAGCAGAAGCAGCTAGTGCTTCAGACTCTACAGAAGTTCTGAGAATGACATTGTCTAGATCCACTCCAAATATGGGTACTAGATTACCTTTCTGTTGACTTGGAGACTTGTCTAGAGTCTTTTTGTCTTTGTGCACTCTAATCTCCTCTGAAGAGATGTTTGGACCTATTTGTGTGCGTGTGGCAGAGGAAACAAATTCCTCTGTTGGGATTTCTATTGTGATCTTGGGCGACTGATCACGAACTAAGGGTAATTCCTTTTGAGAGGATTCCCCTGGAATGGTTTCCCCGAGTATGATTGGTACAGAGGTAGAAAGAATTACCTCTGGCCGGTCGGTTTGGGGTGGTGTCGAGCTGTGCTGCTCTTTTTCAATATTACCCTCTGCCACTAGACTGGCGGTAATAGAAGTGTGGGTTGCACTAGGAGATGGTTGTTGTTGTGTGCCTTCTACAACTTCGACATCTTTTTCTTTTACACCCTCTTTTTCTACTTCTTCCCTATCCACATCTTTTGTGATCCCTTCTGTCAATACATCTAACCTAATCACTTCCCCTATCTCCTCTTCTTCTGTTACATCTTCTTCCCTTTAACCTAGGGAGTCGTACATAGGATGAGTACCAAAAAGTTGTTGTACATGGGGGTGCATAACCTGTGTACCGTCAGAGGCAGAGATTACTTGCTCTGGGCTTCTTCTGTGCACATCATAGCCAGGGTGAAGGAATGGGTTCTGCAGTACCTCTGGGGTCTCAGCAGGATTATCCCTTGGAGTTTGATCATCATCATCAAGATCAGAATCAACTCCAGAGATTGTGAAATCTGTATCTTCTGTGGCTTCTGTGGTTTCATGTGACAGAGCTTCTGCAGTCCATCCTGCAGTGTCAAGGGTGTGGGAAAATTCAGGGCGTTGGAGGAAGGAAGAGAAATCTCCATGATGAGCATAGTTGAGAGGAGTTGGGGAATGCACAGGTGATTTTTGGGTTAATTCTTCTGCGACTTCTTTTGTCACCTTTTCTGTCACTTCTTCCTCTGCTATTGGTTGCATAGGAGACAGATGTTTCCCTGTTTTCTTGCTCTTCCTTCTCTATGGTTTGGGTGCCACCTCCTCTGTGGACTTATGTTTTCTTTTCTTTTTATGCTTTGGAGGAGAGGGAGGTGCAGATGATCCAACCTCTGTTGCATGAGGTGGAGATTGTTGAGCTTCGACAGCAGAAGTTGAAGTACCCTCTGTGGTTTTCCTCTTCTTTGTTTTCTTTTTAGGAGTTGAGGCAGAGAGTTTTTGTTTCTTTAAGGCAGAGAAGATGGATTCTCTCTGAGCACGGAATCTGGCTTGAACCTCTTCATGCTTCTGAAAAGCCTCTGCCCATTCTTCATCTGTCAACCTATCTAACACTTCTGTGCCTATGGGAGTTTCTAAACGCGGGGGTGTCGCAGGACTTGGGTCTGGAGTCCTGTGATCGCGTATGTATTCTAGTTCTAGTTCTTTATCCTTGACATATCCCAGAAGTTTCTTTGGCAGAGGTCTGCAGTGTGGGTATCCATCAGCGTGTTCTGTTGGGGAGTTCTTATTCATGGCATACATTTTGGTTGTTGGCCCCTCCATTGGCCATTTTTCGAGTAGGAGTAGAGGCTCTAACAGAACTCCTATAATTCTTTAAAACTGCAGAGGAGGTAGAGCTCCTGTCTTTTGTGACCTTTTCTGCTGGAAGGTGATTTTTCTGTCAATGGTGTTAACCATTTCTTGCATCATGAGTGTGGCAAAGTCCAGAGGTAGGTCATAGTAGACTCCGTACATGATGGCTAGGATTTGGTGAGAGGATTGATCTGGACTTCCCACTTTCCCTGTTAGACACCTGTTTAGTATGGAAAAGAGTATATTCCACAGAGGTGGTAATCTGCCTCTGTGGAAGTCATTTCTCTTTCTTAGGGTGGTATTGTACCCTAACACTTCGACAAATCTGCAGAGTTCTTCATCTGTGGGTTCCTCTGCGTATCTCCTTAAGCCAAGAAGACCTCTGGTGGGTAGACTGAACTCAAGAGAGAACATAGTTCTGTTGAACTTGAGTTCAAGATGTGCGGATTTATCGGGTTTGGAGATGTACCCTTTGATCTGTCGGTCTCCTGGAAAAAATCTGCAACTTTGCCAGAATTGATTTAGATATTTGGCAGGGATTTTGTCCACGGTTTTGGTCAGAAGAGGGTAGAGAATATGTTGTTTCAAAGTATGGAGAAGTATAGCATGTGCTTTCCCAAAAGCGGTTCTTAAAGGAACAAGATAGTGATTATTGGGTTTTAAAGGTAGAACATTTGCAAAATGTTCATGTGCTAAGAAGTTTTGAAGGTAGGTAGTCGGAGCAAAATATGCTTCATCGCCGGAGTTGTCCTGTTCAAGGTTTCTGGCGATTTCTGGGTTTTCAGAGTGTTCAGAGTGCTCAGGGGAGTTTGCCGGAGAGTGAGCAGGGGAGTTAGCTTGAGCTTGAGAAGAGGAGGCCATTTCTTTGGATGTTAAAGATGAAGATAAGAAATTTGCAGCTTTTTGCAATGGTTCGTCGGAGAAGAAAGTGAAGGTTCGTAATGTTTTTGAGGATTGGTAACTTGGGTTTTATACTGAAGGGTAACGGTTGGAATTCTGAAAAGGTAAATATATGGAAGTGAATAATATTTGGGGTCCGCACTTGAGTGTGAAAGGTGGGTTCAACTTTCCAGAAGAACGTGTGCCGTGTACGTCCAATAAAAATGAGACACGTCAGCAGTGTCATAGTATGACAAGACGTCGTGCGCGGCCCATTAATGCTAGGCGCGTGGGTTTTGCAACTTGCAGAATATTTTCACTCGTAGAAATTTACCATTACTGTTACAGAATTTCCCAAATTTTTGAAAATGACAGAGGCTCTGTAATGATAGAAGCTCTGTGGTTTTAAATCTTTCTTTTATTTTCCTCTGATGCTTGCACCTTTACCAAAAACGTTTGAAAATTCATTGGAGAGGATCGATAGATTTATAGAGTAGAAATTTCTTTCACAAAGGTTTTGAAGCTCTGTCAGAGCCAGCAGAGGCTCTATGAGATGAATTTCTCATATCTAAAAATCTATTAAACTTTTTGATCAACCAAGTTTTTAATTGTTTTTGACAATGTTTTTAGGACCTATTTGGAAGTTGGTGTCCTAGAAAATTGTTTGTTAAAAGATTTTGTGCGAGAAATTCTTTTAAAAACCTACGTTGGTCAACAGAGTTTCTTTGGTGGAATGAGCTCTGTGACCGACAACCTTTTAGAATCTCAAAGTGTGCATTTGTGCGAAAGAGGTCTTTTGAGATGACATTCAAACCGATTGAAAGAGTTTAAATTTACGATCATAGAGATTTTCTCTAGCAGAGCCTCTGTGGAGCTCAACAGAGGCTCTGTGACCTCAAATTTCTCATAACTCAAAATATATTCATCTTTTTGATCATTTGATGTTTGAAATGTTTTTAACATTGTTTTTAGGACAAATTTGGAAATTTGTGTCCTAGAAAACTGTTTTCAAAAACTGTTTGTATGATATACTTACATTTTGACTCTTCTGACCTCGGCTTAGTAACTGACTTCTGTGGATAATGTCGATCGCAATTCTTCTTTGGCTCCCTCTTGAACTGTCAACTTCTGTAGATCAGTTCAAGGTCTCCTTCTGCCCCCCCTTGACCTATGCTTGGATCAAATTAGATAAGTTGTGTATAGAACATAGGTCAAGATCACTAGAGTTTCTGTGGAGTCCGTCAGAGGTTCTGAGCAGACCCACAGAAGCTCTGTGATTTAAAGAACTTTTAAAGATTGAGAATTTACAGACATAAATAAAATAAACAAAACAATTAAATATATATGAATATACATATTTACAGAGGTTTGTTGTTCCAAACCCTCAGTGATTTGATAATGACCCGCTCCATTCTACTTAGTGAAAATTGTAAGTAAACAATATGTATCAGAGTTTCACTATCGCTGATAAGTACTAAGACTTTACAGTACCGCTGATAGGAACACTCGTTCTTTAGATTAAACATTCAGCGAACACTGTTCACCATAATGCTCTGAGCCTGTTCAGTCCTTATGGTGATCGCTGATAAGTTAGTTGTTTACTTATGATCCCTGAAGACAAGTTTCACGTTAACATAGGTTCTACACTGAAGTCGAAGATCAAGCTTAAGAACCAGCGACAAGTCTCCTAATGAACTGATGCGGATCAGCGAAGACTCAGATTTGTCCACTCAACATGAAGTATCAAGTACAAGACTTCAGTGTAACGTCCCGAAAATTACAATAAATTTGAACTTTTAAAAATACCATTTTAATTAAATAAAACCACAAGTGTTTAAATCCAAATAAACGTTTTATCAAAATTTCGTTAAGTTAAACAGCCAACCCAAATAAAACAGCGGAAAATGTAATAAGTCTAAACATAGTGTCTCAAAATAAATAATGATGAAAGTCTTCACAACGCGCCAGTGTGTACCGTCACGCCTTACTGCCACTCGTACCTGAAACAATAATTTGTAGGGAAAGGATAAGCACGAAGCTTAGTGAATTCAAACACATACATAAGGTAGCTATCATATAGACACCACCCCTATCAGCAGATAGATATACACAACCAATACATGCTAGTCTAAGAATATATCCTAAACAAGCACTTTCATGCAAGAACACCTGTGTATGTACCCATCGGTCTCCCCGAATTCATACGACACCCGTATATGTATTCCTCGGTCTCCCCGAGTTCATACCACACCCGTGTACGTATTCCTCGGTCTCCCCGAGTTTTATACGAAACCCAAGGTCTTATACTAGACACTAACACAACCTGGTATTACACACAACCAAAACAGCTAACACACACGAGCTACATCAGTGCACATATAATCTCTATCCTACGCAGTGAGTGAACTCACCTCGAAAAGCAATGCAGAACTCCACGAACAGCAACAAGAACTCTCCAACTCCAACTCACTTCTTTCCGCCTAAAGAAGTGTTATAAAGAGTCAATGTGTAGTCCCAACCCTAAATTACAACTACAAGTCTAAAAGTGCATTTTCCAGTTTTTGGTCCAATTCTACAGGTCTGCTCGTGGCTTGTTCAGCCCCCCTTAAACCCACCAAACCAGAATATAATTCCATAATCTGAAAGTTCTATATCTTAGCTTTCCAGGGACATATCGTACGCGTTCATCCGAGGTTCCTACTATTTTATATGAATTTTCCAAGACAGACTGCCCGAACCGTGAATTCCGGACCAGTCTGTACTAATTGCCAATTTGGCCATAGCTAGAGGCCTTATCAAATTTTCTGTAAAACACATGAAACACAGTAGACACAATTTGTGAGATTTATGCACTGGTTTCACCTCAATCTGAGCTCCCTAGAATATTCTACGGATTTTACAAAACAGGGACAGAACGGCCGTTTTCACATAAAATGATAACATGGTTTTCGGTTTAGGGTTTACGCATTTAGGTTTAGGGTTTAGGCGTCTAAGGCTAAACTACACAAGCACCACCCACTGCCACCCCAAGCAGTGGTGGTCGGCGGCGGCGTGGGGGCGGCAGCCACCACCGGCGGTGGTGGTGGTTTGATACTAAAACAAAATCCGGAGAGGCAAACGGGACAATCCAACTACCATAACTCGGGCCACACACATCCACACACGACCTATCAGCCACCACCTCGCACGATACAACCACCGAAATGGTGGTGCACGGCGGCAACACACCGACGGTGTCACACCCCGCTAAAGCGGAAACACGAGGTATGACAGCGTAGGGTTTCATTAAAAAGGTAACAGACAACACCAACCACAAGTTTAATACAGTAGTACAAAATATTACATTACAACGTCTTTAACCCAAAAAGTTCCAAAAGGAAAGACGACAAATACAAAAATTAACAATATAAGTTTTAAGAGTCTTGATGTTGATGTCATCAAACAAAATGCACCCTACGTGCCTTCACTTACTTCTTATTCCCTGAAAAGCATGTTTAAAACGAAAAGGTCAACTACAAAGAGTTGGTGAGTTCACAGGTTTTTCATATCCAAACAGTTTTCAACCAAAGATTATTTTCGTGAGTCTTTTGTCACGACAAGCTTTAAATTTAAAATTTTATGAGTACACCTTACAATAAATGACTTTCGCAAGATATATGATTGTTGAGCCACTACTAAGCCTCCGACAACTTACGCCCCGCGGACTACCTCAGAGGTGGTATGATGGCCACATGAGTAGAACATTATTATCAGATAAAGTGCACCCCTACTCGTCAGTTTAAGGTGGGTTTGTCAAACCAAATAGCGCTATCCACAAATATCACCGGCTCGTTATGAGTTAATAAGTAGTGTACCTATTGGGGACTTATCATTTTTATTATCACTCAACATATCTTTGTCACTTATGTAAATTTGTACATTCATTTGTACTCATTTCTTAAATCATAAATATCCACAATTTTACTATCATGAATCATTTAGCATTTTTAAAATCATAACATGCTTTTCACCCCAAACATTTAAACAAGTAAAACGGGGCTGTGAAAACTCACAGCGTTGAAATAATAGTAACATGCTTTTCACCCCAAAACGTATAAAATAGTAAAAAGGGGCTGTGAAAACTCACAATGTTTAGCAAGGATTCCCAAGGGTTGCCGCACGGATGCACAGTTTCTCGATTCTAGGTCCTTCCTAAGGAAGTGAAACACATTATCAGTTTCGGTCTAACTCTTATGGCTAAAGCATTGCTTAGCCCATCATGTCTTATAAAATGCCTTGGTATTAGTTACTAGGTTCAAGTATTATTTTGCATTGTCGTTTACATGTTATTTATTGGTTTTTAAAAAAAGATTTGTAGGATTTTATTGTTACATAATTAAATTTATATGTTATACATAGTATTTAATCCTTTGTACCATGTTTTATAATTCCTTACTTACCTTGTGTTTTAATCCAAGTTAAAATTCTTATAAATTTCTTACTTATTAAGGCATCATTTATACATTCATATACATGTATATGTTGTTTTAATTTGGTGTTTTTAACAAAATCTACAATTTATATGCTTTTTAATTTTTAATATTCCTAAAACCTCTTTTCCTTGAATTAGAGCTTTTATTTTTCTGCTGGCAGAAATTTTAGGTCCACAAATGGTCATAATTAAGTATTTTCTGGAATAGTTTACTTAACCAAATTTTTATATATATATTATTTTAATGTCTTAGGGAACTTTTGACATAGATATCATGATTTTTTTAGAGGTGATTAGCTATTTTAGTCATTTCCAATAAGTTTAAGTGTCACAGCTATCAAGGCAGTCTGCACCTTCTTTTTGTCACGCCCATTTGGAGGGTCAATTCTCAACATTTTTCAGTGATTCAAATTGGGTTTTACACTTAACTCATAAAAGTATCTTCCAGAACAATTTCATCATTTTTAGTTACATTTTGAGGGAGATATGGCGATTTTAAGTTAGGTCTTCCATTCTGCTAGATTCTGATTTCTTGCACATCAGTCTTGGTTTGAGTGTTTGAGACCCCAAATCTTAATATTTTTGAGTGAAACCAATTTTGTTTGATTCATAACTCATTAAAGTAATTTCCAGAAGAAAAATAAAGAATTTTAGTGGAATATTAAGAGACTTATAACTGATTAAAGTAAAGAATTTTCTCTGCCAGATTTTCTTTGCACACTTAATTTCATATGAGTAGTTGAAGGGTCAAATCTTCGAGTTTTTACATGAAACCACTTGGGTTTGAAACATAACACAATAAACAAAGTTCCAGAAAAAGATTTATATCATTTGGTTAAGTACTTTTCGAGATATGGTCGGATGAAATGCATGCAAGTAATCTGCCAGAAACTAAAAATGCTATTTCATGAAAAATGAGTGTTTTTAGTTCTTTATTTTCACTCATATGATTTTCTTTGATTTGAAAACTTATTTACCTTTACTTTATCATATATTTTTAGGTAAAAATCATCCTTTAACTTGTATGAACACATGCATGAACTCACACATCTCAGATTATAGCAAAACCCATATGCATGTAGTCAAAACTTCATGTTCTTGAGTTCTAGATGTATGGATTTTGGATGGTCACCATTTGTTTGACATAACATGTCTTTGGTGATTAATCTACCATGAAAAGGGTCTATTAAGGCCCCTTTATCCAGAAACTCAAGTGGTTACAAAATAAGATGAGAAAAAGATGGAGAAATGACAAGAAAGGAAGAAAAAAAATGAAGAAGAACACAAGAGGGATGAGTTTTTCCCCTTCTAGTGTTGATGATTACCTTCCAAGTCTTCAAAAATCGAACTCCTTGTGTGGATGGAAGCTGAAATTCGGCCAAGAGAGGGGAAGAGAGAAAATGATGGTTGTTTGAATGTAGAGAGAGAAAAGAGGGTAAGAAAATGAAAGGGTTTTCTTGAGAATTTGGAAAATTAATATGGAAGTGTGTTGGGTCATGTGAGGGGCTGAATTTGGGCCATATATTCAGATTTATTATTATTTATTTTTTTCCTTAAAATGCTAATTAATATTGTATAAATTTACATCTTATGTAATTTATATAAAAAGATTGATTTAAAGTAGTTTAAATCTCATTTATCTAGTTAATTTTTGGTTTATTTATTTAAAGTTTTAAAATTTACTTTTGGGTATATATAAACTATATATTTACTCCTCTTATTATTAATATAGTTATAATTAAATGTTAACTGTTCCAATCGGCATTTTATAAGACAGCTTAAGCAGTTCCGTGCGGTAACAGGATTTTCTCAGTGTACTGTTGGAATTCTTAGGCAACTAACCCTTAGCCATCAATATTAAGTCCTTATGAGTTATTCCTACTTGTTAAGACATGTATTATGCTATTCAGTTGCTAACCTGAGTGGTTTTGGTTTGACGGGTGTCACAGTCTCCCCTTGTTAGAAGAATTTCGTCCCGAAATTCGTTGATTGCTAATTCCCGTCTGATCCTTTGCAATTAGGTGAGGGTACTTACGTTTCATGTAATCTTCTCGTTCCCATGTATACTCAGGTCCATGCCTCGAATTCCAACGAACTTTTAAGATCGGGATCTTACTACGCCTTGTTCGTTTGACTTCTTGATCGAGGATTTCAATTGGTTCTTCTATGAAGTGTAATTGCTCGTTGACCTGAATATCCTCTAGGGGTAGAACCAATGATTCGTCACTTAGGCATTTCTTAAGGTTTGACACATGGAACGTATCGTGGATGGCACTTAGCTTTTGCGGTAAATTGAGTTTATATGCTACAGGACCAATCCGTTCAATTATTTCAAACGGGCCAACATATCTCGGACTCAACTTGCCTCTTTTTCTGAAGCGTACTAATCCTTTCCAAGGCGATACTTTTAGAAGCACTTTATCACCCACTTGGAATTCTAATGGCTTCCTGCGGTTATCAGCATAACTCTTCTGACGATCTCTTGCGGCCTTAAGTCTATCCTTGATAACTGAGATCTTGTCAGTAGTCTCTTGAATGATTTCGGGCCTAGTCAACTGTCTGTCGCCAATTTCCAACCAACTAAGTGGGGATCTACACTTGCGTCCATATAAGGCTTCATACGGTGCACACTGAATGCTGGTATGATAGCTGTTGTTGTAGGAGAACTCCACTAATGGTAGGTGAGTATCCCAACTTCCACCAAAATCTATCACACATGCACGTAGCATATCCTCTAGCGTCTGTATAGTTCTTTCTGACTGACCGTCCGTTTGAGGATGGTAGGAAGTGCTCAAGTCTAAACGCGTATCCAACGATTTCTGGAGTGATCGCCAGAATCGTGACGTAAAACGACTATCTCTATCCGAGATGATGGAAATAGGAACTCCATGATGCATAACGATTTCATTGACGTAAATTTGTGCAAGCCTTTCCATCTTGTAGTCTTCCTGAATAGGAAGAAAATGCGCAGATTTCGTAAGTCGGTCCACTATAACCCAGATTGCGTCGTGCCCTTTCCTAGTCCTGGGTAGCTTAGTTACGAAATCCATAGCTATTTGCTCCCATTTCCATTGGGGAATCTTGTGTTTTTGTAATAGCCCAGATGGTTTCTGATGTTCGGCCTTTACTTTTGCACAATTTGAGCACTGATTTATGTACAAAGTGATGTCTTTCTTCATTCTCGGCCACCAGTAGTATTCCTTTGGGTCTTTGTACATCTTGTCGGCTCCTGGGTGAATCGAATATCTTGATTTATGGGCTTCATCCAAAATTGTTGATCGTAGGTTATTAACCTTTGGTATCCAAACTCTGTCTTCAAAGTAACGTACCCCATCTGACTTTGATTCAAATCTAAGTTCCCAGTGATGTAGGGTCTCGTCCTTCAGATTCTCTGCTTTCAATGCTTCTTCTTGAGCTTCAAGAATTTGTGTCTTTAGACTCGTCTGAATGAACGCACCCATTGCTCGTACCCTTGACGGTTTCACCCTTTCCTTCCTGCTTAGTGCGTCGGCTACCACATTAGCCTTGCCTGGATGGTACTTTATTTCACAGTCATAGTCACTAAGCAGTTCAACCCATCCTCTTTGCCTCATATTAAGCATTTTCTGGTCAAGGATATGTTGAAGGCTTTTATGATCGGTGTAGATGGTGCATTTCGTGCCGTAAAGATAATGTCTCCAAATCTTGAGTGCGAACACTACGGCTCCTAACTCTAGATCACAGGTAGTATAGTTCTTCTCATGAACCTTAAGTTGTCTTGAAGCATATGCAATGACCTTGT
Organism: Saussurea involucrata; assembly: GCA_033807775.1. Classification (NCBI taxonomy): domain Eukaryota; kingdom Viridiplantae; phylum Streptophyta; class Magnoliopsida; order Asterales; family Asteraceae; genus Saussurea; species Saussurea involucrata. The sequence goes on along the minus strand of CM066318.1, from coordinate 15,400,007 downwards.
CCTGTTGCATCAACACACACCCCAAACCTTGGTGTGATGCATCGCAGTAAACTACGAAATTCTCCGCGCCTTTTGGCAATGCCAGAATTGGTGCATTACATAACCTATGCTTCAGTGTTTGGAATGCTTCTTCTTGTTTCTCTCCCCAAATAAACTTTTTATCCTTTTGGGTTAATGTCGTTAGCGGTTGCGCAATTTTTGAGAAATTCGCAATGAATCGCCGGTGATAGCCTGCTAAACCGAGAAATTGACGGATTTCTGTCGGGGTCTTCGGGGCTTCCCATCTCTTGATGGCCTCAATTTTTACTGGATCTACATGAATTCCCTTCTCATTAATCACGTGGCCAAGAAATAGTACCTCTCGAATCCAAAATTCGCATTTGGAGAACTTTGCATACAATTTCTACTCTCTGAGCAATTCTAGTATCAGCTTTAGATGTCGCTCGTGATCCTCCTTGCTTTACGAGTAAATTAGTATATCATCTATGAACACGATCACGAACTCGTCCAGGTACGGTCTACAGACCCTGTTCATTAAGTCCATGAAGACAGCTGGTGCATTGGTTAGCCCGAAAGGCATAACCAGGAATTCGTAATGGCCGTATCGAGTCCTAAACGCCATCTTGGGAACATCCTCTTCACGGACCCTCATTTGATGATATCCAGATCGAAGATCAATTTTTTTTAAAAGTAGGTAGCACCTTGAAGTTGGTCGAACAGGTCGTCGATTCGGGGAAGAGGGTATCGGTTCTTGATAGTCATCTTATTGAGTTCTCTATAATCGATGCACATCCGCAAGGATCCATCTTTCTTTTTAACGAAAAGAACTGGTGCACCCCATGGCGAAGAGCTAGGTCTTATAAGTCGTTTGTCGAGCAGCTCCTGGAGTTGTCCTGATAACTCCTGCATTTCCGATGGGGCCAAACAGTACGATGATTTAGCAACAGGTGCAGCTCTAGGAATTAAGTCGATGTGGAATTCGACTTGTCTTGACGGGGGTAATCCTAGTAGCTCATCCGGGAATACCTCGGGAAATCCCGAACCACAGGAAAATCCTGAATGCGTTTCTCTTTCATTTCCTTAACTAAAACATGAGCCAAAAACGCGATGCATTCCTTTTTCAAGTACTTCCGCATCTTCATACACGTCACTAACTTAAAGTTCTTTTCAGACTTCTCTCCATGTACGACGAGTGTTTCGCCCTCTGGTAGTGGAATTCGAATGATCTTTTCAGAACAACATATATCAACTCGGTTTTTGGATAGCCAATCCATGCCCACGACTATGTCAAAGCTTCCTAGCTCAATCGGAATAAGGTCTATACTAAAGCTCTTATTAGCTAAGTTTAAAGTACAGTCCGTAATTACGTCTCTGACCTTAACTACCTGCCCATTAGCAAATTCAATAACGTAGACCTCTTTCAACTTTTGGGGTTTCAAGTTAATTTTTGCCCTAAACTCTAGTGATACAAAGCTCCTATCCGCTCTAGAATCAGATAGTGTTGATGCATAGTTCTAAGGCATAGTTTCAAACAGGAATTTGGTCATATTTTTGACACAAGTTCTACTCAACTAGGTGATGAATATCATATGGTATGTCTACAACTAATCATTCGAGCATATAAATATAGTAACATACAGTAACTCTATATTCATGCATCTCAAAACACTTGGTTCTAACAAACACAGGTTCAACCATCACATAAGTTCAATAAACAACAAAATGTTTCCCCCAAAAGTTATCTAGTACTTAGAGTTTTAAATTGTCGGCTACATGCCACCAAAATAAGTTTCCAAGTTTAATCATCAAAAGTAGTCAAAAGTTCTTTCACTAACGCCACTTTCTTGGAACCATTCCTTCACAACTTTCCCTAATGCATCATTACCAAGCGTTCTATTGTAAGTGCCTAAGATATGCAATGTTTATGCATGCACACACAAAAATCATGTTTTCCATGTTTTGGTAGAAAATTTATTTTTAAGCATACTTCCATTATGACCAACCCGAGTCTCTCATTATATTTACCCGAATTAAACATAGGTGATCAGGCTTTGTTTAATTGAGGTATAATAATGTGACATTCGACTTGGTTATATTAGCAACATGATCCAGATTTTAGACAATCCCTTCGAAAACCGTTTTGAAAATAGTTTGCGTTATGGTTGGGTTATAGTTTGTGGTTCCCATAAGAGAACCAGCATTCTCTATAACCTTAGGCTCTGATACCAAATCTGTCACACCCCGCTAAAGCGGAAACACGAGGTATGACAGCGTAGGGTTTCATTAAAAAGGTAACAGACAACACCAACCACAAGTTTAATACAGTAGTACAAAATATTACATTACAACGTCTTTAACCCAAAAAGTTCCAAAAGGAAAGACGACAAATACAAAAATTAACAATATAAGTTTTAAGAGTCTTGATGTTGATGTCATCAAACAAAATGCACCCTACGTGCCTTCACTTACTTCTTATTCCCTGAAAAGCATGTTTAAAACGAAAAGGTCAACTACAAAGAGTTGGTGAGTTCACAGGTTTTTCATATCCAAACAGTTTTCAACCAAAGATTATTTTCGTGAGTCTTTTGTCACGACAAGCTTTAAATTTAAAATTTTATGAGTACACCTTACAATAAATGACTTTCGCAAGATATATGATTGTTGAGCCACTACTAAGCCTCCGACAACTTACGCCCCGCGGACTACCTCAGAGGTGGTATGATGGCCACATGAGTAGAACATTATTATCAGATAAAGTGCACCCCTACTCGTCAGTTTAAGGTGGGTTTGTCAAACCAAATAGCGCTATCCACAAATATCATCGGCTCGTTATGAGTTAATAAGTAGTGTACCTATTGGGGACTTATCATTTTTATTATCACTCAACATATCTTTGTCACTTATGTAAATTTGTACATTCATTTGTACTCATTTCTTAAATCATAAATATCCACAATTTTACTATTATGAATCATTTAGCATTTTTAAAATCATAACATGCTTTTCACCCCAAACATTTAAACAAGTAAAACGGGGCTGTGAAAACTCACAGCGTTGAAATAATAGTAACATGCTTTTCACCCCAAAACGTATAAAATAGTAAAAAGGGGCTGTGAAAACTCACAATGTTTAGCAAGGATTCCCAAGGGTTGCCGCACGGATGCACAGTTTCTCGATTCTAGGTCCTTCCTAAGGAAGTGAAACACATTATCAGTTTCGGTCTAACTCTTATGGCTAAAGCATTGCTTAGCCCATCATGTCTTATAAAATGCCTTGGTATTAGTTACTAGGTTCAAGTATTATTTTGCATTGTCGTTTATATGTTATTTATTGGTTTTTAAAAAAAGATTTGTAGGATTTTATTGTTACATAATTAAATTTATATGTTATACATAGTATTTAATCATTTGTACCATGTTTTATAATTCCTTACTTACCTTGTGTTTTAATCCAAGTTAAAATTCTTATAAATTTCTTACTTATTAAGGCATCATTTATACATTCATATACATGTATATGTTGTTTTAATTTGGTGTTTTTAACAAAATCTACAATTTATATGCTTTTTAATTTTTAATATTCCTAAAACCTCTTTTCCTTGAATTAGAGCTTTTATTTTTCCGCTGGCAGAAATTTTAGGTCCACAAATGGTCATAATTAAGTATTTTCTAGAATAGTTTACTTAACCAAATTTTTATATATATATTATTTTAATGTCTTAGGGAACTTTTGACATAGATATCATGATTTTTTTAGAGGTGATTAGCTATTTTAGTCATTTCCAATAAGTTTAAGTGTCACAGCTATCAAGGCAGTCTGCACCTTCTTTTTGTCACGCCCATTTGGAGGGTCAATTCTCAACATTTTTCAGTGATTCAAATTGGGTTTTACACTTAACTCATAAAAGTATCTTCCAGAACAATTTCATCATTTTTAGTTACATTTTGAGGGAGATATGATGATTTTAAGTTAGGTCTTCCATTCTGCTAGATTCTGATTTCTTGCACACCAGTCTTGGTTTGAGTGTTTGAGACCCCAAATCTTAATATTTTTGAGTGAAACCAATTTTGTTTGATTCATAACTCATTAAAGTAATTTCCAGAAGAAAAATAAAGAATTTTAGTGGAATATTAAGAGACTTATAACTGATTAAAGTAAAGAATTTTCTCTGCCAGATTTTCTTTGCACACTTAATTTCATATGAGTAGTTGAAGGGTCAAATCTTCGAGTTTTTACATGAAACCACTTGGGTTTGAAACATAACACAATAAACAAAGTTCCAGAAAAAGATTTATATCATTTGGTTAAGTACTTTTCGAGATATGGTCGGATGAAATGCATGCAAGTAATCTGCCAGAAACTAAAAATGCTATTTCATGAAAAATGAGTGTTTTTAGTTCTTTATTTTCACTCATATGATTTTCTTTGATTTGAAAACTTATTTACCTTTACTTTATCATATATTTTTAGGTAAAAATCATCCTTTAACTTGTATGAACACATGCATGAACTCACACATCTCAGATTATAGCAAAATCCATATGCATGTAGTCAAAACTTCATGTTCTTGAGTTCTAGATGTATGGATTTAGGATGGTCACCATTTGTTTGACATAACATGTCTTTGGTGATTAATCTACCATGAAAAGGGTCTATTAAGGCCCCTTTATCCAGAAACTCAAGTGGTTACAAAATAAGATGAGAAAAAGATGGAGAAATGACAAGAAAGGAAGAAAAAAATGAAGAAGAACACAAGAGGGATGAGTTTTTCCCCTTCTAGTGTTGATGATTACCTTCCAAGTCTTCAAAAATCGAACTCCTTGTGTGAATGGAGGCTGAAATTTGGCCAAGAGAGGGGAAGAGAGAAAATGATGGTTGTTTGAATGTAGAGAGAGAGAAGAGGGTAAGAAAATGAAAGGGTTTTCTTGAGAATTTGGAAAATTAATATGGAAGTGTGTTGGGTCATGTGAGGGGCTGAATTTGGGCCATATATTCAGATTTATTATTATTATTTTTTTTTCCTTAAAATGCTAATTAATATTGTATAATTTTACATCTGATGTAATTTATATAAAAAGATTGATTTAAAGTAGTTTAAATCTCATTTATCTAGTTAATTTTTGGTTTATTTATTTAAAGTTTTAAAATTTACTTTTGGGTATATATAAACTATATATTTACTCCTCTTATTATTAATATAGTTATAATTAAATGTTAACTGTTCCAATCGGCATTTTATAAGACAGCTTAAGCAGTTCCGTGCGGTAACAGGATTTTCTCAGTGTATTGTTGGAATTCTTAGGAAACTAACCCTTAGCCATCAATATTAAGTCCTTATGAGTTATTCCTACTTGTTAAGACATGTATTATGCTATTCAGTTGCTAACCTGAGTGGTTTTGGTTTGACGGGTGTCACAGACGGCAGCCATGGCTGCGGCGGCGGTGGTGGTTTCGTGGTGATTTGACGACGACGAAAAGAAAGCAAGAAGAGAAGAGAAGGAACCTTACCTCTCGATGCCAACACAGCCGCAACCACCACCAGATCCCGACTCCCTTCACGTCCCGATCGCCGGCTCTCTCTCTCTCTCTCTCTCTCTCTCTCTCTCTCTCTCTCTCGCTACTCCTTACTCTCGCCGGCTGAGCTAGCGGCGGCGCGCCTGCGGTTTAGGGTGGTTCGGTGGTGACAGCAAGAAGGAAGGGAAGGCGCTAGGGTTTCCTGTGGTTTGTTCCTTGCGTGCGACGCAAACTAGAAACGAGAGGGGAGGGGGTCGATTCTTAAAGCCGATCCCCATGCAAACTTCCACACAATTTATACACTTTCAGTCCCTATCTTCAAGTCCTTGAAAAAAAAGTTAAAGTTTTACCAAATCAATCCGTTTTCACAGTATTTTAACATTTTTGGTCTTCCCCGTGAAATCCCGTTAATAAAATTCGTTTAGAGAAGAAAAGCAACTTAATAAATAAAACCATGCCGGGACACGAGCTTTACAACCCTCCCCCGCTTGAGTTAGACTTCGTCCTCGAAGTCTATGTCCGCGAATAGTTCCGGATAGTTCTTCCGCATCTCAACCTCGGGTTCCCATGTCCACTCGGAGCCCTTTCAGTGATGCCACTGGACTTTCACCAAGCCAATTACCTTGTTATGCAAGGTCTTCGTCTTCCTCTCAATAATGGCAATCGGCTTCTCCACGTAATTATGCCGCTCGTCGATCTGAATTCCCTCAAGAGGAATCACCGCAGACTCATCCACCACGCACTTCCGCAACTGAGACATGTGGAAAGTGTTGTGGATCAAACTCAGCTCGTCCGGTAACTCTAAGCGGTATGCTACCTTTCCCACTCGCGCAATGACCTTGTAAGGTCCAATGTAACGGGGTCCCAACTTTCCTCGTTTACGAAACCGAATCACCCCTTTCCAGGGCAAAACCTTCAGCAAAACATAATCCCCCACCTGAAACTCCAAGTCTGATCGTCTCTTGTCATCGTAACTCTTCTGCCGACTCTGTGTAGTAACTAAACGGTCCCGCACCATCTGTATCATCTCAGTCGTCTTCAGCACAATATTAGTATTCCCCAATACTCACTGACCAACCTCGCCCTAGCAAATGGGCGTCCGGCACTTCCTACCATACAACATCTCGTACGGCGGCATGCCAATACTGGAATGGAAGTTGTTGTTGTAGGAAAACTCCGCCAAAGGAAGGTACTGATCCCAACTACCTCCAAAATCAATAGCACATGCCCGAAGCATATCCTCGAGTGTCTGAATAGTACGCTCACTCTGCACGTCGGTCTGTGGATGAAAAGCCGTGCTAAAATGTAAATGCGTACCCATCTCCTCCTGAAACTTCTCCCAAAACCGAGAGGTAAAACAGATGTTCCTGTCAGAGACAATCGAAACTGGCACTCCGTGCCTGGCTACAATCTCTCGCACGAAAATCTCTGCGAGCTTCTCCGCCGAGGAGCTCTCCCTGATGGCCAAAAAGTGAGCACTCTTGGTCAGACGATCGACGATCACCCAAATAGCATCGTTCCCACGAGGGGTCCTTGGGAGTTTAGTAATGAGATCCATCGTGATCTGCTCCCATTTCCATACCGGAATCTTTAAAGGATGCAACTTCCCATGCGGCCGCTGGTGCTCAGCCTTGACTTTCCGACAAGTCAAGCATTCCTCTACATACTTGGCGACATCCCGTTTCATGCAGGGCCACCAATAATCCTCCCGCAGGTCGCGGTACATCTTCGTAGCTCCCGGATGAATAGAAAATTTGGACTTATGCGCCTCGTCCATCAATATCTGCCTGTTCCCACCAGTGAAGGGAACCCAAACTCGACCATACCGTGACAATAAACCTCGACTATCACGGGCAAAATTCGGAATTTCACCCGAAATTCTTTCGCGTTTGGCATTCTCATCCAGAATCGCCACCTCCTGAGCATTACCTATCAACTCAAGGAGAGGTGCAACCACTGTCAACTGCTGACACAAACCCCGAAGTGGCTCACCAACCGGATGTCGACTAAGTGCGTCCGCAACAACATTTGCTTTACCCGGGTGGTAAAGTATCTCACAATCATAATCTTTGACTACGTCGAGCCACCTCCTCTGTCGCATATTGAGGTTTTGCTGGTCCATCAAGTATTTGAGGCTTTTATGGTCAGTGTATATCGTACACTTTACGCCATACCAGTAATGCCTCCAAATCTTGAGAGCAAACACCACTGCTCCCAACTCTAGGTCATGCGTCGGGTAGTTCGCCTCATGAGGCTTCAACTACCTCGAAGCGTAAGCTATAACCTTACCGCACTGCATGAGCACGACGCCCAATCCCTGGTGAGAAGCGTCACAATACACTACCAGATCCTCCATACCCTCGGGCAAAGTCAACACCGGGGCCTCGCATAAACGTCTGTGTAGCTCCTCAAAAGCCCTATGCTGCTCTTCACCCCAACTGAAAGTTGCAGATTTCTTCGTCAATCGGGTCATAGGTATTGCAATCTTAGAGAAATCCTGAATAAATCTCCGGTAGTACCCTGCTAACCCAAGAAAACTCCGTACTTCAGTGGGAGTCTTCGGCACCTCCCACCGCATCACTGCTGAAATCTTGGCCGGATTGACCATAATACCCTTCTGGTTCACGACATGTCCTAGGAATTGGACCTCTCGTAACCAGAACTCATACTTGGAGAACATAGCATAAAGTTTCTCCCGTCTCAAAACCTCCAAAACTTCTCGCAAATGCGTCTCATGCTCTTCCTTCGACTTCGAATACACGAGAATGTCGTCGATGAACACAATCACCGACAGATCCAGCATCGGGCTACACACCCTGTTCATGAGGTCCATGAACGCTAATGGTGCATTGGTGAGCCCGAAAGGCATCACTACAAACTCGTAATGGCCATAACGTGTACGAAATGCCGTCTTCTCCGTATCCTCACCCCTCACCCGCATCTGATGATACCCCAGTCTCAAATCAATTTTAGAGAACCACGAGGCTCCCTGTAGCTGGTCGAACAAGTCATCAATCCTTGGCAGAGGATAACGATTCTTTACCGTAAGCTTATTCAACTCACAGTAGTATATACACATCCGTTGGGACCCATCCTTCTTCTTCACAAACAGAATCGGGGCTCCCCACGGTGAACAACTCGGCTTGATGAACTCTTTTTCGAGAAGTTCCTATAACTGGGTGTACAACTCCTTCATTTCCGGTGGAGCCAGGCGATAAGGTGCCTTGGCCACCGGAGCAGCACCCAGAACTAAGTCAATGCGGAACTCTACCTGTCGCTCGGGAGGTATCCCCGGTAAATCGTCGGGAAATACGTTAGCAAACTCCCGTACAACTGGCACATCTTCCGCAGTCTTCTTCTCCCCGTCGCAATGCGTGTCTATCACATACGCTAAATATCCCTGGCCACTGTGCTGTAAGTACCACCGAGCCCTCGCAGCCGAACATATCGCTGAGGTCCGCCCGGGCGAGTCGCCCTAAACTAGCAGTTCTCCCCCGCTTGGGGTTCGAACTCGTACTTATTTGCGACGACAAACAATCTCTGCATCGAAAGCATCCATCCAATCCATGCCCACAATCACGCACAACTCACGCATAGCGATCGGAATCAAATCAATAGGGAATCTCACGCCAAAGATTTCCAAAGTACACCCATGATACACGTCAATAACCGTCAAGGTCCTGTCATCAGCAACCACAACCACAAGTGGACAGCCTAACCATCCTACACTACGGCCCAAACGCTCACTAAACGTGTGAGACACGAAGGAATGAGTATCCCCGCTATCAAACATTACCACAGCAGGCACCGAGTTAACTAAGAACGTACCTGATCATACAGTTTAAGCAAGATGTAACTACATATAATAATCAATAATCAATAAAAATCAAGTGATGAAATATACCTGTCACCACTTTAGGCGTAGCCTGTGCCTCCTCCACCTTCAGTTGATGAACTCTACCCCGGGCCGCCTCGGGTCCAGCCTGACCCACACGACCATCAGTAATATGCAAAGGGGCAGCCGCAGGAGCTCTTTGTGCCCCACCCCCATCAGCAACCCTCGGATTTGGCCAGTTGGCCTTCACGTGGCCCGTCTGCTTGCAGTTAAAGCAGACTGTCAGTGGTACCCTGCAATCACGACCGTAGTTTCCTACTTGGCCACACTTGAAACATTTGTCATCTCTCCTTCTGCTACAATCCATGGGCTTAAACCCACCGCTCCTTTGACCCGAGCGCGAGTCCGAAAACTTCGTCCTCTTTGGGACAGACGATACTGGTGCCACGGTCTGCACCGCCTTCCTCTTCTTAGTCTGCGTCTCCAACTCAAGTTCCGGTCTCCGGGTAGCCTCCATCATCGCAGCAAGTGTAGCATACTGCGCAGTACTCACGAACTCCCTGATCTCGGTACGTAACATATCCTTGTACCGCGTCATCTTCTTGTCCTCAGAAGCAGCATACTGAGGACAGAATAGTGCCATCTCCGTGAACTTTCGGTTCATCTCCTTCGCGGTCTCCGTAGTCTGTGTGAGCTCTAAGAACTCTTTAGTAATCCTCTCCACCTCCACTGGAGGCACATACTCTGCACGAAAACGTACGACGAACACCAGTCTTTCGCTCCGTCTCGTAACAGATTCACCGCGAAGCGAACCTTCAGGTTAACCACTGGTAAGGAATGCGCACTCCATATCCGAGATCCAGCGCATACCGACGATCGGGTTCGAGTCTCCCTTGAACTCAGGAGGAGAACAAGCAGAGAGATCCCGGTACTGAAACTCCCTCGCTCGGGGCTGCCCAACCACAGGGGGTGGAATCGCCGCGATGCGCTCCTCCATCAACACTACTACCTCATCACGAATGGCAGTAATAATCTCGGGGATCGCCTCCCCAATAGCATGCGTCACCTCAGCCGCAATCATCTCACGTATCTGCTCGGCAGTAACTCCAGTACCAGCATTTGGATTAGCATTGTTGTTCCTCCTTGTGATGGCCATTTTGGGTAGATATTACAACGAGTTATTAGCACACATCAAATCCTGCTAACTACGCTCACGCTCAACTCCTCGGATTCTCCGTGACTTTCCCCGACTCGAGCACGGATCCTGTGCTTTAGATAGTAGGAGCTCTACTACTATCTTCCACACCTATCCTTGCTCGTTCTGAGTCCCATCCCGATGTGCCCAAGTAGTTTCTTGCCGACAGTTTTAACCTATATGCCCGTACCAGCATATGTCAACACTCTTCCTAGCTCACTAGGAATTTCACCCCATCCACTACCCTTGCTATGACCAAATCCCCCTTACTCATGACGAGTCGCCTCGCGAATGCACAGTCGCATACAGTGTGAAATCAGATAGACATTCGAATAAAAGATTCTACTCCACAACGGTTAGACTCAAACAAGAGCTGCGCAATAGAACTAAATCAAGCATTCTAAGGCTATTTGGTTCCTACTGCATACAACTTATAAGGCATTCACTTAACAACCTATCAGGACTAGCATAAATTCCTACTAGCAAGTAAAAATCATGCAGTACAGTGTAATAAGCACCAGTCAATCTAGCATACATACCCCTATGTTCTAGAAAGCAATAATTTACACTAAGTACTCTACCTTTTCCCTTGACATTGGCTGACTGTACACACTGTGCCTTCGATCACCATTTCTAAAATGTACTTTTCCTTTCTTTTATTTCTCAAATATTTTAAAAGGGAAAACGGAAAATTCCCGAGCCGCAAACTTGAGTTCAAACACACCGAAATGTGTTTGATTCGCTCAAGCTGTGCTCTGATACCAACTTGTAACGTCCCGAAAATTACAATAAATTTGAACTTTTAAAAATACCGTTTTAATTAAATAAAACCACAAGTGTTTAAATCCAAATAAACGTTTTATCAAAATTTCGTTAAGTTAAACAACCAACCCAAATAAAACAGCGGAAAATGTAATAAGTCTAAACATAGTGTCTCGAAATAAATAATGATGAAAGTCTGCACAACGCGCCAGTGTGTACCGTCACGCCTTACTGCAACTCGTACCTGAAACAGTAATTTGTAGGGAAAGCGTAAGCACGAAGCTTAGTGAATTCAAACACATACATAAGGTAGCTATCATATAGACACCACCCCTATCAGCAGATAGATATACACAACCAATACATGCCAGTCTAAGAATATAACCTAAACAAGCAGTTTCATTCAAGAACTCCTGTGTATGTACCCATCGGTCTCCCCGAATTCATACGACACCCGTGTACGTATTCCTCGATCTCCCCGAGTTCATACCATACTCGTGTATGTATTCCTCGGTCTCCCCGAGTTTTATACAACACCCAAGGTCTTATACTAGACACTAACACAACCTGGTATTACACACAACCAAAACAGCTAACACACACGAGCTACAGCAGTGCACATATAATCTCTATCCTACGCAGTGAGTGAACTCACCTCGAAAAGCAATGCAGAACTCCACGAACATTAACAAGAACTCGCCAACTCCAACTCACTTCTTTCCGCCTAAAGAAGTGTTATAAAGAGTCAATGTGTAGTCAAAACCCGAAATTACAACTACAAGTCTAAAAGTGCATTTTCCAGTTTTTGGTCCAATTCTACCGGTCTGCTCGTGGCCTTATCAGCCCCCCTTAAACCCACCAAACCAGAATATAATTCCATAATCTGAAAGTTCTATGTCTTAGCTTTCCAGGGACATATCGTACGCGTTCATCCGAGGTTCCTACTATTTTATATGAATTTTCCAAGACAGACTACCCGAACCGTGAATTCCGGACCAGTCTGTACTAATTGCTAATTTGGCCATAGCTAGAGGCCTTATCAATTTTTCTGTAAAACACATGAAACACAGTAGACACAATTTGTGAGATTTGTGCACTGGTTTCACCTCAATCCGAGCTCCCTAGAATATTCTACGGATTTTACAAAACAGGGACAGAACGGCCGTTTTCACATAAAATGATAACATGGTTTTCGGTTTAGGGTTTACGCATTTAGGTTTAGCGTTTAGGCAACTAAGGCTGAACTACACAAGCACCACCCACTACCACCCCACGCAGTGGTGGTCAGCGGCGGCGTGGGGGCGGCAGCCACCACCGGCGGTGGTGGTGGTTTGATACTAAAAAAAATCCGTCGAGGCAAACGGGACAATCCAACTACCATAACTCGGGCCACACGCATCCACACACGACCTAGCAGCCACCACCTCGCACGATACAACCACCGAAATGGTGGTGCATGGCGGCAACACACCGACGGCAGCCATGGCTGCGGCGGCGGTGGTGGTTTCATGGTGATTTGACGACGACGAAAAGAAAGCAAGAAGAAAAGAGAAGGAACCTTACCTTTCGATGCCAACACAGCAGCAACCACCACGAGATCCCGACTCCCTTCACGTCCCGATCGCCGGCTCTCTCTCTCTCTCTCTCGCTACTCCTCACTCTCGCCGGCTGAGCTAGCGGCGGCGCGCCGGCGGTTTAGGGTCGTTCGGTGGTGACAGCAAGAAGGAAGGGAAGGCGCTAGGGTTTCCTGTGGTTTGTTCCTTGTGTGCGACGCAAACTAGAAACGAGAGGGGAGGGGGTCGGTTCTTAAAGCTGATCCCCATGCAAACTTCCACACAATTTATACACTTTCAGTCCCTGTCTTCAAGTCCTTGAAGAAAAAAAGTTAAAGTTTTACCAAATTAATCCGTTTTCACAGTATTTTAACATTTTTGGTCTTCCCCGTGAAATCCCGTTAATAAAATTCGTTTAGAGAAGAAAAGCAACTTAATAAATAAAACCATACCGGGACACGAGCTTTACATTCAGCTATCGCTGAACTTCGTCATTCGCTGATAAAGAATGATAAAGCCCTGAATCAACGTAAAGCTGATCATAAAGCCCTAACTCCGTACGATATGTCAGAAAATAACCTCCTTATTGTCTGAAATCGTACAACTACTCTGATACTACACTGTTCACCATGCGGCTACTAAGGTTGTCTACTCAAGTCAGATCCTACAACCAATCAGCTGTTGCCACGTGTAAAGTATAAACTGTCATGCATTAAATGCATGCAGTATATAAGAAGAAGACCTCACTTCATTTTGAAGCACTTGCTAACTATGGTCAAGTCATCTTCTTATATCTTGAGATAGGTTATTATTAGTAATTTCCTTCTCTTTCTTAGTGCAAGAAAACTTAGTGTTCCAACTTGTTTAGATTAGGATTTATCCTTAATCTTGTTCCGCAACAAGCTGTAAATTGTTAATGATTTATCAATAAACAATTTAGAAAAGTAAAATCCGTGTGTTTGTTTTCAACCCCCCCCCCCCCCCTTCTACAAACTTGTATAGCCCTTCGGGACCTACAAGTGGTATCAGAGCATATTTGTTTAATCTCATAAACAAGATCTGATCTATACTAAGATTTCTCTTCCTAGCTATTTCTTAAAATGGCTACCAACACAAACACAAACTATATTGACAATGGTTCTCTTGCAAAACCCCCTAGATTCTCCAGAGATAATTTTAATCTATGGAAAAATAGGATGATTCTCTTCTTAGAAGGTGTAGACCCTACTATGCCTTATTATCTTGAAAACGGCCCATATATTCCTGTAAGAATTGATAATGCAGTTCCAGCCGCTGAGAATAGACCTGCTATTCTAGAAAGGCTGATTCCTAAGGAAATTCATATGTGGACTGATGAAGATAAGAAGAAAGTGGTTATCGACACCAAAGCCATATCCATACTCTCCATGGCTCTTCCTGACGAAGTCTACCATTCCGTCATGAACCTGAAAACTTCAAAAGCTATGTGGGACACAATCTGTGTTCAGTATGAAGGTACTTCTGAAGTCCAGGACTCTCGAAAGATCAACCTGGTAAGACAGTATGAAAGCTTCATTTGTGGTAAGAATGAATCTCTCTCTGAAATACACCAACGTTTTAACTGTTTAATAATAGATCTGAAAACTGTTGGTAAGGAATATTCTAACTTTGAAGTGCTGACAAAGTTTTTAGAATGTTTACCTGAAAGCTGGGACAACTATTCAATGTGTCTCAAGCTGTCAAAAGATCTCAAATCGATGAATATTTCTACCTTATATGGCACGATGCTGAATCATGAGCAATCGAGTCATCTTAAGAAGAATCTTGTAAAAGATTCCAAAAGCACCCCTGTTGCTTTAATCTCAGAGGAATCTTCCACTCAGCAACCCTCGGTCACTATCACTGAGTTGGAGAGTAACTCTAAAAGGTCATCAGATTCTGACTCTTCAGATCTTGATGAATCTTTGGCTCTCCTCACTAAAAGGTTCAGGAGATTCGCCAAAAAGAAAATGTTCAGAAAGAATAAACCTCTTTCCATTACTGAGAAGCCAAGATCATCAGATCCTGTTGATAAGGCTACTGCTACTTGTTTTAACTGTGAAAAGATAGGACATTTCGCTAACGAGTGCAGGTCCAAGAAAGTTTCGAGAAACTCAGCGTTTCCCAAGAAATCCTCTAACCTCAGGTCTAGAGATGACAAATACGCCATGCTGAAAGAAAGGTATGCGAAGCTGAAAAGCTTTAAGAAGAAAGGCAAAGGCATGATGGCTGACTATGATTGGGCTGACTCCGATGAGGAAGAAACATCTGACTCTGAAGATGATGAAGCCAATCTCTATCTTATGGCCAAACTTGAAGATGAGGAAGAAAGTTCTGACATTCCCTCCACTTCAACCTCTGCTACTCAGGTATCACCTTCCTTATTTACCAATATTGCAAATATTGATGGAGCTGATAGTCTTCGAAAGATCGATCTCTTGACTAGAAGTTTATATGAAGCCATGAATGGCAAAACTGTAGTTGAAAATCAAAACCTTGATCTCGCTGAACAGCTTAAAAACTGTCACCTTCAAATAGAAAATCTTTCTAAAATTGAAGAAGACTTTAAAGATCAAGTGCACTTAAATCAGCTAGTCAAAATCGAGCGCGAAGAAGCTATCGATGCATTAAAGGCTGAAAAATCTACTGTTGATGGATGGTATAATTCCTCAACAAAGATCACTGAGATAATTAAGTCTCAGATTCCCCTGAGAGATAAACGTGGTCTTGGTTACAAAGCTGATACTCTAGAACCAACCACTGATCGTTCCATGCTCTTATTTGGAACTTTCATATCCTCATTCACTGATACTTCATCCTCTCAGTGTTCCTCTTCTAAACCGCCCATCCCTGAGGAAATTTCTACCTCTTCAAAAGGTAAAGAGAAAATGGTCTATCCAAAACCTACCTCTGTCTCTAAAGATAAAGGTAAAGGAATTGCTTATGATCAAAATCCTCAAAAGGGTATCTTTATATCTAAGCTGAATGCTTCTACAGCCTCAGCGATTCATCCATCTGGTTCAGGGAACAAGAACACTGGATATGTTCAGCGTGGATATATTCAGTGATCTAATCCCAGAATCAAAGTGGATGTTACTAGTAAGAAATCTGAAGAACTGATAGTTCCTCCTATTTCCAATACCAAGGGTATACTTGATGCTGGTCCTTCCAATTTTAAAAATATGGCTCAGCATGCAAAAGGTCCTAGAACTACTTTTGGTTATAGGAAATGTTATCATTGTGGACTTACAAATCATATTGCTAGTAAGTGCCCAACAGCTACCAAAGCTGAAAAATTAGCTAAGGTGAAGATCATTGCCCCCAAGGCAAAGAAGACCACTGAGGTTAAGAAATTAACCAAGGTGAAGACTGACAAATCTGAATCTTCAATTGCTGCGAAGACTGCTGAACCTTCCATTTCAACCACTTCCACTGACAAGCGTGTACACATGGTTAAATGGGTACCCAAGAAAAACTAATCTTCCTTTGTAATGTAGGTTAAGAAGGGTATCTGGTATCTCGATAGCGGATGCTCTAGACACATGACTGGAAAGAAAAGCCTGCTCGCTGAATACAAAGAAGAGAAGGGTCCCTCTGTAACTTTCGGTGGAAATGGAAAAGGACATACCCGAGAGTTTGGTGTAGTATCTAATGGTACAACAACCTTCAGAAGAGTCGCATATGTTGAAGGGCTGAAGTATAATCTTCTAAGCATCAGTCAGCTTTGCGACAAGGACAACACAGTAATCTTTACCAAGGAATCCTGCTTTGTCGCTGACAAAAAAGGAGAAGATAGCTCTCAGCGGTTATCGTTTGGAAAATGTTTATGTAATAAACATGGACTCAACAACCATTGAGAACTCCTGTTTCTTCTCAAAAGCCTCATCTGATGTCAACTGCTATGGCATAAGAGGCTCTCTCATCTAAACTTCAAGACACTGAACACTCTTTCTTCAAAAGAGTTAGTCACTGGTCTACCTCAGTGCTCATATGCCAAAGAATCCTTATGTTCAGCGTGTGAGAAAGGGAAGCAGACCAAAGCAAGGTTTAAGTCAAAGCAAGTCTCCTCAGTGGCATCTCCTCTACAACTTCTCCATATGGATTTGTTTGGCCCTGTTAACAAACAATCCATCGCTGGAAAGAAATATACACTGGTCATAGTTGATGAATTCTCTCGATATACATGGGTTATGTTTCTCCATTCAAAGAGTGACACCCCTGAAGAAACGATCTGTTGGGAACTGAAGATTTGCTAAGTATGATTAGTACTGCCAGAACAACGTTAGTACTGCCAGAACAACGTTAGTACTGCCAGAACAACGTTAGTACTGCCAGAACAACAATACTACTGCCAGAGCAAGGTAAGTACTGCAAGTAAAAGTTAATGCTGCTGGAACAATGTTAGTACTGCTTGTGCATAATTATGTTAATACTGCTGGTGATCATAATTATGGAATGCGAGAATGTTGGAGATAAAGATGGAATGTTTGAAGATAAGCATGAAAGAATATTCTGAAGATCAATTTTGTTTTGATAGTTATCTTGCAATTATTTAGTATAAATAGACGTTGATAGATAGCTATTCGGTACAAGTGAGATTTCATAAGAATTCGTTTTTGTTCTAGAGAGAATTAACCTCAAGGTTTAGAACCCTATTTCTAGAGAAGTAGAAGTCGTCTTGTTGAGCCTGTTCAACAAGATTGAGGTTTGGTTGTAAACTTGTGAGTTGCAGTATTGAATACAAACAGATTGTGTTTTCTGATTAGTTGTTCATTGAGTGTGTTTGAATTAAAGTTCTATTCCGCAAGATTCTTTAATTCTGATTTCTAAGTATAATTTTTCTTGTTTGGAATCGATCCGGACATCATCACCTTTGTTCGGAAGATGGAAACCCTGAACAACATGACCGTTCGCTCAATAAGGAGTGATCATGGGACTGAATTCAAAAACAGTTCTCTTGATTCCCTCTTTGAGAGTAAGGGTATTTCTCACAACTTTTCTTCAGTGAGAACACCACAACAAAACGGAGTTGCTAAAAGAAGAAATAGAACAATTATTGAAGTTGCTTGTTCAATGCTCAGCGATTCTTACCTGCCTACTCAGTTTTGGGCAGAAGCTGTCAACACTGCTTGTTTTACGCAAAACACGTCGCTGATAATTAAAAGATTCAATAAAACAGCCTATGAACTTTTTCATGGGAGAAAGCCTTCAATTAGCTTTCTTCACATCTTTGGATGTCAGTGTTTCATACTGAATAACAGAGATGCCCTTGGAAAGTTTGATCCTAAGGCTGATGATGGAATCTTTCTTGGATATTCTTCAATCTCCAAAGCCTTCAGAGTCTTCAATCGAAGAAGACAAACTGTAGAAGAAACTATTCACGTCATGTTTGACGAATCCCGTTCAGCAAACTCTAAACCGTCTGCTGATACTGAAGAACTGAATCAATGGATGTTTTCTCATCTTGGTGATTCAGAAGATATTCCCACTCCTCAAACTCATACAGTTGAAGATGATAGTCCTACTATCATCCCAAACATGCAGAATAGTGAAGTTGAAACATCATGGGTCTCAGTTGTTCCTTTAAACACTATACCTGCTTCTGAACCAAATGTCTCAGACATTCCATCTACTTCTCAGCAATCAGTGAATGAAATGACATCTGCACCTACTCCTCTCTTGGCTGATATTCCAGAAGTTGCTGAAGCTTCATCTTCAGCTCCTGCAGTTCAATTTGAATCAGCGACTTATGCTCCTGCTCAGCGATAGACTGTAAATCACCTAATTGATCAAATTCTTGGTGATCCAAACGCTGGTGTTCAGACTCGACGAAGTGCAGGTAATATTTGTTTAGTTGTTAACTTTATTTCTCTGATTGAACCAAAGAAAATAGATAATGCCCTCAAAGATCCAAACTGGGTCAGCGCCATGCAAGAAGAGCTGACTGAATTCGAAATAAACAAAGTTTGGAAACTTGTTCGAAGACCAACTGACAAGACAGTAATAGGCACTAAATGATTCTATCGAAACAAGTTGGACGAACATGGAACTGTAACCCGCAACAAGGCTCGACTTGTTGCTCAGGGATACAGACAAGAGGAAGGCATAGATTACGACGAAACATTTGCTCCATTAGCAAGACTAGAATCTATTCGTCTATTCTTAGCATAGGCTGTACACAAAGACTTCAAAGTATATCAGATGGATGTTAAGTCAGCATTTCTAAATGGAAAGCTGAATGAAGAAGTCTATGTGAACAACCTCCAGGATTCTCAGATCCTAAGCGTCCAAGTTATGTTTATAAACTGGATAAGGCACTTTATGGCTTAAAGCAAGCTCCTCGTGCATGGTATGACACTCTATCTACTTATCTCCATATTGAAAATTTTGAGCGTGGTAAAATCGATAAGACTCTATTCTTCAGGAAAGTAAAAGGTCATATTATTCTTGTTCAGATATATGTTGATGACATTATATTTGGTTCTACTAACCCTGACCTTTGTACTCGTTTCGCTGATAGAATGAAAGAAGAGTATAAAATGAGCATGATGGGTGAGCTAACATATTTCCTTGGTCTTCAGATAAAGCAAAATGAAAAAGGAACTTTCATTAATCAGGGAAAGTATGTTAAAGATATGCTGAAGAAATTCGATTTAACTCAGAGTTCAGCTATGAAAACCCCTATGGCACCACCGCTGACACTAAACAAGGATCCATCTGGAATACCTGTTAATGTCACACTGTACCATGGGATGATCGGCTCTCTCTTGTATCTTACAGCTAGCCGACCCGATATTATGTACGCAACCTGTTTGTGTGCACGATATCAAGCTGAACCTAAGGAATTTCATATGATCGTTGTAAAGCGAATCTTTCGTTACCTTAAGGGTACTGCCAATCTAGGTCTTTGGTATCCCAAAGACTCAGGGTTTGATCTAATCGCCTATTCAGATAGTGATTTTGCAGGTTGCAAATTGGATAGGAAAAGCACCACAGGAGGCTGTCAGCTCCTGGGTGGAAAGCTGGTGAGTTGGACAAGTAAAAAGTAAAACTCAGTGTCCACCTCCACAGCTGAAGCTGAGTATGTAGCCGCTAGAAGCTATTGTTCTCAGGTCTTGTGGATGAGAAATCAACTACTAGACTATGACCTTCAGCTCTCGAAAATTCCAATCTATTGCGACAGCACAAGTGTCATCGCTATAGCCAACAATCCAGTGCTATACTCAAAGACAAAACACATCGAAATCAGGTATCATTTTATCAGAGATCATGTGATGAATGGTGATATAGAACTTCATTTTATCCCAACTGAGTATCAATTAGATGATCTGTTCACCAAACTTCTTGATGAGACAAGATTCAACTTTCTGATCAGCGAGCTTGGAATGCTGAACTTTGAAGAGTAAAATCTTCAGCGGTTCACATTTGATCAGCGATAGGATAAAATCAACTTGTGTAACCCATTCTATCATTCTCTCTGAATAAACTTGATTCGTTGATGTCAAGGTATGTTTTTCTCTCGCTGACAATCGCATGTAAATGAAAGATTTCAAGACAAATTGCATCGCTGAATATCTCTTCCTGAATCAGCGATACTTTGAAATTTCTAAAACCAACACTGATATTTCTATTCAGTGCTTCATGTTTTCAAAAGTGTCCCTGAGCTTTCAAAACCTCAGAGACATCCTAAAATATGAAAGGACATATGTGACGTCATCGCAACGGATAAGCCCAGGCACGTTCTTTTTCTGACACACGTTTGCACGTTTCGTTTACCAGCCAATCAAATGCAAACACGTGTCTGTGTCATGATGAAAATCTTTTCCCGCTCAAGATTTTCTCTCTCTCTAATCTCTCTATATAAACCACTTTGGGTTTATATTTTTCCTTTACGCGAACAACTTCTTGCTCAAGTTTTCTCAAGAATACTGTTGCATCTTGAACATTCGAGTTTTCTCTCCTAAAGAATTGTTCATCTTCTACAAAGAACACAAGGTTAATATTCTTATATTATCTACTGTTTTAACTTGTTTTGGATCTTATCATTGTTTTTAAAAGATCAAACAAAAGAAACCATTCTTAAAATGAAATCATTTCTTTCATGGTTTTATGAACACAACCTTTCATGGTTGTTCTTCAAGTTTAATCGCAAATATCTTAAACTTGTTCTTCATACGTTTTTCCAGAATCCTAATCCTCAAAGGAAACTGGAAAACAAGACTTTCTATTGGGTTTGCATTTCTTTTTCAAAAACAAGAAAACCCTAATCTTCATTAAGACATTATTGTCTGAATGAAATGGACAAAATTCGAACCATCTTATTGGAAAATCTTTCCACGTTAAGATTATTCTTATTTGTTATATCTATGGTTGAACTGATAATATAGCAATGGCATCTACTGATACTCCTATTGCCGAGGAACTGGAAATCATCAAGGCCCCTCAGGTCAAGTTCACGCTTGATGAACTTGATTGGACAAAAACAAACAATCTTTATGCGCTTTTCAAGTTTCCTCCTCGAAAGCAAGTCACACATCTGAATGATGCTGTGAATTTCCTCAAAACAGGTTGCCTCTCTACAGCCCTGACCATAACACCCCTGCTCATCAGCTACTACTATCTCAGTTCTGGTATTCTGCCAGACACACTCAGCTACCATCTACCAAAGATCCCACGAAGAAAATCGATTGCATCCTCTCTCACACTGATTTTGGCACCATAAAAATCACCCCTGCCATTATCCGAAAAGCACTGAGCCTTCCCATCGCCACAAAAGAAAAACCCTTTGTTTCTCTCCCTGACCACTAGAAACATGCTGATAGGGAATCCATCACTGCATTCTTTGATGCAATGGGTTATGTATGGGAAACAGGAAGGGACAAGAAGCCTGAGAAGAAGCTGACCCTCATCAAGAAGCCAAAAATGCCCAGCGAGATGAACTTCATCTTCGCACACTTGATAAGCTGCATGACTGCAAAGACCGGCTACTCTGATCAAGCCGCTCAACCTCAGCAAGCAATGGGCTATGCATTGCTGAAAGGTCTTCATGTTGACTGGGCCTCGATAATCTACAATGATCTTGTGCTCAGAGTAGACTCTGCTGTTGACCGACCATCATGGGTTCCATACCCAAGATTCCTCAGCGCCGTCTTCCAAACAGGCCTGAAGGATAACTACCCAAAAGTAGGAGACCTGAAACTCTCTCAGGTTGGCCCTAAGGTACTCGACTTCAAGCCAATGGCAAACGAGGTACGTCTCTCTACTCTCTTAACTCTTCTCAATCCTCCATCTTCTATTTATGTGGCTACTTCAGCGACGATACCCCTCGCTGATACCCATGCCACAAAATCTACTCCTCGTAAAAGGAAACACTCCTCTTCCCAACTTGGTTCCAAAAGAACTAAGCAAACCAAGGAGCAACCCCACCAATCTCATGCTGAAGACTCAGCTCATCTTGAAGAGCTGATGGAAAGTTCAGTGGTACGCTCCGCCACAACTGATCAAGCCACCCCTTCCATCCCAGCTTCAGCGTCTCTAAACGCTGAAGTTATAAACTTGGAAAAGAACCAACCTCCTTCAGCCCCTCAAAGGACTAAAGAAGTGATTCTCAGTGGATCTAACACTGAATCAGCACCCCAACCAAATTTCTCAACCTTCGTTTCTCTCTCTACTCCCTTGGACTCTAATCCAGTTTTCACCGCGATCACTGGAGCAACTGTCATTCTTCCCGAAGCTAAAGCTGATCCCTTTCAAGGAATGATGGATGCAGGACCTGCAGGAATTTCCATGCGTACACGCACTCTAGCTGACGACATGGAACATTATTCAGGTCACAGAGGTTTTGATGACTTCGTCGACCCTCCTGTAGGTATACACCAAACCATATACACTGTAACTAAACCCCAAACTTCTGAGCTTTCCTCTGTTCATAAGTTCTTATCTGTTACAGGTCCTAATTTGGGAGACATCAACGCCTCTCTGAAGAACCTGGATACAAAGCTGACAGGTCTCACCACTACTCTCTCAGACAACTCTTCAGCTGTAACAAACGCTGGAGAGAATCTCAACAAGCTGACAACAGTGGTTGAACAGAAAGCCTCCAAAGCTGATTTGGAGAAGGTTGATAATACCCTCGGTGACTTTGCCAAAGTTTTTGCTGACATCTACACCGACTACACCTCTCTCAAAACAACGCTGAAAACATCGTTTGGAAATCTTAAGACAGAGGTGTCCGCTGTAAAGACTGACGTGAGTTCAGTAAAGACTGACGTAAGTTCAGTGAAGACGATGGTATAGTAGATCCTGAATCACATGACCGCCCCTGCCCCTGCACCTTCACATTTTACTACGGCGGATCATGCTGGACTTTTAAAGAACAGTCCTGCTATTACTGGCCTAGAAGACAGAGTAGCAGCGATTGAAAACTATATTGGGATCCCTGGCCAAGAAGACAGGGAACCAACACCATCTGCTAAGTCATCGCATTCCTCCCCCACTCATCATACAGAAGGGGGGGGGGGAGAAGAACTCTGAAGACCTTCCCCATGATGAATCTATCGAGGGGGAGAAGACTGAAGATCTTCCCCTTACTGAAGAGGGGGAGAAGACAAATGAAGAAACAACTGTTGGACCTCAGGGAGATGAAAACCATGAGGGAACCGAGAAGCTTACCTCTGTATCTGAGGGGGAGCAACTCGAAGAAGCTGCTGAAGAATCTGAATCTGAAGCTGAAGATGAAGAAGCCGTCGACATCTCTAATGTTGAACCATATTCTTCTCCAAAGAATGATGATGATGACGATGATGATGATGACTCCTTTATCGTCAAGCCTGCTCAGAAGACTACAGCTCTTAAAGGGATTTCGATAAACGAACCTTCAGGGGAGCGGACCAAGACAAAGCCTGCAGCGTCTGAAGCTGACAAAGGCAAAAACAAAGGCCTCGCTGAAGATGACAATCTGATGATCTTTCTTAAAAAGCCGGTTTGTCAGGTACACTACCTTCTATTCCCTTACACTGCATCCCTCATCTATCCCTTCTCAATCTCAATCCTTCAATCCATAAAACCTCTATACACTTAACCACATTCGTTTTCTATCTCTTTCTTCCCCAACTCTTCTTACTTAAACGATCGTTGTGTTTCAGCTGGTCCTCTCCCCTGTTTGAGGATATCGCTGAAGTTTCTACAGCTGCGACTTCACCAACAATAATCCCAGCTCCCAACGCTGAAGAAATAATCATAGTCTTGGATTTAACCACTGAGTCTGATGAACCTAAAGAACAGCTGATCTCTCACAAAAACAGACCTTCCTTGGTTCATCAAAAACCAAGTGAAGAGGATCACAGAAGAATAGAAGAGATGATTAAGAGATTCGAAGATCAGCGAATCATCCTGAAGCGTGATCAACTTCCTTCTATTCCTCCAAAGTTCAGACTTTCACAAAAGGAATACCAGGATCACCTCAGAGCTGAAAGATTAATCGCTGAAAGAAGGGAAGCTGAAGAAAAAGACAAGGCTCTCGCCATACAGCTCGTCCAAGAATCAGTCGAAGACCCCAAGATAAAACGAATTCCCATTCAAGTCCAACGTCAGCTTTGGGAAGATGCTCGAAAGATCGTTGAAGAAAAGAGAACTGTGTCTAAATCTACTTTAATCTGGTGCAAAGAAAAGGTACACTTCAGATATCGACCTGCCAGAATCAACAAGGTACATATCACTGGAAAATCAACCCTCAAAGTTTCAATCGCTGAAATCGAGATATTCAGAGAAAACGGACAGTACGAAAAATTCTATGCTGAAGTCATCACGAAGTACGGTCTCTCTGAATGGTTGGAGATCAGATTAGCCATCCAGAAGTCTCAATATAAGTACAAGGATCATTTCGAAAAGTTGATAAATCAACAGATCGACTTAGTCTCTTCTTGTGTGGATATTCCTCCTCCCCCTCCTCTCGCAAATCAGAAAAGAAGGGCCTCTGCAAAGAAAAAGTCTAAACCTTCAGACTCAGGTCCTCTTATATGGAACGAAATAGGTATTGGTTTTTCTCGTGCTGAAGTTCTTGGTCCAGAACCTGACCTTTCCGCACTTGACACATCTCTTCCTCCTGGTGAGACTTTCATCCCTGGGAAAGTAATAAGCAAACCCTATGGGATATTCTTTATTGACTATGGTGGACGACAACGTTTTCAACGTATCTCTGAGCTTCCCATCACTCCCATCGAACAGCTGAAAGATCTCATCTACTGGTGTGAATTCAAACGCAACATTCAGGCACGGCATCTTAAACCCTTGATTTTTGAAGAAGCTCTGAACAAAAAGAATCAAGGAGTAAATGTCCCTGACTGGATGATTCCCACATCAAAGACCCTTGATGAACTTCTCATTAAGGAAGAACCTCTATAAGCTGACAAGATCGCCTTATTCTTCTATTTTATCAGTTATTCTTTTGTACTTGTAATTTATTTCGCTTGTACTTGTAATCTTTCCACTTCCCTTTGTAATCTGATACGAAGTTTTAAAGAAAGATTTCAGCGAAAGTACTTTACTCCATCAGTACAGAAAAGATCCCAGAAAACAGTAAAAGGGACAAATCTTTTATGAGTTCTTTTTATCCTTATGTTTTCATTAAATAGCAATTTTCTCCGTTGCTATGTCATAATCAAATAGGGGGAGATTGTTGATCCAAACCCTCAGTGATTTGATAATGACCCGCTCCATTCTACTTAGTGAAAATTGTAAGCAAACAATATGTATCAGAGTTTCACTATCGCTGATAAGTACTAAGACTTTACAGTACCGCAGATAGGAACTCTCGTTCTTTAGATTAAACATTCAAGGAACACTGTTCACCATAATGCTCTGAGCCTGTTCAGTCCTTATGGTGATCGATGATAAGTTAGTTGTTTACTTATGATCCCTGACGACAAGTTTCACGTTAACATAGGTTCTACGCTGAAGTCGAAGATCAAGCTCAAGAACCAGCGACAAGTCTCCTAATGAACTGATGCGGATCAACGTGAAGTATCAAGTACAAGACTCAGATTTGTCCACTCAACGTGAAGTATCAAGTACAAGACTTCAGTTATCGCTGAACTTCGTCATTCGCTGATAAAGAATGATAAAGCCCTGAATCAACGTAAAGCTGATCATGAAGTCCTCCGTACAAAGTACTTTTGTCTTAACCACCCTTGCACGACTCCGTACGATATGTCAGAAAAGAACCTGCTTATTGTCTGAAATCGTACAACTACTCTGATACTACACTGTTCACCATGCGGCTACTAAGGTTGTCTACTCAAGTCAGATCCTACAACCAATCAGCTGCTGCCATGTGTAAAGTATAAACTGCCATGCATTAAATGCATGAAGTATATAAGAAGAAGACCTCACTTCATTTTGAAGCACTTGCTAACTCTGGTCAAGTCATCTTCTTATATCTTGAGATAGGTTATTATTAGTAATTTCCTTCTCTTTCTTAGTGCAAGAAAACTTAGTGTTCTAGCTTGTTTAGATTAGGATTTATCCTTAATCTTGTTCCGCAACAAGCTGTAAATTGTTAATGATTTATCAATAAACAATTTAGAAAAGTAAAATCCGTGTGTTTGTATTCAACCCCCCCCCTTCTACAAACTTGTATAGCCCTTCAGGACCAACAAGGTTTAAGTTATACTTACAGAGGTTTCAACACATGTTAATCATTCCCAACTTACCCACCAAGAAAAGGAATCTTTTCTCATCTAGTGCCTTGGTGAATAAGTTGCAAGCTGGTATTCTGTAGATACGAAGTGCATTTCGATTGTCCTATATTCAACATGATGCTTCAGAAAGTGGTAACGGATGTCGATATGCTTTGTTTTTTAGTGCTGTACTGGATTGGCAGAGATGGCTATGGCGCTCTTTGAGTCACAGAAGATGGGTATCTTAAATAAGATGTGACCATAGTCTTTTAGTTGAGTTTTCATCCACAGGACCTGGGAGCAACAGCTAGCAACAGCAACGTATTCAGCTTCTGCCGTAGATGTCGACACACAGTTCTGCTTCTTTGAAGTCCAACTAACTAATTTCCCACCTAGGAATTGACAACTCCCAGAGGTACTCTTTCTGTCGAGTTTGCAGCCTCCATAGTCTGAATCTGTATAAGCTTTAAGACCAAAACCAGAGTTCTGCGGATACCAGAGGCCAAGATTTTTGGTCCCTTTTAGGTATCTGAAGATTCTCTTTACAGCATTGTAATGGGATTTCTTCGGGTTAGCTTGATATCTTGCACAGAGGCATATGGCATGCATTATGTCAGGTCTACTAGCAATTAAGTATAACAGAGACCCAATCATGCCTCTGTAGAGTGTGCACTCTACAGAGATACCATCTGGATCTGAGAATAATTTATTTCCAGTGGCCATTGGGGTTTTCATTACAGAGGCATCAGAGAGACTGTATTTTGAAAGTATGTCAGAGACATATTTAGCTTGATTTATGAACATTCCCTCTGATGATTGTTTTACTTGGAGTCCGAGGAAGAAAGTTAATTCTCCCATCATACTCATTTCAAACTCACTCTGCATGAGTTTTTCAAACTTTTTGCACTCTTCTGTTTTTGTAGACCCAAAAAATATGTCATCCACATATATTTGTACAAGCATAATCTCATCATTTTTTCGTTTATAAAACAAAGTTGTATCCGTCGTACCTCTGACGTAACCATTATCGAGAAGAAAGGTAGAAAGTCTTTCGTACCATGCTCTTGGAGACTGTTTCAGTCCATACAGAGCTTTGTCGAGATAGTATACGTATCTTGGGTACTTGGAGCTTTCAAACCCTGGTGGCTATTGGACGTATACTTCTTCTTGGATTTCGCCATTTAGAAAAGCAGATTTTACGTCCATCTAAAAAACTTTAAAACCTCTGTGGGCTGCGAAGGCTAAAAATATTCTTATAGCTTCGAGCCGAGCGACAGGGGCAAAAGTTTCATCGTAATCTATGCCTTCTTCTTGGTGATATCCCTTGGCCACCAATCTTGCTTTGTTTATGATGACCACCCCGTCTTCATCCTTCTTATTTATGAAGACCCATTTAGTCCCTATGGCTTGTTTTCCTCGTGGCAGAGGAACTAGAGTCCAGACTTTGTTTCTTTCAAACTGTAGAAGCTCATCTTGCATAGCATCTACCCAGTTTGGGTCGTCAAGGGCTTCAGAGATCCTTTTTGGTTCGATAACACTAATAAAGTTTGTAAAGAAACAAAAGTTAGCAGTGGCAGATCTTGTTTTTACCTTTTCAGAAGGTTCGCCTATTATAAGACTTGGAGGATGGTTCTTTGTCCACTTTGTTGTTCTTGGGAGATGGTCATCGATTTCATCAAGTTGATCTTCAGAGGTTTCCAATTGTGGTTTTGGTGTAGCCTCTGTCGTAGATTTTGCTTTCGTGCTTGATTCTAGAGAATGTGGTATGATGGGTCTTCTTGTTCCTCTGGGATTGGTTCCTCTGTTGTTGCTGGAGATGGTATTTCAGTAGCTTCTGTGGTTGTATTCTTTGTTGCATCATATTCTGTTGGCTCCCCCTCGGCATTTGCATCTGTATGATTAACAAAAGAATATGAAGTATTAAAGGGACCATTTAGAGTTATACCTGTTTCTTTCTAGCTGACAGAAGATGATTCTCCAGAGGCTCTGTTGACTTCAGCAGAGGGATCAATGTCGTCATGGTACATCTCTTGAAATAGAAGATTTAAGTCTTCTTCTCTTGTTTTTTAGATGCCAGAGGATTCTCCTTTTAGTCCGAGTTCTGAACTGATTTGCTCAGAAGTCTTCTGGAAGGTATCATCAAAAGAAACGTTTATGCTTTCTACAATCATTCGTGACTGCAGAAGATAAACTCTGTAAGCTTTGGAAGTTGCAGAGTATCCTATGAACTTGCCTTCATCTGCTTTTACTTCAAACTTTCCTCTTGCTTCTCTATCATTTAAGATGAAGCACTTGCATCCAAATACATGGAAGAACTTGATGTTTGGTGTTAGAGCATTATTGTATTCAAGATTTACTGTAAAAGTCAATGTACTGTATGAGTCTATACAGTATTGTGAATGCCTTTATACCTTGTATGTTATGGGTATAAATAGGCTTGTCTAGACCATTTGTTAGCAACACTTCAAAAGCTTTTGGAAAACTTTTAGAAACCTTTTGTAATCCTTTGAGCTCAATACATGGATGACATATTTGCTCTCTAGATTCTCTCTCACTACATTCATATCTTATTGCTAGAGATCTGGGATTTATCAATTGGTATCAGAGCTAAACAGAAGATTCAAGCAGATCGAAGACCAAATTGAAGATTTTTTACACTAAAGCTGAAGAATTCGGATTGGGTGTTCATCACTATTCATCACTGTTCATCAAGAATTCTGACCCTTCTTCATTTACTATTCATCCAGATTTCATCTTTTCTTTAATTTTTGATCTTTTGGATTGATTCTTGACATCATTGCACTCGGATTTGATTCCTGGACATCTTTAATTCTTGGATCAACACCAAAATCTGCACAGAATTTGCAGATCTGATCATTTTATATCATTTTTGTTCGAAAACTTTTTCTACTATTTTTGGATCAAAATTCGATTAAATTGATCGAATTAGGATTTGTGATTAACTAAGAAAGTGTGTGGAATCAAATTTCGAACAAATCTGTGCAAATTTCATAACAATTGATCAAGAATTGAAAAAGTTATGGCTGATTTAGTGATTTTCGTGTTCGAAGTGCAGAATTCGGATCATTCTAGGTGAATTCGGATCATTCTTGGTGAATTCGGATCATTCAAAGAAGAATTCGGAGTGTTCTTGGAAATACAAGTGTAGAATTCGACTCAAGAAGGATTCGAATTGATTGAATTCGAACCCAGCTAGATTCGAATTAAGGAGAATTCGAACCGTGTTAGATTCGAATTGAGGAGAATTCGAACTGTGTTAGATTCGAATTGAGTTGATTAAATTTTCCAAGTGTTGAATTCGAACCCTTAAGCATCCGAATTCATAGAATTCGAACCCTTAAGCATCTGAATTCATAGAATTCGAACCCTTAAGCATCCGAATTCATTGAATTCGAACCCTTAAGCATCCGAATTCATTGAATTCGAACCAAGTTAAGTCCGAATTGAGTGAATTCGAACCCTTCTTCATCCGAATTCATTGAATTCGAACCCTTATTCATCCGAATTCATTGAATTCGAATCCTTCTTCATCCGAATTCGTTGAATTCGAACCCTTAATCATCCGAATTCTTGTGAATTTTTGAGAAAAATTTTTATCCCGAAATTTTTTCTATAGTGTATTTCATACACTGTAAGAGCTTTTCAAGAAAAATTTTTATATATTTTTTTTGTGTATTTTCATACACTGTCTGCTTGATCTTCTGAACGATCAATTTCTAGCAATATTCAAAATGGTTTTACAACAAGTTATTGTTAAAAGCAGTGGTGAAGATTTGAAGCAAACTCTGAAAAAGGAGATTCCTCCAATTGCAAAAGTTTTTGTTAAACCAAATGTAAAGTTGCAACAAGTCATTATAACAGAAACATCTGTTAATTCACATGTATCTGTTAAACCAAATAATGAAGTGTTGCAACAAGTCATAATAACAAAAACACCTCCAAAGCCACTTGAAAAAGCTAAGGCAAATAATGGAATTTTGCAACAAGTTATTTTATCAGAAACATCTCCTATATCAGAAACTCCTGTTAAAGATAATGCTTCAAATTCTTCAACTCCTATTTTAAATAAAGCATTGGAAGAAGAAAATGTTAATCTGAAAAGACAAATTTTAGACATTTCTTCTTCAAATGCTAAACTTACTAAAAGAATAACTGATCTTGAAGTTTATATTGCAGGTCTTGAAACAAAGAAAGACAAAGACAACTCAAGTCTGCACGATCAAATCGAGAAACTTCAAGAGAAAGTAACAACTCTTAAAAAGGAAAATGCTGATCTGAAGAGCATTGAAGACAGGAGAGAGAAGATTCTTAAAGAAAAGGAAATAATTGAACTTAATTGTATAAAACTTTCAAAACAAGTTTCTGACTTTGAGAAAGTTTTATTTTTAGAAAAAGACAAGCTCGAAAAAGAAAGAGCTAAATTTGAAACTGAACGAAATTTTTTTGAGATTAAAAGTTCTGAACTTTCCGTGAAAATCTCTGAATTAGAAAATCTTTTGGAAAAGGAAAGAAAAGATTTCACGGAAAAGCAAAATCTCTTTGAAAAGGAAAGTAAAACCCTTAAAAAGAAAAATATGGAAATTTTCAAAGAGATTACTGATAAAAGAAAGTTTTTGGAAAAAGATTTTGAATCGGAACGCGAATATTTTGAAGATGTGATTCTTAATCTTACCAAAAGATTATCTGGTTTATCAGCTGATATTATGAAGGATCAGTTGATCAAATCTGATCTCCAACAGAAATTTGATCTAATTTCTAAAGAGAAAAATGTTTTAATAAACAAAGTCAAAGAACTTGAAGACGTCATTTTTAAATTTGATGTCTCAAAGCAGGCCAGTCATAATTCTATCTTTCAGACTCCATTTGTTGATTCAAATGATTCTGAATGTTCTTTTAAAACTGCTTCAAGTTCAAGTTTTAAAAACATTTCTTCTAAACAATTTAATAGATCAACAGATTTCTCAAAAGGTCGGATTCGTTCAACAAATCTCTTCTATAATCCTCTGTATGATAAATCAGATAACAAAACAAAAGTGCCTAAAGTTAATACTTCCAAACCTGAAGAAGTTCCAGTCTTCAAGAGGGTGAAGATGGAATGGAGAGTAAAAGGCACAACAGTTCCAAAGAAAGAAGTGCCAAAATCATCTGTATCCACATCAAATGCAAAGAAGAACAATACGCCAAAAGGTAAATCTTATGCTAAACCTAATCCTATTCATTCTGTAAATCATCTGATTAGTTTGGCACATAAGAAAATTTGTTGTTCTTACTGTGGATCAAATGATTTTGTGCATAAAAATTATACTTCTTTTTGGTACGGTACTTATAGTATTCCTTGTAAAAATCTACACCTAACCCACTAGGACCCAAATGTCATTGGGTACCAAAATCTGCTTAATCTGTTTTGCAGGTTCTTCACGTGTTGTACTGATTTGTAGATACATACCACACACATGACTGAAAACAGAAGAGAAGCGGCGTATTTCTTTGAAGAATATTTGTACCATTAAGGGGGAGACAAATCATGTATGGTTTCTGAATACATCAATTCAGGACCCGTGCTTAAATGTAAATGGCTTTTGAACATATCAGTTCAAAACCCGTGCTTCAACGACTATGGCTTCTGAACAACTCAGTTCAGGACCCGTACTTTAAAGACTAAGACTTCTAAACAAATCAGTTTAGAACTCACACTTCTCAGGTAATATCCTTAACTGCTATATATTTTTGTTTCAAGGAACAAGTGGCAAAAGGTAACATTGGATTATATTTGTTTCTACTGATTTGAAAACTTGAAACTTTACAAATTTAATTCAATAAGATGAAATTTTCAATTTTCATTCAATGAATTAAATGTGTGCTAAAAGATGATTTTACAAGAAACTTTGTACTACCTGAGCTAGATTTGCTTCAATTTTCACCTCTAAAATAAATCGAAAGGTCAGCAAAACATGAATGAAATTATGCTGAATGCTCAAAGTTATGTGAATCTGGATATATATAGAATATAATGCTCAAAAAGCCTATATGTCAGAATGATGGATGGAAATGAAAATATGGGCAAAGCACTATGTTTTAGAACCAAGTGATTGAGATAAAATAGTTGCACTATCATTTAGTTTGAAAGTTTGTGCCTGTGGCCTTTCTGGTTTGGGAGAGTAAGTCCTAAGGGGTGCTCGACACCTAGTCCCTAAGATCAACTGGTCTGGGATCGGCTGACCCAAATCCTGCAATAGAACCAGATAGAAAGTCATGTTCTACTGGTACAAATGGGTTTAAGATATATCGATGTGGCCTTTCTGGTTTGGGAAATTAAGTTCTAAGGGGTGCTTGACACCTAGCACCTAAGGCCAACTGGTCTGGGATCTGCTGACCCAAATCCTGCTATAGAACCAGATAGAAAGTCATGTTTAACGGTGTATCTTATTCTTACTAAACTTTTTGATCAAAAGATGCCAATGAGCACAAAATCAAAAGATGCCAATGTGCACAAATCAAAAGATGCCAATGAGCACAAAAGAAAAGATGCCAATGAGCACACATCTCTTGAAACTTGGGAAAATACAAAGTCGCGATAAACCCGTAAAAATTCTGATTTTGGACAAATAGTGTGAGTAGAGCAAAATATTCTTATATGTTTTAGAATTGCATATGCTTGAAGCTAATCATATTTCCCATGCTAGCACACCAAATAGATTTAATAAAGGGGTTGAAACTGAACATTTTTTAACTTGATATACAATGATGACTTGTTTTTGAATCCAAACACATGCATTTGATTTCATTTGATTGAAATATTGTTAAATTTTATTAAGTTGAATTTCTTTTGTAAAGCATTCAAATGATCAAATGTTAGTAGTTATAAAATGAAATTCAATGAATTTTATTTTCCTTGTGTAAATTTGTTTTAAAATTTGTGCTACAATTTCAAATACTGTACGTTATTGAAATATATGCATACTTTCAGGGGGAGAAAACAAATTGCTCCAGAATTCTTATTTTGAGGGGGAGCAAGGTTATCTACTAAGGAGGAGATTGTTAGTAATACTCAGTGACGCGACTGAAATTGAAGAAGGTTTTCGATGATAATGATGCTCACTTTCATCGAAAAAGGGGGAGAAATGTTTAATTCAATTTCATGTCAAAGATATCTCATGTCTAAGAGCTTTCAAGTCAATGATTCGTGAACAAAGACTGAAGATCAGGGGAGAAGGATCATGTGAAGTCTAAATATTGCTGAATTTGGTTATCTTAGTTCTGAGTGGTTCTCGGAATGCGCTTACACCTAAAAGTTCAAAAATATAGATGGTTTCGCATCCTTCATGATTCGAATTGTCCTGATTTCGCACCCTTCATGATTCGAATTGCCCTGATTTCGGACCCTTCTTGTTCCAACTTACTTGAATTCGAATCCTACTTGATCCGAATTGAGCTGATTTCGCATCCTCTAGCATCCGAATTGATGGTTTCGGATCTGCCTACATCCGAATTGATGATTTCGGATTCTTAAAGTTAATATGAGAACTAAGGTTCTTGCATCAAGAAGGATACGAGAAGTCACTGTTTGTTAAAGACTGATAAAGCTGTAAAGATCTGTTTTCATGTACAAGGCTTGAAGATAGTTTGATAAAGTGTCTGTTGAAGAAGATTGACTTTACAAAGAGCTGAAGACTACTGTCAAATTTTTTAAATCTTGAATCCAAAGGGGGAGATTGTTAGAGCATTATTGTATTCAAGATTTACTGTAAAAGTCAATGTACTGTATGAGTCTATACAGTATTGTGAATGCCTTTATACCTTGTTTGTTATGGGTATAAATAGGCTTGTCTAGACCATTTGTTAGCAACACTTCAAAAGCTTTTGGAAAACTTTTAGAAACCTTTTGTAATCCTTTGAGCTCAATACATGGATGACATATTTGCTCTCTAGATTCTCTCTCACTACATTCATATCTTATTGCTAGAGATCTGGGATTTATCATTTGGTCGTCTTTTGTTGATCAAATGATATGAAGTTTTGATGTGTCTCTTTACAATGGTTGATCGATTTTGGGTATAGCAAGCGGTCGATACTGCTTCTGCCCAAAATGTCATTGGTAATCCACATACGGTCAGCATAGTTCTGGCGGCCTCCACAAGCGTGCGGTTCTTTCGTTCAACCACGCCATTTTGTTGTGGGATGCGTGCAGCAGAGAAGTTCTGTGATATTCCTTCTTATGTAAGATAGGATTCAATGACAGAGTTTTTGAATTCTGTGCCATTGTCACTTCTTAGTTTCTGAATCCTGCACTCATACAGAACTTGGATTTTCTTCATTAAATTTATCAGAATGTTTGGAACATCTGATTTCTTTCTCACAAATTCAACCCATGTAAATCTAGAGAATTCATCGATCAAAACAAGCAGATATTTCTTGCCACCTAGGCTCTGTGTAGATATTTGACCGCAGAGGTCAACATGAAGCATGTACAGAGGCCTAGTGCAAGATACATCAGTTTTGCCTTTATGGGAAGCTCTTTTGAGTTTTCCCATTTCACAGGCAGAGCATAAATGATCTTTATTAAATTTAACGTTTGGTAGACCTTTGACTAGATCAAGTCTTACAAGTTTATCAAGAGTATGAAAGTTTAAATGGCAGAACCTGTTGTGCCATAACCAGGCTTCTTCGCTTTTGCATGCAACAAGGCAGATTTTGTCTTTCTTGTTCTTTGCATTGAAGTTCATGAGATATAGATCTCCTCTTCTTTCGGCTCGCAGAAGTTCAATTCCTGTGTCCTCACTCTGTAGAGAGCAGAAGGTTCTTTTGAACATTACGTCGAATCCCGTATCGCAGAGTTGGCTGACACTGAGAAGATTGTGTTTTAGGCCATCCACATATGCAACTTTGCATACGGTTATATTTTCCTTCTTTATGACTCTGTAGCCTTTGATGTACCCCTTTTTATTGTCTCCAAAGGTCACAGATCCACCATCGATCTTTTCTTTGAATGTGGATAGAAGACCTCTGTCGCCAGTCATGTGCCTCGAGCATCCGGAGTCTAGATACCAGATTGGCACATACTGCTTCTGTAAGACAATCAGAGAGTTTTAGGTACCCATATCCAAATGGGTCCAGTTTTGTTTGGGGTCTTCAAGTTTGCCTTATCATCCTTGGTCTTTGTTTGAGCCTCTATTGAAGAAACATTTTGTTTCTTCTTACCCTTGGAATTTTTATTTTCTTTGGGTACAGAGAGATGACAGTGTGGACTTTTGAAATATTGATTTAACTTAAACGTAAGATCAAAGCAATAACAGTATTGAATGTGCGAAGAGATTTGCTTGAACTTTTCATTAAAGACATTAAATGGGGGCACAGAGGCATTACAGTCTATCCTAACATTAGACTTTCTATTACAAGAAGGTTTAAGTAGGCTAGATTGTTGTTTGCAAAATCCTTTGTTCAGTGCGGCCTTCTGTGTACCCCTTCTGTGGTGAACTTCTGCTGGTTTCACTGTCACAGAAGAAAAAGCTTTGTTAATTTTAGTCCATTTACCATTCTGTTGCCATGTTAGTTTTTCTTTAACAGGTTTTAAGGGTTTCAAAATCTTTGAACTTGTTGGAATTTGAGTGGACATTAACTTCTTTTGTTTGAACTTGTCAAGCTCAAGAGATGTTTTGGCTTGTATGCACATATTCACAAAGTCTGGACAGATAGGAACTCTAGTGATTTTCTCCTTTGGAGAAATAGTTCTGTTAAGAACTTCAGAGGTTTGTTTAAAATCCTCTGTGTCACTAGGTCCGATCTCTGACTTAGAGTCAGTCTCAGATTCGTCAGAGGATGAGTCGTCCTCATATACAGAGGTTGAGTCACTTGGTTCTCTTTCGATAGAGGCTGGACTTTCAGAACATGTGCCATACTCACTTTCTTCCATTTCTAAGGAACTATCCTCAAAGTCAACAGAAGTATTTGTTAAGTTTTCTTCAGAGAGATTTTGATCACTTGAAGATGTACAGAGGTTTTCTTCAGAAATATCAAGTTTTTCTTTTGTAAGGTTTGGCTTGAACTCCGATGCCTCTGCTGGTAATTTCTTTTCAGAATTCATCAT
This sequence comes from Saussurea involucrata, assembly GCA_033807775.1. Taxonomy (NCBI): domain Eukaryota; kingdom Viridiplantae; phylum Streptophyta; class Magnoliopsida; order Asterales; family Asteraceae; genus Saussurea; species Saussurea involucrata. The sequence goes on along the minus strand of CM066318.1, from coordinate 15,363,349 downwards.
GCAGACAAATGCAACTTGAGTTTGAGTCTCGGGGTTACCAAACTTGAAGATTCCAATCTGATCTTGAGTTTTCAGATACTTCTTGTGTTTGTATTCTCTTTTGACAGAGAGAGAGGGTGAAAATCTGTGTTTTCAAACCACACATTTGTAATCTTCAGAGGTTTCCTCTTGTGAGGTTCCCTAGAGATTTTTTGCCTTTTACTTATAGAGAGAAGATTTGGAAATCCGGGTTTTCATGTATCTCCTATATGAAATAGAGAGGACAGAGATTTGTCTCTTTTGTTTCCTGTATATGGATCTATATCACAGAAGTCAATTCCACGTCTCCCTATTTGTGTATTAATTTTCTCGTACACCTTCTGAGCATCTTGAAATTTTTTAATTTGAAGATCTCTTCTGAGTAAATCTTGACAGAGGACTTCTCTTTCCTTTTGAAAATAATTTTTAAGAGCTAGGATGTTCATTCTGTCGCACTCAAAGTCCATAAGTTCTTTAGATTTTATTTTTAAAGAAGAAATAAGTTCAGAAATCTTTTCTTTTAAAGGATTTAATTTTTTGTTCCAATTTGTTTCAATTTCTTCCTTTTCTTGAAATATTTTTGCTTTTTCTTGAGTGAGAAGTCTAGCTTCTCTCTCATAGTAGGTGAGCTTTTTCTGAATACTTTCACATGTCCTTTTCATTTCAGTGTATTCAATGTTAAGTTTAATTAAATCATCTTCTGCAGTTTTAGAGTTAGAGTTTGAAGTAGATACCTCACTATTGGAGTCAGAGCTGATTTCTGCCATGCCACAGAATAGATCATTTTTCGTTTCTTCTTCGTCAGAGGATGTATCTGATTCCCATCATAAGTGACTTCTGAGCATAGTATTCAGCTTTCTCTTTGTAGAAATCTGCATCCCTCTGAGGGCGATTTGTTTTTCTCATGCACTCGTTGGCGAAGTGACCTGGCTTTCCACAGTTGTAGCATACTTGGTTCTGTGTAGAGTTTCCAGCTCTGTCGTCTGACCTCTGTCGGTCACCACTTCTTTCTGTTCGGCATTCATTTGCGTAGTCGCCTGGCTTACCACATTTGTAACACTCTTGAATCTGTGGAGTGTTGCCAGTTTTGTCGTCCGACCTCTGTCGGTCATTGCCTCTGTCGATTCTGTCATTTGATCTCTGTCGATCACCACTTCTGTCAGTTCTGTCGTTTGACCCTTCTCTTTCTCGATTATCTCTTTCGTATCGTTCATTACCAGACTTCTTCAGATACCCTCTGCTGAATTCTCTTGTCAAGAGAGCTAAAGATTTAGCTATCGAGGCAAGAGTTGTTTCTTCTTCTAATGCTGTCTCTTCTTCTTCTCCACTTTCCACCATCATGTTTTTTTTTCTTCTCTTTCCTCTCTTCTACTGCTTTCTTTTTCTTTGGTTTCTCTTTATCCTCTGTAGTCTTACCAACCAGTGCAAGAGGTGTAATGATCTGAGCCTTTATCTGTGCTACCTGAGGTTCTTGTACTGCTAATGTTCGATAGAGATCTGATAGAGTCCAGGAATCTAAGTCTCAATTTGTTTGCAGAGACATAGATAACTGGAGCCATTCTTCATTCAGAGGCTTCAGAAACATAACATTGTTCTCTTCAGAAGTTCTGTGGATTCCGAACTTCTTGCGTTTGTTGATTAGAGAGTTGAACCTATCATACGTAGTCTGCAGAGATTCTGTTGGCAGAGCTTTAAAAGCCTAATATTCATTTATGTATTGGGGTCTGCGGTTCTTCTGGGTTTTGGTTCCTCCTTCTAGTTGTTTTTCTAGTTCTTTCCATAGATCATATGCAGATTCACATGCATACATGGATTAGAAAAGGTCATTTGGAATGGCCATAATCAGAATTCTTTTGGTTTTCTGAGCAACTTCGTATTTTGCCCAATCAGGTTCAGACCATTTATCCTGGGTCTTTGGTTTCGTGTGTTCAGGGATTTCTGGCGTGTCGTCTGTGCCAGGAACACGAGGTACAGTTATCATGGGAACGAAAGGAGGGTTACGGATATAATATACTAATTCTTTGTCAGTACCCTCAAAGAAGTGAATCATTCGAATCTTCCATTGAGGGTATTCGTCTCTAAGAAGAGTAGGAGGTTTGGTCAAAGAACCAGCAGTGAAGAAGTTGTTTGTATGCGTCATTTTTAGAGAGATAAATTATCCAGAAAAGGGTATGAACAGCAAGCTTTTCAGAGTATGAAGTGGATGCTTCGTATGAAGTTTATGTGCTTAAAAGCTTTTAAACAGTGCACTAAAATGGAGTTTTTAACCAGAATAACAGATTCTATACTTTTACCAGAGTTCGAATGAATCGAAAAATGGCAAAAAAACAGAAACTGTTTGTTTAATATGAAGACTAGGTTAAAAATCCAAGTTTCTACCAACGATCATTGTTTAGAGTGGATCCCTTGATATTAAAAATCAAGGTTTGCTCTGATACCAATTGTTGGTTCCTGTTTTCTTAACAATGATCTTAACTTTCAGTTAGTTCAGATTTAGATATGGTGTGGAAGCGTATTTAAGAACTGAAAGATAATGTAAAGGTAGAAGAACACACAATAACAAATAAACAGTATGTAAAGAACAGATGAGTATCTCCAAGATTACTGTTTGATATTTATCAAGAACACCAAGAACATAACAAGAAATCTGCTGGTGTGTGTGTTTGTGCGTAGCTTAATATCTGATTTTCGTTCTTGTTAATAGAAGATCTCAACATGAGTCTTCTATTTATACTACTACAAAGGGGACATACTTTAGACAAAGAGGACTGATCTACAGTAGACAATATCGTATGAACAGTAGCACGTACGATGTTCATTTAATGTGCATGTTCCAATTCTGACAGAGCCCTATCAGAGTTTGACACGTGTAGTTGATGTCAGGGCACACCTAGAACAAGTGGATGAACGGATCTTGAAACAGTAGAAATATATTTGTTAATCTTCTAATTCTTCAGTATAAACCGCAGAGGCTCTGTCAAAGGTGACAGAGGTTCTGCGGCTCGCTCCTCTATGAGGAGCACTTCTGTCGATTCTTGCCTTTTGTCTTCTTGGGTTCTTCTGCAGAGCCACTGTGGGTGACTTCTGTACTTAGACTATTTTCACTACTTCTACAAACAGAAAGATTGGATCTAACAGTTTCCAAACCGAATATGGCCACGGTTGCATCACTCCTGTCGCAATCCGATCTGCTCTCAAGCTCCCTGAAAAACCCTTTGAAACCGTCCCCAGCCAACCTGAAAAGGAGGAAGAACTGATTCACTTCCTTGATCTCATGAAATATGCATGGGACAAGAAGGGGCGCACTGAAGAAGACGACAAGCACCTCACAAAAATCCCTAAGGCAAAAATGCATGTTGAACTAAACTTCATCTTCGCCCACGTCATTTGTTGCATGAGAATGAAGATGGGCTCTACCGATCAGGCTGCCAAGACTCAAGTTGCTATGGGCTATTCACTGCTGAAAGGGCGTAAAGTCGACTATGCCAAAATAGTTTTTGAAGACATGATGAAGAAGGTCGAGAAGCCTGAACGATCGATGTCCGTTCCCTACCCTCGCTTCATCTTTGCACTTCTTCAGATGATGATTTGGGAGAAATATCCCACGCAGGGATGCTACAAACTCTCCTAGGTCGGCAACAAAAAACTCGACTACAAACTAATCCCTGGAGAGGTAAGTCTTTCTACCCTTCTCTCACTTCTCTCTCAAAATTCTTCATCTTCTACGGCTCTTTCAGTAGTCAAACCCACCGCTGACACCCAAGCTACAACCTCCCAATCCTCTAAGAAGAGGAAACCATCTGACACCCCACTTGGCACCCATAAGACCAAGAAGGTTTCCAACGAGAAGCCCCAGCCTTCTCAGGCACCAGATTCAGCGATTGCCTCTTTACAGGCAACGCTTGATGGTTTCGTGGAACGCTCCTCCACACCTGCTGCAACCATCTCGTTAACCACTTCAGCGCCTCAGTTCGTTGAAGAACCACTAGTACCTTCCCCAACATCCTCAGCGCCTCAAAGCGTTGACGAGATCTTCCTCAGCGACACCAGCACTGAACCTGCAACGACAACTTTCTCAGCCCCTGCTTCTTCTCCTTCTTTGGTCATTACCTCTGCTCCAACTGTTCCATCATTCTCGCTGATGGATACCAGCACTGCCCTGCTGCAAAACCTCATACAACGAAACTCTTCAGGATCTGTAGGTCCCTCTGGTCATACGATTGAAGACGACATGGAATATTATTGTTAGCTCCATATATTCATAATATTAGAAGTATTTAAAAATAGGCCAAGTAAAGAAGACTTCCACAGAAGCTCTGCGGAGTGCCACAGAAGCTCTGCCGAAGTAAACAAGATCATTCAAGAAAAACCAAGACCCAAGATAGACAGAAGACTACTCACAAAGGACCGAAGAAGGATCTACAGAAGGATGCTCACAAAGGACCAAGCCGCAGAACCTCTGTCACCCTTGACAGAGCCTCTGCGGTTCAGACTGAAGACTTGGAAGATATTTATAATATCTTGCCACTATTACAGGAATATCTTACAACTGTTACAGAAATATCCTGCTACTGTTCCAGGGTACGTTCGTCAACTTGTACAAGGCATGGTCTGACTCCTACACGTGTCATACTCCGATAGGACCACCTTCCAAGTTGATATTAGCGCATTTAATGCATGCAGTTTTCCAACTGTTCATGCCATCCTCTCTTTCCTGTAGCAATAGTCCTTTTCTCTAGAATAGATCTTTTGTAGTAGTATAAAAGGAAGACTCATGTTGAGTTCTTCCTTACACGAGAACATACACAAAAACACTTGCACACATTTAACGTCAAATCTGTTCTTAGTGTTCTTAATCAAATACAGTAATCCTTGAGATATTCATCTGTTCTTCATATACTGTTTATTTGGTATTTTGTGTTGTTTCTATATCTGTTAGTTCTTCAAATACGCTTCCGCAACACATCTTATTTGAACTAATAGATTAGATAATCTTTGTTAATCAAATACGGGAACCAACAATTGGTATAAGAGCAAAGCTTGGTTTTCAATATCAAGCGATCCTCGTTTAACAAGATTATTGGTAGAAGCGTGGTCTGATTTTAACCTGTTATTCATTCCTTCAAACAGATTCCATTGTTCAGCCATTTTTCGATTTATTCGATATTTGGTAAAACTAGAGAAAATGTTTCTTTAGTTAAAACTCCATAAAAGTGCACTGTTAAGAGCTTCCAAACCCAGAAAATCTTTTCAGATTATTCTTTCATACTTTTTCGTGTCATATCTTTATTCTGAAACTTTCTACTCTTAAAATGACAAATACACAAAATTTCTTCACAGCTGGTTCATTAACCAAACCACCATCTCTTCTACGAAATGAGTATCCTCAGTGGAAAATAAGAATGATCCATTTCTTTGAGGGTACTGATAAAGAGCTCGTACAATACCTTTATAATCCTCCTCATGTCCCAATGTTAACAGTACCTCGTGTACCAGCTACAGCTGACACTCCTGAAATCCCTGACCATCAAAAACCTAAAACCAGGGATGGTTGGTCAGATAAAGATAATGAAAAAGATGAACTCGCGCAGAAAACAAAAAGAATTCTGATCATGGCAATCCCCAACGATCTCTTCCAGTCTTTAGATTCATGCAAATCTGCGTATGATCTTTGGAAAGAACTGGAGAAACAACTTGAAAGGGGAGCTAAAACTCAGAAAAACCGAAGAGCTCAATACATAAACGAATATTACGCTTTTAAAGCCCTGACAAATGAATCTCTGCAAACAACGTATGACAGGTTCAACTCTCTGATCAATAATTGCAAGAAGTTCGGCATCCACAGAACTTCTGAAGAGAATAACGTCATGTTTCTCAAAAGTCTGAACGAAGAATGGCTCCAGTTATCCATGTCTTTACAATCCAATCAAGATTTAGATTCCTGGACTCTTTCAGACCTCTACGGAACATTAGCTGGTCAAGAGCCTCAAATAGCACAAGCAAAGACACTAACAATTGCACCTCTCGCTTTGGTTGGCAAATCTACATAAGACACAGAGAGGCCAAGGAAAGAAAGAGCGACGGAGGAAAAGAAGAAGGAGAAAAAGAAAAAGGTGGTGGTAGTTGACAGCGAAGACGAAGAGATTATGGAAAAAGGAGAGATAACTCTGGCATCAATAGCAACATCCTTAGCTCTATTGACAAGAGAATTCAGAGGAAACCAAAAGAGTTCTGGTAATGATAAATATTGCAGAGAAAATAGAGAAAGAAGAGAAGATCGAAATAGAAGGGATCAAGGAAGAAGAGAAGAATCAGCTGACTGACAGAGGTCAGACGACAGAAGTAACGACCAACAGAGGTCGAGTGAAAGATACAACAGAGGAAATGACCGACAGAGGTCAGATGACAAGGCAAGCTACACACCACAAGAATGCTACAAGTGTGGTAAGCCTGGTCATTATGCTAATGAATGCAGATCAGAAAAAGGTGGTGACCGACAGAAGTCCGACGATCGTGCTGGTAATACTTCCTAGAACCAAGGTTGCTACAACTGTGGGAAGCCGGGCCACTTTGCCAATGAATGCAGAAGCAGGCCAAATCGCCCACAGAAGGACTCAGCTTTTTACAAAAAGAAAGCTGAGTATTATGCTCAAAAGTCACTCATGGCGAACAAAGTGGTGAACAAGGAAGATTGGGAGTCAGATACAACCTCTAATGATGAATACACCAACAATGCCTTGTTCTGTGGCATGGCAGAAATCAGCTCAGACTCTGACACTGAGGTATCCACTTCAAACTCCACCTCTAGTACTACAGAAGTTGATTTACTTATAATTAAAACTGAAAATATTGAACTGAAAAAGACTTGTGATGATATTCAGAAAAAACTCACTTTTTATGAAAGAGAAGCTAGACTTCTCACTGAAGAAAATTTCTGAATTAAATACATCTTTAAAATCCAAAACAAAAGAACTTTCAGATTCTGAGAGCGACAGACTAAACATTTTAGCTCTTAAGGAATATTTTCAAAAGGAAAGAGAAGTCATTTGGCAAGATCTACTTAGAAGAGATGTTTTAATTAAAAATTATCGTGATGCACAAAAGGTGTATGAAAAAATAAATACTCAAATAGGAAGGCGAGGTATTGGGTACAGTGATATTAATCAAGGTACAGAAAACAAAAAGAATAAACCTCTGTCATCTCTATTTACTGTAGGAAAAATCAACAAACCTAATTTTCCAAACTTAATCTCTGTAAGTAAGAGAGTAAAAGTCTCTGGGGAACCTCACTTAAGGAAACCCATGAAGATGATAAATGTGTGGTTTGAAAACACAGATTTATCACCTTCAACCTCTGTCAAAAGAGGATCCAAACCAAAGAGATATCTGAAAACTCAAGATCAGATAGGAATCTTCAAGTTTGGTAAACCAGAGACTCAAACTCAAGTTGCTTTTGTCTGCACTATAGATTCTGAAAAGAAATTATCTGTAGAAGCACTTGAGTTCAAACCAATCTTTTGAGCAGAAAAACTAAGAAATATAATTGAAAAGGAAATAATGGAAATCGGGAAAATAGATTTTTTGAAAAATCTTTGTACACCTTCTACAGATCAAAAACTCTCTGAAGAGATCTTATCAGACACCTCTGTTGACTTAGAAAATAATTTTTCAGATGAAGAAATAAAGTATGACACATGCTCGGAAAGTCCAGCCTCTGTCGAAAGAAATATTGATGACTCAACCTCTATATATGAGGACGATTCATCATCTGACGAATCAGAGACTGAAAGAATAGAAAAGGTTCCTTGTGACTCGGAGGTTGTTAAACAAACCTTTGAAGTTCTTAACAGAACTATTCCTCCAAAGGAGAAAATCACTGGAATTCCAATCTGTCCAGACTTTTTGGATATGTGCATACAAGCCAAAACCTCTATTGAGCTTGAAAATTTCAAAAAACAGAAGTTATTGTCCACTCAAAATCCAAAAGATTCAAAGTTTTTAAAACCCTTACAAATTAAAGAGAAACCAACATGGCAACAAAAGGGTAAGTGGCCAAAACCTAACAAATCTTTTTCTTCTGTGGCAGTGAAATCAACAGAAGTTCACCACAGAAGGGACTCACAGAAGGCTGCTACAAACAAAGATTTTTGCCAACAATATAATCTACATAAATCTTCTTGTAATAGGAAGCCATATGCTAGAATAGAATGTAATGCCTCTGTGGCCCAGTTTAAAGCTTTCAATGATAATTTCAAGCAAATCACTTCTGATGTTCTATACTGTTATTGCTTTGATCTAATGTTCAAGTTGAATAATCATTTCTGTAGTTCAAATTGTTTTCTCTCTGCATCTAAATCAAATATTAAAAAGAAACAAATTGATTCTTCGACAAAAGATAAAATGCATTTCAAGAATGCTAAGGCAAACTTGAAAAATTATGACGAAACTGGACCCATATGGATATGGGTACCTAAAACTCTATGATTGTCTTGCAGAAGCAGTATGTGCCAATATGGTATCTAGACTCCGGATGCTCAAGGCACATGACTGGCAATAGAAGTCTTCTATCCACGTACCAAGAAAAACAAGATGGTGGATCAGTGACTTTTGGAGACAACAAAAAGGGGCATATTAAAGGCTATGGAGTCATAAAGAAAGAAAATATCACCGTACACAAAGTTGCATATGTGGATGGCCTAAAACACAACCTACTCAGTGTCAGTCAACTTTGTGACACGGGATTCGATGTACTGTTCAAAAGAACATTTTGCTCTCTTCTAAGTGAAGACACCGTAATAGAACTTCTGCGAGCCAAAAGAAAAGGTGATTTGTATCTAATGAACTTCAATGCCAAAAACAAGGACAACATTTGTCTTGTTGCAAGAAAAAGTGAAGAAGCCTGGCTATGGCACAACAGGTTCTGTCACTTAAACTTTCATACTCTAGATAAACTGGTAAAACTTGATCTGGTCAAATGTTTACCTATTGTTAAATTTAATAAGGATCATTTATGTTCTGCCTGTAAATTGGGAAAACTCAAAAGAGCTTCCCACAGAGGCAAAACTGATGTGTCTTGTCCTAGGCCTCTGTACATGCTTCACGTTGACCTCTGCGGTCCAATCGCTATACAGAGCCTAGGTGGCAAGAAATATATACTTGTCTTAATTGATGAGTATTCACGATTTACATGGGTTGAATTTGTCAGAAAGAAATCAGATGTTCCATGCATCCTGAGTAATCTAATGAAAAGAATCCAAGTTCTTTATGAGTGCAGAATTCTGAAGTTACGAAGTGACAATGGCACAGAATTCAAAAACTCTGTCATTGAAGCCTATCTCACAAAAGAAGGAATATCCCATAACTTCTCTGCAGCTCGCACCCCACAACAGAATGGCGTGGTCGAACGAAAGAACCGCACGCTCGTGGAGGCTGCAAGAACCATGCTTTCTGCATGAGGATTACCAATGACCTTTTGGGCAGAAGCAATTTCAACTGCTTGCTATAACCAAAATCGTTCAACAATCATGAAGAGACATATCAAAACTCCTTATGAATTGATCAACAAACGGAGACCAAACATCAAGTTTCTCCATGTGTTTGGATGCAAATGCTTTGTCTTAAACGACAGAGACTCAAGAGGAAAGTTTGAAGAAAAGGCTGACCAAGGCAAGTTCATCGGGTACTCTGCCGCTTCCAAAGCCTACAGAGTTTACCTTCTGAAGTCACGCACGATAGTGGAAAGCATAAATGTGTCCTTTGATGACTCATTCCACAAGACTTCTGAACAACTCAGTTCAGAACTCGGGCTAAACAAGGAATCCTCTGGTATCTCAAAAACAAATGATGATTTACGTCTTCTATTTCAAGAGATATTCAACGACGATGTCGATTCCTCTGCTAGAACCAACAGAACCTCTGAAGAATCACCTTCTGTAAACGAAGTAAGTATCTCTTTGTCTGATCCATTTAATACCTCATCCTCTTCTGCAACTACTGCAAGTACTAAAAATCAAACAAAAGATACGACAACAAAAGATTCTACAACAGAGGTAATCCAAATACTAACAAATCCAACAGAGGAAGCAACACCAGAAGAAACACCAGAGGTAAGTGAAGATGAAACCACAATGCCTACAGAGAAGGAAATTCCAACTTTGATACCCATTCCTACAGAAGCTGAACTAAACACATGGGCAGAACCATCAACCACTTCAACCACAGAAGTTCAACTTGATGACTCAAATGATCATCTTCCACGAATAACTCAATGGACAAAAAGCCATCCACCAAGCCAAATCATCGGCAATCCCACGGATAAGGTAAAAACAAGATCAGCTTCTGCAAATTTTTGTTTCTTTACCAACTTTATTAGTATGATCGAACCGAAAAAGATCTCTGAGGCCCTAGAAGACCCAAACTGGGTGGATGCTATGCAAGAAGAGCTTCTGCAGTTTGAGCGAAACAAGGTCTGGACTCTAGTACCTCTGCCACGAGGGAAACAGGCCATAGGAACCAAGTGGGTCTTCAGAAACAAAAAGGATGAGGAGGGAGTGATCATAAGAAACAAAGCAAGACTGGTAGCCAAGGGATATCGCCAAGAAGAGGGCATAGATTACGATGAAACTTTTGCCCCTGTTGCACGTCTCGAAGCAATAAGAATATTCTTAGCCTTCGCAGCCCACAGAGGTTTTAAAGTATATCAAATGGATGTAAAATCTGCTTTTCTCAATGGTGAAATTCAAGAAGAAGTATATGTCCAACAACCACCAGGGTTTGAAAGCTCAAAGTACCCAAGATATGTCTATTACCTCGACAAAGCTCTATATGGACTGAAACAGGCTCCAAGAGCATGGTACGAAAGACTTTCTACCTTTCTTCTCAATAACGACTACAAAAGAGGTACCACTGATACAACTCTGTTCTTTAAAGTAGAAAGAAATGAGTTTATTCTTGTACAATATATATGTAGATGACATTATTTTTGGGTCTACTAATGCACAAAAATGTAAAGATTTTGAAAAGCTCATGCAGAGTGAGTTTGAAATGAGTATGATGGGAGAATTAACATTTTTCCTCGGACTTCAAGTCAAACAAACATCAGAAGGAATTTTCATAAACCAATCAAAATATGTCTCTGACATACTTGAAAAATATAGCCTCTCTGATGCCTCTGTCATGAAAACCCCAATGGCCACTGGAAATAAACTATTTCCAGATCCAAATGGCATCTCTGTCGAGTGCACGCTTTACAGAGGAATGATTGGGTAATTATTATACTTAACAGCCAGTAGACCTGACATAATGCATGCTACATGCCTCAGTGCAAGATATCAAGCTAATCCTAAGAAGTCACATTATATTGCTGTAAAGAGAAACTTCAGATACCTTAGAGGGACCAAAAATCTTGGCATCTGGTATCCACAGAACTCTGGTTTTGGACTAAAGGCATACACAGATTCAGATTATGGAGGATGTAAACTCGACAGAAAGAGTACCTCTGGGAGTTGTCAATTCCTAGGTGGGAAATTAGTAAGCTGGACACCAAAGAAACAAAATTGTGTCTCAACATCTACGGCAGAAGCTGAATACGTTGCTGCTGCTAGCTGTTGCTCTCAAGTTCTGTGGATGAAAACACAGCTGAAAGACTTTGGTCACATCATCTGCAAAATTCCCATCTTCTGTGATTCCAAAAGTGCAATTGCCATCTCTGCAAATCCAGTACAGCATTCAAAGACAAAGCACATAGATATCAGGTATCACTTTCTGAAGTATCATGTTGAAAACCAAACCATCGAGATGCATTTTGTACCAACAGAATTTCAGCTTGTTGATTTATTCACCAAGGCACTTGATGAGAAAAGATTCCTTTACTTGGTGGGTAAATTAAGAATGATAAATATGGATTAACCTCTGTAAGTATCTTATCTTCATTTTAAAAGATTGTATATTTTTTGTTTTGTTATTTGTAAATTATTAAAATAATAAGTTTTGTTATGTAAATTCTAAAATCTTAATTCTGAAAACAACAGAGATTCTGTAGGACTCCTCAGAACCTCTGACAATCCTTACAGAACCTCTGATACACTTGATCTATGTTATATACATTTACTTCTGATTATTTGAACCACGCATAGGTCAAGAGGGAGCAGAAGGAGAACATACTTGATCTACAGAGGTTAATTAGATCAAGGGGGAGCAGAAGGAGACCTTGTTTGATCTACAGAGGTTGATTAGATCAAGGGGGAGCAGAAGGAGACCTTGCTTGATCTACAGGGGTTGATTAGATCAAGGGGGAGCAGAAGGAGACCTTGCTTAATCTACAGAGATTTATAAGTCAAGGGGGAGCAAAGGAAGAGATGACATCAACAGAAGAAAAGAACTTTGCGGGACAAAGAAGAGAAAAAAGGTTGGTATCACGTACAAATTCTTTTTGAAAATAATTTTCTAGGACACAAATTTATAAATATGTTCTAGAAACATTATTAAAAACATTCCAAATAAAATTTAATCAAAAAGAATATTGAGTTTTCAATTATTAGAAATTTAAGGTCACAGAGCCTCTGCTGAGTCCAACAGAGGTTCTGCAGGCAAAAGCTCTGATCTACAATCAATAATCTTGGAAACTCTGTCAATCACCTTAGGTATCAATTTCAAAAAGAATCATCGCGTACAAACCCTGCAACAGAAGTCATTGGTTACAGAGTTCTCTCCAAAAGAAAGAACTTCTGTAGACCAACACTTGTTTTAAAAGACTTTTTGCTGCATAAAACCTTTTTCAAAAACAATTTTCTAGGACACCAGCTTTCAAACAGGTCCTAAAAACATTGTTAAACACAATCAAAAACTTGGATGATCAAAAATGTTTATAAATTGTTAGTTATGAGAAATTTCTTGTCTCAGAGCCTCGGCTGGCTCTGACAGAGGTCCAAAAACCTCTGTAAAGAAGTTTCTATACTAAACTTGTCGATCCTCTCCATAGACTTTTCAACCATTTATGGTAAAGGTACAACCTACAGAGGCAAGAAAAACAAAGTTCTCAAATCAACAGAGCCTCTGTCAGTTTTTGCATTGGGCATTTCTATAACAGTAACGGTAACGGTAACGGTAACTTTTCTGCGAGTGAAAATCATGTGGAGGTAAAGAGGCCCACGCGCCTAGCATTTAATAAGGCCGCCCACGACATCTCGTCATAACTGACACAGATGACGTGTCATATTTTCATTGGACCTACATGGAGTACGTGCCTCTGGAAAGTTGAACCCGCCGTAACCACTCAAGTGCGGACCCCAAATATTATTTACCTCAACATATTAACCCTTTCAGATTCTACGGTTACATACTCAGTATAAAACCCAAGTTACCTTTCCTCACAAAAACTTTACTTACTCTCTTCTACGGTGAACCTGCAACTATACTCAAATCTTCATTTTTCTTTGCAAAAATGGCTTCCAGTTCCCACGCTGCTCAGAACTCTCCGGCGAACTCTCCTCAACAATCCCCAGTACATTCAGAGCACTCCCACAACCCAAACATCGCCGTAAATGCAGAAACAGAAAACCCCGGCGACTCTGCAAATTTTGCACCAACCACCAACCTTCAACATTTTCTGAACAAAGAACATTTTGAGGATGTTCTTCCATTAAAGTCCAACAACTGCTACCTTGTGCCCTCACCAACAGCCTTCGGCGAAGCCCATGCTCTTCTCCTCAACATAATGGAAAACCATATCCTATACCCCCTCCTTTCCAAAACCCCAACCAAAATCCCTGCTCGATATCTGAATCAATTTTGGCAAAGTTGCCGATTTGATTCAGATGATTCTCTGATAAAAGGCTACATTTCGAAGCCAGACAAATCTGAATACCTCGAACTCATGTTCAACAGAACAATGTTCTCGCTTGAGTTCAACCTGCCAACCAGAGGTCTTCTTGGAATAAAGAAATATGCTGAGGTTCCGACGGACGACGAGCTCTGTCGATTTGTAGAGATGTTAGGGTATAACACAACCCTAAGGAAATGCAATGATTTCCGCAAAGGCAGACTACCACCTCTGTGGAATACCCTCTTCTCCATCCTGAATCGTTGTCTCACAGGGAAGACTGGCAGCCCTGACCAGAGCTCACACCAGATCCTGACCATCATGTATGGGATCTATTACGATATTCCACTTGGTTATGCCACCATCATGATGCAGGAGATAGTGAATACGATCGACAGAAAGCTTGCAACCCAAAAGGCCAAAAAGAACACACCAGGGTATCTGCCACCTCTGCAATATCAGAGAATTCTAGGAGTCATTTTCGAGCCTTTACTTCTTATGGAGAAATGGCCAATGGAAGGGCCAACAGTAAAACTCTATCCCATGAACAAAAATACTCCTACAGAGCATGAAGACAACTATCCCCACTGCAGACCTCTGTCAAAGATGAAGTTAGACTATATACGCGCCCACAGGACTCCAGAACCATGTCCTGTGACACCCCCGCGTCTAGGAGCCCCCTTAGGTTTAGATATAGTAGAGAGGATGACAGAAGAAGAATGGGCCAGAGCTTTAGAAAAACATCATTCAGTACAAGACCGGTTCAAATCCCAAAGAGAGAGCATATACCCCTCTTCTCTCAAAAGAAAAACCTCTGCAGCAACACCCAAAAAGATGAGCAAGACAAGGAAAACCACAGAGGAAACTCCAACCTCTGCAGCTCAACACTCTTCTCCACCACAAGCTACAGAAACAAGATCTTCTGCACCTCCCTCCCCTCCAAAACAAAAGAAACGAAAAACCAAATCTACAGAAGATGGAGCTCCTAAGCCAAAGAAGAAGAAACCAACATCACCTCTGCAGGTCATTACAGAGGAAGTCGAACAAGAAGAGGAAGAACAGACTACAACTCTCTAACCTCCCTCCCCAATAGTCTATACAGATCAACAGGGAGACTTTAATGCCTTCCTCAACAATCCCGACATTGCTCACACCTTAGATCCATCAGGGTGGATCGCAGAACCATTGGATCAGAACATTCAGACTACAGAGGTTTTGCGCACAACAGAAGAAATTTCCCCACCTCATTCCGGTTTTGACACTCAACGTCGAACCCCTCAACAAACAATAGAAGTCATTTCTGCAGCTCAAGGTACACTCCCTATGCACCCTCACGTTCGACAACTCCTAGGATCTCATTCTATATATAATTCCTTAAGAGCAGAAGCAGAAGCGCCCTTAATGGAAACTGCAGAAGAAGAGGTAAGCATAGAGATTTCAATAGAGGAAGAGGTTAGGGTAGAAACCACAGAGGGTTCTAAAGAAAAAGATGCCGCTGAAGTAGAAGGCACACATCCCCAACCCCCTCCCAGTGCAACCCACATTTCTGATACCGCCGGTCTAGCGGCAGAGGGTATCATTGAAAAAGAGCAGCACAACTCGATCCTAACCCCACCCAGCCAGCCAGAGGTTACTCTTTTAACCTCTGTGCCTATTATAACTGGGGAAATCATTCCTGGGGAGTCCTCTCGAAAGGACTCACCCAATGTTCGTGATTTATTGCCCCAAATCACACCTGACATCCTAGCAGAGGAATTCATTTCCTCTGCCACGCACACAACAATAGGGCCAAACCTCCTTTCAGAGAGGAGTAGAGAGCATACAGACAAAGACACTCTAGACAAGTCTCCAAGTCAACAGAAGGACATTCCAATACCCACCTCTGGAGTGGATTTGGACACTGACCTTCATAGAACTTTTGTAGAGGTTGAAACACAAGTTTCTCCTCGAGGATCAGAAGGAAATCCTTCCACCCTCAACGTACAAACAGGGGTGAACGAAGGTGTCCCAGGAATAGGGACTCACTCTGGGGACGAATGTGTTCCCCCAGAGGTTACAACGAGTTCACACGTATCAAGGGATGAGTTCCAAACCCTTGTCACCTCTGTGAACCAAACAATGAAGGAGTTGGAAAGCTCTTTCAAATCTTTTGCAGAAACAACATCAAGAGCCATTACAAGTCTAAATACCAAAATGGACACCTTGTCCACAGAGGTACAACAGGCTCTGTCCAAGATGAAGTCTGCTAAAGAAACCTCTGTCACAACCTCTGCCAGACTACATGCTGAAGAATTCGAAAGAAGGGCAACCTCTGCATTCAACAACACTGTCAAAAATTCCTGCAAAAACTCCAAGATCAATCCTCTACTTCTAAGGGCCTTACACCTGAAGACCTAAAGAAGGCCTTAGAAGAAGTCCAAGAGCAAACACTGCAAAACACTCAAGCCATGAAGCCTTCTGACTAAATGACCAGAGTTCAGCTCACAGAACTTTGGCAAGGAATCCTTGATCAAATGACAGAGTTCATCAGAGCCTTCACAGCTGCCAACGCGAACTACGTCAGAGAGTTTCAAGCTAGCGTCGGCAAAATGCGCTTCAACATAGAAGCAGAGGTTGAAACACTGCTCGGCCTCTGTGATGACTTATGCACGAAGATGATAGCTGCAGGGGCTGTTCCTCCAAAGAAATCAGATACTTCATGCAGGGCAGAGGGTACGTCACATATAAATCAGGATGACTCTGATGATGACCATCATGGTCCATCAGACCATCCTGAGGGGGAGAAACAAGGGGAGAAACAAAGGAATACAGCTGCAAGCAGTCCACCAATATCAGCAGAACCAATTTCCTCTGCACCCCCATCCCAAACCCAAACTCAGGGAACTCAACAGAGACCCACAGAGGAAACACCAGCCTCTGTGGAAACCACCTCTGTGGTTGAAAAAGATGTCCCTCAAGTTCAAATTCTGACATCTTCATCCTTAGAAGAACTTCCCATTTCTCCACCAAAATCAAAAACCCAACCCAAAACACACCTAAGAAAAAAATCCATTGCCCACAAACCAAAAAGATCTAAACGTTCTGCTACTTATGTCCTAAAGAGAATGGAATTCGTATCCACTTTCAGAGCTGCAAGACGTTTTGATATCCCTCCACAAACCACAACCGAGCTTACAGAAGAAAAATCCACAGAACCATCCCCACCAAAGTCCTCAGAAACTGAAAAGTCAAAAACTAAGAGGCAATCCCCTTCATAACCACAGAAACCACTGCACCCAAACCAATAGAAGCAATCCCAGAAAGTCCAAAACAGGCAACAGGTTCTGAGCCTCCTCAAGCCAAAGATAAAGGAAAGGATATCATGACAGAAGAACCAAAGAAGAAAAAGGCAATGCCTTAGACGACAGAGAAGTTGATGAAGAGCTCATTCGATGCCTTTGTCACTCCTAAACCTGAAGAAGACTGGGCATTCAATTCATATCCTCTGTCAGAAATTCCGATCCTTGATCCAAAAGCAAAGGTAACAGAGGGTAGGGTTGCAGAGATAAAACGAAAAATGGATGCTCTACGAAGACCAATACCACCACCGACTACACGACATGCAGAAATGGAAGAGGTGGTGTATAGGTATCTTTATAGACAACAATATCAGAACAATCCTCCGCCACACATTGAAGATCCTCAACTCAGAGCTGACCTTGACAACATCTTTATAGGTATCTTTTTTTTTTTTTTTAAATTCATAAGAATTCGGATGAGTAAGGGTTCGAATTCAACGAATTCGGATGAAGAAGGATTCGAATTCAATGAATTCGGATGAATAAGGGTTCGAATTCAATGAATTCGGATAAAGAAGGGTTCGAATTCAATGAATTCGGATGCTGAAGGGTTCGAATTCACTCAATTCGGACTTAACTTGGTTCGAATTCAATGAATTCGGATGCTTAAGGGTTCGAATTCAATGAATTCGGATGCTTAAGGGTTCGAATTCTATGAATTCGGATGCTTAAGGGTTCGAATTCTATGAATTCGGATGCTTAAGGGTTCGAATTCAACACTTGGAAAATTTAATCAACTCAATTCGAATCTAACACAGTTCGAATTCTCCTCAATTTGAATCTAACACGGTTCGAATTCTCCTCAATTCGAATCTAGCTGGGTTCGAATTCAATCAATTCGAATCCTTCTTGAGTCGAATTCTACACTTGTATTTCCAAGAACACTCCGAATTCTTCTTTGAATGATCCGAATTCACCAAGAATGATCCGAATTCACCAAGAATGATCCGAATTCTGCACTTCGAACACGAAAATCACTAAATCAGCCATAACTTTTTCAATTCTTGATCAATTGTTATGAAATTTGCACAGATTTGTTCGAAATTTGATTCCACACACTTTCTTAGTTAATCACAAATCCTAATTCGATCAATTTAATCGAATTTTGATCCAAAAATAGTAGAAAAAGTTTTCGAACAAAAATGATATAAAATGATCAGATCTGCAAATTCTGTGCAGATTTTGGTGTTGATCCAAGAATTAAAGATGTTCAGGAATCAAATCCGAGTGCAATGATGTCAAGAATCAATCTAAAAGATCAAAAATTAAAGAAAAGATGAAATCTGGATGAATAGTAAATGAAGAAGGGTCAGAATTCTTGATGAACAGTGATGAATAGTGATGAACACCCAATCCGAATTCTTCAGCTTTAGTGTAAAAAATCTTCAATTTGGTCTTCGATCTGCTTGAATCTACTGTTTAGCTCTGATACCAATTGTGAAATCCCAGATCTCTAGCAATAAGATATGAATGTAGTGAGAGAGAATCTAGAGAGCAAATATGTCATCCATGTATTGAGCTCAAAGGATTACAAAAGGTTTCTAAAAGATTACCAAAGCTTTCTAAAGTGTTTCTAACAAATGAACTAGACAAGCCTATTTATACCCATGACATACAAGGTATAAAGGCAATCACAACTAATACAGTACATTGACTTTACAGTAAATCTTGAATACAACAATGCTCTAACAAAATGGAATTCAAATCCTTCACATATGCTAAGGAATGATCAAATCCCTTAACCGTGGAATTTGGTGGAATCTTATCAATTCATTCCGTGAACCAAACACCACTAAGGAATTTGGTCAATGGAATTTGTCATTCCAATTCCATCAGATTCCTTTGAATTCTGCGAACCAAACATCCCCTAAGAGAATACTAAAACAACCGAATCACATGTGATTTTACACTCAAATGATTTGTCGCGACCTGAGGTCACGAGCGAGGTGGCATGTTCACCCTTGCATTGGTGGTTCCGTAATCGCATGTAAAATCCCATGTAATTTTTTCGTTTCTTGTTCCCTTATATTGAAATTGTTATCCTTTGATCCTCCGTGTATATATATATATATAGGGAGAATCATGCGAGAAGCAAACTGATACGCGAGAAGGCGAGAAGGAATATGGACCACAAAATCCATTAGTTAAAAAAATACCATAAATTAAAAATTAAAAATAAATTTAGAGATTAGGATAATTACCATTTTAAATTTGATAAACTCTTAAATTTTCATTATATCTTTTAGATTTATTTATATTTTAATTTAAATTAATTCATTATTTTTTTAATTAAGTTTTATGTAATAAAAAATCTAGATACACTTTTAATAAAAAAATCACAATTTAAATCAAATATCACATATGATATCCATAATCAGTTCATTATTGTTTTTCACAATTTTTTCTCTTTTTTTGGATCTTGAATTACATGTGATTACCTTAAGTTAACAAATGATTTATTACGTATCACATATGATCCACTATATGTGAACTTTGAACATATCATATTATCACATGTGATTATGTATATTATCACATGTGATTATGCATATTATCACATGTGATTATTGTAGATATTTTAGTTAATCATACGTGATTATGTATATTTATATTAATAGATCTTTTTGTGATGTAAATATCATCATATGTGATTATACGTCTTTTATATTCGGAGGTATATTATCATATGTGATATATATAAAAATTCACATACTGGATCATATGTGATACATAACAGATAATATAGTAAACGAAGTTAATCACATGTGATTAAAAACGTGGATAAAAAAACTAGATGTAAAATGATGAAAAAGATAATAAATTGATGGTGGAAATCACATGTGATATTTGATGAAAATTATGATTTTTTAATCAAAAGTGTATCTAGAAAAAAAAAATATAAAAGTTGATAAAAATATGAATATATTAAAATTAAAAAATAAATAAATTTAAAAGATATATGAGATTTTAAGGATTTATCCAATTTAAAATGATAATTATTCTAATTTCTAATTTTTTTTATTTTTTATGTTATTTTTTAAATAATGAAGTATGTGGCCCACATTCTTTCTCGCCTTCTCGCAAATGGACTGTCTTCTCGTTTGAACATGTCCCTATATATATATATATATATATATATATATATATATATATATATTATAGGGTTAAGTTCCGTTAGAATGAAAGTTATAGTGAAAAGGGTAAGAAGGGATCTTCACTCTTGGATCTAATATAATTGAATATCAACACTAGTGAAATACACCAGATTAATTTCCTTCTAAAACAAAGTTCATGGCTTGTTTTGAGATTAAAAATGTAAGGGTGCGAATCCGTTCTTACACTTCTCACTTTAACTCTTTTTTGCACACGATCCTTTATGTATGTGCGTGTGTGTATATAAGATTATTGACTAATGAGGTAACATTATAAGATTTGACAACTCCAAATCTTGAATTATATAGTGTTCTTTTGATTATCCTACATTGATTGAGAAATGAAATATAGAAAAATAAAAGCGTGTATGATAAAAGATTAAAGATTACTTATAAAAAATTTAAGGGATTGTCTTACTAAGTAATAGCTAATCTTAATATGTTGGTTTTCAACTTTTACTCACATACTATATAATATAGTATAGGTTAGTTTTAAATTTTATACATTTCATTTATTAACAATAAAATATAACTAAAAGGGTAAGTTACAAATTTTGCCCCTATGGTTTGATGTTGATTACGAATAAGGTTCATGAACCCTACTAAAATAGTAAGGGCCTGTTTGTTTTTGGCTTAATGAGCTTAATGGCCTGTATGGCTTATTCGGTCAGACATACAAGGGTGTTTGGTAGTGGCTTAATGATTTAGAAGAGAGCTTACCGAATAAGATTTTAGAGGGAACCCTTATGGACTCGGACATTACATTTCCATCCCTACCCCTTATCCCTACCCCTGTAAAATACGTGAGAGAAATAATTATGCTTCTCCAATCTCTCTCGATCTTCTTCTCCCATCTCTCTCGATCGACACCTAGTTCCTTGCTTCAAGATTGAAACTAACTCCCTGCTTCTCCCATCACTCTCGATCTGCTTCTCCATCTCTCTCGATTGGGGATTCAAAAAGGTCCAAGTACGGCGGCGTATCGGAGTTAATCGGCCGATTGAGGAGCTTCTCCGGTGAATTAGCGGCGACTGATGCGAGCTTAGAAAGAAATGGATCCTTAGGGTTTAGCGGAGGTAACGGAGCTTTGATATTGTTTCTAGTACGCACGGAACAATGGGTTTTGCCGGAGATTAAGAAGAAGCAGGTGAACAACAAGGGATTGTGGAAGAAGCCATTGATAGGCCCAAACTCGTGGACATTGGAGGAGCTTACGAGAGGAGTTTGTTCCAATGGTGGTTAGGGATTTGATATTTGGGTTTGATTTCTTGTGCAGATGGTTTGTTCATAAAAAAATTATCAATTTTCTGATGGTTTCTGATGGTTTGTGCAGATTGTTTGTTTATAAAAAAATTGTCAATTTTCTGATGGTTTGTATTGATGGTTTGTTCATTATTTTGGAGATCAATTCATTCATCTTGGGTTTTGTTTTGCTTGCAATGTTGTTAACAGATCAATAAAACAAGAAACAACCAGAAGGGTAAAATAGTCAATCTTGACATTCAGACCGTTTGTTCAGCATAACAAACAAACAGCAAGATATCATAATCTATACAGACAGATAAATCCAGACAGACATCTATATCCACACAGGACTTAATTAAAAACCAACCAAACAGCCCATAAGTTACAAATTTCGCCCATGTGGTTTAAAGTTGATTACGAAGAAGATTCCTGAACCCTAAGATTCATGATTCGGGTCCTTATGGTTTTAGTTTCATATGGATTGGGTCCTTGCGGTTTCGGTTTTTTTATGAATTGGGTCTCGCAATGTTCCTGCAAGAACAAAATCAGTCGCCACTCCCTCATCCCCGACCACTGTCTCTACTCCAATGATCTTTTCCAACCTATACTTCATCTCCGGCCAATACCACTGCACCCACCACTGAAATCGCTTCTCGGAGTTCTACCAACTTTTTTCCCGTTAACTAGTTCACTACCACCTCTTCAACAACCCAAACGACCACCTCCCACCTCTAACCTGCAAACATGTCCTCTTCCACCCACCTACAAAATAGCCCCCTTCCCCCAACCCTCCCCTTTCATCGAAATCCCATAACTGCACAAATTAGCCAAACAAAAAAAATCATAATCAAAGACACATCTATAGGTTCTCATTTATAAATCATACAAAAACTCAAATAAAAACACATATATACAAGTTCAGAATTTTGAATCAAACCAAGATTGCAAATCAAAAACCCTCTATGAGTGGAGAGGGATGGGGGAGGGTGGAATTTCGTTATGTGATAATCAAACATTTTGAACAAGGAAAAAAAACCCAAAAAAAAGTTTTTCGAAATACGTGAGGTATCAATCCAGATTCTTGACGCCTGATGAGGCTGTTGCTCGATCTTTGGTATTTGATTTTGGGTTCATCCATCGATCCAGATAGTTGGTTTCCATTTTCCATATGTGGCTGTGTTGGTTTGTGGTTCTTGATAAATATAATCATGTGCTTTGTTGCCATCTACAAGAACAAAAAAATGAAACTGAGATTACCATGACCTATCCTTGAACAAGGCCAAACCCAAATCGATTCCTTTCTTGTTCGGTGGAGAAGAAAAAACCCAACCCAAATGAACATCTTGATACATTTCTTATTCGTCGGATAAGAAGAAACCCAAGGCAAATTAACATCACTAGTTCGTTTCTCGTTCAAAACCACCACCATTGCCACTAATTTGATTCTTGATCAATGGAGTTCAAAATCACTAGAGTTCAAACGGAGAGAGAGAGAGAGAGAGAGAGAGAGATGGTCGCTGGAAAAACGAGAGGGAGAGGGTTTACTGGAGAAGTGGGAGGCCGACAACGATCGTAGGAATGGTGGTGGTCGACTTAGGGTTTTCTTTTTGGCAAAAGGGAAGATATGTGTATTGTAATGTTCTATAATAATATAATATTATATAAATCACTTCTTTAATATAAAATGAAATAAAATAGCAACCGATGGAAACACCCCTGACTTAACGAAGTCTTTTAACCAAAGTTAGCTTTAGAAACTTGATCTATAACGAAAGTGAAACCACATGAACGTTATCCATGAATTTTAGGTTCATTATAAACCACATGCACTTTATCCATGAATGTTAGGATCAGGACATGTTCATAATTACATCAAACCCCATGGACAAAATTTGCAATTTACGCTAATTTAGAATAATTGCCTTTTAGATAAAAGAAATCCAACTAGTCGTTTAATGCAAACCAAATATTCAAATTCTATTACAACCACAAACAAAATGTGTACCCTATTAAATATTAAGAGTAAACTACAAAACAACCCTTTTCATTTGCTAGTTTTGTTTTTTCTTTTGAAATAATTATATTTTTGATCATTGTTGTTGTATTTTGTTACATTTTTGGTCCCTTTAACTAAGTTTATTAAATCAAGAGTATTTTTATCTTTTTATTATTTTTCAATTTTTAATTAAAAAGTTAAATAAATAGATATTATTATTATCATTTTCATTATTATACATTGTTATTCTTATATTATAAAACATACTAAACATAAAGCTCCATCACCGTCCACCTATCCCTACGCCCCTTCTCCTTTTCCTTTGTCATGTCGTTTGTCGGATATACCCTACCCCTTCACACCTTTCACTCCTTATCGACGGAAAGCTCGAGCTACCCTCGCACTTTCTCAGCTCCCCTTTTCCCTCTCCCTTGTTCTGTTGTTTTTCTACAGTACCCTAACCCTTCACACCTTTCTCTCCTTCGATTCTGACAGAAAGATCTAACCACATACTTTGGTTATAATAGTTACTCTACACTAATACTGCAAAAAGATTTCAAACTCATCTCCATTGAAGAACACCTGCATCTCTGTTCGAAATGATAAACTATACTTATTATTAATTCTGAAGATTAAGAAAACAGATTACAAATCAAAACTCACTACATGACTCTCACACTCATATACTTACACATAAATCCTCACTACAAATATCTCTCACACTCATGATCTTCAAGAGGTTTGAAGATAGAAAGTAAAGAAACCCTAAAAACTAATCTGAAACGAGAAAGAGAGAATCAGAGAGAAACTCTAAGAAAATTAGAGTGAAATTATGAAAAACTCTAAATGTGGTATTCTATTTATAACAATTGTAAATTGTTCTTTAGTCCTCAAAAGCTCTTTATTTGTACCGCTACCCTTTGTGACTTCAGTCCTTGCAGCACCATCCAAAAGTTCTTTCAATTTGTCACAATTATTCCTCGCACATAGTACAAACATACAAACCATAAATAATTAACTTTACACATGTCAAGATTGGTACACATTTGTTTATATTTTTAACACCCTCCCTCAATATTGACATCTAAAAAGATCTAACATATTTAATTTTGAACACAAATAATTGTGTTGTTGTACACCAAGCGATTTTGTAAATATACCAGTTGGGTTATCTAAAGAAGGTACTTTAACAGTCTTTAGTAATCCAGAAGTTACTTTGTTTCTAACTTGATGTATATCAATTTCAATATGTTTTGTCCTTTCATGGAAAACAGGGTTATTAGCAATTTGTATAGCTGACTTGTTATCACAATGAATCTCAACAGGAAGTAGATTTTCCAATTTTAAATATGCTAAAATGTTAAGAACCCAAATAATCTCACATAGGGCAGAAGTCATTGCCCTATACTCCGATTCCGCAGAAGAGCGTGAAATAGTAGACTGTTTCTTACTCCTCCAAGAAACCATACAATTTCCCAAATATTAGCAATAACCAGTAACTGAGCACCTAGTTGAAAGACACTTACCCCACTCAGCGTCCACATAAGCACTCAGTTTAAAAACAGCAGAAGAGGTACAGTTAACACTTTTAAATATCTTAAAACACGAAGAGCTAATTTGAGATGAGACTGTCTTGGTGAATGCATAAATTGACTTAAAATGTGAACAACACAAGCAATATCAGGACGTGTTGCTAATAAGTAAATTAATCTACCTATTAGTTTCTGATACTCAGTGAAATTAACTAAAGGAGGATCTTTTAAATCAGACCTTGTTGAATCAGTGGTAACAAGATTCATATCCATGGGAGTACTTATAGGTTTACTCCCCAAATACCCAAAATCACTAAGAAGCTCAAGACAATACTTACGCTGCGACATACATACACCTTTGTCAGTCCTCAGAATTTCAATACCCAAGAAAAATTTTAACTCACCAAGGTCATTGATTTTGAAACTTGATTGTAAATTATTTTTTACTTTATTAATCTCATCACTAGAATTTCCAGTGAGAACTATGTCACCCACATAAACAAGTAAAACCAAGTAAACAGAATCATTAACCTTAGTAAACAAGGAATAGTCACTTGTACTTTGCACAAAACCATGATCAATTAAACAAGCGGATAATTTTGCGTACCATTGACGAGGGGCCTGTTTTAAACCATATAAAGACTTAACCAGTTTGCAAACCCTTTTGTCATTAGCCGAAAAATATCCTGGGGGAAGACTCATGTATAAGAAGGCATTATTTACATCTAACTGACATAAGGGCCAGTTATTTTGAATACCTAAAGCAATTACACATCTTACTGTGACCATTTTAACTACAAGAGAAAAAGTCTCATCATAGTCTAAACCTTCACGCTGTGAATAACCTTTAGCAACTAACCTAGCTTTGTACCTCTCAATCTCACCAGTGGATTTGTATTTAATTTTATATATCCACCTACAACCAATTGGTTTTCGACCAGTTGGAAGTGTAGTAATAATCCAGGTGTTATTTTGATACAAAGCTTCCATTTCTTCATTCATTGCAGAAATCCAATTTTGATCCTTACATGCATCAAAAAAATTATTTGGTTCTACAGATTTGTTTAGAGTAGTTACAAAACACAAATTATTAGGACTAAGAAAAGAGTAATTCACTACCCTTTCTATTCCATACTTGACCTTACCTTCTACCACATAATCAGAAAATTTCTTAGGCATATTAGACACACGATTAGATTTTCTAGTAGAAGGTTCAACAAAATCACCCTCAGGAGGGAACCCAAAATGAACTTCAGTTTCAGCATCACGCTGGTCATTGGCAACCATAGTGTGACTACCAGAACCTACCGATCCGGCTGGCATATCTTGGGAATTAATTTCTCTAGGGTGACTACCAGAACCTATAGATTCGGCAGACATATCCTGGGAATTAATTCCACTAGTGTTACTAGCCTTACCTGAACTAGTAGCTTGACTTAGGCTACCAGAATGACCACGGTTCCTGTTGTTTTCAGTTTGATTAAAACTACGAGAGGGACCACGATTTTCATTTGGTGAGTTATCCGTTGAATCATCATCGGGTATTTCAACAGAGAAATCATTAGTTTGAATAATACTATCAAAGAAATTTAAAGAATTGATGTCACTAGAGTTGTGATGTTGATTGTTGGTTTTCATTTTGAAAGGAAAGATTGTCTCATAGAATTTCACATCTCTTGAAATGATAATTTGTTTAGTATCTAAACTATAAAGACGATAACCCTTTTGAGAATTAGCATATCCAATAAGCACACACTTCTCGGTACGCGAAGCAAACTTATCAAGATTATTAGGTCTAACAGAAAAGCACAAACATCCAAAATTCCTTAAATGTGATAATACAGAAGGAAAACCAAACACAACTTCATACGGGCATTTTCCACTTAACACAGAAGAGGGAGTTCTATTGATTAAGTAAGTTGCAGTTAAAATGCACTCACTCCACATGATAAGAAGGATGCCACTTTGAAACATCAAAGCCCTAGCAACATTCAAAAGATGCATATGCTTGCGTTCTACAACCCCGTTTTGTTGAGGCGTGTAGATGCAAGTTGTTTGATGTAAAATACCTTTTGATTTGAAAAACTCGCCAAATTTATTATTTACAAATTCAGTCCCGTTATCATTTCGGAAAACTTTAACATGTTTTCCAAATTGAGTAATCAACAAACTGTGTAAAGAAACATCATTGTCAAACACCTTATCTTTATTTTTCAATAAGTATACCCAAACTGATCTAGTGAAGTCATCAACTATTGTAAGAAAATATCTATACCCATCTTTGCTAGGGACACGATAGGGACCCCAAAGGTCCAAGTGAACTAATTCACCTAAGACCTTGGAATTGTGATTACTAAGATTAAACTTTTCCCTTGTTTGTTTGGCCATGTGACAAATGTCACAGGGAGATGGTTGAGATTCCTAAGTTCAGTTTATTCTTTAAACAAGATAGGGTCTGTTCAACAGGATGTCCAAGCCTACTGTGCCAAAGTTGGCGTGAAACATAGCAGAAAATGGACATATTTGAGGTGTTACGTTTATACTTTAACAAATTAGAATCAAACATCTCACCCTTATTATTTTGGTCAAACACATATAAGCGTCCATTTTCACTACCAGTCCCCACTACTCTCATGGGAAGTAAACCGTGAACCAAGTAACACTTAAATTCATCAAATCCCACAAAGATTTTACTGTCTCTAGCAAGTTTGTGAACAGACAGAAGATTGACATGAAAATCTGGTATAACAAGCACATCAAACAACACCACACCATCATTTAATCTGTAATTTCCAATTTTATTAATTTGTGCCTCATCCCCATTGGGTTGGGTTACTTTTAGATTCAAATATGATATGTCAACAACATTTTCTAAATGAGAAACAGATGATGTCATGTGTTGATTAGTACCAAAATCTATGATCCATCCAGTTTGAGAAAATTTGGAAATATGAGCCATATTGGCAAAGAACCTACCTGCCATATTAGCCGTGACACCTTCATTTTGTTTCTGATCCAGAAGGGAAAGTAATTTGATGATTTGCTCTTCTGTGAGAGACTTGGAACTAGAACCACTGACAGGACCTTCAGTGCTACATGCATTACTAGAAGGAGGTTTTGAAAATTGATTTGTCTTGGTCTTGTTAAATTGAAAATCTTTTGGAAACCCTATTAGTTTGAAGCATCTCTCTATGGCGTGGCCTGTCACACCACAGTGCTTACAAACTAAAGGGGATTTTCCTGGCTTTTTCTTATTGTCAAGTGGTTTACTAAAAAAGCGGTATTTTGTGTTTTGGATTCTGAAAAGGGACGAGTCGCACCGCGGTGTGACTCTTCTCTAGAGACTAAAGAAAAAGCCATTTTAACTGTTGGTAATGGATCAGTTGTTAAAATATTTCTCCTAAGTTACATGTACACATCATTGAATCCCATTAAAAATTGCATTAGTTTTATCAGTTGATTATGTTTAGTAAAATCATGTGAAGCATTACAAGAACATGTAGGAAGTTTAACTAATGCATCAGTTGCTTCCATAAGGCATTTAATTTGTGATAATAATCTGAAACAGAGGACCCGTTCTGAGTAAGTGAATTTATCTTTTGATAAAGATTGAAGGTTACAGACCCATCAATCTTATCATAGGTCTCTTTTAGTTCCACCCAAACATCAGATGCAATTTTAGAAAAAACTTGGCTAACAAATAATTCCTCGGATACAGAACCAAGGATCCAGGACAACACAACTGAATTACATCTATCCCATTGTTTTCCTAAGATTTCATTATCAGTGGAACGTAGAACAGTTCTATCAACAAAACCAAGTTTATTCTTAGTTTCCAAAGCCAAGACCATAGCACATGCCCATACTTTATAATTCTCTGTACCAGTTAATTTCATGTTGAGAATGGACACACCAAAGGTGTCACTGGGATGAAGGTAAAGAGGGTCCCCAAAGTCCAGTTTTGCAATCAGTGATTGCCCCTCTGGACCTTTGGGATCATCTGTACCAGTCATGATAGAAACGGGAAAAAAAACACGCACGGGAAAAACCCTAAATGTTAGATGACAGGGTTCCTTGCCACTCGAAGTGGTAGGTCAAGCCAAACACTTAGGTCCCCAAAAAACAGAACAAGGAACGAAAGAGCACACACAAAGAGAATGAAGAAGACTTACAGTGAGTGTGTATGCAAGAGATGCAGCGGAAGTAAGAGGCCTCAGTGAACAACTGAGTTCTAGTGCATACAATAGAGAGAGGATACAAACCTAAACACAATATGTAAACAAAAAACGACCGAACGAGAAGAAAAACAGATCTCACACAGATAATGTCTTCAAGCAAGATCTGTAGTGAGCAGGATGCAGTGTGATTCAGAACTTTAGTTCTATCCTCACACACTTTTCACAACAGACTACTGAAAACACGAAATGATCATAGATCTCAAGTGTGATAATAACAGATCTGACTGTATGCAACCGGATCTAGAGAGACCGAATCACACACACGAGATGAACAAAGATCTAAGTAAAGTACGGACTAATAACAAATCTAAGTATGATGATGACAGATATGAAATGATAAGTCTAACAAAATGATGATAGATCTACTATTACACAAGATCTAAATGATAAATCTAGATATACTAATAACAGATCTGAAATATTTTAACAGAATGAGAATAGATCTAATACTGCACTAAAATCTAAAACATACCACATAATATGATATGTTTCTTAAACAGAAACACTTGAATGATGCAACCAGATCTACAACTCAGATCGGATCACAAAAGATAACATGAAAGAAGAAGAAAAAAACAAGTAGCCAGATCTACAGCTCGGATCAGATCGTAAAAAAAAGGAATAACATGTGAGCAGACAAAGAATATGAACAGATCTATGACACAGATCAGATCACAGATTCATGAATAGATCTAAGATTCGTAAACACAACAGATCTGAACATAGAGATAAATTTGAACCAAGTTTTAACTGGTATAGCTATATCTAAATGTGCATGTGTGAATATGAGACAAAAAAACAAAGATATATGACAACAAACCAAAGATCTGTGATATGTGGCATCTCAACAGATCTGAACATACAAATGAGAAAAAAATGACTGAAGTCATCGGATTAAGGTTACACACCAAAATCATCGTGAGTCTGAGTTTTGAAACATGTAGAATACAATCCTTAGATGTGTAAGATACAACAAGATGTGAAATAAAATGAGGAAAATAAAGCAAGAATCGACTTAAGTCATCGGATTTAGGGTTACACCACCAAAATCCTCGTGAGTCAGTGTTTTAAAAGTAAAAAACAATCCTCATAAATGAAAAACGTAAATCATACCAGAATCAGGCGTCAGTGTTGACGAAGATCTCACCACAACGCTCTGATACCATGTTCGAAATGATAAACTATACTTATTATTAATTCTGAAGATTAAGAAAACAGATTACAAATCAAAACTCACTACATGACTCTCACACTCATATACTTACACATAAATCCTCACTACAAATTTCTCTCACACTCATGATATTCAAGAGGTTTGAAGATCGAAAGTAAAGAAACCCTAAAAACTAATCTGAAACGAGAAAGAGAGAATCAAAGAGAAACTCTAAGAAAATTAGAGTGAAATTATGAAAAACCCTAAACGTGGTATTCTATTTATAACAATTGGAAATTGTTCTTCAGTCCTCAAAAGCTCTTTATTTGTACCGCTACCCTTTGTGACTTCAGTCCTTGCAGCGCCATCCAAAAGTTCTTTCAATTTGTCACAATTAGTGCTCGCACATAGTACAAACATACAAACCATAAATAATTAACTTTACACATGTCAAAATTGGTACACATTTGTTTATACTTTTAACAATCTCTCTCTCTCTCTCTCTCTCTCTCTCTATATATATATATATATATATATATATATTAAAATTTATTTTGAAAATGGAAAAAGACAACGATTTTAAAAAGAAAAAAGAAAAAAAAGTAAAAAGATCAAAATGCCTTCAACTTAACTAAGTTTTTAAATGAAGTTAATTTAATATACAAAATACTGAACCAAAGGGACTTGAATCTGAAACAAAGAACCCACCATAATGATCAAAAGTGTAATTATTTGAAAAAAAAGACTCGCTGATAAGTGACACCGACATCTACCAAACATGTCATTTACTCTAAAAACTTTGAAAGTTAACCTTAAACCACAAAAAGTACAAAAACACTATATCTAATATGCATTTTGGTTTAAAAGTGGTCTCTCATTCTAACATCACTAAAAAGTGTTCGTTAAATATACTTACACATAAATCCTCACTACAAATTTCTCTCACACTCATGATCTTCAAGAGGTTTGAAGATCGAAAGTAAAGAAACCCTAAAAACTAATCTGAAACGAGAAAGAGAGAATCAAAGAGAAACTCTAAGAAAATTAGAGTGAAATTATGAAAAACCCTAAACGTGGTATTTTATTTATAACAATTGGAATTGTTCTTCAGTCCTCAAAAGCTCTTTATTTGTACTGCTACCCTTTGTGACTCCAGTCCTTGCAGCACCATCCAAAAGTTCTTTCAATTTGTCACAATTAGTGCTCGCACATAGTACAAACATACAAACCATAAATAATTAACTTTACACATGTCAAGATTGGTACACATTTGTTTATACTTTTAACAATCTCTCTCTCTCTATATATATATATATATTAAAATTTATTTTGAAAATGGAAAAAGACAACGATTTTAAAAAGAAAAAAGAAAAAAAAAGTAAAAAGATCAAAATGCCTTCAACTTAACTAAGTTTTTAAATGAAGTTAATATAATCAATATATATATTAAAACAAAAATCAAAGCCAATGATGTGGCATCTCCTAAACACTATATGTCTACTTTTCTTTTTTCTTAACTTTTTGATTTTTTAAAATATTTGATATGTTAAAGACCTTAATGTCCCTCTATGAAAAATGTCCTTTTCACTTAAAGGATGGTATTTTGGTAATTTTGACACCAATTTATATAACTTTGATTATCTAAACCATCCATCTTCCTATATTAATTATTTGTTTTATTGCAATTTATGTTAATAAATCATTTATTTCCACTTATTTATGTTATTAACCATTCATATTCCCTCACTTATTTTATTAATCACTCATTTTCCCTTATTTAAGCACAAGTTTTTTTGATATGTTATTGGTATTTTTACTTCTTTGTCATACAATAACCTACCTCTCATTCTTTCCTTTCTAACACATTATCTCTCATTAAAAGATCGATATAGGATATGGACTTTTGTTTATAGTTAAGTTCTTTAATATTGTGTTGATTTCATATGATCTTTATGTTTTTGTTTGTAGTAAGTGACACAAGCAGAAACAAGCTCTAAAGATCATCAAATGTGTAAAACTTCATCACCATGGTAAGGATATACTACAAGTAAGGCTTTCATTCAACTACTAATTCATTTCAATCTATTTTGATGTTGTTTATTTTAAAATTTCATTATGTATTATTACCTTAACTCTCATTTCTAAATATTTTCTCAGGAGCATAACCCACATGTTAAAAGAATATTTGTGTATTGTTTTTTCAAGTATTATATTGTTTCTAGCAAAGGAGTCGTGTACAATTATAAATTGTAGTTTGTTATTTTGACAAATCATGATCCTGTGTTTGTTTTATTTGATAAACATTGATATGTTTTTCTATTAATTTTTATGTTTTAGTTGGATCATGTGTATTATTATTTTTTATAATACTATGAGTTGATTGTTTTTGTTTGTTTGGAATTAGTAACCAAAATATATGCATAATAAAGGTTTTGATGACCTTCAAAAATACATGCTAGGGACTTTAACAACATTCTTCAAGATCTCTACAACAAATGTAGTCTATTGCGACGACTTTTAGTTGCTAAGATCAATATTGATTTTAGCAACGACTTTTGTCGTCGCTAAATATCAATATTGATCTTAGCAACGACTTTTGTCGTCGCTAAATATCAATATTGATCTTTAGCAACGACTTTTGTCGTCGCAAATAGACTACATTTATTGTAGTGGATTTTGTTCTTTTGATAAATTAAAAAATGTAGGTTATGTTTTTGATGAATCATGGTGTTAAGTTCATTTTATTTGATGAATGTTGAAATGTTTTTTCTATTGATTTTGTGTTTTAGTTGCATCATGGACCATGTATTATGATTTTATCTTGATGAGGTGGGTGTTTTTTGTTTGTTTCAAGTTAACAACTAAAACTTTCGTGTATTAAAGGTTTTGGCAACCATAATATTGTCATTATTTACAAAGTTAAGTTGGCATTTTTGAGGATGTTTTGTTTAGCCAAATGGAAGTCATGATCATGTTCACTTTACCCATCTCCATGATATCATGTGTTTGAATTATTATTTTTAAAGTTGTGTTTATTGACATTATGTAGGTGACTTATCACATTAAAACAAACTTTATTTCATTATATATTTTCACTCAGGTTTTTCTTTGATTATCTAACTTACGTTCAGAAACACCATTTATTACAATTGTTGTCACCATTTATTTTTTGAAGAAAATTATGTTGTTTATTTATATGAAGTGAGGTGTATTTATAGAGAAATAGGGAGATTTTATTGTTTATATTTTATTTTTTTGCCAATTAATTATGTAAATTTGAAAGATGTAAATGATTATTAGATGTTAACACATGTTTGTGTTTGTAACATGAATCAATATACAGTCAAAAGTTTAAATTACAATATTATATAATGAGTTTATAGTGACTTACTTCATTTTTTTCACTTATTTTAAAGTAACCCTAATGGCTACAACAATAATGAGAAATATGGTGTTCAAAGTCAAGCATTTGTTAAAGCAATGCGGAATTATTTAAAGTTGTTGCGTGTTTGGAAAGTTGTAGGGTTGTTAATTCAAAATTCAAAACCATAATTAAAGATCGATGTTGATTTCAATAACATTGCACATTCTTGATCCATTATGTGGATACATTTGTTCTAAAAAGAAACATCAATAATTTTGAATGTATTTAAATTTCATTTGAACTTTGAATAGTTAATTATTTTGTATTTGTTTGATAATTTTATTCATTTAGTAATGACATTTATAATAGGTATCAAACTTAATAGAAATATTTTTATCTTCAAGGTAATATTCATTTTTTATGGAATTTTTGTTTTTTTATCGACTATTGTACATGTCTCAAAGTTATTCAACAACTATTAAACATCAAATAATTGACATAAAACACAAATTAACCGTCGCGCAACGCACGAGGCAAAGACTAGTATACAAAATACTGAACCAAAGGGACTTGAATCTGAAACAAAGAACCCACCATAATGATCAAAAGTGTAATTATTTGAAAAAAAAGACTCGCTGATAAGTGACACCGACATCTACCAAACATGTCATTTACTCTAAAAACTTTGAAAGTTAACCTTAAACCACAAAAAGTACAAAAACACTATATCTAATATGCATTTTGGTTTAAAAGTGGTCTCTCATTCTAACATCACTAAAAAGTGTTCGTTAAATGAAAGACATTTCGGTCTCTTTACCCATTAAATGACTGAAATGTTTGTCAACTAAAAACACTCCAACTAAAAAAATGTTAGAACAAGAGACCACTTTCAAAGCAAAATGCGTACTAAACATACTTGTACTTTTTTTGTTTTACATGCCACTTTCGAAAAAACTAACATGCCATAAGGATCATTCTTGTAGTTTACTCTAAAATAAAATTAAATCCCATTTAATCACCCAACCTTTCGTACCCCAATAATTGAAGGATGCAAACAAAAGCTTTCGGCAGTCGGCACTTCGTGTGAACGGTATTGGAGAGGTTGTTTGGTTCACATGTATGCTCTACAGGATTCGAAGTTTTTAGATTTAATCGGTTAAAAACCATATACTATAATACTAAACTTTAATTTACATAGTATATATATATATATATAGGGGTGGTATCGGATACAAACCAAATAGATTGTACAAACTGTACAAACCCATCTCCACCAATCACGTAACTTCTTTTTTTATATCCATAAGGGTATTTTAGGGCTTTTAGCATATTTTTAAATTTATATTTTTTAAATATATTATTTTACCCTTTTTACTGTTAGATGAAAAACTAAATTCATCGTCCGGCACCGACGACCGGAAAATATAGATTCATTAAGCCAAATTATATATTCATGAAGCCAAAATATAGATTCATGAAGCCAAACTTGAGTTTGTAGGGTTTGTACAATCCATTTGGTTTGTATTTGATACCCATCCTAAATATATATATATAAGGTAAAGATCAAGAGAAAACTTTGAAAAAAAAAGAATCAAAGAACCATGAAAAAACGGATGAAAAAATATATCAAAATGGATGTCAAATTAAAGATAATAAAATGATTAACTTTTTGGTGTAATTTGTTTCGCTTCAATTTTTTTTATATTCGCCAATTTTGGATTTAAAATATAGAGGGTAAATATTTTTTTACTAAAAAAATTTGTTATAACTACCTTTTAATTCATAACCATTGGATCATCTTAATCTAATGGTTTGGATGAGTTATTCGGTTCTTTTTTTCATGGTTCTCTCCCGATCTCATCCCTATATATACAGAATGACATGAGATCACGTGAGAAGTGTCATTTTTTATGAGAAGTGTGAGAATTACTTTTAAACCGTTGATTACTTTTAATCAAATACCCTTCCATGAATTGCGGCTTTAAAGGGAATTGATCCAATGCATCTCATCCTAATGTTCGTCCATTTCTCATCCAACGGTTGAAAACCACTTCCCACACTTCTCATCAAATTTGACACTTCTCACCGGAACCCAACCATGTATAGAATATAATATAGGTGAAGGGTCGTGTGAGAAATTAAGGTTACCGTAAAAAGCGTGAGAAGTTGACCACTCTTAATCAAATGTTCTCCATGAATGGCGTCTTAGAAAGGAACTAATCCAATGCATCTCATGTAACATCCTAATCTAAATAAAACATACATAGCATTAATATTAACCAATTACAAAACTGGGTCCATAAAATTTCATTACATCTGTCTAAAATAACTTAGGCTGGCGGAAACAACCTATACACAACTGAGAAATACTAAAACAAGTTATAGTGTCTCTACACTATTCATTCTTCATTCTGCTAACACCCTGCTTACTTGCTATAG
Organism: Saussurea involucrata; assembly: GCA_033807775.1. Taxonomy (NCBI): domain Eukaryota; kingdom Viridiplantae; phylum Streptophyta; class Magnoliopsida; order Asterales; family Asteraceae; genus Saussurea; species Saussurea involucrata. Next base: position 15,327,055 of record CM066318.1, on the reverse strand, counting down.
CCTTCCTGTACCTGCTTACCTGAAAAGGTTTTTATTTGAAAATGCGAGGGTTAGACCATAAGGTCTAGTGAGTCCCTCCTAACAGTTATCAAAACATTTAAAACAGATTATCTTTTCAGCATAAAACATTCATACTCAATACGTCAAAAACATATACGAACTAAAGTCCGCCTCCTCGTAATCTGACACCCTGAAGCCACCCGAAGGTGACAACGAGTCAGCCTCGCACTGCCTTGCGGAGCCTCGCTCCTGGCATATAGGGACCTCCCTTCCCGCACGAGAGCTGGCGGAATTACTTTCCCGTCTTTGCCAGTTTACGTCTCCTCGATGTATGCATACATTCAACATAAAACTCACAAACAACATCTGTACATTCAAAGCATAGAATATAGCATGGCAATTCTCTTCATAAATACTTCTTTAGAAAACACATTAAAAGCCACACATTTTGGGTTTAGAAAACTCACCTGAGGTCCAGATTATAAATGTTTACTCGTGTCGATCACCTCAACATGAACCTACAATTTACACCCATCACATAAATTGGGCTTTCATTAGTAATCCACTTCTCAACTTAATTTATTAAACCCCTACTTGACTCACTTGATTAAACTACTTATTTTTAACTCTCGGCCACCTCTAGATTATACTCATACCAAGCCAATACCCATCAACTTTCGGTCCACTTAGTACCGACCCAAAAGAAGAATTGCACTAAGTAACACTTTGATCCAATGAGAAAACAATCCCATCGCCCCAACTATTTAATTAGACTCCACTAACAATTGTTAAAAGAGGATCTCGGTTCACTTACTAGAATTCGAATCCATAATTAATTAATAAATCGAATCCCACTAGTATTAACAAATCATACCATAACTAATTAATAAATCGAAGTCCACTATAATTAACAACCTACACATCTCGGTCCAAAATAAATATCAATCCACTTTTGATTATAAAGTTTGCAAGGCCCAATTTAAGTAGCTAAGACACCGGCCCACGTGACTTACCCCAAATTAAATTAATTCTAATTCGGCTCCACTATATTTAATTAAATCTAACCTCAAATCCACTATAATTAATTAAACAACAATTTCGGTCCACATGAGGTTTCGATTCCAATTAAAATAGTCATTCCGTCCCTTCTCTTAAATTTACAATCCGGTCCAACAATTAAATCGATGAGGGTTGTGCCAAACCTCTAACTCTACACGTTTTCGACGACAAATCATCTTTTATAAACTGATACAAATTATATCCTAACCAAGAACCCACAACATTTGATTTATCTTGACAATATGAATTGGAAATCAAAACTCTATATTAACACTGTTATTTGATTTCTCAGATTACATAACTAGGTGCAACTTAGAAACCTAACAAATTAACATTTCTTGCAAAAAGGAGAGTACACGAGAGAACGGTTTCTTACCGGAATAAAACTTCACGAAATGGAAGGTTGCTACAAAAACTCGCAACCGCTGACGACCACCTCTGACAGCCGACCGCCGGCGACCACCACTGACCGCCGACCACCGGCGACCACCACCGGCCGCCAACCGCCGTCTCTCTCAGTTTCTCTCTCGTTCTCTCTCTGTCGCTGCTCTCTCTCTCGGCGTCTTCTCTCTCTCCCACAACTCTCTCTCTCTCTGCTCTCTCTCTCTCTCGGCGTCTTCTCTCTCTCCCGCAGCTTTCTCTCTCTCTTGCTGCTCTCTCTCTTGCTGCTACTTGCTGGCGTACACAAAGAACACACACACCCAAGAGTATTTTTCCTTTCATTTTCTCTTCTCCTCTCTCTCTCTCTCGAAGTGCAGGTCACACCCTCACACACAAAACCCTAAAATAAAGCAAATGTGCTTTTCCCTTATTCTTTCTACAAAACGGCGCACCAAGGGAATAAATTTCCCATTTTTCCAAAATTTTACCCCATGAAATTCATCATATACAAGTACACCCCTTAACTTTCAATTAAATTAAAAATATTCAGTTTGGGTTATTATAATTTCCCCTCCTTGAAAGAATTTCGTCCCGGAATTCACTCTAATACTAGCCGGTGCAAATAATTATCAAAACTTAAATTTCAACTCTCGGAATAAAGATCTTTCTAACAAACAAACAATAACAACATAGTTTCACGCCTTTGCTGCGCAATTCAGATTAAACTCACAACCTCTGTTTATAACTGAAACATGCAACCATTCCATCTTTCATCTCCCCATCGGATCCATTACCTTAGGAACACCACGAAACTCGGGTTCTAAAATTCTTTCGATTAACCACAAAGACTATAAAATCAGATAGACATAGATAAAGTCATCCCGACTTTCTTACTTAGATTACTTTAAATAATTCCTTAACGACCATTGTGTTAATCTCAATAACACTTCCTCACGAACTCTCGAAATTCATCTTATAAATCCTAACATGCGAACCAAAAGGTTGTGAACATCTCAATACTTACCACTCCCTAATTATCCTTATCTGATTCACGACCACATTTACAGTTTCCGAACTCAACTGCCTTTCTCGGCTAATGCAATATAACCACTGATCCTTACCACACGAAACAAAACAATTCCTTCTATTCATCACAAGCAACTTTAACTTGACCTACTCATTTTAATTATAATTATCGACTTGATTCAAAAGATAAACTCCAATTGAGATGCAATTCATTTCTTTCCACCCACAATAAATTATCATATAAATACTTAGCATCCACATCTCGATATGTTGGTATTCACAAGATCCATCAGTCAAACTGATTTCTTACCAACAACTCCCCTGAGTACCTCAACCATTCACAATTTCCCAATAATTTGAAACTTACTTATTCCATCTTACTATCATCAACTTCTCACTTTAACATACCGATTCTCCCTTATTAGTACTTAGTAAGAATCTCGATAGAATCATAACGCATTCTGTAATAACAAATAAATGTCATTACTTAACAAATCCAAGAGTTAAATCAACTAATCCAAGGCTTGTACATCTATCATGACGTTTCAACTCAACTAATGATCGTACTCCCACTCCGACTCATAATCATTAACATTATGTCGTTCTTTAAACATAACCAAACTTCCAACTGTTCCATTCTAGGGTCGTTTCCTCACCCATAATAAGCAAGTCACGATCTGCAAAGATCCCAATGGTTCCAACATATACCTACTTAGCGACTCTTACAACCAAAAGTACTTGGTTTCTCCTTTGGGTAATCTCACACCATAAAGTTAACTTACACTCTATGTGCTCCAACAATCTGATTAATAGATCGCACATCTCATCTGTAAACCCCAAAAGCTTCTATCTGATACTTTCTTTCTCTCTAACATCACCTCACTACGATACTAGCTGGTACATTTAACTTGACAACTAATGTCATTACATAACTGTACATTCCTCACTCATAACATCACACTGCAAACCAAATCTCTTAAGGTCATTCGTACACCACTCGCACTTTCCTTCATACTCTCCCGTATACTACCATCGAGTCTATCTCACTACGTAGTTCTTTCCCAACTTGTTGAACTATAACTCACGAGTCCTCGATTAACTCTAACACAACATCCTGGCTAACTCTTTACGATCCGAGCCCTTACATAAGCTGGGCACAGTCTCCCGCTGGACGATAAAATCTACACACTCGCTTTCCTCATGACACATACCTCATCATTCTACGAATCCTCCATACTTCGTAAATAGATTGCTTATTCAAAATGATCACTTCCCATCTTCTTAACACCCCTACAAGGTGTTCTATCAATTTTCAACCTTCTGGTTCACGTTTTCTGCCTCGGCCATCTTACACATCTATCGACTCCCACAACAACAGACAACCTGTAGATACTTTATTAACTTACTCTTAAACACGGGTTCCTTACGGAACCAAATCCTACTATCATATCATAATCACTTCATAATACGTCTCCCTCTTTTCTAGACTTACTCCTGTAACATCAATATTACCAGCTCACCTCAAAACTCATACCCAACACCGCGGGTATTTCGCTTATGCCTCTCAACACTACTCATAACGAGTTTCTAATACTAACACCTCGATGACTTCTACTCTTTCCCCTGGACTCAACCGTCCCTTGACAACCGTACTTCTAGTTACCGAACAAGGTACAGACCCTCATACAATTGACACTACAATTCAATTCTGACTCATTCACTGATCAACTCTCTTCTTGAACACCTACCAAAATTACAAACGTCTTTCCTGATTTGACCAACAACTTTCTACTCTCTGAGTTCTTTCTTAGCTTTAAAACGCCACATCCCACGACCTAGTGAGTTCATAGCCTTCATGCATGACACGCAATATATAAATCATTTCGTACGTTTCATTATTTTAAATAAACAACACTTGAAAACATCTTGGGTACACATGCCCCCATCGCTCTTATAAATTCAATGCCTTGTACAACGATCTCGAGAATCGTTCGCATGCAACTTTCCATAAACTTAATCTTACTCCGACCGAACGATGTTATTACGACAGTAATATATTGCATGAAAATCTTTTCATTTGACCCAATTCTGAAAGAATTACCGACACAAGGTAAATCATTCGGTTCTCACACTCATTTGTCTGATATCAATAAATCAATAGGTATTTGATTGTAAAAGTTTTGGCTGGCAATTGTTTTCCGACCTTTTTGTAACAATTTAGCTTATCGTAAAATATGGAGTACTTTGCAAATCGTTAGACTCAAAACTTTAATGTGCAACGTGGATGAAACCACCTTTTCTTTAAACATACATATGCACTTTCTGACTCATTTTCAATTAAAATTTATATTTACCCATTTAACTTAACTCGTGAAAATTTTTAGGTTACATTAAAGAACACCATGCATGAGACTCTACTTGCAATTGAAGGCTACGTTCTCAACTAAGGTCAATCTCTTTACTTCCACAGCTTACTCTTGACACTTTACCTACGACCAGTGGTCGCCCTCTAGGTCATGCACCAACTTACCGAACACACTTTCCACATTTCATTTACTCAACCCTTCATACTATTTCGTTTTAATCACTATCTCATTTTCTACTTCTACATGCTTTCATTTCACTATAGGTATCTTATTACATTTACACTGCCTTTGAAAAGCTCGACTACGAAATCAGGGTTCTACTGATGCATTCAAAATTTCAACACTGTTATTCCTTACCATTCTAACTGATCTCATCCCACAAATTTCTAGAACTGGGACTTCCTAGAAACAAAGGTCTTACTCAAAATCAATCATTCATTTCTCTGAATTTACGCAGAGCTTCCTCTAGACAACTCATAACATTATAAACAATATCTCATCTCTACTATGTATACATTCTTCACATCATAAATAATTTCTCATGAAACTTCCCCAACAAGGGTCTCAGTCTACCCCTTAGGGATCTTGCTGACCTTCTAGATTACTAGAGCATGACACATGACTATCTTCCGATTACAACCTCGGAATAATAAGGTAGGTTAAGCACATACATGTACCTGTAAATTCACAATTACACTGGCCAGGTGTAATTCTAAACTTACCTTACATGACTGTCCTCGGTACCCTATTAGTCCTATTTTCACTATAGTGTTCTTCTAACGCATTTCTTAAATCAATAATAGTGTCTTCCTAACGCATTTCCTGTTTCTCAGTTGTGATTTCCATTCTAAAGTTTAAGTTTAGGCCCGTCCGGTCACCTAAATCCCTTAAACTATGGCTCTGATACCATCTGTAACATCCTAATCTAAATAAAACATACATAGCATTAATATTAACCAATTACAAAACTGGGTCCATAAAATTTCATTACATCTGTCTAAAATAACTTAGGCTGGCGGAAACAACCTATACACAACTGAGAAATACTAAAACAAGTTATAGTGTCTCTACACTATTCATTCTTCATTCTGCTAACACCCTGCTTACTTGCTATAGCCTTCCTGTACCTGCTTACCTGAAAAGGTTTTTATTTGAAAATGCGAGGGTTAGACCATAAGGTCTAGTGAGTCCCTCCTAACAGTTATCAAAACATTTAAAACAGATTATCTTTTCAGCATAAAACATTCATACTCAATACGTCAAAAACATATACGAACTAAAGTCCGCCTCCTCGTAATCTGACACCCTGAAGCCACCCGAAGGTGACAACGAGTCAGCCTCGCACTGCCTTGCGGAGCCTCGCTCCTGGCATATAGGGACCTCCCTTCCCGCACGAGAGCTGGCGGAACTACTTTCCCGTCTTTGCCAGTTTACGTCTCCTCGATGTATGCATACATTCAACATAAAACTCACAAACAACATCTGTACATTCAAAGCATAGAATATAGCATCGCAATTCTCTTCATAAATACTTCTTTAGAAAACACATTAAAAGCCACACATTTTGGGTTTAGAAAACTCACCTAAGGTCCAGATTATAAATGTTTACTCGTGTCGATCACCTCAACATGAACCTACAATTTACACCCATCACATAAATTGGGCTTTCATTAGTAATCCACTTCTCAACTTAGTTTATTAAACCCCTACTTGACTCACTTGATTAAACTACTTATTTTTAACTCTCGACCACCTCTAGATTATACTCATACCAAGCCAATACCCATCAACTTTCGGTCCACTTAGTACCGACACAAAAGAAGAATTGCACTAAGTAACACTTTGATCCAATGAGAAAACAATCCCATCGCCCCAACTATTTAATTAGACTCCACTAACAATTGTTAAAAGAGGATCTCGGTTCACTTACTAGAATTCGAATCCATAATTAATTAATAAATCGAATCCCAGTAGTATTAACAAATCATACCATAACTAATTAATAAATCGAAGTCCACTATAATTAACAACCTACACATATCGGTCCAAAATAAATATCAATCCACTTTTGATTATAAAGTTTGCAAGGCCCAATTTAAGTAGCTAAGACACCGGCCCACGTGACTTACCCCAAATTAAATTAATTCTAATTCGGCTCCACTATATTTAATTAAATCTAACCTCAAATCCACTATAATTAATTAAACAACAATTTTGGTCCACATGAGGTTTCGATTCCAATTAAAATAGTCATTCCGTCCCTTCTCTTAAATTTACAATCCGGTCCAACAATTAAATCGACGAGGGTTGTGCCAAACCTCTAACTCTACACGTTTTCGACGACAAATCATCTTTTATAAACTGATACAAATTATATCCTAACCATGAACCCACAACATTTGATTTATCTTGACAATATGAATTGGAAATCAAAACTCTATATTAACACTGTTATTTGATTTCTCAGATTACATAACTAGGTGCAACTTAGAAACCTAACAAATTAACATTTCTTGCAAAAAGGAGAGTACACGAGAGAACGGTTTCTTACCGGAATAAAACTTCACGAAATGGAAGGTTGCTGCCAAAACTCGCAACCGCTGACGACCACCTCTGACAGCCGACCGCTGGCGACCACCACTGACCGCCGACCACCGGCGACCACCACCGGCCGCCAACCGCCGTCTCTCTCAGTTTCTCTCTCGTTCTCTCTCTGTCGCTGCTCTCTCTCTCGGCGTCTTCTCTCTCTCCCGCAACTCTCTCTCTCTCTCTCTCGCTGCTCTCTCTCTCTCGGCGTCTTCTCTCTCTCCCGCAGCTTTCTCTCTCTCTCGCTGCTCTCTCTCTTGCTGCTACTTGCTGGCGTACACAAAGAACACACACACCCAAGAGTATTTTTCCTTTCATTTTCTCTTCTCCTCTCTCTCTCTCGAAGTGCAGGTCACACCCTCACACACAAAACCCTAAAATAAAGCAAATGTGCTTTTCCCTTATTCTTTCTACAAAACGGCGCACCAAGGGAATAAATTTCCCATTTTTCCAAAATTTTACCCCATGAAATTCATCATATACAAGTACACCCCTTAACTTTCATTTAAATTAAAAATATTCAGTTTGGGTTATTATATCTCAGTGCATCTTATCTTGGTGCATCTCATTTTAACGTGCGTCCATTGCTCATCCAACAGTTAATAATCATTTCTCACGCATCTCACGTTAACCTCAACTTTTTATCGAAACCCAATCCTATATATATGTATATATATATAGGGTTGGGTTCACGTGAGACCAACCTGTCTTCGTGAGACCGTGAGACCACAAAATTAACACTAAACATTCACAGTGATTCATTGTAAAGGAAAGAAAAACAGCAAACCTTCACAGAAAAAAACTGTGAAGATTTACTATCATAGTACTTTCACAGTCTTTTGCTGTGAAGGTTTAGTGTTAATTTTGTGGTCTCACGGAAATAGCATGGTCTCACACGATCTCAAGTCTCTCTCTCTCCCTCCCTCTCTCTCTCTCTCTCTCTCTATATATATATATAGGGTACAAATCAAATGCAAACCTTACATTTGTTGCACCCCTTACAAACCACAGTCTACATATGTGCAGACTGGTTCTGCATATATGCATTGTCCCATATGAATGTATGTCCATTATATGTATATTTTTGCACCTATTCATCTGTATATGTGCAGAACCAGTCTGTACATATGCAGACTGTGGTTTGTAAGGGGTGCAACAAATACAAGGTTTGCATCTTACATAGCCTCTCTCTCTATATATATATATATATATACATATATATATACACGCGTAGAGGGAGGTTCAAGAGAAAACCTCAAAAAACGGAAAACTGAAAACACCCTAGTGCCCTTCATCTGAACGGTATGCACTTGTGCATACAAGTAAATGGTTTACTTTTTGATTTTATGCACAAGTGTATTATGCATTTGTGCATATATGCACAAATGCATGTTACAAATAACCTGTATGCACAAGTGCATACCGTTCAGATGAAGGGCTCCTAAGGTATTCTTCAGTTTTTTGTTTTTTTAAGTTTTCCCTTGAACCTGACCTACACGCGTAAGTTTGTTTGTTTGAAAATCTACCTCTTGTACTACAAAATTAAATATTGTTCATTAAAGCAACGTGTTTTATTGAAACTCTTCAACTATAATTTACTTTTTCACAGTTGGTTGAAATAGTTAATTAACATTCACCAATTTTTTTTAATGCTTGTTATAATATAAAATTTTAAATACTTATTAATGATAAAAGTATTACGTGTTTTAAAACAAAACAAAACAAGTCCGTTTCAGAAGTCATGAGGTCCAAAATTGATAGAGACCATTTTCATTTTTTGGGGTTATGATCAGTTATCTATACTATCTTATAAAGCATATAGACTAAAAGTCTTAAAGTCTTAAATCTTTTTTTATTTAAAAATTAGTTATATTTCTTTTCTTCCTATATTCAAGCATGCTGATTCTGCCTTTTCTATTATTATTTTTATTAAAACTGAAAATTAATTGGTGTAGTTATCTTTTCCTATCTCTCTAACAACTTAAACTCAAATCTTTTTTTTTAAATTAATTAAATTCATTTTCTTTCTTTATTTAAGCCTGAAAAATATATAATTATTTTGAAAAAAAATATGATTATTCATGTTAGAGAAAAATATATTAAAATTAAAAATCCAACAAACAGATTATTAAATCATTTATGAAACTTGAAAATTTCGAAAAACGATTTATGAAACATAAAAATCTTGAAGTTTTTGAAAAAATAATTTATAAAACTCAAACAAACAGTTTACGAACATGAAAAAAATCGAAAAAAACGGTTTATAGAAGTTAAAAAAATTCATATAATACACTATAATTTAATAAAAATAATTAATGTGATTACATGAATATAAAAACAATTAATTACGATCACATGATATATTTTCAAAAGTTTTAAAGTCTTAAAGTCTTAGATCTTTTTTTATTTACAAAATTAATTATATTCATTTTCTTCCTTTATTTAAGCATGTTGATTCTGCTTTTTCTATTATTAATTTTAATAAAACTGAAAATTAATTGTTGTAGTTATCTTTTTATATCTCTCTAACAACTTAAACTCAAATCTTTTTTTATTTAAAAAATTAATTAAATTCCTTTTCTTCCTCTATTTAAGCCTGGAAAATATATAATTATTTTGGAAAAAATAAGATTATTCATGTTAGAGAAAAATATATTAAAATTAAAAATCCAACAAACAGATTATTAAATCATTTATGAAACTTGAAAATTTCGAAAAACGATTTATGAAACATAAAAATCTTGAAGTTTTTGAAAAAATAATTTATAAAACTCAAACAAACAGTTTATGAACATGAAAAAAAATCAAAAAAGCGGTTTATAGAAGTTAAAAAAATTCATATAATACACTATAATTTAATAAAAACAAGAGTAAAGTTCAGTTTTGGTCCCTGAGATATGTTGATTTCAACGGTTTTCGTCCCTAAAGTTCATTTTTGGAGAAAACACCCTGACGTTTGATATCTCGCAACGATTTTCGTCCCTCGAACTAACGTCCGTTAGCTTTTTTCTGTTAAGTCCAATTTAATGAGGGTATTTTAGTCATTTTACATAATTTCTAATTTTTTTTGTTTTTACAAAAATCTTCAAACATCAGGGACCAATTATGTAATTACTCTCTCTCCTTCCTTCACCCAAGGACCAAAAACCGGCGACTCCACCGGTGATATCTCCGGCGTCACATCCGGCGTCACCTCCGGTCGGTTCTGTTTGGCTTCCAAAAACCCATCTCACGGTGCCCCCTTCTCTCTACCAAACTCTCGATGAAAAGACATCCTCTCGTTTTCCACCAAGAACCACCACCACCGTCGCCGGACTACAGCTGGCGCACCGTCGGCGACCACCGCTGATCGCCTCTCTCATCCTCTCCTTCCTTGTCGCACCACCCACCTGCACACTCTCTCTCTCTCTCTCTCTCTCTCTCGCTGCACCACTGCACCGTCTCCCTCCCACTTTAATCGAATTTTACCCTAATCGACCTCCATCTTGATTTTCTCGACCACTCCCCTAACACACAGCACCCATCAATTTTCCCTAACACTCCCTCATCGATTCAGACCTGCACCATCGAGTCTGCACTCCACCAAGAACACACCGCCACCGCCGTCACCAACCACCACCTGCAGCAAGTCGCCGGCGACCAAAACCATTCCACCCTCACTCTCTCGATTTGCTGCCCTAATCGCACACACATATATGTCCTCCCTCTCGTTTTCTCCCCTCTTAGAAAACACCGGCCACCATCGTTTTCTCCCCTCTTCTCGATCTCTCAATCTCTCAATCTTTAACACCCTCAAATTTGGAACGAGCAACTAACTTTAAAATTCAATAAAATAACCAAAGTAGATAAATCTTTTCTACAATTCCTTCATCAAAATACCTCAGAATTAAAACATCTCAATATCTACAAGAAAATAACTCAATCGGGTGTCACTTAATACAATGCAAGTTACTAGTCCAAATGAATGCGGAAGACTTCACTAAACAAGTCACCTCACGTGCACTTTACTAGCACTCGCCACTTCCCAATGTAGCTAGAGTTACCCCAACCTGAGCCAGTTGCACATGCCGACAAATAAAAAGGGTTAGGCTTACGCCTAGTGAGTTCAAGCATTTTATCATGACTATATAAAACAAACATAAATCAACTGAGTAATAGTTTAGTCATGATTTCAAAAGAGTTTACTTTAATTGCAAATCATCCATTTTCCAACTCACACACTCCCATGGAAAAGTTCCCGAAAGGTATAATACGTTTTCCAAAATGAATTACATTTCCAACTCACTCAAATATGTGAATAAGTTTAGTTTAGGCAAAACCCTCAAATACGGTTGACAAAACATACTCAACCCATAAAACATGGAAACCATCCGTTAAATATAACTCTTTATTAAAACACAATACGAAGCGATACTAATGCGACCGTAAAAGGTAATAAAGATCAAATACCATAAACGGGAAGACCCGTATCCGTTGAAGGTGGAGGTAACACAAATACCCAAAACATCATACACGGATGAGATATAAACCACAACTTACGTACCATGGAAAACAATCCATATAAATAGAACACGTCACCGAAAACATGAGTAGTAACAACTACCCAAAACAACACCTTTCGGTGACGGGGGAGACCCGTATACATCTCACGTGACGGAACACCAAAGTGGGTCACTTACTATGTAATAAAAACACCCACGTGGATTACTCTCGTAAAACTGAGCTCAATCACTCCAGATCTATTGCTCACGAGACTAGGATGCCCCCAACTTCAACCACTCCAGGTCTATACATTGGGTCACCAAATCCACAACAACACATTAGGGATTACACCTTACTGCCCATGAGACGACGCCCGACCATCTAGGTCCACGCCTTACTTATCATGGATCCCGATGCCTATCCCGTGCTAAGCACATATATGGAATTACACCTTACTGCCCATGAGACGACGCCCGACCATCTAAGTCCACGCCTTACTTATCATGGAACCCGATGCCTATTCCGTGCTACAAAATAAACTAACATCTCGTAAACTGAGCTCAATCAATTCCGACCTCTTGCCCGCGAGACTAAGGGAAACTCAAATGCCTATGGATCCATAGCTAACAAGGTCTAAACATTACACGACCCCAAATGAATAAACAAATGCATTCAAAACATGCAATTCCCCAATAATCATAAATCATGATCAAAACTCAACTTTGAGTTATCAAACCGGACAAATGTCCCCAAAACTTAATAAAATCCAATACCGAGCCACAAGCTCAACTAACTCGAAAGATAGTCCATGAAAGTCATAAAATGACATTAAGTATAACAACACACACCGGTTGTCAGTAAGTACTTCAAATCCGTGAAAACCCGAAATAAAATATTGGATTGGGAAAACCTTCATTTCCAAAGGACTCGCACCTTTACATTTTCAAAACATCTCATAATATACTACATGCATATTTCCAAAACATCCACAATGCATTTAAACACTATTTAGGCAAGCAATACCACAATTTCATCATTAACCCCAAAACTCATTACGGGTTAAACAAAAGGATTTTTCCAAAGGACTCACACCTTTACATTTTCAAAATGATCCATAACACTAAAAGTGCATTTTCTCAAATGGTTTACAAGATCATTTACACATATATGATTAAACCATCAATTAAATCTCATTTTGAGCAAATAATCTTTTAAAGGAAAAAATATGGGTTCTAACCACCCAATTACCCAAAGTCCCAATTATGGGTGTTTTACACATTTATAAAGATACCCACTTTAAAAGACTTAAACTATCCTAATAACTCAATCATATACATTTCCAAGTAAAACACACAATTATTTGTAAAATACTCATTTTGGCATGTACAAAGTTTTCGCAAAGTAACTTGAACTCACCTTGCTAGATTTAAGCTAAATCTAGAGTTTCTCCAACGTAAGCTCCTTTGATGAAGTTTGCATCCTCAAGCCAAAACTTCCAAAACCTAGATTTATGAAATCACAACCATCAATATCACAATCCAACCATAAGGAACCATTCCCTAACCATAATACATCAAAACCCCCAAATATAACAAACCCTAGTTCTTAAATATGAGGAAAACCATATTTCCTTAACCCATCATCAGTAAAATCGTTCAACATCACCACAAGATGGAAAGAAGATGAAATTAATAACAATAACATCTTTAGATGGGAAGAGATTACCTTAAATCACTTAAATCCTCCAAGACGAACTCCTAATCTCCGCAAAAGCTCCAAGCTCTCCAAATATGCTCAACAATGGAGGAAGGGGTTTGATTACAACTTAGATGGTGAAGAAAGGGTTGATTTCTAAGAGAGTAGCTCCAAAATCGACCATGGAAACAAAGGGGTTCGGTTGAGAGGGTTTGTGAAGAAAGGAAATGAGAGAAGTGAGGAAAGGCTAACAAAATCGGGCATTTAAGTGAACTGAACACCCGCGGGCGATAGTGACATAGCGATAGTGACATAGTCACTATCGCCGGGGCATAGTCGCTCACCCCAAACCCACTCGCGGTACACATCTGGCGAGAGTGACAGGGCGATAGTGACATAGTCACAATCGCCGGGGCACAATCGCTCAACCCCTCACAACTCTCGGTACCACTTGGGCGATAGTGACACGGCGATAGTGACAGTGTCACAATCGCTGGGCACTATAGCTCAAGGTGTGTCGAAACTCGTTTTGGCCATAACTTCCTCGTTCTAGCTCCGTTTTCGCTCCGGAAAGAACCGTTGGACTCGTATTCGAATTCCCCATCCAACAACACAATAAAATCTAGGATTTAACTCCAAATCCTATTTTCCATATATTTCTTAAAAGATCGATTCCTCACTGAATCGAAGTTGTACTTATCCGAAAATCACGGGTGTTACAATCCTCCCAACCTTGGAATGATTTTGTCCTCGAAATCTACATCCTTTACAACAATGCTAACCGACTCAACTCCGACCATAAATCATCAATTCCTAACTGGAATACAAATTTCCCACATAGTCTATAAGGACAATTCCTCGAACAATTTCTTTTCAACAACACCCCTTCAAGTACACCGTACTTATGTCCGGAAGAACATTCCAACCACTGGTAACACTCCTAGTTAAACGACTCCGGTTGTCTCCCAACCTTAAAGTGTTCCATCTTCCTCAATTTTAGTTTTCAACTCTAAAACATTTCACGATTTAATCACTAACGAACCCAACAAAATTATAAATTCCGATCATCCCTACTATTAATTGTCAAATAACTCCACGAGTTCTAATAACTCCAAGAATCCATTCCAAAAAGAACAATCATAAAACCGACAAGTCCTTTAACCGTACACTAAGATTACCAAAACTACTCATCACAATTGAGCATCTTACGGTTACCACTACCATTGTCGTCATCCTTCAAACTTGGATACAAACCCCCGTTTACACTAACGGTTTCCGATTTCAAGACCACAAAGGTTGACACCTAGTTTTACCACCAAACTCGAACTCTAATAGGACCCCACACACTAGTTCCATTTATCGAGGTTTCCATACAACTAAGGTTGCCAACAAAACGGCTGTATCAACCTCGAAATACGTTACCGCAAGTCTAACTCTACAATTACCACAAACACAATTACTTTGCTACCGTTATCCTCCGGCCCATAATACCAACACGCGTGGAATACCCAACCTTCCACCGTCGAAGTGCTACACGCACTTACCCTTAATTGAGGTACATACCCTTTTCAAGGTCCTAACGAGTTCAAGGTTTTCAAATGCGTTATTCAATAAATATGCCAATTAATCAAAACCATTCACAAAGTATTTTCAACACCAAGATTTTCATCTCAAATAACTAGTGCGAAATAAAACTACTACTATCAGCTCGGTAGTTACGCAAAACTGGACACGGTCGTCCCACATAGGAAAATCATGTTGAAAAATCATTTCATTGCAGTTTAGTTTACCCACAAAACGCAAAAGCGTAGTAAACAATTTCTCTACAAGGAACTGCTATAGTTCTAGTATGGATTGACTCATGACATGCATGTAAAGTGACTGCTCGACCTTAAACGGGGTGCGACACCAGGTGTGCACGTATTTCAAAAGCGTTCCAAACGACATTCGACCCCAACATTTCCTTGCCATTCATAAAACGACATGAGGCAAGGTTCATCAACAAAATTTTATGCGCGTCAGTTTATTACACAAAACGATGGAACGGTTTAACAATGCTCTTAGTCAAAACACAAAATGACTTGTGCAAATTCCTTAGTTAATACAAAGACCCATACGTTCCCATCACTCGCAAATATCGACTAAAGCATTATACAACTTCACATTGGGGTAGACATGCAAGCTTGTAACATTACCATTACAAATTTCCTTGAAACGAAATTACATGCATCAAACAGTTCGCGACCAATTTTCCAAAAGAGGAAACTCTTTAAATCAATTTCTCAAAATTTCCCGTCCGGTCCTATAATGCCATTTGAATAAGACGTTCTCGACAAACTTGCACCCAACGGTGCGTTTTCCAAAACATACAAGGAATTAAGTGTTAATAATTGTTGGCACCAAAAAGGGTTCCAACCTATTTTCAAATCCCAAATTGCACCAACGGTGCGTATCAATGTCCAAAACATAAGAAATCATGCATACTCTAATTTTATACAAAACTTTTCTAAAATCATCCTCACGAAGCATTTTCTCAAGGTTTCGTACTTGGGACACAAAACGTCAAAACGTAATTGCTAAAAATGTATTTGTCCAAATACTCCCAACACACATTTCTCCAAAAACCAAAAAGGTTTTCAATTCTTCCAAAATAATCGGCAAATCAAAGTTAACCAAGTGTCAACGGCTAACACATTTTCATTTTCAAAATGCAAAGCATTGCGAACTGTGCATGATTTCTACAACACCAAAACACCCTTTGACCGAATGGTCATCATTTAAACAAGGATTTAATAAAACATTTCGTGCACGACTCATTTGTCAAGATATTGAGAAACAATGGTTACCAAGCTATGCATACCCCGAAGTCAATATAACACATTTTACATAAAATGATAATAAACATTTAATTGACCAAAAGCGTCCCAAGTAAATCATTATGAAATGTCACCAAAACGTTCTTTCATGCATCACTTAAGTCATGTATAAATCAATCCATACATTGGACTATTTGCAACAAAATGCTTAATAATACAAACTCTTTAAAGAAAAGTTACGCGACACTAGAGTTCCAAACTCATCTCTTTTTAGTCGCCTTATGGCATAAAATTAACTTTTCTCAACAAAACTCGAGTGGGACCAAATGCCCAACATAACTTATAAACCTTTCACATAAGTAATTAAAGTTTGCACCTTGTGGAATTATACTCACACGACTTGACATGTCGTAAAATAATGCTCCATGAACCTCCATGGACTCAATGACTCCAAGTCAATAAAACGGCGCTAAACACCATGCTTCCAAAGCCAAATTGCTATAAGCAAAATCATAAATGAGACGCCAAAATCTTAAAAATCCCCTTCTAGGGTAATACCACATAATCCACATTATTTAACAACTCTCATTAAACAAAATCCCCAAAATAACTTCACATAAACAAAATGGAAAATAACTTTCCTTCCAAACTCTAACATATGTGGAGGAGATCCAATGTTAAAGTCACAAGCCGTAGTTATTGCCTAACATCTCAATCATCATAAAAATACGATTGTCATTACATCCAAAACAAATGTTGAGCAACAATGAAATAAGGCAAAACAAATCCCGGCGGAGTTTGCAACTCCCGCAATAAAATGGTTTCATGCACGTTCAAAACCATGATTTGAAATCTTGTGTGTGTGCTAAACATTTCTCAAAATTTCATAACAAAAATCCATATGAGGATTTGAAACACAAGAACTAGTTGATGTAATTTATTTTCAAAATAAACTGTGTGCATGACTTAGTCGGCATTCAACGTCTCAACTCATACCCTTCCAAATCCCTCCGGTCCACTATTGTCATCCGGATATTCAAACCTCTTAAGGCAAGTTGGGAATTACATCAATTAACCTTACGGTTTTTCCTCAAATCAAAGTCGGCTCAATAAGCCTATGGTTCTAATCCGACCGTCAATCTTGACCCGAAACGGACTACATAAAGCAAACATCATGCTTATCGTCACTCCAAGTGACTAATACTTGAATCGTCCATCCATTCCAACAACTACTAGTTCAGAACCTCCTTCACTACCCCAACGACCATCACACTAAAGTAATTCAAGTACGCACATGTACTAGTAGGTTCACCATGACACTGGCCAGGTGTCACTATGAACGCACCGTACATGATTACCCTTGCTACTCTCGGCGTGATTCTCGTTTCTACAACATTCATCAACTTCAAAACATCCCATCTTAAAGTGCCTAAAGGTGAACTTCACTCTCATTAACTTAAACAAACACTAGTTTGAGTCTAGGTATCCAAAATCAACACCTAAATCTCTCAAACTTATGCTCTGATACCAACTTGTAACACCCTCAAATTTGGAACGAGCAACTAACTTTAAAATTCAATAAAATAACCAAAGTAGATAAATCTTTTCTACAATTCCTTCATCAAAATACCTCAGAATTAAAACATCTCAATATCTACAAGAAAATAACTCAATCGGGTGTCACTTAATACAATGCAAGTTACTAGTCCAAATGAATGCGGAAGACTTCACTAAACAAGTCACCTCACGTGCACTTTACTAGCACTCGCCACTTCCCAATGTAGCTAGAGTTACCCCAACCTGAGCCTGTTGCACATGCCGACAAATAAAAAGGGTTAGGCTTACGCCTAGTGAGTTCAAGCATTTTATCATGACTATATAAAACAAACATAAATCAACTGAGTAATAGTTTAGTCATGATTTCAAAAGAGTTTACTTTAATTGCAAATCATCCATTTTCCAACTCACACACTCCCATGGAAAAGTTCCCGAAAGGTATAATACGTTTTCCAAAATGAATTACATTTCCAACTCACTCAAATATGTGAATAAGTTTAGTTTAGGCAAAACCCTCAAATACGGTTGACAAAACATACTTAACCCATAAAACATGGAAACCATCCGTTAAATATAACTCTTTATTAAAACACAATATGAAGCGATACTAATGCGACCGTAAAAGGTAATAAAGATCAAATACCATAAACGGGAAGACCCGTATCCGTTGAAGGTGGAGGTAACACAAATACCCAAAACATCATACACGGATGAGATATAAACCACAACTTACGTACCATGGAAAACAATCCATATAAATAGAACACGTCACCGAAAACATGAGTAGTAACAAATACCCAAAACAACACCTTTCGGTGACGCGGGAGACCCGTATACATCGCACGTGACGAAACACCAAAGTGGGTCACTTACTATGTAATAAAACACCCACGTGGATTACTCTCGTAAAACTGAGCTCAATCACTCCAGATCTATTGCTCACGAGACTAGGATGCCCCCAACTTCAACCACTCCAGGTCTATACATTGGGTCACCAAATCCACAACAGCACATTAGGGATTACACCTTACTGCCCATGAGACGACGCCCGACCATCTAGGTCCACGCCTTACTTATCATGGATCCCAATGCCTATCCCGTGCTAAGCACATATATGGAATTACACCTTACTGCCCATGAGACGACGCCCGACCATCTAAGTCCACGCCTTACTTATCATGGAACCCGATGCCTATTTCGTGCTACAAAATAAACTAACATCTCGTAAACTGAGCTCAATCAATTCCGACCTCTTGCCCGCGAGACTAAGGGAAACTCAAATGCCTATGGATCCATAGCTAACAAGGTCTAAACATTACACGACCCCAAATGAATAAACAAATGCATTCAAAACATGCAATTCCCCAATAATCATAAATCATGATCAAAACTCAACTTTGAGTTATCAAACCGGACAAATGTCCCCAAAACTTAATAAAATCCAATACCGAGCCACAAGCTCAACTAACTCGAAAGATAGTCCATGAAAGTCATAAAATGACATTAAGTATAACAACACACACCGGTTGTCAGTAAGTACTTCAAATCCATGAAAACCCGAAATAAAATCTTGGATTGGGAAAACCTTCATTTCCAAAGGACTCACACCTTTACATTTTCAAAACATCTCATAATATACTACATGCATATTTCCAAAACATCCACAATGCATTTAAACACTATTTAGGCAAGCAAAACCACAATTTCATCATTAACCCCAAAACTCATTACAGGTTAAACAAAAGGATTTTTCCAAAGGACTCACACCTTTACATTTTCAAAATGATCCATAACACTAAAAGTGCATTTTCTCAAATGGTTTACAAGGTCATTTACACATATATGATTAAACCATCAATTAAATCTCATTTTGAGCAAATAATCTTTTAAAGGAAAAAATATGGTTTCTAACCACCCAATTACCCAAAGTCCCAATTATGGGTGTTTTACAAATTTATAAAGATAACCACTTTAAAAGAGTTAAACTATCCTAATAACTCAATCATATACATTTCCAAGTAAAACACACAATTATTTGTAAAATACTCATTTTGGCATGTACAAAGTTTTCGCAAAGTAACTTGAACTCACCTTGCTAGATTTAAGCTAAATCTAGAGTTTCTCCAACGTAAGCTCATTTGATGAAGTTTGCATCCTCAAGCCAAAACTTCCAAAACCTAGATTTATGAAATCCCAACCATCAATATCACAATCCAACCATAAGGAACCATTCCCTAACCATAATACATCAAAACCCCCAAATATAACAAACCCTAGTTCTTAAATATGAGGAAACCATATTTCCTTAACCCATCATCAGTAAAATCGTTCAACATCACCACAAGATGGAAAGAAGATGAAATTAATAACAATAACATCTTTAGATGGGAAGAGATTACCTTAAACCACTTAAATCCTCCAAGACGAACTCCTAATCTCCGCAAAAGCTCCAAGCTCTCCAAATATGCTCAACAATGGAGGAAGGGGTTTGATTACAACTTAGATGGTGAAGAAAGGGTTGATTTCTAAGAGAGTAGCTCCAAAATCGACCATGGAAACAAAGGGGTTCGGTTGAGAGGGTTTGTGAAGAAAGGAAATGAGAGAAGTGAGGAAAGGCTAACAAAATCGGGCATTTAAGTGAATTGAACACCCGCGGGCGATAGTGACATAGCGATAGTGAAATAGTCACTATCGCCGGGGCATAGTCGCTCACCCCAAACCCACTCGCGATACACATCTGGCGAGAGTGACAGGGCGATAGTGACATAGTCACAATCGCCGGGGCACAATCGCTCAACCCCTTACAACTCTCGGTACCACTTGGGCGATAGTGACACGGCGATAGTGACAGTGTCACAATTGCTGGGCACTATAGCTCAAGGTGTGCTGAAACTCGTTTTGGCCATAACTTCCTCGTTCTAGCTCCGTTTTCGCTCCGGAAAGAAACGTTGGACTCGTATTCGAATTCCCCATCCAACAACACAATAAAATCTAGGATTTAACTCCAAATCCTATTTTCCATATTTTTCTTAAAAGATCGATTCCTCACTGAATCGAAGTTGTACTTATCCGAAAATCACGGGTGTTACACAATCTCTTCTCGATCTCTCTTTTTCTCTTTTTCTCTATCTCTTTTCTCTGTGTGTATATATATATATATATATATAATATATTAGAGTAATTACATAAATGGTCCTTAATGTTTGATGATTTTTGTAAAAACAAAAAAAATTAAGAAAACAAGTGAAATGACTAAAATACCCCCCTTTAAATTGGATTTAACAGCAAAAATTAACGGCCGTTAAGTCAAGGGACGAAATCTGTTGCAAGTTGTCAAACGTCAGGGTGTTTTCTCCAAAAATGAACTTTAGGGACGAAAACCGTTGAAATCAACATACCTCAGGGACCAAAACTGAACTTTACTCTAAAAACAATTAATGTGATTACATGAATATAAAAACAATTAATTACGATCACGCGATATATTTTCAAAAGTCTTAAAGTCTTAAAGTCTTAAATCTATTTTTATTTAAAAAATTAATTAAATTCCTTTTGTTCCTTTATTTAAGCCTGCTGATTCTGCTTTTTATTTATATTATTTTTAATAAAACTGAAAATTAATTGTTGTAGTTATCTTTTCCTATCTCTCTAACAACTTAAACTCAAATATTTTTTTTATTTAAAAACTTAATTAAATTCATTTTCTTCTTTTATTTAAGCCTGTTGATTCTGCTTTTTCTTTTATTATTTTTAATAAAACTGAAAATTAATTGTTGTAGTTATCTTTTCCTATCTTTCTAACAACTTAAACTTACAAAATATTAAAAGAATAAAGCTTATCCCCAAATATAGTTCCTCTGGATCATCCCTATCAGTTATTCTATACTCATATATATACATGCATCGGGTTAAACCAGACCTTGTTTTTTTTAAACCAGGAACCATATTGCATTTTATTCTGGTGAACATATTCCTTTTCGAGGCAACTCTTCGCCTCCATTCTCCTACAAGACTCTCCGATTATACCGTGCAGATTCAATGGATTCAATCACTTTTCTTCTCAGGGTCAACCACCTTCTTCTCTTCTCAGGTACGATTTCTCACTTTTCTGTTTGATTTTTGGTTTCAAAATCTGGTTTAGGGTTTCACAATCGATTTCAAAATCGATGATTTCATACTTCTGTTCAAAATCGATGATTTCATACTTCTGTTCAAAATCGATTTCTGGTTTAGGGTTTCAAGTAAGAGTTTGGGGTTTCACAATCGATTTCAAAATCGATTTCATACTTCTGATCACTTCTCAGGTACGATTTCTGTTTGATTTTTGGTTTCAAAATCGATTTCATACTTCTGTTCTTTTTTGTTATTTCGAGGTTTTTCAAAATTGATTTCATACTTCTGTTCATTTTTGGTTTTTCAAAATTGATTGCATACTTATGTTCATCTCGGTTGTACATATTTCAGGGACCAGCTGACTTGATGCGTGCATTAAGTCCCTTAAACTACTTAATAGTTCCACATGTTCAATAGGCATGCTCATTCCTGGAAAGATAAGAACAAATAAATATTATATATTTGATTTATGCCTAATGATCATACATGTTCTTGCTTTTGCTTCTTTGGCTACAGTTCATCTCGGTTGTACATATTTCAGGGACCGGCTGACTTGATGCCTGCAGTAAGTCCTTTAAAGTTTAAACTACTTAATAGTTCCATTAACAGGCAACCTTTGAATCGCTAAGAGGTGAATCTTGTTTGGCGATAAAAAGCCTGCCTCTTAATGGTTCTAAAACCCTCTGAATCAAACATTCAGCGCCCTAATTTCATTTTGAACAATTACCAAACAACCATATTGGATTTTGCATTATACCATAAGAGCCTCTTAATCATTCTGACCACTTAATCATCCTGCACAAAACCATTCTGCCAAACAACCCCTTATTCTCTCTACAACAGTGTTCAAAAAATCATTAATTACCTAAGCAGGGATTTCGCAAAAGCATAAACAATTTCTTTAAATATAGTGTGTTTTGTAAGAATTAAAATTCTGATGCAATATTATTTTGTCCATTTTTATTGGACTACTGCTTCAGTTACTTTATATTCTACTTCAAGTTGCCAATGTTTAGATCCATATGGACTTTTTGGTCCCATTAATGTGATTTGTGTTTTGGTGCTAAAATATTCATAATATTCTGTACTAGGGATTTTTCATGTCCTTGTTACCACAAACAAACATAATGAAGAATGTGATTTCTCTTTAAAGTTCTTAATGTGATTTGTGTTTTTGTTCTTTGTTTTTGTTTTTGTCTTTCTTTTTTTTGGAAAATTTACCCAGATGGTTTTTTGCATCAACTTTTTCATGGAAATTTATACATGTGGTGCGATTTCAATGTGAATATGACCTGCGTTTTATTCTGAGTTTGTTTTTTAATTACTTCATGATCGAAACCAATCTGAGTTTCCTAGAGATCTATTTTTCCGTCTCATTTGACGTTAAATGTCACTTTTTATGGGTTTTAAACTTTCTTGAATGGTATTTGGTATGCTTGTAAACGGTCTAAATGATCTATGTATGCATTTAAATGTCACTTACCCGAGTAATAGGACTTCCCTTCTCTCTGACAGATTCTTATGTCGTTCCTTTTACTCTTCACGAATTAAAAGAAGGAACCATCAAGAAGCAGTAGTGGAAAATGCAATAACAATAAGAAAACGTGGCTTCTTAGAGATTGTTGATCTCATGCTAAAGCTTCAATCAAATGATCAATCTTCCTCTTCCACTGATCTGAACGACAAGAAGTTGCAGAACTCATCCAAGAACAACAAATATGTGATCAAGCCATCAGCCAATTGTATGTTTCTCACTTTTTTCAATTTAAACAACATATACATGCATGCGTTACATACATTATATATGTGTTTGTGTGTGCCAATTTAAAAGATTGATATTCACATGTATATACAATTACTCGGCAAAAGCCCTTTTGTAATTTTTTAATAGATTGAAGGAAGCCCTTTGTTCACTTTTTCTTCTTTACCTTCACAGGATAAAACAGACTGTTGGTTTGAGTAAGCAACACATCAATCAAGATGTCAATAAGGGTGCTGCAGGTTTAACCTTTAAGAGCGATCAACGAGCAGAAAGGAGAAAAGATGCAAGACTTACATTAATTATGAGTTTTAGGATACTTCATTTGTGCTTTTTTTTTCTTTTCTTGAAATTCTCTTCTTTACTATGGTTGGGTACATAAAGCATGAATTATATATATGTAAGTATATATATTGGTTATGTGACATCTAAAAATTCAAGTTATATCGGCTAGCAAGATACCAAACCAAACAGACCACGAACCCCTTCTATGGCTACACGTACCAACATATTATCATTATATGTGTTTAAATATAGTTTCATGAACTTTTTTGAGAGCCAGTTTTATTATTATTGCACCAAAAGTTAGTGAGTTTGATGATTAGTTTTGTGCAATTTGCCAACTATACTGGCTTCAAAATAGTTGTGGTAAATACCGTTTGAAAAAGTTTGGTCAGTAAATCGAAGTATCGCTAAAATGTTATGTGTTGTTTGGATGGATTGCGCATACCTTTTTTCTTACATATAGACAAATTTTGCATCCCGCCGCATTGTACGAGTACACTGCTAGTCTATTCATAATTTATTTTTAACCTCAAAAAATATTAAATAACACAATTATTACGTGTTTTAAAACAAACGTCACATCATCTATTCATAATTTATTTTTAATAATTGTGGTATTTAATATTTTTGGGGTTTATCTCCTTTTCATAATTCATGTTTTTTAGATGGACGAGAAAAAATGTAACCAATAAACATGGTTCCTGACAGGAACTTCCTGTTATATTTGGAAAAAAAAAATTGTTTAGGTCATTTATCACACGTTTAAAACAGAGATAGAACATATATGAACATAGTGGAACAGGTATGTTCCATTCCTACCCCATAAAACATGGTGGAATAAGTTGGAACAATTGTATATTTTATCAATATAAATTTAAAGTAAAACTTATTTCATTTTATCCAATGTAAATTTAAATTAAATCTTAATTCTCTTCTAAAACATCAAATACACACATCTCTTTACATTTTGTCAATTCTTTAGATTTTAGTTATTATATTCTTTAAACATCGATATCTCATTCACACATACTCCGTTTTCGACGCATTATATATCGTTTCGAAGCTCAAAGTTGAGTAAAAACCATGAAATTAGCAAAAACCAATTTGGGTGTGGGAAGTTGTCCCACATAGGAAGGAGGAAGGAACATTATTTGGTTTAAAAGGAAAGAAGTGTGAGGAGTTGACAAGCTCCTTGCATGGTTTTACTCCAACACCTACCCGCGCGCAGGGGGGTGCCGATTGACGATTTCGCAAATTAAAATCGTCGAACTTGTGTGCGAGCGCGACCTGCGGACACGAATGCAGCTCCAAAATCTCGTGCTCACGCATCTCGGTTTTGCTAAAATTTCTTTTTAACAGTTTGTATTTTTTTTAACTGAACAAAGACACAAAAAACAGGGACCAAAAATGTAAATTTTTTTTGGCCTATCGCGGGCTGCGATCGCGGGCAGGGACGAAACTTGCCAACGCGGGCAAAGTTGGGGGGCTTCGCGGGGCTTTTGGCCGAAACAGTTTGCCACGTGGGCCTGGGCCCGCGATCGCGGGGCCCATCGCGGATTTTTTGGGTACTTTTGTAAACTGGGAGAGATTTTGGGTATTTTGGTAACACGAAGTTGGACTTAGGGTATTTTAATTAATTTCCCTAGAATAAATATCAACTTTTGAATTTTTAAGCTTAAAATAATTTACCTAATTAATTTTTAAGCTAAATTATCTTAAAAGTAACTGATACCTAAATCAAACAAATTACATAAAAAAGAGCATTTTATTCTCTTCGATTTGACATCTATCTAGATATTTTTTTACGGCTTTTTAATGTAAAATGATATATCTTTGTAATATCCATCATAAATATTTATACATGTTCATATGTTTATAATAACTTTTTAATATTCATATATTAGTATGATATTCATCATGAATAGTAATGTATTTTCATGTATATTCAACAAATCTTCAGTATTCATACATTACTATGACATTCATCATTAATATACGTATTTACTATCACATTCATCATGAATATACATATTATTCATCATGAATATTTATATATGTTTATGTGTATACAACAACATTTCATTTACGTGTATACAACAACATTTCAACATTCATACAATAGTATGATATTCGTTATGAACATTTTCACTATAACATTCAGCATGAATATATATTATTTATCATGAATATTATGTGCGATCATGTGTATACAATAACCCTTTAGTATTTATATTAGCATGATATTTATCATAAATATTAATTTCACCATAATATTCATCATGAATATACTACAATTTCAACTCTACACACTCTATTTTTCTTTCTTTTCCTTTATTGGATTATCGATTGATCTCGATGAGTTCCCGATTCGTCTCGGTAGATTTCCTGATCCATCTCGATAAGAGTTAAAAGTGGTAGGCAATAGTTCTCGATTGGTTCATCAATGGGTTCTCAATCGGTCTTGATGAAAAAGTAAGGTGTTAGGTTATGATTTTAACACACAACCACACACCAAGTCAATGGATGGGTTCTAGATTAGTCTCGATTGGTGTCGATCAGTCCCGATGGGTTCTCGATCGATCTCGATGTGTTCTTGATTGGTCTCGATGGATTCTTAATTCGTCTTGATAAAAACTGAAAGTGATAGGCTATGAGTTTACATACACAAACAAATATTAAATCAATCGATAGGTTCTTGATGGATAATGAAGGTGGTAGGTTATGGTTTAACACACATAAACACACACAAAGTCAATGAATGGATTCTCGACCTTTGTCGATAAGTTCTTGCTCGGTCTCTAGGAGTTTCTCGATTGGTCTCGATAGGTATTGGGTTACGGTAATGAAGAACGTGATACCTTACGATGTTGACGAAAGTGTTGAAGAATGTGATGTCGAGTTATGGATTAATGGTGCTGAGCATTGTACACAATTGAACGTACATAAATATTCATAATGAATTATAGCATTTTATGTAAAAAACACTTGAAACGAAAAAAAAACTATATCGTAATGAATGTCATATAGAAGAGCATGAAATTCTCGTTTTTTTTGATGTAATTTGTTTAATTAAAATATTAGTAATAAGATATTTTTTATTTTTTTAGAGGGTAAAAGTTTTTAATAAAAAAAAAGTCAAACAATGTAGACGTGAGATTGGAATTAACTTCATTTTTTATCCCCAATCAACTTAATTAATAATTTTAATTAGTATTTAATGTGAGCTGTTCGATATATAATGATGGATGACCAAGATCACTCATCGTGTTCACAATGAAAATGAGTTTGCAAATGAATTTTCTCTCTCTCACACACACACACATATATATATATATATATATATATATATATATTGGATGATAATCAATGAGAACCACAAATATGTTATAAACTCATGAGAACCAATATAAAAATAGTTTTCACATGGTTTTTTTTCCATCAAAACCTATGATTTAAGATATCGTTTCACATATGTTCGTGTTCATCTTGTGAAAATATTACATGTGATTTTTTTTTATTCACCTTGTGAAATAAAAAATGTATGTAAAAAATACACATGGGGAAACAAAATTTATGTGAAACTATCATATTAACAAACAAATATATGTGACCAAAATATCTTGGATGAAATATTAGCATCTGATAAAAAATATCATATAAAAAAATTATTTTTATATCGAATGTTACATGTTTGTAACATATTTGTCGTTCTCGTTTAATTTAAACCCTATAAATATAATGCTAAAACATTTAACCGGTTGACGATTTATCACTTGCCTTTCTCTATAAATATCCTCACCCACCCACACCCCCCCTCTATCCCTCCCCCCTTGCTACCATTTCTGTTCCGCCAACTCCTGCAAATTAACAGAAAGAAATATGAAGGAACTGATGGTGAAGGGTTTGAATATGATGATGATGATGGCATGGATGCCCATGAAGATAGGATGGGGGATATTTCAGAGATCTCCATTTTCATGGCCTCTGAAACATCTTGAGCAACTTTGGGTGCGATTTGTGTTCATCTTCCTTAAATATGAGATGGAGACTGTGAATGCCAGTTATGTTATTCCCTTTGAGTACTACAAAATCCAACCCTTTGAAAGGTTGTAAGCTATGTATCTATCTCTATTTTTAATTAGTTACTTTAAAAACATCGTGTCTCTCAATTTAGCTTTCAAGAAAACACCATTGTTGTACTTGTTGAAATCATGCGAAAACGCGTTCATGGGCATCGTTTTTTTGTTTTTCGGAACAGATTCAAGAATGTCAGATAATTTACATATATGTTCTTGTTTGTTTTGTCAAAACTAAAGGTAGAAATTATCATATTATAAAGTTTTATTTTGTATGGTTGAATTTTGGGGTCTTTTTTTCTGTTTCTTTTCAACCATGGTATATGACATATCTGATCTTCCAATATATGGGGTTTACGAAAAACGTTCAGTTCACGTGATGAGTCGATAACACCAAGTGAGAATCAGATGCTTTATCAGATGTTTAACCACCCCGATCGATCGACATGAGCTTTCAATTTATGGGTTTCCATACAAAGCATTCATTTCACATGATTTTGGCATATTTTAGTCCTTAGGGTGAGTGGTTGTGGCCTCTGATGAGTTGATAGCATGTGTGAATCAGATGAATCATACGATGCTTAATGCATGAGATGCTGAACCCCATCCATTTATCTCTAGACCAATCTATGAAATTAGGTTTTTTTCTTAAACTCGTAATCATTATTTTATAACTTTTTAAGAGAAATTGCATTATATAATATTTAATAATATAATTAATGCTAAAATCTCTAAAATAGATAATCTGTTGTTGGAGAAAAATGTAATTTTATTTAGAGATTTTTACTTTTGGTTCTTTATTTTAGAGAAATAAAGTAAAATCCAGTCATTTTATTCCATGGCTAAAAAAACAAAGTATCATTCTTGTATTCCATGGCTAAAAAAACAAACAATTCTCCACGTCATAAAAGTAAAGACCGGGCATTTTATAAAGCATTCTAAATTAAATATCATATTTGAGAGACGAATTGAAGTTACCACGAAGTTACGAAAATTTCTATGGAGAATGAGAATTTGTTGTTCTTTCATTCTTTTACCACAAACCTTTTTATGCAATTCAAAGAAGAGACCGATCTGATTCTGAATACTAACACTAAAAAGCTAAACCTTATCAGATAAAAGATGAAACAATCATATTTGACTACAACTGAAACACACATATAAAGATGATCTGATATCTAGAGATGTTCCTAATAACCCCCTCAAGTTGGAGCTGGAGCATGTATGTCGCGCATGCCCAACTTGCAGAGTAGAAAGTCAAACTGCTTCTTGCCCAGAGCTTTAATTTAGCTAGAATGTATCATAGTAGTCGTCAACACATAAGAAGGAGAGATGAGACTCTCTGTAATAGCATCTCGCACAAAATGGTAGTCAATCTCGATAATGTTTACTTCTCTCATGGAAGATTGGATTTTAGGCAATGTATAAAGCCGGTTGACAATCACAATGCAAGGATATAGGCTTGGGGAGTGTAACACCCAAACTTATGAGTAACACTTTTAACCATTTTAGCTCACAGGTAATTAATAGTCACCATAGATCGTATTCTGCTTCGGTTGAAGATAGGGAAACAATATGTTTCTTTTTAGTTTTCCAGGAAATCAGTGAGTTCCCTAGGAAGACAAACCAACCCGTCAAAGAACGTCGAGTAAGAGGACAACTTTCCAAATCCAAGTCACACCAAGCCGAAATAACGAGTTCACTATCAGACTGTAACATAATCCTTTGCCCATGACTCCCTTTCAAGTAACGTACGACTTGCAAGGCTTCCTTCTAATGATCATTGAGTGGTTGATGCATGAATTGTGAGAGGATGTGAACACAATATGACAACGCCTGGTTCTGGATCTTTTAGAAAAGGGTTGGTGTTGAAAATATATTAATAGTTGTGCAATCTTGACTTTGGTTTAGTTTTGTAATATTTCAGAAGTGGAAAGAATTAAAAGGCTTGGAACTGAAGTTCAAGGGCTGAAAGAGTGCAACATTGGAACATGTGTGTG
Source organism: Saussurea involucrata (assembly GCA_033807775.1). Taxonomy (NCBI): domain Eukaryota; kingdom Viridiplantae; phylum Streptophyta; class Magnoliopsida; order Asterales; family Asteraceae; genus Saussurea; species Saussurea involucrata. The sequence continues at coordinate 15,296,854 of CM066318.1, read as the reverse complement.
GTGCCTCAAGTCTGGAGAAAGAGCAGGGTTAGTGTAGCTATTTGGATGGAAGTTCAGGGGCTGGAAGTGTAAATATGATGATATATTTAAAGGAGAGTATTCTCACATGAAGAATCATCAGATTTCATTTCTTATTTTCAATTTGAGAAAACTTCTCTTTTTCTCTCTCACGTTTCTTACTTAGTATTTTAGGGTTTGATTGTTAAATCATTAAGTTGTATTTTCTTAACATTGAAATAAAAGAGAAGTATATTTGATTAAGAGTTTTAAGATGGTATCAGAGCTTAAGGAGAGATCTAAGAGCATCATCAACACTAGTAATTAAGTCTCTTCTATTCTTTCTTGTTTCTTTACCATAAAATCTGAGGTCTGGTCATTTTTTTAACATTCAAGAACAATTATGGTTTCCTCTCAATGAAACTCATAGTTTTCGTTGAAGAAAATCATTCAACGAGTTCGCTGGGTGTTCGTTTTTTCATTCTCGTTCGGTCTCAGATTTGGTGTGGTCTGTTTCAACTAAAGAACAACGAGTTCCGTAAGGGTGCGTTTGGTTGCAGGACGGGACAGGACAAGACGGGACAGGACAGGACAGAACAGGACAGAACAGAACAGAACAGCTGTCCAGCGTTTGGTAGAACATAACTAAACTGGACAGAACAGAACAGGACTGACAAAATGACCAATTTACCCCCAGTGAGTTATTTAGTGGTGGCGGTGGTGGTGGTGGTGGTGGTGGCGGCGGTGGTGGTGGTGGCGGCGGTGGTGGCGGCGGCGGTGGTGGTGGTGGCGGTGGTGGCGGTGTTGGTGGCGGTGGTGGTGGCGGTGGTGGTGGTGGTGGTGGCGACGGTGGTGGTGGTGGTGGTGGTGATGGTGGCGGTGGAGGCGGCGGCGGTGGTGGCGGTGGTGGTGGTGGTGGCGGTGGTGGTGGTGGTGGCGGTGGCGGCGGCGGTGGTGGCGGTGGTGGTGACGGTGGTGGTGGTGGTGGCGGCGCCGGTGGTGGTGGCGCCGGTGGTGGTGGCGCCGGTGGTGGTGGCGGCGGTGGTGGTGGCGGCGGTGGTGGTGGTGGCGGTGGCGGCGGTGGTGGCGACGGCGGTGGTGGTGGTGGTGGCGGCGGTGGTGGGGGTATTTTTAAAAAAAATCCTTGTTCCACTTAGTTCCATGGTTTTTGGTGGAACACATGTGTTCCATGTTTGTGGAACAAGGGCTCTGTTCTGTTCCATCTTAAGGCATGCCAAACATGGGACAAGAACCCTTGTTCCTGTCTGTTCTGTCCTGTTCCGCATACCAAACGCACCCTAAATGTCTCAAATGAAACCCTTGGTTTCTGATCTGAAACTAGGAACGAGTTCGTGTTCATCCTTTTTTACCAGTATCGAGACTCACCAGATCTACCACATCATTTTTTAGTTTCGTTGTTTTTTACAGATCTGACTTTTGTTCTTATCTGCTTGGTTCTCGGTGACTTGAAGTCAGATCTCGACTGAGTATTGGCATCTGAGTATTGTTGTCGGTGTTGTTCCGCCATTCACAGATCTGTTACTTTTGGCGTTCCTCTTTTTTCGCTAAGATCTGTTGGTTGTCTTTGATGCTTTTCGATCGACAAATCGGGTTTCTTTTTAGATCCGTCGGTTTGTTTTTCGATTTGTTGTTTTTTTTCTCACCGCAACTCATTGATCATTCATTTCGCCTGTTGATCGTTAGTGTGCTTTATGAAGAGTACCATCACATCTGGACTGATCTAGGTTGTTGTTTTTACTTGTTTAGATTTGATTTCCTTTTTTTGGGTGTGCCGATGATACTCCAGATCTTAACATAGATCTGAAGGTTAGGCGTCCTTATTCATATCAGATCTCATTCCCATTTTGGTTACTGATCCATTCGGTTCAAAGGTGTGACCGCTGGTAGGTTCCCTTATTTGTTTCGAAGGTGAAACCAGCGGATCTAATTCAGATATCGTTCTCGGGTTATGGGATAATTCTTTGTTTAGATCTGTGGTTTGAATTTCAGTACCTATGCAATTTGTATCGATGATGCTTATATGTCGATGATCTGATGAACCTTAACAGGTCTGTTGATTACGATCATAGCTAGATTGGTTCTTAGTATCTCTCTTCCGGTTTAATCTCATATTCAAATCTGAGTAGTTGTTTAGGTGTGGTTTCGTTTTAATCTCATATTCAAATTTGTGTAGTTGTTTGTTTAGTTGTGGTTTAATTGCTAACCTTATGATTATTTTTTTTAGTTTCGTTTACTCTCAAATCTAGTCCATTATCTCAGATATGGTGCCTTAGTTACTCTCAGATCTAGTCCAAATCTGAGATCTGGTCCTTTTCTTTGACTCTCAGATCTAGTCTAAATCTGAGATCTGGTCCTTTTCTTTTATTCTCAGATCTAGTCCAGTTCTGAGATCTGGTCCTTTTCCTTTTTTTTAGATCTGGTCCCTTTTCTCTCAGATCTCTCTGTATAGGATTGAGTGTTTACTTGCGCTATAGTTATTCTTCTGTATATGGTTGGTTATTTGTTCAGGTGTCTAAGCATATCACTACTGTGATTACTACTTAGACGGTTGGGGACTCTCGTTACAAGACGCGCTTTGTTAGTCTTCTTTTCTATATTGCTCCCGCTGTGTTCTTTTTTCCTTTTTTGCTGGCATAGTGCGTTCTCTAAGTCCTTCTCTCCTTTAAACTCTGGTTGTGTATTTCATGCTTTATTTGTTTCTTTGAGTATTAGTTGTGTGTTTTTTTGGATTATTGTGTGCCTGTCTGTTTCGGTATCTGAATAGTGGGCTTGACCTAGCACCTCTGATTGTTTTAGGAATCCTGCTGCAATGTATTCAGAAGTTTACCTTGTGTGCCTTTTTGCTTTCTTGTTGTGGTCATGGCTGGCCCTTCTGATGATCCTGAAGGAACGGGTGCAAAGGAATCCAAAGTTGCCAAACTTGACTTTGGAGATCCTCCGTACATGCACCCCAGTGACACCAGCGGGGTACCACTTTTGAATTTTAAATTGAGTGGCACTGATAACTACAGAGTCTGGGCATGTGCTATGACATTAGCTTTAGAAACTAAGAGCAAACTTGGCTTTATTGATGGATCCGACCCTCGCCCTGACAATGACCCTATCCTGGGAAAACAATGGGACAGGTGTAATTCTGTTGTTCTCTCCTGGATTTTAGGTTCTATGACTGATGATCTGTTTTTAGGTCAAGTGTTTTCCAAAGAATCTTCTAAAGTCTGGGAGGAATTGAAAGAAACTTATGATAAAGTGGACGGATCTGTCACATTTAACCCGCATCAAAAGATAAATTCGCTAACTCAAAATGGGACTTCTGTTTCTGAATATTATCACAAACTTAACTCTTTGTGGAAACAATTTGATGCCCTTGTTAAACTTCCTTCATGTACATGTAATGCATCTCATGATTTTCATGAACATAGTCAACTTATCAAACTGATGTAATTCTTGATGGGTCTTGATGACATCTATCAACCTATTAGAAGCAACATCCTTACTCGTGACCCCCTCCCGTCTGTCAAAACTGCTTTCTCCCTAGTTTCTAGAGAAGAATCTCATCGTAGGGGTACCACATATGCCTCCCACACCAAGTCCCAACACTCTACCTTTTAAGAAAAACCAATGAAATTAAAAAGAAAACTGGTGCCAAACCTTCTAATCTCATGTGTAAACATTGTGGAATTTCCGGACATACTATTGAACTATGTTACAGACTCATAGGCTTTCCAAAAGACTTTCAATTTCGATCCAAAACTCAAAATCCAAACTTTAAACCTGACGCTGGAAATGCCTGTGTCTATGAGTCTCTTTCTCCAAAACAACCTGTTTCTACTTTATCTTTTCCTTTTTCTGAAGAACAGGTTGCCAAAATACTAAACTTGATTGGTCAGAAAAACACTCCAGATGGGGTATCTGCAAATATGGCAGGTATAACTTCTATGTCTAACCTTGGTTGGATCATTGATTCTGGTGCAAACCAACACATGACATCCAACATTTCTCGACTTGAAAATGTTGTTGATATTTCTGACTTAAACCTTACGGTAAATCAACCCAATGGGGCTGAAGCCAAAATAAATAAAATCGGAAATTTCAAACTCACAAACACTGTTACTCTGTTTGATGTATTGGTAATACCTGATTTTCACGTCAACCTTCTATCTGTTCACAAATTAGCCAGAGACAGTAAACCTTTCATAGGTTTTGATGAATTTCGTTGTTATGTTCTCAATCTTCAGGCTTCTCTTCGAGAGAGTGTTGTGGGGACCGGTAGTGAGGCAGGTGGGTTATATTTCTTTGATCAAAATGTTAACACTGAGTCCCTCCCTAGTAGTAACATGACTGTTTCTTGTTCTGTGTCCACTCACTTATGGCACAGTCGCCTGGGTCACCCAGCTGACCCAGTGTTGAAAGTGCTAAAGGGACAACTTAATCTTGGAAATGACTTGAGTGTTCCCTGTGAGATTTGCCATAAGGCAAAGCAAAACCGAGATAAATTTCACCTAAGTGAGAGTAAAATTAAATGTCTTGGGGAATCAGTCCATTTGGATGTCTGGGGAGCCTATCATGTTCGTAGTAGGGAAGGGTACAAATATTTTCTGACTATTCTTGATGATTTTACCCGTGATGTGTGAGTTTTTTTGTTAAAAGGAAAACATGAAGTTGGTGATTACATAGTTGAGTTTGTGAACCTTATTGCTACTCAATTTGAAAAGTCTGGCAAAAATTTTAGGAGTGACAATGGGACTGAATTTTCTAATTCCAAACTTAACTTGTATTATAAAAACAAAGGCATCATTCATCAAACCTCTTGTGTTTACACCCCTCAACAAAATGGAGTGGTGGAACGCAAACATCGTCACTTACTTAATGTAGCTAGGGCTCTTATGTTTCAGAGGGATGTACCTCTTAACATGTGGAGCGAATGTGTTCTTACGACTACTTATTTGATAAATAGGAACCCTGCTTCTATCTTAAATGGTAAGTGTCCTTATGAACTTGTCCATGATTTTAAACCTGTCCTTACTCATCTTAGAAACTTTGGGTGTTTGTGTTTTGCGATTATACCAAATTTGACTGATAAGTTTTCATCCAGATCTGAAAAGTGTATTCTTTTAGGATATGCAAATTCCCAAAAGGGATATAAACTTTTTAGTTTGGACTCAAAGAAAATTATAATTTCTCGTGACGTAAAATTTTATGAAAACATTTTCCCATATAAGATGAGTTCGGATAAGTCGTTTAATCAAAATAATGGAAAATTAAATACCCTGAATTTCTTTGATATTTTTACTGAATCTACTGATGATTTTTTTGATTCACCTCCCAATGATGAAAATGGGAACCCCTTAATCGATGAAAACCTTAGTGACCATAGTCAGCTTGGTAGCCCTAGTAGAGCTCCTCGCAGGTCAAATGACTGCATTAATCAAGGCACTTCCATGCCATCTGGAAGTGATTTTGAACAAAATATAGGACGACGACCACTGAGTAGCACCGACGTGGCTGCCAGTCGGCCATGTGATGCTAATGTTGAGCTTGTTAATGATCAAAATTTAAATTCTGAAGGAAATCTATCTCAACCTTCTTCCTCTACTTCTCATTCTTCTAGAAAATCCGCTAGAGTATCAAATTTTCCGAGAAAGTTTGATGACTTTGTGGTAGAGGGAAAGGTCAAATATGGGATATAAAAGGTGGTGAATTATTCTTGTCTTAGTAATGAGAATTTTTGTTTTATTTCTAGTCTTAATAAATCTGTTGAACCCAAAACTTTTAAAGAAGCTTGTAATGATATTAATTGGATAAATGCTATGAATGAGGAAATGGAAGCTCTTCATAGAAATGGTACATGGGAAATTTGTGATTTACCTCCTAATAGAAAACCTATAGGATGTAAATGGATCTATAAAATAAAATACAAGCCTTCGGGTGAGATTGAAAGATATAAGGCTAGACTCGTTGCTAAGGGTTATAGTCAAAGAAAGGGTATTGACTATGATGAAACTTTTTCTCCGGTGGTCAAAATGGTAACAGTAAGATGTATTATTGCTTTAGCTGTACAGTTTAAATGGAGTCTTTGTCAATTAGATGTTAATAATGCTTTCTTGTATAGGGATTTTTCCGAAGATGTTTATATGACTCTACCAGAAGGCTATTATAATTCTGATGATCATAAAGTGTGTAAACTTGTTAAATCTTTGTATGGATTAAAACAAGCTCCTCGACAATGGTATGCTAAGCTATATACGTGTCTTATTGATTGTGGTTTTGTTCAAAGTGAAAGTGATTACTCTCTCTTTACTAAAAATTCTGGTTATGTTTTTCTTGCTTTACTAGTGTATGTTGATGACATTGTATTGACCGGTGATAGTTTAGATGAAATAAATAAAGTAAAAGGTGTCAATCATGTTGTAGCGCAGTGGTTGATCGCCCTGGGTGATGTGGTGGAATATCCCATCTACCCAGGGTTCGATCCCAGGCGTCCTCAACATTGATAAGACATCTTTAAGTTTCAAAATTGTCAGGGATTAGTCCGGGTTGTGCCTGGGATACCCTTTCCAAAAAAAATAAAGTAAAAGGTCAGTTGAAAAGTCAATTTCTTATAAAAGATTTAGGAAAATTGAATTTTTTTATTGGGTATTGAAATTTTAGATTGCATTGATGGTGTTTGTATGTCACAAAGGAAATATTGTTTAGAATTGCTTAATGATTTTGGTTATCTTGGGTGTAAACCTTGTAGTACACCCATGGATATGAACATGGTGGTCACCAATTCTAGCAACTCTAAAGATCTTCCTTTGACTGATTTTTCTGGTTACCAAAGACTAATTGGTAGGTTAATTTATTTGTTAGCTACTTGGCCAGATATAGCTTTTGTGGGACATTGCCTTAGCCAATTTATGCATGCTCCTAGACAATCTCACTTGAAACTTGCCCTTAGAGTGCTTAGATACTTGAAGCTTTCTCCCGGAAGAGGTGTTAGCTTCACCAGGTCAGATAATTTATGTTTAAAAGGTTTCGTAGATGCTGATTGGGATAAGTGTCTTTCTACTCGACGGTCTGTTACGAGTTATTGTTTGTTTCTTGAAAATTGTATGATTTCGTGGAGAAGTAAGAAACAAAATAATGTTTCTTGTTCCTCCGCTGAATCTGAATATCGGGCAATGGCATCTACTGGTCGTGAAATCGTTTGGGTTTTGAAAATTCTAGATGATTTACATTTAAAAGATTTACTTCCTGTAAATCTATTTTGAGATAACAAATCAGCAATTCAAATAGCCTAGCAATTCAAATAGCCTATAATCCTGTTTTTCACAAACGCACTAAACACATCGAAATTGATGTTCATCAAGTTCGTCGTCTAATTAGTGTGGGCGTGTTAAAAGTCTCTAAAATTCCTTCGACTGAAAATACTTCTGATATCTTTAAAAAATCTCTTGGGATAAATCAACACAATTTTTTATGTTCTAAAATGAGAATGCTTGATTTATTCAAAGGTCAAGATTGAGGGCAGATGTTGAAAATATATTAATAGTTGTGCAATCTTGACTTTGGTTTAGTTTGTAATATTTCAGAAGTGGAAAGAATTAAAAGGCTTGGGACTGAAGTTCAAGGGCTGAAAGATTGCAACATTGGAACATGTGGGTGGTGCCTCAAGTCTGGAGAAAGAGCAGGGTTAGTGCAGCTATTTGGATGGAACATCAGGGGCTGGAAGTGTAAATATGGTGATATATTTAAAGGAGAGTCTTCTCACATGAAGACTCATCAGATTTCATTTTCTTATTTTCAATTTGAGAGAACTTCTCTTTTTCTCTCTCTCACGTTTCTTACTTAGTATTTTAGGGTTTGATTGTTAAATCATGAAGTTGTATTTTCTTAACATTGAAATAAAAGAGAAGTATATTTGATTAAGAGTTTTAAGAGCAGGTGCAAGCGCCAAATGATGGTTTGAAGGCATTGAAAAATAGGCAGGCCGAGCCCCAAGTAAAACGGCCTCTGAGAAGATATCCAAGGCATATTTTCAGTGACAAAGATAAATTCCTTTTAGAATACAGGCTACTTCAATACCAAGAAAATACTTAAGTACCCCGAGATCCTTTATATGAAAACACTGGCTAAGGCAATTCTTGAAAGAGGTGAGGGAAAATGTCATTCCCAGAGCTAATACGATCATTCACGTAAACGAGTACATTAATTTGTATCCTCCCTTTGTGAAGTGTAGGCAATGAATAGTCAGAGTAGGACTCTAAGAACCCATATTGTTTCAAAGCAGTAGCTACTTTAGCAAACCAACATCGAAGGGCCTGTTTTATGCCATAAATCGACTTCTTGATACATGCCAATTTTTACACATTTTTATATCGAAATTGCCCTAAAATTAGATGTCAAAAGTACCCCTAATATATTGAGTTTAATATTTTGTTATTTACAATTAAATTAAAATAAATAAAAACAAAACAAAAAGAAAAGAAAAAAAATCTAATAGTAATCCTTGTGGTGTCGTGAGATACAAAAAGCAAAAAAGAAACAATATTTATATAGATTAAATATTTGGTCCATGTTATTCTTTTGTTAGCAGTCCAATACAACAAGCAAAAGAAGTAGAAAGGAAAAGAAAGGGCTACGGCCCACTTTCAAGTTGCAAGGGAAATTAGGATTAGTCCAGAAAAAGAAAAGGCAACCGACATTTTTTCCCTTTCACGAGCAGCAGCAGCAAACAGCCGACCCCGCGACCTCAAGCCGAGCCCCACCCCGTCGGACCTACTGTTCGTTCGACTCCTTAGAGACCTGCGCGGCCTCATACGCAGCCCCAAGCCGCGGCCCAGGTCGCACGATTCAGAAAAATGGGTCATGTGTGTCTTTGGCGGTTTGTTTTCTTTTGGGACTTAAAACTTGCGAAAAACTGCAATTAAGGGGGAAGAAATCACTTGGCAAAAACAATTTCGAAGAGAAAACAACAAGAGGATCGATTGGGAGCAATTTCTCATCCAATTCCTTTCAAATTCTCAGGTAATTTCTTGAGTTTTTCAATTTGGTAACCTAATTTAGCCATGTGTGGCTAAATTTCTCATTCCAACATTAGTGAACTTTAGATATTGATGTTTTCATTTTGAGGTTTCGTTGTATTGGTTTTTGGACAAGTTTATTTTCTGGAATTTCTTTGTTGAATGTTAATTTCATTAGAATGTTAATTGAAATGGCCAATTAGTTAATGTTCTTTTGAATGTTTGTTAATCAAAAACGTGAAATACGTAATCGTTTTATGGTTTTGATATAGTGACAATGGAACTCTTTAAATTCATAAGGTTTTTAAATTGAGTTCTTGAAATTTCACAATCAAAGTGATATTAAACCGAGCTTATGAGTTTAATTCTTTGAGTTGGCGTTTTCTTAAATCGGAAAGGTAATTACAATTAGGATGTTTGAGAGCTTATTCAATAATCCAATTGTAGTTAAGATTTGGCTAAAGAGCTTATTTTAGCTAATGTTCAATTAAGTGAAAACAAAGGCTTTCAGAGCTTGTTGATAGCCATAGCCGGCTTAAACTTGTCCTATCCCTTTACGTTTGCGAAATCAATGATAAGTGTTCACGTCATAATCGGGAGCGATCTAATGTTGGTTTTTAATTATTTTCTTATTATTCGTTTTTAATCGTATGCGTAGTTTAGTAAATCAAATCCAAACCCCCCTTTCGTATTTACTTTAAAGTACCGTGCTTGTGTGTGAATTGTCTGGTTGTAATAAGTTAAACCGAGTCTCTGTGGATTCGACCCGACTTATCACTGTTACAATTCTAATTGTAAATAAGGAAATAGTTGGTTATTATTATTTGGTGGACTCGGCATCTGTCAAATTTTTGGCGCCGTTGCCGGGGACTCGGTATTTCTAACGGTTTATGCCTAGATCTTCACGTACAGGTACACCTATTCCAATAAACTCTGAAATCGAACGGACCGCTAAACGATTGAGGAAACAAGCCAAGCTTCGGAAGAAGTTAGGTGAGGGACCTTCGTCACCAGGGGTAAATATCTGGAAAGATATTAACCTGTCAAGCGATTCGGGCGAAGAAAAAGAAGAAAACCAAAAAATAGAAGTTGAAGAGCCGACGACGGAATCTGAAGAAGAAGAGGAGAAAGAGCCGAAGGTCAATATGGGTGACGCGGAGCAGACACTTTGTCAACTAGCAACCCAAGATGTTGCTTAGACTCCTATTTGTATCAGGTATCCGACAGGTAACCAGAATTTCGTTCTTAAGACTGGCTTGGTCCATCTCTTACCCACCTATCACTGGTTAGAGAATGAGGACCCCAATAAGCACTTAAAACAGTTCCATAAAGTTTGTCTTAGTATGAAACCGAGTGAGGTCATGGAGGACCTTATAAAGTTAAAGGCATTCCCTTTTTCTTTAAAGGACCGTGCGACAAATTGGTTGTACTCGTTACCCCCCGATTCGGTAACGACGTGGAACCAAATAGCGAGGCTCTTTTTAGATAATTTTTTTTCCTGCCTCTCGAGCCGCTAACCTCCGTAGAGAGATATGTAGCATTAAGCAAAGAGATGTTGAGACTCTCCATGAGTATTGGGAGAGATTCAAACATCTCTGTGTGAGTTGTCCACAACACGGAATCTCGGAGCAATTGCTTTTGCAATATTTCTATGAGGGTCTCTTGCCTATGGATAGAAAGATGGTCGATGCCGCAAGTGGCGGTGCCATGTTTAACAAGACCCCAACCGAGGTTAGAGCACTAATCACTACCATGGCCGAAAATTCCCAACATTTTAGTGTGAGGAGTGATATGAGGAGAGAGCCACAAAAAGCTAATGAGGTAAATGTTGCAAGCATTGAGAGTCATTTATTTGATCTTACTAACTTGGTTAAGTAGCTTGTGGTTAGCAAAGAACATGTAAAAGTTTGTGGGATATGTTTGGCAACCGTCCATCCAACCGATGTGTGCCCGCAACTTCAAGAAGATGTATTGGTGACGGCCGAAGACGTGAATGCCATAGGAGGGTTTCAAGGTCAGCCACGACAGCAACAAAGGTATTTTAACAACAATTTCGGCAACCAAAGACCTCCTCAATTCCAGAATTTTGTGCAAAGGCCGCCACAACAACAATTTCACCAAAGAGCACCCTTCAATCCAAATCAAGCTACTTCAAGTAGCTCAGGTATGTCCCTTGAGGACATTGTTAAAAACTTGGCCACTAACACTCTTCAATTCCAACAGAAAACGAAGGCAAGTATTCAAAACTTGGGAGCTCAAATGACACAACTCGCTACTTCCGTGAGTCGGTTGGAATCTCATGGAAAGCTACCCTCCCAAACGGAAACGAATCCCAAGCAAAATGTGAGTGCAATCGTCTTGAGGAGCGGAAAGGAGCTTGAAGAGCCAAAGTTAGTAAAGAGTAAAGAAGTGGAGAAAGAGAAAGAGATGACTCCAAAGCCGGTGCAAAGCGAGAAACAACCAGAACCCACTGTTGAGGTAAGTGAGAAAACAAAGGTAATTCCGCCTCCCTTTCCTACATGCTTTCAAATGTCTAACAAAGCTAAAGAAGAAAAAGAGATTTTAGAGACTTTTAGGAAGGTTGAGGTGAATATACCTCTTTTAGATGCAATCAAGCAAGTCCCTCGTTACGCTAAGTTTTTGAAATAATTGTGCACTAATAAACGAAAACTTAGGGGTAATGAGACGGTTAATATGAGTGAGAATGTTTCCGCCGTGCTTCAAAAGAAGTTACCCCCAAAATGCAAAGATCCCGGTGTTTTCACCATTCCTTGCAAATTAGGGAACGTTACGGGTAATAGGGCTATGCTTGATTTGGGTGCATCTATCAATGTGATGCCATATTCTATCTTTAAGACTTTAAATGTAGGCCCCTTATAAGAAACCGGGGTGGTCATTCAATTGGCCGATAGGTCCGTAGTACACCCAAAAGGTGTATTAGAGGATTTATTGGTTCAAGTGAATAAACTTGTCTTCCCTGCGGATTTTTATGTCATTGATATGGAGGAGGATTCTCATCCGAAATCCACGTCTATTTTGTTAGGGAGGCCGTTTTTGAAAACTTCGAAAACAAAGATAGATGTTCACAATGGCACACTTTCTATGGAATTCGATGGTAACACAATTCATTTTAATATCTATGAAGCCATGCGTTTTTCAAGTGATGTATCATCTCTTTGTGCCATAGATATAATTGAGCCTATCGCTCAAGAGTTGTTCGAACTAACACATTTTGATGCTTTAGATACAACTTTGAGTAGGTCTCTAGATGAAGTGGGAGTGACTAAACTAATGAAGAGGATTGAGCTTGAACCCGAGTTTCACGAGCTAGTAGCTTCCATGGATCAAAAGAACACAACAAGGTATGACATTGCTCAAATTTCTTTACCACCGTCTAACACAAAGCTACTTCCTTCCATTTTGCAGGCACCCGAATTGGAGCTAAAGCAACTTCCCGATCATCTCAAGTATGCCTATTTGGGAGATGGAGATAAGCTACCGATGATCATTTCAAGTAGCCTAGACACATCCGAGGAGGAGAAGATTATAGGCATGTTCAAAAGATACAAAGAAGCCATCGGGTGGACGAAAGCCGACATAAAAGGCTTGAGTCCTTCAACTTGCATGCATAAGATTTTGATGGAAGATGATTTCAAGCCGTTTCGTGAGGCTCAAAGGAGGTTGAATCCACCTATGATGGAGGTTATGAAGAAGGAGATTCAAAAGCTACTCGATGCGGATATGATTTTTGCTATTTCCGATAGCAAATGGGTGAGTCCGGTACAAGTTGTACCAAAGAAGGCCGGAGTGATGGTAGTGGAGAATTCCGATGGCGTGATGGTCCCGAAGAGAGTACAAAGTGGTTGGAGGGTATGCATCGATTACCGGCGGTTGAACGCGTCAACCCGAAAGGATCACTTCCCTCTACCGTTTATCAATCAGATGCTCGAATGCTCGAGAGATTGGCAGGTAAGTCCCATTATTGTTGTTAAGATGGTTTCTCTGGTTTTCATCAAATTTCGGTTGCACCGGAAGATCAAGAGAAAACCATGTTTACATGTCCTTTCGGCACTTTTGCTTATTGCCGAATGCCCTTTGGCCTATGCAATGCCCCAGCTACTTTTCAGCGGTGTATGATGAGTATTTTCTCTGAATTTATTGAAAACATCATTGAAGTTTTCATGGACGATTTTTGTAACACCCGGAAAATCCTCGTAAGTAATAGTAAGTTTAATATTTATTAATATTTTGACTTTTTGGATTATGATTAACATTTTAAGTAACTTCTGTGATTTTTACTTGTTATTTGATAACTCTCGATAGAAATCAGTAAGTTTATTCTTTAAGTAAAATTATGAAAAATAGATGATATAGTGGAATAGTAGATTTTATGGATTAGTTAGATGGGTATTTTGAATACGAGCCTAACGGTACTTTCCGGTGTAAAAACGGGGTTCTAACGAAGAAGTTACGGCCTAATTAGTAGAAGTTGGAGGTTTTGGCAAACAGAAGCCGGCGCCAATGGAGTGGCGCCGATCCATCGGCGCCGACGACTGGCGCCAAAAACCTGACGTGCCAAATGGAGGGTTAAACTCACCCCTTAGTCATCACTTATCTCATTTATCACTTAGAACTCTCAAAACGAATTTCACTATTACTCTTGCTCACTCTCTAACGATTTCTTCATTCAACCTAAGGTAAGTTCAAATCTATTATTCTAAATCAATCCAGGTAATTGTTATATGAATCTTAACAATCAAACTTCAATTAGGGCTTGGTATCTTCATTTCATTTTGATTGGAGAATTAGGGCTCAAGTCTTCAAGTAAGGTTATACAAATTGAAGATTTAAAGGTGAGTAATCTGTAACTAAATGTTCTTATTATACTTATCTACCATTTCTTCTCTTGATTTTGTATTATTAAGGTAAAATCTTGAGTTGTATGTTCTTAATGGTTAAGATGGAAATAAGAGGAGTTTAAATAAGTTAATATGGATTAATTGTGTTTATTTCTTAGTATGCCATGATGAATGTTTATGTTAAGAGTTTGGTTTGATTATATGTCAATGGTATGTGAAATTGACATGATGGCTTAATAAACGTCTTAATGATGAACTAGTGACTTAATGGTTAAAATAGACTTATTCTTGAATTGTAAACATGGTGGTTTATTGTTGAATTCTTATGGAATGTGAATTAATACATATGGATGTATGTGAACTACATGGAAGTAGTATGGATTATGATAAATGGTTGGACCATTGTTAAAGTGCTTAATATGTTGTGAATCTTATTTGGATTAACATTTTTGGTATTCACTTAATTGGAGGAGCACCTGGTAGGCATTGGAGGATATAATCATACATACCGTGGGGTAAATGTATTTTGTTCATACCTTCGGACACCGTGGGGTTTTCCGTTGTGTTATGCCTTGTGACAATACCGTGGGGTATCAATCAAGGTATATCTTCAATTATGATGTAACCGGGTAGCGATATGGGCCTTCTCCATGGAATCCAATTTGTGAATGTACCGAATTGTTCTTCCTACATGTTATGATTATAATCTATGTATTATGTGTAAACCTCACTTAGGCTTTAAAAGCCTAACACTTGCTATGTGTTTTATGTGTTACAGATATTAGTGGTTCCGGACTCAAGAAGGTTTAGTACGGGGTGTGAGCTCGGGATTGATGTTGGAAGGTTAAAGAATTGGAAGATTTACATTAGAACTTCCCGACATCCTTTTTGGATCTTGGATTGCTATAGTTTTGAGCAAACAAGCTAGTAGTCTTTTGGTAGTTATACATTAACTAAATATTTGTATTAATGGTTTGGTAATGATGTTTATGAACACTTTTACTTTAATAATGTGTACCACTCTTCCGTTTTATGGAAGTTTTTGTTAACCCCTATTTTGGGGTGTTACAATTTTACCGTCTATGGAAACTCCTTTGATGACTGTTTAGAAAATCTCACCAAAATTCTTCAAAGATGCATAGAGACCAATTTGGTTTTAAACTATGAAAAGTGTCATTTTTTGGTAAACCACAGACTGATTTTAGGACATATAATTTCAAGTAAGGGCATAGAAGTAGACAAGGCTAAAATAGATGTTATCAAAAGCTTACCCTACCCCACTTCGGTGAGGGAAGTCCGGTCATTTTTGGGTCATGCAGGTTTCTATAGGCGCTTCATCAAGGATTTTTCACGCATCACCCGACCGATGTGCAGTTTACTTCAAAAGGATGTGGAGTTCAAGTTCGATGAGAAGTGAAAGGAAGATTTTGATAAGCTTAAGGATATGCTCACATCCGCCCCGATCATGAAACCACCTAATTGGGACCTTCCCTTTGAGATTATGTGTGACACAAGCAACTACGCTATTGGAGCCGTACTTGGGCAAAGGGTTGGAAGGAACCCGCATGTTATTTATTATGCCTCAAGGACCCTCGATAGCGCGCAAGCAAACTACTCCACTACGGAGAAGGAATTGCTTGTGGTTGTCTTTGCTTTGGAAAAATTTCGTCAATATCTCTTAGGTACTAAAGTTGTTGTTTTTACAGATCATGCGGCGTTGCGGTACTTGATGACGAAGAAGGACGCCAAGCCAAGGCTCATCCGATGGATCTTGTTGCTCTAAGAGTTCAACTTGGAGATTAGAGACAAAAGTGGAGCACAAAATTTGGTGGCGGATCACTTGAGCCGGATCGTTTCCGATGAAAAGCCACTACCGCTAGAAGACAAGTTTCCGGATGAGCATCTTTTCGAGGTGAAGACCGCGGTTCCTTGGTATGCCGACATCGTCAAATATTTAGTTACCGGGACCACACCGAAGGAGCTACCAAGAGCAAAGAGAGACAAGATCAAGAGTGACTCCAAGTACTACATATGGGATGATCCTTATTTGTGGAAGCAAGGATCCGATCAAATCATTCGGCGATGTGTAAGTGACGATGAGGTAACCTCTATCTTAGAATTTTGTCATTCTCATGCATGTGGTGTCCATTTTGGCCCAACAAGGACAACTCGTAAGGTTCTCGAGAGTGGCCTCTTTTGGCCACATATTCATTGGGACGCGTACATGTTTTGTAAAGCTTGTCCTCGTTACCAACCCACCGGAAATCTTAGCCGTAGGGATCAAATGCCCTTGACTCCCATTCATGCTTGTGAGATTTTTGATATTTGGGGCATTGATTTCATGGGCCCATTTCCATGTTCTTTTGGGTTTTATTACATCTTACTTGCGGTCGATTACGTCTCTAAGTGGGTAGAGGCGAAAGCGACAAGGACTGACAATGCTAAAGATGTTTCAGATTTTGTGAAGGAGAACATTTTCTGCAAGTTTGGAGTCCCCAAGGTGGTGATAAGCGATAGGGGTACCCATTTTGTTAATGGAGTGATGGCGGCATTGTTCAAGAAGTATGGTGTAAAGCACCGGATATCCACCGGCTACCATCCTCAAACAAATGGGCAAGCGGAAGTGTCAAATTGGGAGATCAAACAAATCTTAGAAAAGACGGTGAATATGAGTAGGAAAGATTGGAGCTTAAGGCTCAACGATGCGTTATGGGCCTACCGGACCGCCTACAAATCCCCGATAAGTATGTCCCCTTTTCGTTTAGTTTACGGGAAAGCTTGTCATCTTCCCGTTGAGTTGGAACACAAGGCCTTTTGGGCCGTGAAAAATGTCAACTTTGACATTGATAAAGCCGGTATTCACCGTAAGCTCCAACTCCATGAACTGGAAGAGATACGCAACGATGCGTACGAGAGTAGTTACTTATATAAAGAAAAGACCAAAGCTTTTCACGACAAAATGTATTATCGTAAGACATTTGCTTTAGGTCAAAAGGTCTTACTTTTTCACTCTCGTCTTAAATTATTTCCTGGCAAGCTTAGGTCCCGATGGGTGGAACCATTTGTTGTTACTAACGTTTTCAGTTATGGTGCGATAGAGATCAAAAGAGAGAAAATGGGTAAAGTATTCAAGGTTAATGGTCACCGTTTAAAGCCGTTTTATGAAGGTTTCAAACCTCTTGATGTGGAGGTTTTCAAGATGGAGGTGCCGGAAGGAGGAGCACCTTAGACATGAAGGCGTCTAGCCAAAGACGTTAAAGAAAGGCGCTGCATGGGAGGCAAACCATGGATTTCCGTTTATTTATCTTTTATTGTCTTTCATTTTTGTCTTGGTTTTGTGAGATTCTTTCCTTTCACTCTTGTGCTCCCCTTGGTTATTTTCAGGTTTCACCCCAGAGATTGGAGCTAAATGGATGCATCTACCTTCACGGATCCGTACATTCGAGGACTATTCACAAAATCAGGGGAGTTTACTGTTTCCCCTCATTCTTTAATTGTTTTGAATGTCCTTTGCTTTATATGAACACATTGAGTACAATGTATGATCTAAGTGTGGGGGTGGGGTGTATTTCGATTTTGAGTTGAGTTTGCATGAATTGGGCTTGGTTTGGGTCTGTGTTTGTTTTAGGGGTACTTTAGGGGTAAATTTTTGCAATTTTTTTTGCGAAATTTTGTGCTTAAATGTGGATCTTTGTTCATTTTGGGTGATGTGTTAGCATGTTTTTATGACCTTAATTGATGATAATGAGTTTGGATACATGTATAGCATGATTGAATTTGATTGATAGCACTTAGAGTCAATTAATGGTAGTATACCGGTTAAAAGTTAGACTTTTGCTAATCTTGAGAACTAGCTTTAACACCGTGAGACTTTGAGCCTATTAGACTAAACATACAAATTAGTCTCAAATTCATTTCTTGTGTGATTACGTCACGCCTAGATGTGTACCTCTAGAACTTGAATTGTCTCTCCTTAAGATTACATGATATTTACATGCTAATAAATATGATAAAGGCCATCATTTGATATTTTTTATTTTAGCCAATTAGCCTTAAGCCTACCCTTTTATGTTATAATTACCCTTTTTGCACACCATTTTGAGCCTTAGCCTATATTCTTTGCCACCCACATCTTAAACCAAACCAAACACGACTCACCCGACCAATCACCAATGGAACGATTCCGATATCCCATATGCTTGAAAGTAGAATTATATGTTGGGAAAGAAAAGAAAGAGCGAAAAAGAAAAATCAAAAGAAATATGTGAAATAAAAGAAGAGAAAAAAATATGTCGTCAAGAAAGAAATGAAATAAGATGACGAGAAATTTTGCGAAATTTTTTGATGATATGGTTGATTATAAGCGTTTAATCTTTATCCCCTGTCATTGAAAGGGAAGCGTGCTTCAAAGGTACATATGTAAAGCCCTCGTTGAGAGAAAATCTCATTGTTAAAGAACCGGTTGCTCCATTGGTGTATGGTCTTAGTCACTTTATCCCAAATATGTCCCTACCTTACCCAAAGCCTTATTTTACATTACACCCGTAAAAGCCCTTTTGATTTATATGCATGTATTTTATCCGAGTAGTAGAGAGTGAGATACTTTTCAAGAATATGGTAGGTGTATACTAGTGTAGAGACGTTTTGAGCGATACACTTTGAACCCAAGAGTGAATTGAGTGTTGTTTTAAATATCCTACTCATGAGAGTTCTCGAGATTAGCTTAAGTCTATTTTAATTGGTATGTGCTATAATTGATGCTAAGTTGGAAATCTTGAGTTCATGATGTGCTATATGTGTTAACACTCTCGTTTGATTCGTTCCGATCACTACATGCTAACGCAATTCATTGCCGGGACGGACAATGGTTTAAGTGTGGGAAAATTTGATACATGCCAATTTTTACACATTTTTATATCGAAATTGCCCTAAAATTAGATGCCAAAAGTACCCCTAATATATTGAGTTTAATATTTTGTTATTTACAATTAAATTAAAATAAATAAAAACAAAACAAAAAAAAGAAAAAAAAATCTAATTGTAATCCTTGTGGTGTCGTGAGATACAAAAAGCAAAAAAGAAACAATATTTATATAGATTAAATATTTGGTCCATGTTATTCTTTTGTTAGCAACCCAATACAACAAGCAAAAGAAGTAGAAAGGAAAAGAAAGGGCTACGGCCCACTTTCAAGTTGCAAGGGAAATTAGGATTAGTCCAGAAAAAGAAAAGGCAACTGGCGTTTTTTCCCTTTCACGAGCAGCAGCAACAGCAAACAGCTGACCCCGCGACCTCATGCGCGACCTCAAGCCGAGCCCCACTCCGTCGGACCTACTGTTCGTTCGACTCCCCAGAGACCTACGCGGCCTCATACGCAGCCCCAAGCCGCGGCCCAGGTCGCACGATTTAGAAAAATGGGTCATGTGTGTCTTTGGCGGTTTGTTTTCTTTTGGGACTTAAAACTTGCGAAAAACTGCAATTAAGGGGGCATAAATCACTTGGCAAAAACGATTTCGAAGAGAAAACAACAAGAGGATCGATTGGGAGCAATTTCTCATCCAATTCCTTTCAATTTCATAGGTAATTTCTTGAGTTTTTCAATTTGGTAACCTAATTTAGCCATGTGTGGCTAAATTTCTCATTCCAACATTAGTGAACTTTAGATATTGATGTTTTCATTTTGAGGTTTCGTTGTATTGGTTTTTGGACAAGTTTATTTTCTGGGATTTCTTTGTTGAATGTTAATTGAAATGGCCAATTAGTTAATGTTCTTTTGAATGTTTGTTAATCAAAAACGTGAAATACGTAATCGTTTTATGGTTTTGATATAGTGACAATGGAACTCTTTAAATTCATAAGGTTTTTAAATTGAGTTCTTGAAATTTCACAATCAAAGTGATATTAAACCGAGCTTATGAGTTTAATTCTTTGAGTTGGCGTTTTCTTAAATCGTAAAGCTAATTACAATTAGGATGTTTGATAGCTTATTCAATAATCCAATTGTAGTTAAGATTTGGCTAAAGAGCTTATTTTAGCTAATGTTCAATTAAGTGAAAACAAAGGCTTTCAGAGCTTGTTGATAGCCATAGCCGGCTTAAACTTGTCCTATCCCTTTACGTTTGCGAAATCAATGATAAGTGTTCACGTCATAATCGGGAGCGATCTAATGTTGGTTTTTAATTATTTTCTTATTATTCGTTTTTAATTGTATGCGTAGTTTAGTAAATCAAATCCAAACCCCCTTTCGTATTTACTTTAAAGTACCGTGCTTGTGTGTGAATTGTCTGGTTGTAATAAGTTAAACCGAGTCTCTGTGGATTCGACCCGACTTATCACTGTTACAATTCTAATTGTAAACAAGGAAATAGTTGGTTATTATAATAATAATAGACATAGTTGAACAGATGGTTCTCAAAATGCTAGATGTTCATCCTAGTCACCATGGGAGACTTGAAAAACACGATTCGCCATATCCAATCCAAGTGAATATACAGTAAATCAACCAATATACAACTAGCACTATGCCACTATCTGTCATAATCAAGGCTGACGAAAAGGATAGGAAATAATAATAACCTTTTCCAGTTTCAGGGATTATATTTCGAACTACTTGCAGATGTAGAACAGTAGAAGAAGGTCGAAAAGGAAGAGATAATCGAACCTATATGAAAGCGACGATTTAGGGTTTCTTCAATCTTCACGGTTGCTTGTCTTCTTTTGCTTGACGTTTGCAGACCCAATTCAAAATGGGCGAAATTGCTGAAGCCTGAAGTGGGGAAGAATGAAGAGTGAAGACGGTAATGCTAGCCTGCTAGGGATGTAAACTAGGTTAAATGAAGGCCCAAGATATAATTCTCATATTAAGTTAAGAAGGCCCATATTTACACATATGAATATTTATATATAAATGTTATAATATAAAATATAAACAAACATAAACGAACATAAATAAACAAACATAAACGAACATAAATAAACGAACATAAATGAACGAACGTTCACGAACGTAAATGAATGAACGTTCACGAACGTAAATGAACGAACGAGACATTTGTTCATGTTCGTTCGTTTAACTAAACGAACAAAAAAACATGTTCATGTTCGTTCATTTATTAAATAAACGAACATAAACGAACTTCCCGCCGAACGGTTCACGAACGGTTCGGTGAACGTTCAGTTCGTTTACAAGCCTAGCCATAGCCGGCTTTTAACTTGTCCTATCCCTTTACATTTGCGAAATCAATGATAAGTGTTCACGTCATAATCGGGAGCGATCTAATGTTGGTTTTTAATTAATTGCTTATTATTCGTTTTTAATCGTATGCATAGTTTAGTAAATCAAATCCAAACCCCCCTTTCGTATTTACTTTAAAGTATCTTGCTTGTGTGTGAATAGTCTGGTTGTAATAAGTTAAACCGAGTCTCTGTGGATTCGGCCCGACTTATCACTATTACAATTCTAATTGTTAACAAGGAAACAGTTGGTTATTATTATTTGGTGGACTCGGAATCCGTCACTTCTGTACTCGACAATCTTTTCCTGGCTAGTCAACTTGAATGCCGGGAGGCAAGTTCATGTAACCTTCTTCATTAAGGTCAGTGGAGAAAGGAGTTGTGAACGTCCATATGATGAATCTCCCAACTCTTAGAAGATTCAACTGCAAGAAAACCCCTGACCATTGTCATCTTGGCTACCCGGGCAAAGGTGTCGCTGTAATCTATGCCTTCCACTTGATGATGGCCAAAAATCACAAGACAAGCTTATGTCTTTTGGCACTCCCATCTAAATTGTATTTTGTTTTATAAACCCATTTGCATCCTAGGGTATGCTTCCCAGAATGAAGATTCTCCATTATCCATGTATCGTTTTCTTTGAGAGATTTAATTCCTTTTGCATGGCTTTATGCCATCCGACGTCTTTGACAGCTTCTTTGAAGGATCATGGCTTACAACTTGTAGTTATTGATGTAAGAAATTTCTATGTCCAACAGAAAAACGATCACAATGAACCAAGGTTCAAAATAGCATGAGCCGTGGCGTAGCGGCGAGGTCATGCCTCAAGTCTTACGCACCATGACGAGGACACGACGTTTTTCAAGACGTGAACCAAAGCGGAAAATTAATATAACATATATATTTTTATACATGTATAAACACATGTTTTCTTTATTCAACGAAAATACAATGATATCCAAAAGTTCATGTAGATATATATATATATATATATATATATATATATATATTGATATCATATAAAGAGATTACATAGTTACATGTGATGTTAAGTGACATACTTACATGTGACGTTTAGGCCAACAAAAAGTGATGTACAAGTCCACAAGCTCATTGCAAAAACTATGTTAAACACTTAGATCAGATGTATGAGAAGAAGCTATCAGTGCATGTAATCTTCTACATTTATCTCCATAAGTCCATCATTAGAGTAGAAATTGAAATACTCCTCGCCTTCAACTTGTGGTTCTTCATCTGACTCAAAATCATCTCCATGAAAATCTCCATCCTCTTGGTTTATGGCACTTATTTCTTCTCCAACCATCTTCACACCACCACCTTCCTCAATTTCCTCATTTTCATCACTGATAGTAATGATCCATGATTATGCTTTACTAGCATTAAGAAAACGTAATACATCCATATTTTGATTCTTCACTTTTGCCCACTTGTTGATGAGTTTGGAATTGAATTGAACAAAGACAAGATCATTCAACCTTTGACTATAAAGTCTATTCCTTTTCTTTGTGTGTATCTAAGTAACAAAGGTTAAAAATCCAATTAGCTAAAAATATCTATAATTATTAAATTATTAATACTTAAAATTTGCACATAACCACTTACCCCCTCGAAAGCACTCCAAGTTCTTTCACATGAAGATGAGCTAGTAGTCAATAAAAGCATATGACATCTTTTGCAAAATAGGTTGCATTCCCATAAGTCATCCACCTAGTAACTAAAATAAAAATAAACACATATAATAAATTAGATTGTTAATAACAAACAAATCCAAATAAGTAATTGATAGATACTTGGATCATAAGTACTATTATTTTCAAAACACCCTTTGTGGCTAACGTTCACCCCAGATCTCCTTCTTTTCCCTTGTACCTTGGCAACTCCATATTTATCACCATATTGTGCTTCTCAATGTCATCAAGGAAAAACTTTCAAATGCATGTAAAAATCGCATCAAATACCATAACATTATCCTTTATGGTTTCATCTTTGAATAAGTAATAAAGATTTAATAAGTAGGTCGTCATATGTAATAGACTATCCAGTCGACCTTTTGCTTTTGTTTCAGTGATTTCTATGATTGAACGGTCGTTAATCTCCAGATTATCTTAAGCCCTTTTTATTAGCCACAATTTATCATGTAAAAGTATTGTAAAAAGAACAAGTGTTGAGATCCAGGAATATCTCTTAAGGACCAACAAGAGACTTGAACCATAAGAAGATTCGAAAAGGCAGAGACCTTGGCCACCTCTGGATCCACCTCTAGACTCAACAGAAAAAGCTCTACTCACTAAGTGTGATGCTCCCAAGCCTAATTGTTCGTGCCCAAATGTTGTTAGTGCACTTTACACGTGGATTCATCCCATTGGTCAGTGTATTTTCTTTTCCAGATTTAGGTTATAAATAGGAGAACATGCTTGGTGTAATATTATCACTCAAAATCCTTGGAAATCTTTAGAGATAATCTTTGCAACAACCTTTAGAGAGCTTTATGAGATTATTACACACACTGCTGTATGAAGTCCTTGAGGAATAGTCTGTAATCAATCTCAATTCAATATATATGAGATGGTGATTCAAGAAACCTAGTGATATCATTCTTTCCATTGTTTACTATTCTTTCCTAGTTGATCATACAATTTGATTTTACTCATAACTCTTATCTCTGACCATTAAAACGAGGATCTGAGATCCAACAATTGATTAATTAGAATTAAACAAATCGATCAATTTATATTGATTGTTCCTCAATTTATTTAGGCAACTTCTTCAAATCTAAGTTTTCACGTTCCAAAAACCTGTTTTCACATGAACATGTGACCGATTTCAATTTTCTGTGTGAATCTGTAACGACCCAAATCCCATAACATACATCATATAACATAACATGCATACATATCATTGATTTACAACAAAAGTTACATAACAAACCAAGTACGGTCTCATTAGTCGTGAAACTACAAAATATATAAAAGCTTCTTAAACATCATCGATCAACGGAGGCAGCCTACACCTTATTCTTTCCTCTGCCGCTATCAATTCCTCGACCTGGAAAACATATTTTTGGAAACAAAATGAGGGTTAGACCAAACGGTTCAAGTGAGTTAATCCCGGTCCTTTCCAAAATCATTATAAAACCTTTTATGTAAATCCTTTGTATCAAAATAGTTTAGATAAACCTTTGGTAATCCTTTCGTAAAATATAAACATACCACACGTATTTAAATACCAATCAAGACTTGTGCATCGTGCTCGACTCCTCCTCATCCTCGTTCCCAATGGCCATATTAGTTGGTTGCAAGCCAACTAATAAATAATCAATGTTACCGGTCCTCACACCGGAACCCGGCTACCCGTCGGTCCGCACACCGGAACCCGACTACTCATCGGTCCGCACACCGGAACCCGGCTACCCGTCGGTCCGCACACCGGAACCCGACTACTGTGCACTTGTGTAGTGTAATGCACCAATAAATATAATATCTTTGTTGGGTCACCAAAGATTTGAAATTGACTCACCGATGTTTTCCCTAAAATCCTACTTAGAATATTTGAGTTTGGTTCTTCATATGACTTGTACATTATAGCAACTGTTCGGTGAAGTCGAAGATCAACCGAAATCAAGCTTGAAGACTCTCTACTTGTGGAAAATAGAAGACTCTTCTCAACAAACAAACAAGTCATCATTCACCGAAGTTATCCTCACAATTCGGTGAACAACATGTCCACCGATTTTGTTCTCACAAATCGGTAGTCAACATCTCCACCGATAATGCTTGCATTATTCGGTGGACATATTACACCGATGTGGTCTTCAGAAATCGGCGGAACTCTTCCCACTGATGAGGATACTTAAATCGGTGGGATCTTTGTGAAATTGGTTTCCTTGCAGATGTTTTCAAAGACCAATGACAATTGTATCGGTGAAACATCATCGGTATGATTGTCTTGGAATCCACATCAAGAAGATCATTTACTTCGGGACAAAATCTTCTCGCAGGCAAAAGCAACCTTTTGTCTTATTATCTTTTTGGAAGATGTCCTTTCAGCATGGCTTCTATTCCTTGTTTCAAGAAAAAGGTGATGGTGACTTGTCAACTTTTTAGAAGTCCACTGGTACTTTTCAGAAGTCCTTTGGTATGTTACAAGTAACTGAAGGATATTCGTACTAAGCATTTAATGCTCAGTACCTTTCTTTCACTATAAAAGGAAGAAGACTTCTCCATGAAAATCACGCTTTCTGGATTTCTCTCAGTGCAAGATTTTCATATTGCTTGATAACCTTATAGCATTGCTCTTAGTGTTCTCTGCTGTATTGTTTAGTTTACTTTGTGAAAGATTGTTAGAATAGTTTATCTGTTCTTTTCCGCAACAGTCTTTAAGTTTCTTTGTGTAATTCTAGTTGAAAGATTTTCAATATAAAGAATTAAAATTGTGAAAATTTTGAGTATTGTATTCAACCCCCCCCCCCCTTCTACAATACATGTTAAGCCATCTGGGACTAACAAGTGGCATCAGAGCAGAAAGTTTAATCCCATAAACTTGATCTACGATGGCTGCCTCTTCTTCTTCTACAATTGAAAACTCTTTTCAAAACAACTTTTCTGAGAATGGCTCCATAACCAAACCTCCTAAGTTTAATGCTAACAACTTCTCATTGTGGAAGAGCCACATGATGCTATTCATGGAAGGAGTGGATACTAGATATCCAACCATTCTCAAAGAGGGACCTATCATCCCCAGAGTTTGGGCTCGCTATGAAACGCAGAGGCCTGGTAAAGAAACCATAGAAAAAGAAATCTCTAGTGATTCTGATGAAGAAAAATCCAGTGCTACTGGTCGTTACATCCTCAAAAACCCTAAGAAATATACTGATGAGGAAAAACGTTTGGTTTCTCTCGACTCTAAGCTAAGAGCAATTATTGCACTCTCTCTTCCTGATGAGGTCTATCACTCTCTGGTTAACTTTGAAACTGCCAAAGAGATGTGGACCACACTGTGTGTACTGTACGAAGGTACCGTGGAAGTAAAGAAATGTAAAAAGATTGGTCTCATTAGAAAATATGAACTCTTTGCTTTTGAAAAAGGAGAATCTCTTCCTAGCTACTATAATCGTTTCAACTCTCTCTTAAATGATCTGAAGTTATTGGGCAGAGTCTATGATAATGAGGAAGTCTTAAGCAAGTTCATGGATTGTCTTCCAGAATTTTGGGAGAATATATGTACTTGCATTAAAACTACCAAGGACCTTGAGTTCATGCCCTTAACTGTCCTTTATGGAACTCTCTTCAATTTTGAGCAAACTGTTCCTAGAATCACCTATCCGTCAAAGAGATAAAGGGCTCTTCTATAGCTCTTGTCAGTGAAAGCTCCAAGAAATCTCAAAATGTTCCTAGAATCACCTATCCGTCATCAAACTTTGACAATGACAGCCAAAATAACTCTACCCACCAAACGGAGGCATATCTTAGTGATGCTGATGATGAAGGTGAGAAAATTATGGTTGAACAATTGTCTGAAGAAATGGCAATGATGGCTGGCTCTAAGAACAAATTTCGTCCTTTCATCAAATCCAGAAATTTTAGAAAATCTTCATCTTCCAAGACTTCATCTGATAAGTCAAATAAAGAGTTCTATAACTGTGGCAAGAAAGGACACTTTGCATCTGAGTGTAGGAGCAAGCATGTTACTAAGTCTAGGAACCCATCCTCTGACAAATATTCTTCAAAGAATGAGAAACCCAGAAATAATCATTTCAAATCAACCTTTTCCAAAAAGGTTCCCAATCCTCTTCCTTAGACCATCAGGAGCGTGCTGAGAAGTATAAAGCCAAGTACAAGAAAGAAAAGGAAAGGAGTGAGGGTCTTGAAAGAAAAGGAAAAGGTCTAATGGCAGAAACTCATGACTGGGATGAAGAAGACACCACTGACAGTGATTCTCACAATATGTGCTTCATGGCCATTTATGAAGAAATGGAGGATTCTGACAAAGCTATCTCTCCAATGGCTCTTGTGTCGACTGGGTGCTCGACAACTTATGCTCAGGTACATCCTTTTAATGATATGACTGATAGTGAAAAGATAGATGCGTATGAATCTTTAACTAAAGACTTTTATTCTGTCAAAGATAGCAAGAATAGAAAATCTGCTCAAGTGAAAGAACTCAAATCTGAACTTGAAATTTGCATGTCTAAGCTTAAAAGGTTTGAGGAAACCAAAGCTGAGCTTGAGGACTTAAAAACTATAAATCATGTGATTTCAAAAGAAAAGAACTCGCTTTTTAAGGAACTTAAAAAGGAGCAAGAGGTTGTAAGAAAATGGACAGATTCTTCAAAAAATCTTGAACAACTCTTTCAAAGTCAAATAAGTGGAAAGAGCAAATTCGGTCTAGGATTCGGCAAAGTCTATCCTGAAGTTTCTTCACATGCACTTATTCCTATCACCAGTGTGTGGGATGATGCATATGATTCAAGTTCTTGTGATTCCATCTCCTTAAATTCTTTAGATCTGGGTGAAGCTCGAAAATATGGAGTGTTTATAAAAGCAAAAGAGGCTTCCTCAAATCAATTCATTGAGTAACTTGACTCTGATGAAATTTCAAAACTCATCCCTGATCTCTCAAAAAGATCAACCTTTGATGAAGCCTCATCCTCAAACCACTCAAAAGTCACCTTGCTGAAAAAATCAAACCCCACCGATGTCAACACCGATGATCCTCCCATACCTCTCCATGAGTTATTAAAGTCAATTCACATAGATGAATACTCTGAACCTAAGTCCTCAAAGATTCTCAAAAGAGAACCTCAAGTTCCCACAAAAGGTTTTTCATCCTCTGACAAAGGGAAATCGGTGGTCAAATCAGTGGCCATTTCCCATCCCAAAAGATTCACTCCAAAGAATTTTTCTGGTAACTCTTCTAGTCTTCCTATTCCAAGATCTGTTCTTTTGAAAAAGTCAAACCCCAAAGAATCATCCAACTCTCCAATCCACAACTCTGACAAAGGAATTCCTGGGTCCAAACCTTCTGCTTTGTTCTCTTCTAACACGGTAATAAAACCTATTGTTAAAAACCAAAACAGGAAAAGTGGTCATAGTGTTAAAAAGATTTTTATTTATAGAAAATGCTATAACTGTGGTGACACGTTTCACATGGCTAAGGATTGTCCCAAGGAAAGAATAGATAGAACCAATTCAAAGGACTTGGTTTCTTCTAACCCCAAAGGACCCATTTCAAAATGGGTACCAAAGAACTAATCTGTGTGTGCATGCAGGTTTCTGAGCACCATCAAATATGGTATCTGGATAGTGGGTGCTCACGCCACATGACCGGAAACAAATCTCTTCTCATCAACTATGTGTCGGGAAAGGGTCCATCTGTCACTTTTGGTGATAACTCTAAAGGCTACACCAAAGGCTATGGAACTCTTACTAATGGATCTGTCACTTTCAATAAAGTGGCATTTGTTGAAGGCCTCATGCATAATCTTCTCAGTATTAGCCAACTGTGTGATATGGGATATAAAGTTATCTTTGAACTTTGTATCTGTACTGTTGTGGACAAAAACTTCAACGTGGTGTTATCTGGAGAAAGGATGGAAAATGTCTATGTCATTGACATGAGACTGAGCAACAATTCACCCAATGTCTTCTTTGTGTCAGATGACACATCCAAAAGGAACTGGCTGTGGCATAAACGTCTCTCTCATCTTAATTTCAAAACTCTCCATAAAATTTCAAATAAAGAGTTGGTGACTGGCATGCCAAAGCTGAATTTTGTCAAAGAAAAGCTGTGTGATGCATGTGAAAAGGGGAAGCTCACCAAAACATCCTTCAAGACAAAGCAATGCTCTTCCATCACCCTTCCACTGCAGATGCTGCACATGGACCTATGTGGACCTGTCAGCATTCCTAGTCTAGGAGGAAAAAGGTACATTCTTGTAATTGTTGATGAATTTACCAGATATACTTGGGTCTCTTTTCTCAGGTACAAAAGTGATGCTACCGAAGAAATCATCAATTTTGTCAAGAAAAATGAAGTTCTGAATGGCCAACTTGTTCGGTCAGTAAGAAGTGATAATGGCACTGAATTCAGAAACAGTGCTCTTGAAAACTTCTTTACTGAGAAAGGAATTTCTCAGAACTTTTCTGCAGTACGAACTCCACAGCAAAATGGAGTGGTGGAAAGGAAAAATAGAACTCTGTGTGAGGCTGCCAGATCCATGCTAAGTGAATCAAATCTACCTACCTATTTTTGGGCTGAAGCTGTTAATACTGCTTGTTTTACCAAAAACAGGTCGGTAATCTCTAAAAGGCATGATAAAACCCCATATGAAGTTTTCCATGGCAGAAAACCAAATATTGGCTTTTTTCATGTGTTCGGCTGTGTGTGTTTTATTCTAAATGACCGTGACAACCTTGGGAAGTTTGATCCCAAAGCTGATGAAGGAATCTTTGTTGGATACTCTCTTTCCTCCAAAGCATATCGTGTGTTCAACCTAAGGAGAAAATGCATTGATGAATCTATTCATGTTAAGTTTGATGATTTGAGATCCTCATCTCTTCCAAATGATGATGATGATGAACTACACAGATGGATCTCCTCATGCATCGGTAATGCTCCCCAAACCAACTCCACCGATGCTTCTCCCATTCCATTGAACCCACCAATTCCTTCTACCGAAAATAATCAAGTTGGGTCACCTTCTTTATCTCCCACCGAAATTGACCATGTCACCACCGATGTACCTTTTCCCATCGACGCTCATCCCTCCACCGATCCCATATCATCCACCAATCCCATTGCCTCACACCGAACCTCTGATCCCACTACTTCTTCACCCCAAACACAAAACATTCCACCACCTTTACCTCCTGCAACCAAATGGACCAAAGATCACCCCATAGACCAAATCATTGGTGATCAGCAAGCAGGTGTCCAAACTCGTAGGGAGTTGGAAATATTTGTCTCTATGTGAATTTTCTCTCTCTTATTGAACCCAAAAAGATTGATGAAGCTCTCTCAGATCCTTGTTGGATCACTGCCATGCAAGAAGAACTTTCTCAGTTTGAGAGAAACAAAGTTTGGAGATTGGTTCCCAGACCCCGAAAGAAGACAATCATTGGAACCAAATGGATATTCAGAAACAAGATGGATGAAGATGGTACAGTTATCAGAAACAAGGCCAGACTAGTAGCTCAAGGATACAGACAGGAAGAGGGCATTGACTATGATGAAACATTTGCCCCTGTTGCAAGATTTGAAGCTATAAGAATCTTTCTGGCTCATGCTGCCTACAGAAATTTTAGGGTCTTTCAAATGGATGTTAAAAGTGCCTTTCTCATTGGGGAACTTGCAGAGGAAGTCTATGTGAAACAACCTCCTGGCTTTGAAGACCCAGCTCATCCAGACTATGTGTACAGACTGGACAAGGCTCTTTATGGTCTCAAGCAAGCTCCTCGTGCTTGGTATGACACTCTTGCCAACTTCCTTCTAAAGCATGGATATTCCAGAGGTAAAATCGACAACACTCTCTTCATCAAGGAAACCTCAGGTAATCTCATTCTTGTCCAAATCTATGTTGAGGACATCATCTTTGGTGCCACTGATGAATCACTTTGTGATGAGTTTGCTTCTCTCATGATGAGTGAATATGAGATGAGCATGATGGGAGAGCTTACATTCTTTTTGGGCCTTCAGGTCAAACAAACTTCAGAAGGAATTTTTATAAACCAAAGTAAATATAATCGTGACCTTCTGAAGAAATTCAACTTTCTAGATAGCTCTCCTATGAAAACTCCCATGGCACCACCTTTGAAACTCAATGCTGATCTTAAAGGTGAATCTGTGGACATTACCCTTTATCGAGGAATGATTGGTTCTCTTCTGTACTTAACTGCTAGCAGACCGGATATTATGTTTGCTACTTGTCTATGTGCCCGTTATCAGGCCAATCCTAAAGAATCACATTTAAAGGCTGTAAAACGGATCTTTCGGTATCTCAAGGGTACCTTGCACTTGGGTCTTTGGTATCCCAAAGACTCAGGTTTTGAACTAATTGGGTATTCAGATTCAGACTATGCAGGTTCCCAGATTGATAGAAAGAGTACTACAGGAAGCTGCCAACTTCTTGGTGGTAAATTGGTAAGTTGGTCCAGCAAGAAACAAAACTCTGTGTCAACCTCTACTGCTGAGGCTGAATATGTAGCTGCTGGAAGCTGTTGTGCTCAGATCCTGTGGATGAGAAACCAACTAAGGGACTATGCTCAAATCTTCTCCAAAGTCCCAATTCTGTGTGATAATTCAAGTGCAATAGCTATTGCAAACAATCCTGTTCTTCATTCCAGATCCAAGCACATAGATATCAGATATCACTTCATTAGGGATCACATATCCAAAGGATACGTTGAGTTACATTTCATTCCCACCGATCTACAGCTTGCTGATCTGTTCACCAAACCTCTAGATGAAGCCAGGTTCAACTTCCTAATAAGTGAACTAGGTATGTGTAACTTTCAATAATCGGTGGACACTCTCTCAGTTTCTCCTTTTCCACCGATCTCACATCGGTGGACACTTTCTCTTCACCGATCTCACCACCGATTCTCTTTCCTTCTATTCTCACCACCGATTCTCTTTCCTTCACCGAAATAACATTTCGGTGGTTCCAATTCTGAGTGTTCAAATCTGTGTGCTTTCTACACCGAAACTCACCCCCGATTCAACTCCAAAGCCTCCACCGAAATCTCATATCGGTGGACTCAATCTCTTGTTAATATCCTAAAATCCACCGACGCCTCTCAAGCCTTAACACCGAAGTCTTTTCGGTGTTCAAAAACAGCTACACCGACATCTTTCTTGAACTTCGGTAGAAAAGTATAACACCGACGTGTTTACACCGAAATACAAATCTCTGTACACCGAAATCAACCAATTCCCAAATCTTATCGAATACGCTTCCCCATGCTTCCATAAGCCGAAAAAACCCTAAGTGTCAGGATGAGATGTGACCCTTCCCATTCCAAGCCGTATTCTTTCACGCATCCCAAAACCTCATCATGACTTTTCATAATTTTTTTTTAAAAAAACGGTTCCCTCTCACCCTTATAAAAACCCATCTTCCTCAACACCTCCGATTTTCTCAAACCTGCAAATCTCTCGAACCCCTCTCATCCCTCAACCCTTCTTCTCCATTATCTTACTTCCCACACTTGATCTCTCTCTCTCGACCTCATCTCACTCAATGGCATCTTCCAGAAATGCAACTCCCACACGGTTTGAAGACCTCAAGTTCAACCCATGCAATCATGTCGCTCGTTTCGAATCAGATCCATCTCATCCCGAGTTCTCCACGATAGCTAAGTTTCTCACTCGCTCCCCTCTTCTTCATTCTTTTTCTTGCAACCCCAAGATGAGCAAAATGCTCATTGGGAACTTTTGGTTAACCTGTGTGTACGATCCCTCAAACGAAGCCATTCACGCCTCCATTCTTACCAATGAAGAAGGTGATCACGACCTTACGTTTGGGGTCGACGATGTTCGCCTCGCCCTAAAAATTGACGCTTTTCCAACCTACGAAGACATGTATGTGGAAACCATACATGAAGATGTTATTCAAACAACCGGCTATGTGATCGACGATTCCTCCAAAAGTTCTAAAGGCCCCGGTACTCTTCTTTGTAGCAAAATGGGAGGCATATGGAACTTCTTCTTTGCCCATGTTATTCACTGCCTCTCTCGCAAAACTAGTGGGCATGATCAATCATCGTCTTACATCACAAAGCTCGCCCATGCCCTCATCTTTCAAAGAAAAGTCGACTTCGCCCAATACTTCTTTTCTGAACTTGTCGAGGTAATCAAGCATCCCAAGAAGTGTTACGTTGCCTATCCGCGATTCATCTCGATGATCATTCAGCACAAGCTCAATAAGGTATTAGAGACAGATCGAAAATCTCAAGCGCCCGGATTCAAGTATGATTGGTCTTCCCCAGTTGTCGGTCTCAAAACACTAAATGTGGGACCTCTCGCCACCGACAACCCGTTGAGACAAGGTATGATTTCTCTCGCTCTCTCTCCCGATCTACATTGGGGCGATGCGGAAATTCCCGGATTTAAACACCCGGAAGTTCCCGAAGCACCCCATGATGTAGTGGCCCCATCCTCCCTTACTCGAGTAAAGTCGGGCGGCGCGAAAAAGAAACAGCG
Source organism: Saussurea involucrata (assembly GCA_033807775.1). NCBI lineage: Eukaryota > Viridiplantae > Streptophyta > Magnoliopsida > Asterales > Asteraceae > Saussurea > Saussurea involucrata. The sequence goes on along the minus strand of CM066318.1, from coordinate 15,263,523 downwards.
TACGGCCCCCGACACCTCCGCACCCACTTCTAGAACTATGCCACCGAGAGATCCCTCGGAGGCTTCCCCGGTTCAATCCCCTTCTCATAAGAGGAGGCACTCGTCCTCCTCTTCGAGATCTCTTTCAAAGAGGTCTCGGAAACCATCGGCCCCACCGTCTAATCCAACTGTCGATTCTCGAAAATCGCCAGTTGTTGAACTTCAACCCTCCAGGCCAAGGGAATCCGCCTTTAACCCCACCGACTCCTCTGTTGCCTCTCAAAAGGTTTCAGTTGTACAATTGGAGGAACCTCAACCTACCTCCCCACTCAATTCTTTGGGTGGTGGAGATGACCTCGAGGTCTCTCCCCTCGAGGGTACTGATTTTTCACTTCACGACTTTCCACCCGATCTCTATGAGATCGATGATGAAGCACAACTCGCCTTGAGTTCCCCCCCATTACCTCCACCCCCACATGATTTCTTTGATTTTCTTTTAGCGGACACTGGTTCTCCCCGAACCATCCCGTCCACCGAAGAGAATCCCACCGAGTCTCCCTCGCCGAAGAACCAATCCACACCACCGATCGTATCCCCACACCGATCGCCCACACCACACCGATCACCCACCCCACACCGATCACCTACACCCCGTCAGGGTTCTCCTCACCAAAATCCTCCTCCACCGAGAATCTTCTATACCGATGACATGTCAAGTTACCTCCCAAATCTCATCACCGAAGAAGATCCCCAACGCCTCCGATTTTCTTTCCCAGAAATCGGTGGTCAGACCTCTTCAAACATTGGCCGCCCCTCTGCTTTTCTTCGATCCACCATTTCGTTGCTCTCCCAAACAAACTCCAGAATAACCATGCTCGAGTCTCAGTTACCACGAATTCTTCTCGATGCCATTACCGATGCCCTGCAACCGATAAATGATACAGTCTCTTCCCTATCTTCAAAAGTGGAGTCCTTCTCAAAAACCTCCACCGACACTACCCACATCGAGCAATCCCAATGGGAGATAGACTTGGGGGATTTCTCCTTGGTTCCCGATACCACCTCTAAAAGCTTGGCTTCTCTGCACTCAAAGTTTGACAAAGTGTTTCATGAATTGGGTTTTAAGCTTCCGGCTGTTGCTGAGGGGGAGAAAACCACTGCTCGACCGAAATTGCCATACATCAAGAGATTTACCAGCAACAAGTCTCCACCGAAAACCTCTCCGCCATCACCGAAATCACCTAATTCTTCACCGACTCATACAGGGACCACCGAATCATTCGTTTCACCTATCAAGTCCCCATCGGCCGTGGAAATTGATGCATCAACTGAGGGGGAGCAATCTAGCAAAACTCCCAAAGACAAAGGGAAGAAAGTTATTTCGGCTGAAGACTTGGCAAAAGAAGAAAAGAAGAAAAAGGATTTGGCTAAGTATGGGGCTCGACCTGAAGGTGCTGAAACTCTTAAACTCAAGCCTTCATCCCAAGAAACCACCACCGATCTCAGTCTTTCTCCTCAGGAACTTGAGGAAGCTAAACTTGCTCAAATTGCTTTAGATAAATCTAAAGCCCTCTCTATGAAAGCTGCCGAAGAAGAAGCCGCTAAAGCAAAATCCACCGATGCCATCGAAATCCAGAAATCGGTACTATGTGCCATTGAAGAAGAAAAGAATGACGAAATAAGTTGGTATAAGAAGACCATGCACCACCGAAGTAGCAGAGCCCAAATATCAAATGTTAAAATTGCTACTTCCAAAGTCAACCCGAAGGATATCAGGCTGATCGTCAACAGAGATGATGGTTCGCTGAAAAGTTTAACAGATGCTCATCTCAAAAATCTCGGCCTCACCGAATGGTATGAGATCTCTAAACATCTAGTCAAAAGTGCAAACCCGAAGAAAGACACTTTTATCAAATGCATTGAAGGTTTGATGGAAAGGATGAAGGAGATCAAAAGAAAACACAACATCATCCTTTCCTCCGATGAAAGGGCGAAACTTCAATCGATGAAAGAAGAAATCCGTCTTCCCTTAGTCAAGAATCCTACTGACAAAGTGTTCAAAGAAATGGCAACGGAAGGAAAGATCCCAAATGTAAGCAACTTAAATCTTTCCCTCCCTACTTCGGTGCCATATCCTACTACGACATTGAGCCTCTCACCGATTCCCGGGCTGTTCTTCAATGATGGTTACGGTCGTCGTGCTTTCTTCAGATTTGCTCAAATTGCCATAGCCGACACCCTATTTCTTCAAGGCATCACCAACCTATTTCCAAACATTCCCGAAGCTCAACCTTTCTTCAGAAATGTGTTGGAAGAAATCAAGCGCAGGCAAATTTCCAAGAAGTAGGTTCAACTCTCTCAATGGTGCTTGTAATAGTCTGTTTCTCTTCTTACATTTGTACGAGAAAACTTATCTAAATACAAGTACCTTTCTATTTGAATTTTCTTTTGGTACATAACTTTACTTTCATTTACTTATATATACTGTACATAGTATACATACTCATACAAAAGAAAAAGATCAAAAAGAACAAAAAGAATGGTCTATGTGAAAAGAACCCAAAAAGAGTAAAAAGGGTCAAAATGCATTTTAATCTTTCATACTCCTAAATATTCTAAGAAAGGAGCTCAAATTCAAATAGGGGGAGATTGTTGGGTCACCAAAGATTTGAAATTGACTCACCGATGTTTTCCCTAAAATCCTACTTAGAATATTTGAGTTTGGTTCTTCATATGACTTGTACATTATAGCAACTGTTCGGTGAAGTCGAAGATCAACCGAAATCAAGCTTGAAGACTCTCTACTTGTGGAAAATAGAAGACTCTTCTCAACAAACAAACAAGTCATCATTCACCGAAGTTGTCCTCACAATTCGGTGAATAACATGTCCACCGATTTTGTTCTCACAAATCGGTGGTCAACATCTCCACCGATAATGCTTGCATTATTCGGTGGACATATTCCACCGATGTGGTCTTCAGAAATCGGTGGAACTCTTCCCACTGATGAGGATACTTAAATCGGTGGGATCTTTGTGAAATTGGTTTCCTTGCAGATGTTTTCAAAGACCAATGACAATTGTATCGGTGAAACATCATCGGTATGATTGTCTTGGAATCCACATCAAGAAGATCATTTACTTCGGGACAAAATCTTCTTGCAGGCAAAAGCAACCTTTTGTCTTATTATCTTTTTGGAAGATGTCCTTTCAGCATGGCTTCTATTCCTTGTTTCAAGAAAAAGGTGATGGTGACTTGTCAACTTTTTAGAAGTCCACTGGTACTTTTCAGAAGTCCTTTGGTATGTTACAAGTAACTGAAGGATATTCGTACTAAGCATTTAATGCTCAGTACCTTACCTTCACTATAAAAGGAAGAAGACTTCTCCATGCAAATCACGCTTTCGGTATTTCTCTCAGTGCAAGATTTTCATATTGCTTGATAACCTTATAGCCTTGCTCTTAGTGTTCTCTGCTGTATTGTTTAGTTTACTTTGTGAAAGATTGTTAGAATAGTTTATCTGTTCTTTTCCGCAACAGTCTTTAAGTTTCTTTGTGTAATTCTAGTTGAAAGATTTTCAATATAAAGAATTAAAATTGTGAAAATTTTGAGTATTGTATTCAACCCCCCCCCCCCCCCCCCCCTTCTACAATACTTGTTAAGCCGTCTGGGACTAACAATCTTACTATATTATAAACACAAAATATTCATACCTTAATCATATACCCATTCCACACATATCCATTTCATATATATATATATATATATATATCACATATATATGTATCCCAGTTGAAAATGTTTTAAAAGTAAAACTCACTTGATTTGCTTATCAAACACGCTCGCAAGCTTCTTTCAATTTGATTCTATCTTTCACCTCGACTCCACAGTATCTGAAACAATTTAAGATACATATACCGCTTTACTAGCCAAACACATAAAGCCTACTAGTACCCTTAACTTATAATTTCACCCAAACTTACCCTAAACATCCAACTTTAAAGTTAACTAAACTTAACGGAAAAGAGATTTTTAACTAACGAACTTACCCGGGGTATTACATCATCTCCCCCTTAAAAGAATTTCGTCCCAGAATTCGGTTAAGCGAAAAGGTATGAATGCTTATCACTACTACTTCGAACTCAATCAAAACCATAGAAACTAACTGAATAGACACTCCGCCTCTATCTATATCTCTAACACCGATAAGCAACAAAAGCACGTGAATACCAATAACCATTTTGCACCGAAGTCATATAACACTTTAGCACGTATAGAGTTTATTAGAATCATACCTGTAACAGCATCAGGACTTTCTTCTACCTCTTGTTCCATCATCTGAAAAACACGACCTTGGATTCCAGGTAGTTCAGACCCTTGTATTCCTCCCGACTTACCACCCGTTGGTCTCACTGTCATATTACTTTGCTGTGCTTTCCATTGCGGACAATCTGACTGAATATGATCCGGGGAATTGCAAACGAAACAAAACCGAGTTACGTGACAGTCTCTAACAATGTGACCAGTCTTCCCGCACTTGTAACATCTTCGGGACTCCACATAACAGTTTCCTTGATGAACACGATTGCATTTTGGACATGATCTTTCAACTGATCTGAAAGGTAAATAACTATCAGACCTCAGGGATTCGTATTCCTTTAAATCGTACGTCATTTCCTCTAATTTCCTTTTTCCAAAACTTCTATCACTAGCGTCTCTCCTATTATCTTGCTCTACATTTTCCGCGGCATCTACTGCGGCTGAGAAGGTATCGGGTCCTTGTGCAATAACTAGCTTTCTAATTTCTGAATTTAACCCGAAGATAAACCTTTCCATCTTCAGCGCCTCTGTGGCGACATAGTACTCCGCAAAACGAGACTTCTCCAGAAAGCGAGCAGTGTAATCCCTGACCGATAAACTTCTCTGATGCAGGTCCATGAATTCCTCTTCCAGCTGTCTGACTGGTGCTTGAGAACAAAACTGTCCTTTGAATGTTGTTGTGAATTCGTCCCAAGTAAAAGTAGAGTATACATCCGACTCTATGGAATCAATGTGAGCTTCCCACCAGAATAGGGCATCAACTTTTAGCATTGCGGTTCCATATAGTACTCTATCTTCGTCAGCACACTTACTAGTTTTGAAGATAGCTTCAATCTCCTTCAACCACCTCATCGCTTTCACGGGGTCCCTGTCTCCTGAGTAGGTCGGAGGTTTACAGCTTAAAAACATTTTGTAGTCGTACCTCCTTGGTACTGGTATAACAGTCGGTATGATTGGTATTTCGTCTTCGGGTCCAGGGTCTGGTGTTTCAGCTTCGTTGTGACGATTTCGGTCAAACATTGCTTGTATACTGGCTTGAAGTCTCCCCATTTCCGCAGTCAAATCATTTCGTGTAACAAACTCCGTACCTCGACCCCGAACTCTGCCTCCAGTTCTGCCCCTACCTCTTTCTCCCCCTCGTCCTCTTGTCCCAACTGTTGAATTTGTTCTTTTAGAATTTCCTCCTCCCCGATTCGTTTGTCTAGTACCGCTTGCCATTCTGTAGATTCAAACAAGGTTATCATACACATAAGCACATACCCCATATAACAAGGTGTTAAGTCTAAATATGTCTTCAAGATTTAATATTCTGTCAAAGTCAAAGTCTTTGTATATAGTCTTGTGTAAAAAGTCAATGTTTGCTAATTACCTTTCTTAGTCTTGAGGTATATAAGCATTAGGGTTAGCTATTTTTGTAAGGCTTTTGTTCATAATTCCTATCTTGTAAAGAAACAGAGCCGACATGAATAAGATCTAAGCTTTCTCTCTCTACTTTCTCTCTCTAGATCTTGTGATAATTCATGATTGTTTGATTGATTTGGGATTAACAATTGGTATCAGAGCAAGTTAATGAAGATCTGCTGAAGAATCTACACGAATTGAGATCAAATTTGTTAGGTTTTTGAGGAAAATCGATCGATTTTCTTGATTTTTTCAAGAAAATCTCTTTTTTCTCAAATTCTTACAATTTTGAGATTTATTCTACTGGAATTAGAGTTCATTGGATTCGTTTTTGGAAGAGGAACAATTCTTATTCAAGGATCGAGGGCTAATTTCATAGATTTGAGGATCAATTTGAGGAATTTCAAGATTCTGATCAGTTCGTCAAAAACGGTCTGATCATTCATTCAGATTTCGATTAAGTGGTTTTCAACGAAATTGGTTCACATAATCTTGTTAGAAACCTATTTTCTAATATCTCTACAAAATTTGGAAGCCTAATTCGAAGATTTGTTTGGGTTTTGATGAATTTTTTAGCTTTGTGCCAGATCCACAGTTTGCGCCAGTTCATCGTCGTTTTTGAGAATTCTGCCAAGTCTACTTTGCGCCACCAACGGGTAGCGTAAATCACACTTTGCGCCATCAATTTGTTGCGAGAACCTCTCTTTGCGCCATTCACTACTTTGCGCCATCAACGTCTAGCGCAAACCTTACTTTGCGCCACTAACGTCCCGCGCAAACCTCTCTTTGGAAAAAAAAGGAGTATTTTGAGAAAAATTTTTATACTGAAATTTTTTCTATAGTGTATTTCATACACTTTAAGAGTTTTTCAAGATAAAGATTTATATAATTTTTTTTGGGTCATTTTCCGCATATTCAGTAGATTTTTCATTATAAAGATCCGTTATCTTTAAGCAATCATGAACCAACCACCTGTGCTGATCAAAGATTCTGATTTTGAACAATGGAGAATTACGTTCATCGACTTTATTGCAGGTAGAGAAAATGGAGAGAATATGATAAAATAATTCTCCGAAGGTCCAATGAGCAGAAATAAAATGGAGAATGATTTTACAGAAGAAGAGAAGAAAAGATTGAAAGCTGATAAGGAAGCATCATCCAACTTGATCCTTGCACTTCCAAAACATATTAACAAAAGCATTGACTGTTTCAAACACAATCCAATGCTTATGTGGAACGAATTATCTAAGCGAATGCATGGATCTGAAGTTGCCTTTACAAAGAGAAAGGAAGAAGAAAAAAAAGTTGAGAAAGAGGATACTGAACAGAACATGTCAGAAGCTGAAAATGCTGATCTTAAGAAAAAGGTTTTTGAGCTTACAAAGAAGCTGTCTGACATGGAAACGTTGCTAAAAGAGGAAAGAGAAAAGTTCAGAAAAGAAAAAGCTGATCGTTTGAATGACAAGAAGTGTTATGGAAAGCAAATTCTTTCTCTTTCTCAGAAAGTTTCGGAACTAGAAAAGACTTTAAAATCTGAGAAGAAAGAAGATGAAGAAAAGAAAGTTCTTGAACTCAGATGCATAAAACTTTCGAAGCAAAATTCATACTTTGAGAAGGTTTTATTTCTTGAAAAGGAGAAATTGGAGAAGGAAAGGCTTGAATTTGAAAATAAAAGGAAAGTCTTTGAAGCGAACAATGAGAAATTGTCAAAGCAAATTTCTGAGCTTCAAAAGGAATTAGATGAAGAAAGACAAGAGCTAGAAAAGAGGAAGAAAGCTGACTTTCAAGCTAGGAGCGTTAAAGACGAACTCTCTGTTGAAAGGAAGATATTTCAGCAGGAAATACGTAGACTGACAAAGAATTTGGCTGTGTTATCGACTGATATCATGAAGGAGCAGATTGTTAAGTCTGATATTCAAAAGAAGCTTGCTTTTGTGACCAAGGAACGAAATGACTTAGCTTTCAAAGTGAAGTCATTTAACATATCCAAAAGCTATTCAGAATGTCCGATTCGTCCTTCTAATCTCTTTTATGATCACTCAGTGGATAATTCTTCCAAGTCTCAATCTGCTGATCTTCCTGTATATAAGAAAGTCAACATGCAATGGAGAGTAAAAGGTACGATTCCTCAAAAAGATGTACCAAAATCATCTGTTCCCAACAAGAACACTAACCTGAAAGGTAAATCTTTTGCTAAACCTGGTTCATTATATTCCACAAATAATTTAATCAGGTTTGCACAAAAGAATTTTTGCTGTTCTTATTGTGGAACTAATGATTTTATTAAAAATTATGATGCTCAATTTTGGTACGGCACTTATCATTTTCCTTTCTATAGAGCTCCGCTTAACAAGTCAGGACCCAAGACGCGTTGGGTACCAAAATCTACTTAATCTGTTTTTGCAGATTTAGAAGCAAAGCGTTGGACTCTCGGAAGAAGATGTATCTGTGCATTTAAAGTTATTGGTTTCTAAACACATCAGTTTAGAACCTGTATTTCACTGTTATTGGTTTCTGAATACATCAGTTCAGGACCCGTGCTTCAACGACAATGGCTTCTGGACAAATCAGTTCAGGACCCGTACTTCAATGGTTAAGACTTCTAAACAAATCAGTTTAGAACTCATACTTATCAGGTTAAATCTTTTACCGCATGATCATACTTCTCAGGTGATATCCTTAACTGTCACATCTTTCTATTTCAAGGAACAAGTGGTAAAAGGTAACATTGTATTATACTTTGTTTCTTCTACTTTGAAAATTTGAATCTTTACAAATTTAATTCAATGAGATGAAATTTTCAATTTTCATTCAATGAATTAAATGTGTGCTAAAAGATGATTTTACAAGTATTTTTGTATTATCTGAGTTATATTTGTTTCAACTTTCACATCTGAAATAAATCGAAAGGTCAGCAAAACATGAATGAAATTATGCTGAATGCTCAAAAATATGGAAATCTGAACTTATATAGAATATAATGCTCAGAAAAGCCTAAATGTCAGAATGATGGATGGAAACGAAAATATGGGGGAAGCACTATGTTTTAGAACCAAGTGATTGAGATGCTCTAAGTTTAAAATCTAATCATTTAGTTTGAAAGTTTGTGCCTGTGGCCTTTCTGGTTTGGGAAATTAAGTCCTAAGGGGTGCTCGACACTTAGTCCCTAAGATCAACTGGTCTGGGATCGGCTGACCCAAATCCTTCTATAGAACCAGATAGAAAGCCATGTTCTACTGGTACAAATGGGTTTAAGATATATCGATGTGGCCTTTCTGGTTTGGGAAAGTAAGTTCCAAGGGGTGCTCGACACCTAGCCCCTAAGACCAACCGGTCTGGGATTGGCTGACCCAAATCCTGCTATAGAACCAGTTAGAAAGCCATGTTTAACGGTGTATCTTATTCCTACTAAACTTTTTGATTAAAAGATGCCAATGAGCACAAAATCAAAAGATGTCAATGATGACAAAATCAAAAGATGCCAATGAGCACAAAAGAAAAGATGCCAATGAGCACACATCTCGTGAAACTTGGGGAAAATACAAAGTCGCGACAAACCTGTAAATTTGTGAAAATTCTGATTTTGGACAAATAGTGTGAGTAGAGCAAAGTATTCTGATATGTTTTAGAATTGCATATGCTTGTTGCTAATCATATTTCGCATGCTAGCATCCCAAATAGATTTAATAAAGGGGTTGAAACTGAACATTTTTTAACTTGATATGCAATGATGTCTTGTATTTGAATCCAAACACATGCATTTGATTTCATTTGATTGAAAAATCTGTTAAATTTCATTAAGTTGGATTTCTTTTGTAAAGTTTTCAAATGATCAAATGTTAGTAGTTATAAAATGTAGTTCAATGAATTTTATTTTCCTTGAATAAAATTTTCAACTATTGTGCTATTAATGAAATATATGCATACTTTCAGGGGGAGAAAACAAATTGCTCCAGAATTCTTATTTTGAGGGGGAGCAAGGTTATTCATAAAGGAGGAGATTGTTCGTGATACTCAGAGACGCGACTGCAATTGAAGAAGGTTTTTGATGATCGTGATGCTCACTATCATCGAAAAAGGGGGAGAAATGTTTAAATCAATTTCATGTCAAAGAGCTTTCAAGTCAAAGACTCGAGAAAAGAAGATTCCGTCTCAAGAAAGAAAAGGGGGAGAATTCTTCAAGAGTTTAGGAAAAATCGATTGATCATATTGGTTTCTCAAGAAGATCTCTTTTTCTTAGATTTGCACTACATTGTATCAAAATGCATTGTGTGAAGAAACAAATTCTCCATATCAAGAAAGAAAATCTCCGTCAGATCCCCGTCTGAAGATTTTGTGACAATTTGACTTTGACAAGCCAAGCCAAAGAATGTTGTTCTCAAATGTTTAAATCTTGAATCCAAGGGGGAGATTGTTAAGTCTAAATATGTCTTCAAGATTTAATATTCTGTCAAAGTCAAAGTCTTTGTATATAGTCTTGTGTAAAAAGACAATGTTTGCTAATTACCTTTCTTAGGCTTGAGGTATATAAGCATTAGGGTTAGCTATTTTTGTAAGGCTTTTGTTCATAATTCCTATCTTGTAAAGAAACAGAGCCGACATGAATAAGATCTAAGCTTTCTCTCTCTACTTTCTCTCTCTAGATCTTGTGATAATTCATGATTGTTTGATTGATTTGTGATTAACACAAGGTAATCCAGTTTAAACATGCACCTGTAAGATCACAATTACACTGGCCAGGTGTAATATGAAATTACCTTACATGATGTTCCTTCCACCTTTTATACTTAATCATCCCAAGGTTCTACAATATTCGGGACATCCTACTTCACATGCAGTTTAAGTCTAGGTACAGATACTAATACCTAAATCCATTAAACTAGGGCTCTGATACCATTTGTAACGACCCAAATCCCATAACATACATCATATAACATAACATGCATACATATCATTGATTTACAACAAAAGTTACATAACAAACCAAGTACGGTCTCATTAGTCGTGAAACTACAAAATATATAAAAGCTTCTTAAACATCATCGATCAACGGAGGCAGCCTACACCTTATTCTTTCCTTTGCCGCTATCAATTCCTCGACCTGGAAAACATATTTTTGAAAACAAAAGGAGGGTTAGACCAAACGGGTCTAGTGAGTTAATCCCGGTCCTTTCCAAAATCATTATAAAACCTTTTATGTAAATCCTTTGTATCAAAATAGTTTAGATAAACCTGTGGTAATCCTTTCGTAAAATATAAACATACCACACATATTTAAATACCAATCAAGACTCGTGCATCGTGCTCGACTCCTCCTCATCCTCGTTCCCAATGGCCATGTTAGCTGGTTGCAAGCCAACTAATAAATAATCAACGTTACCGGTCCGCACACCGGAACCCGGCTACCCGTCGGTCCGCACACCGGAACCCGACTACTGTGCACTTGTGTAGTGTAATGCACCAATAAATATAATATCTTCCTATATTATAAACACAAAATATTCACACCTTAATCATATACCCATACCACACATATCCATCTCATATATATATATATATATATATATATATATATATATATATATATCACGTATATATGTATCCCAGTTGAAAATGTTTTAAAAGTAAAACTCACTTGATTTGCTTATCAAACACGCTCGCAAGCTTCTTTCAATTTGATTCTATCTTTCACCTCGACTCCACAGTATCTGAAACAATTTAAGATACATATACCGCTTTACTAGCCAAACACATAAAGCCTACTAGTTCCCGCTCTCAACTGTATCACTTATACTTTTACTTCTGACTTAATATCACAACATAACAAGGTATCGGGACTCCACAGAGTACCGGAACTCGCAGTCACCGGGAGTTTATAATACTGGGACTTCATGGTACCGGGACTCCATGTACCGGGACTCCCAAGTACCGGGACTCCCAAGTACCAGGACTCCCAAGTACCGGGACTCCCAAGCACTCAGTCGGTGTTCTACCCAGAATCGATTGAAACTATTACAAATCACAAAATCGACAAATCTAAACCGATAGGAATCTAGTACCATCGATTACTAATACAAAACATAAAAGAAACATACCTTACTTTCACTTCCCACGAATCCAATCTGAGCCCTAACCGTACTTCTTCTTCTGCTTCTCGTTTCCAAACACACACACACACACATACACTCTGATATTTCTTAGTTGTGGAATATCTGAAGTCTACAAGGGTGTATATCAAACCTAATTTACACTTTTGGCTTTAACTATTCGAATATGACCAAAGTACCCTTAACTTATAATTTCACCCAAACTTACCCTAAACATCCAACTTTAAAGTTAACTAAACTTAACGGAAAAGAGATTTTTAACTAACGAACTTACCCGGGGTATTACAGAATCTGTGATAATTTTCAATTTGAATAACAATGTGTATTGAAACAGTGAAAGTAATGGCAAACACCTCTTGGTATGTTGCCTATGGTGTAGGTTCTCTCACCAAACCCCCAACTTTATGTGAAGTGTACACTCAATGGTAAATACAAATGATATTGTTTTGGAGGGATTAGATGTGAATTTGTACAAATCTATGCTCATGGACCTTACGTACCTAATATCCATGTTCCAAAAGTATCTGCAATAGGTACTTCTCCTGAAATGCTAACTTATTATACGCCTAGATATGAAGATATATAGAGTAAAGAGGATATTGAGAAGATGAAACTCCTGAAATTCTAACTCATTATGGACATTCCCAAATGAAATTTTCCAATCTCTTCACTCATGTAATAATGCGAAGAACTCTAGGATGAGTTAGCCAATCAACTAGAAGGATGGATCAAACCATAGAAGAACAAGATAGTACAATGTGTTATTGAGTAGAATAGCTTATCTGCTCTTCTAGAAGAGACTTGGCTACATATGTATGAATGCCACAATACTCTAGTGAACAAATTCAAAAAGAATGATGTCATTCGTTCCAGAGAAGAGCACAACTTGTTCTTTCTTAAGAGCTTAAATGAAGAGTGGTCATAACTATCCATGTCTTTACAAGCCAACCCAGATTTGGAAGGTTGGCCATTGCATGATATTTATGGAACTCTTGTTGCTCAAGATAAAGAAATTAACAAGAAAAAGTCATCTCTAGGAGGCTTGGTGGCGGAAAATTGTATAGAGTGGCCACAATGTTCCCATAATGGGGCACAACTATACACCGACACTGTGATCGCTACAAGTAATAAAGTGGTTAAAATACCGAGATTGTATCGACAGGGAATGGACTTTAAAGTTTCGGGTACTAAGTAGAGAATACACCGATTTCAATGAGAGAAGAAGAAAATATTTTAAGCGACTTTGGGTGCTTTTTAACAACGAAAACTAAAGAAGTAACAAAAGATGGGTATGGGTGTAAGTTTCACTTAAGACAATTTTAATATCAAAATGGTTAAAAATTCATGTCCCAAAAATCTCTATAAAGATCTCGATCTCTCGAAAGTGAATCTTTAAAGAACGTGCCTATAAAGTGTTGATAAACTCACCATTATTGTCGATTCTTAAACTTGTGGATTTAACTAAGTTGACAAAATATCAAGTTCTATTAGTATGAAGATTATACCCAAATTTTTGTGATATAAATCTCGACCAACGTTTGAACCTTAGTAAATTATACAAAATATGAATCTCTACGTGATTATCAAATACTTTCTCAAATCTTTATGCATCTTTGGGACAAGATCTAATATTAACACTTCAAGGTGATCGATATATCCACCTTGAGTTTAAGTCCCGGCTTAAGTGACCAAGCTGAAGAATTAACAATAATGGCCACACCCAAATGTTGCCTACGAGTCTTAAGTTTGGCTCACACCCACACCTAGGAGGTGCTTAGCTAATAATAAAAATGAAGAACATAGTATAAGAAAAGAAATACTTGGAAAATACTTTCATTAAAATGTAAATACGAGAAATTAAATACAAGACAAGAATTAAATGCGAGAAATTAAATTCTACACTGATACTTCATATCTTCAACCATGAGAGTAAATGCTTGAAGATGAAACTCATATTTTCTTGCTTCCTTTCTTCAATGACCCTCCAAAGTCTTTATTTATAATATCAGAAGGAGCAAACACCCATGGACAAACATCACTATAATCCCTTGGACAATCAAGGCCATGTCTCAATGGGATTTCTAGGGATTTTACAATCCTTTACAATCTTCAACACAACTCACAATATCCAATTAATAAAAATAATTGGAGTTGTCCAAAGGTAGCTCGTCAGTGCCCACAGTGGGAAGACAGTGGGCACAATCGCAGTCCAACGTTAAACCCAAAAATTGATGCATATAACCATAAAACATCCTCAACAGCTCCAAATAAAAATAAATTGATAAAAGGAAGTAACACGAACACATAAAGAGAAAACACAACTAAAAAGGAAAAAAAACTCATGCAAATGATGTGTAAATAGCGCTTATAATAAGAATTATCACACCCCAAACTTAACTTGTTACTTTCCCCAAGTAACTAAAATGACAAAACTAAAAACAAACGGAGATATAAACACAAGAAGACTAAGGATCACAAATAGGATCTTCAATTTTTCTTTTTTCTTTTTTAATGTTTGCATCTCAAAGCCCATTGATTGAAAATATCCATAGCTTTTCATAATTTTTCCGCTATATTATTGCAATTTGATTTCATATGCTAAGTTATAATTCACCCATCTTATGATAATTGGCTATACCAACTTACATCTACAGGACATTGATTTTTTTATATCCTTCAAATTTTTTTCTAAAGGATTTGGCCCTTTTTTTAAACACTTGAGTCCCCCCCCCCCCTTCTCAAAGTTTAATCAATATAGATACCAGGGAATTGGTTGCTTAGTTCTAGAAATATGCTAGTCGTGGATAAATTATTCAAACTATGAAACTTCAAATCTAAGATATAAGATGTATGAGATTTGTTTTGTATTTTTATCCCAAGATTCTTGATACTAGTCGAAAATGAACAGACTCAAATCACACACAAAAAATGTAAAATAAAATACACAAAATTAGAGCTGAGAGTAAAAAGACAAGTTTGCATCAAGGTTATGTAGGATGTGATCCACCACCTTACAAGTTCATCTTCAAATGGTGGAGTGGTTTCAAGATAATAGTCACCTCCATCATACCAAAGGTTCTTCCAACAACTTCACCACTCAAAGAACATGAAATATCTTGAGCTTTTGATCATATAGATCCTCCCAACAGTCCATAACATGACCCCAGTAGGAGAATTGTGGTCACTAAAAGAAGGCTGCATAAGATGAGCAAAAATCATTACATTAGAAATTTAGCATCTTGAAGCACCTCTTCACTATTGTGAAATAAAGAATGCTTGCTCATGTAGTCATGTGCTTAAAATTTCCTCAAAATTTCCCAACTCTTTATTAACATCACTCTCATCCTTACCAACATATTTTCATTTTTCATTACCACTTGGTAAGGGACCTCGAATTTGATTTTTCAACTGGTCGACTAGTCGTCCCATCTTAGCTTTCAAGGTTTCAAAAGAGGATGTGAAGTTTTCGAAAAATGTTGTAAAATTTTATACTAAGCTTAAATGTTTCAAAAGAGTGAGACAACTAGGGTTGCTCAAAAACATTATCAAGTGGATTACTGGGAACAAAAGACGTGAATCCATGGTGAGGATTAATCCCTTGATAATCACAAAAATAATCTAAAATTTCATCCCATGATTGGTCGAATGTATTCATACACGTGTCATTCCATTCTTGATGGGGAGATGAAAATGAAGAATATGTGTCGTCATATTGAATATTTGCCAAAAAGTTAGGATGTTGTTCTCATGAATAATCAGAAGTATTAAAATACGGAGCGTCCCAACTAAAACCATGGTGAAAGAAATATCAATTAAAAACTCAACTTAAAACTTACGAAACTCTAGAAATACGTCAATCCCCGGCAACGACACCAAAAACTTGGAAGCGGAAAATCGTATAGTCCACAGAGTGGCCATAATGTTCCCACAGTGGGGGCGCAAGTATATACCAACACCATGACCGCTATAAGTAATAAAGTGGTAAAAATACCGACATCCTATCAATAGGGATTGGACTTTAAGGTTTCGAGTACTATGTCGAAAATACACCGATTTCAATGTGAGAAAAAGAAAATGTTTTGAGGGAGTTTGAGTGTTTTTAACAACGAAAACTAACCAAGTAACTAAAGATGGGTATGGATGTAAGTTTCACTTAAGATAATTGTAGTGACAAAATGGTTAGAAGCTTCATGTCACAAAAACCTCTATGAGGATCCTGTTCTCTCGAAAGTGAATTTTATACAGCATGCTTATAAAGTACCGATAAAGTCACCATTATTGTCGATTCTTAAACTTGCTAACTTAACTAAGTTGACAAAATATCAAGTTCTGTTAGTATGGAGATTTATACCCAAATCACTTTGTGATATCAGCCTCGAAAAATGTTTGAACCTTAGTAAATTATAAAGAATCTGAATCTCTACATGATTATCAAATACTTTCTTAAATATTTGTGCATCACTAAAGCCGTATTTCGAATCCACCCATCTCTGGGTCAAGATCTAATATTAACACTTCAAGGTGATGGGCTTATCCGCGTTGAGTTTAAGTCCCGATTCAAGTGATCATGGTTAAGAATTAACAATAATGTAACACCCAAATGTTGACTACTAGTCTTGAGTTCGGCTCATACCCACACTCAAGAGGTGCTTCGCTAATAGTAAAAATGAAAAACATATTAGAAGAAAAGAAAGACTTGCATTAACATGTAAATACGAGAAATTAAATACAAAACAAGAATTAAAATGAGAGAAATTAAACTCTACACTAATAATTCATATCTTCAACCATAAGAGCAAATGCTTGAAGATGAAACTCATATTATTCATTGCTTGCTTCCTTTCTTCAATGGCCCTCCAAAGCCTCTATTTATAATGGCAAGAGGAGCAAAAATCCATGGGCAAACATCACTATAATCCCGTGGACAATCAAGGCCATATCTCAATAGGATTTCTAGGGATTTTCCAATCCTTTACAATCTTCAACACAACTCACAATACCCAATTAATAGAATTAATCGGAGTTGTCCAAAGGTAGCTCGTCAGTGCCCACAGTGGTCACAATCGTAGTCCAATATTTAACCCAAAAATTGATGCATATAACCATAAAACATCTTAAACAACTTCAAATAAAAATAATATAATAAAAGGAAGAAACACTAACACATAAATAGAAAACACAACTATAGGGAAGATAAAACTCACACAAATGATATGTAAATAAACACTCAAAATTTATCAAGGACCTCTGGCCGTTGTATCTAAAGAGAAAGAAAATACCAAAGTAAGTTCTTCCAGAGAAAAAGCAAGAAGAAATCCCTTGTGATTGAAAGCGATATAGAAGCTAGCGAATATGGATCAAAAGATGATGATTTGAGTGCCTTTGCACAATTACTTGCTTTAATCACAAAAGAGTTCTCTAGAAAATTTGTAAATAAGCCATTTAAGGAAGGATATAAAAGTCAGAGGTTCCAAAAGCACTCTCAAGATTAGAGACCACCCAAGCACTACGAAAAGAAGGAGTATAAGGAAGTTAAAGTTGTCAAGACCAATACTGATAATTACTATAGATGTGGCAAACCTGGTTATTTTGCTATTGCTTTGTAACACCCTCAAAATTGGTAGATCAACTAAATAAAAATTTCTATTAAATAGAAAAATGGAGATGAAATTCTTACTACGAACCATCCTTGAAATCACCTCAAGATTTAAAACGTCACAACTCCGACATTATCCATAATCTAAGTCATACAATAAGACCAAATAAAGTCGGGTGTTACTTAACACAAATACAAGCTGCTATTCCCAAAATAAATGTGGAAGACTTAACTAAGCACTTCACTCCTCGAGCACACTACTAGCACTCATCTCGTCATGGTGTCACTATACCTATTCCCAACCTAAACCTGTTGCACATGCCGACAAATAAAAAGGTTAGGCTAACGCCTAGCGAGTTCGAGAGTTTACATCATAATTAAATATCTCGTTAGGCAAAAAGGATGCAACTTAAATCATGATTTCCAAACCGGGATTTATATTAAATATACCAACAACCCATTTTCCAAACGCACACAAATTCCGTGACGAAAGCTCCAGTGAAAATCATTTCTCAACAATGGACTCAATTCCCATAACTCACTCAAGAGGTGAATAAATATTAAATTTCTAAATAATATCAACGCGAAGAAAACTCCAATAATTGAAACATCCAAACAAGGATGAGGCATGATATACCACCCATAAATCATGGAAAACAATCCATAAAACTATAATACGTCATTGACAACATGGATAAAAGAAATACCCGAAACAATACCTTTCGGTGACAGGGGAGACCCAATTTCATCGAATGTGGCGAATACACAAGTTAAACCACAAATATAAATTATAAGCATGTTTCATGGATGGAAAAACATATGACATCAACCTCATCTAGGTCTTTAGTCAATCTTGGACATCAACCCAAACCGGATCTTTAGTCCATGGAGACATCAATTCAAACTGAGTCTCTAGTCTAGGAGACATCAACCCAAACCGGATATCTAGTCTATTGTGACATCAATCCAAACCGGATCTTTAGTCAAGTGAGGCATCAACCCAAACTGAATCTTTAGCCTAGTGAGACATCAACCCAAACCGGATCTTTAGTCTATGGAGACATCAACCCAAACTGGATCTTTGGTCTATTGAGGCATCAACCCAAACCAGATCTTTTGCCTAAAGCCACCAAGTTCAACCCAAACCGGATCTTTACCTTGGGATCTCACCATCCAAAACAAGCTTATTTAATTTCGAAATTAATACACGACTCCAAAAGAATAACCAACACATTCAAATCATGTAATTCCCAAATAAAGTGCAACTCATGCAAATCATAATCAAAGCTTCTCATCAAGCTATCAAAATCGGACAAATGTCCTCAAGACCCAACAGAGTCCAAAAACCGAGCCATAAGCTCGAAAGATCAAATGACCGTTTGTTGAAAGCCAACATATGCAAATAAAGTGTATCCAACCCACAATTATGCAAATACGTGCTCCAAGGCATGACTAACTCAAAACCCCTTCATTGCCACTTCCAAATGAAGTCAAACCAAATATGTATATATATATATATATACTCAAATACTTTATAACTTGATAATGCATATAATTCGCAATGGTTTATAAAACCTAAAAAGTACATGACAAAACCCTCGAAAGGGAATATTCTCAAATAAAACGCAACTAAGTGCATGACACCTCCAAAGCTCCGTCTCGAGCTACTAAAACCGACAAACACCCCAAAGACCCATTTTGAGTATAAATCAAGCCCTTGTAGGCAAAATAAACATTTGGCTAATTACGCGAGCCGACATGGTTACATAAACCAAAATGCATCTTTACCCAAAATCTTTGTTTCTTAAATCACACTTGGCTTTCGGCCCAAAATCAAAAGGTTTACAAATCCCAATATGTTCATGAGGTCAATATTGACCAAAATCCACAACTCACGCGTTCACATTTCTAAAACATACCATACCATAAACTTTACATAACCTCAGCAAACACTAAAAGTGTATTTCGACCAAACAACTTCCACTTATACAATAACTTAACAAAATACTTTCATTACGTTATTTATTTCTCAAATACTCAAAAAACCCAAATGTGGGTATTTTACAAGATTTGTAAATCTCAACACTTCACATAATCACAACCCACTAAGGAGGTGTTTGGGATTGCTTATATTTACGGCTTATTTGCTTATAGCTTTTCCTCACCGCAAATAAGCTATTTGGAGTGTTTGGATTGAAAAAAATAAAAAGTGCTTATGACTTTTCCTCGCCGCAAATAAGCTATTTTTAATAAGTAACTCCATTCTAACTTATTTGGTTCTCCTTATTTACTTATTTAACCAAATTACAATTTTACCCTAATTAAACCTACACACCATCACAGCCTCCATCACCATCGTTCTCTTCTCTTCTCCACAGATCGCCTCCATCACCATCGTCTCCTCCAGCTCCTCTCCACAGATCGCCACGATCGATCTGCTCCAGTCGATCTGTCAGGTACCATCTTTACGAAACGAAACTGCTTATCATCACGATCGATCTGCTCCACAGATCGCCTCTATCTTCTTCTCTGTTCGATTTTTACTTGTACCATCGATTTGCATGTATTAAACCATCCGATTGGTCACTGTACCATCAATTTACATTTTTAAACCATCAATTTGCACTTTACTGAATCAATTGGTCACTATGCATTTGGTCAGCAAAGTTTTGATTTCAAGCTAGCAGTTTATTTCAGAAAAGTTTTTATTTCAATAGCAAAAGGTTTACAGATTTCAGCAAAGTTTTGATTACAATCTTTAAGCAAAGTTCTGATTTACAGATTTCAATCTTTAAGCAATGTTAGAGATTTACAGAGTTCAGATTTCAGATTTAAGCAAATCTGCAAATGTTAGAGATTTACAGATGATTTTGAACTTTTGTGATTGTATGGGCTGTGATGATTTACAACTTCTGTGATATGTTAAAAAGCAAATAAACCAATAATATAAAAGAATGTCATTTTTGGTCATTTTACATAAATAAGCAAAATTTGCCAAACACTATAACACTCGTTATTTGCTTATCACGTTTCCACACAACAATAAGCTAATCCAAACACTTGTTAAAAAACTCCTTTTCCTCGCCACATAAGTAAATAAGCACTTTTAAAAATAAGCATAAGTTAAAAAAAATAAGCAATCCCAAACACCCCCTAAATAACTCAACAATTGATATTTTTGTGTAAAACACATAAACACTTTAAAAATAAATATTTTGGCATGTATAACGTTTTCACAAATCAACTTGAACTTATCTTGCTAGATTTAGGCTAAATCTACATTTTCCCCAATTTGAGATCTTTTGAAGAAACTTGAATCCTCAAGTCAAATCTTCTAAAACCATGATCCATAAGTTTACAACCATCAATAATCATATCCAACCATAAAGAATCGTTTCCCAAACATTTTACATCCATATCCCAACTCATACCAAAACCCTAATTTTGACCTAACTTCCCCAAAATCCTCCAAATCGAAATTTGAGAAATAAAGATGCAAGGATTCAATAATGGAACGTTATAACTTGTTAGAAGGTTTATAAAAGGATAGGATGAACTCACCACTAGGTTTTGAGCAAAACCCTCAAAACTTAGAAATTCCAAGAAATGGGGATGTACCCTTGATTCAACACTTAGGGTTGTGATTAGAAACTTGGATGATGAAAGAACACTTGATTTTTAAGAGGAAAGCTCTAAAAATCGGCTAGGGTTTATGTTAGGAGTTGGGGAGAAATTTGGAATAAAATGAGTGAGGTAGGAGAAGTGGGGAATGGGAGAAAGAAGAAGAAATTCACACATTTATAACTCAGGGCCGACCGCGATTGTGACAGGCGATTGTGACAGTCACTGTCACTAACGCGAGTCACTCTCGCCGAAAGTGTACCGCAAGGTGCTAGCCTCCTTCGCGATTGTTCTCCAGCGATAATGACACTGTCACAACCGCAGGGCACTCTCACCCAAAGCGTACTGAGCCCCAAATCTCACTTTCCTCACACATAACACCCTCGATTCTCCCAGGGATCAATGGCAATAGGTTCCATCTCGAAACCATGACTGAGGAAACTCAAAGACGCAAGGGAGAATGACTTATACTTGTCGAAAATACGGTTGTTACATGCTTGCAGAGATAAGCTTGTAAAAGATGTAACCTATTACAAGGACAAGGACAAATACAACAACAAAGAAAGGAGTTTTAAACTAGGTCTCTAATTTCACTTCTAATGATGATCCAAAACAAGCCTACTTGTGCATAATGGCCAAAAATGATGACAATACTTTAGAAGTCTCTAATTCTAAAGCTAAGGTATAACACCCTATTTTCACTATTATAACAATGACAAGACTTTGTCAATCTAGGTATATTAAATCTTTAAGGGCGCGTTTGGTTTGCAGGAATAGATTGGAATGGATTGGATTTCATGTAAGGATTTGGATTTGGAGGGATTTAGATTCGGGGGGATTTGGAATCCCATCATGTGTTTGGTTTATAGGATTTGGAATGTATTTGAATTCCATTCCATTATAAATCGTGTTTGGTTTGCAGGATTAGGATTTGGATTTTTTTTTAATTATTTTTTTGTGTTATAAAGAATTTGTTTTTATTGGTAAATTACCTTTCTTATCGATTTTTCCAAAATTGTATATTTAACGACCAAATCTCTTCAAAACTACATATTTATATATTTAAACATCCACTTTATTGTTCTAAAACACATATCAACCACTAAACTAGTTCAACCAAAATACATATTAACCACCAAATTGTTCTTCCAAATTGTTCTAACACACATTAACCACCAAATTATTCTTCCAAATTGTTCAAAAACATATTAACCACCAAGTTATTCTTCCAAATTGTTCAAAAGCACATTACTACCAAATTGTTCTTCCAAAACCACATATCTAATCACCAAGATTTTTCATTCTTCCAAAACCCACTTCACGAAAGATTCCCTATCGGCTTCTTGCAAATCCCAAAACATGTTCACCCTTTCAGTGTCTCCTCTTATCATTGATATCACTTTAAACTTCTGCGATTGAGTGAACGACCGCATTTTTGAAATTTCTGAAGTGATCGATGAACGTTTCTTATCAAGTTCTTCTTCTCGTTCGATACCCTTGTTGAGTTTGTTCGCCATTTTCTCCAAAATTTCTCCGAGTTTGGTAACCACATTACTGAATCCATCCGCCATAGGATCTACTCGACGTTTTCTCTTCCTACCACGCCCACTTGAAGTTTCTTCGAAATGCATATTTGCATTGACACCTTGAATATGGCTAGTTGCTGTCACGTCATCAAACTCTTCATACATGTGTTGTTCTTGATCTTCTCTATTCATCTCTTCTTTTATCTCAACAAAGTCTCTTGCTCGATTTCTGTGTGCCCTATCTTTCCAAATGCAATACAAAGATCCCCGTAAAAGGGAAAGACCTTGTCCTTCCATTTCCGAGCCCCTTTATGGACCTAATTCATAATAGAATAACATTAATATATATATATATATATATATATATATATATAATTGTATATTACGCAAATTTTTAAAAACAGAAAAATTTAGCATGTACGTGAAGATACGACTCCCAAACTTGGTCTTCGGCAACCACACAATGTTTTTCACCATCATATCCGAAGCCACTAGTGTATGAACCACTTAACATGTCATGCACAATGGTCCAGTCTTTCTTCATTATTTTTAACTTCGATTCAATGTGTGGTTTCCCTAAAATACTGGAGCTCGGCAATGATTCTTTTAACGCTTGTTCGAGATATGAATAACCCGATTTAAAGCCATTATCCGCATTAAATGCTCCAGTATTCACCATGGCAACTAAAGCCTCAACAAGTTTTGTTTCTTTAAGATTCGTCCAAACTCGATAATTTATGTTTTGACTCATGATATCTATAAACATAAAGGAATCATTTGAAGTACAACAATATATACGACTAAAAAAATTATTTTTGTGAAGTAGCATAGCAATAAGACATTTAATTATCCATGTCCAAAACTCCATAATTTCTATTATAAACAAACATTTGAAGTACGAGTTAAACAAGCATTTGAATCATACAAATTATCAATTGGTAGCATTCCAAGAAGCAAACATAGATTGTGCTAATTTATCTCTAAATGCAGTCCACTCATTTGAAGTACCGACAACATTTATATTATCCCCATCTTGAACTCCAAGGTCTCCGGTTCCCTCATCCACTTCATCTTCATTTGAGATGCATGAATGCGCTTAATCATATTGTTAAAATGAATTGTGATTCAAGATGGTTAATCACTAAAAATCTTTGTATGAAATGCGGTTCATTACAGTTTATTCATTATGTGTATGCATTCTATGTGAATGTGTAAGCAGCAAATCCTATTCTCCAAAATATGATACCTACATTCCAACATGATCCGATGATTATTAGGAAATTAGAGTATGTATGAATGGTGTTTCCTCAATGCGTAATCATTATATGAAACTGCATTGTGTTTCAGTAAAGCATACTCGCAAGCTGATTGTGTGTGAATTGAGTTTCATGGCATGTTATTGATTATGTGTATAAATTATGGGTGATGTTCTGGTTATGCAACATATGTTTTGATAAGAATTTAATCGATTGATGCAAATCAATGCATAGCACAGTTACGTATATTTTCCACATCTCTTCTGATGGAAATTACGAAATGTAGGAAATGCTGATGATAAAGCATCTTAACACAACGAGACATCCGACTGGACAACTCTTGAATGGAATAAGACAATATAGAATGCAAGTGGATTGGCAAACACACCACAACTACCAAGACATTGGAGTATTCGCTATGAGGACAATGGAGACATTCATGGGAGATGTAAGGACGTGGAGAACAGGTTTCGATCCGACATAATCTAAGCAAGAGTCACAGTTGGAAGCATTGAAGATGAAATACGTATCAAAGATGCTGTTGAACAAACGCTATTTGGTATGGTTTTTTGGAGACGTAAATACGTTTGGTAAAGACTTCTATTAAGGTTTGTTTAGAATTCTAGTCGTTCTTTTATGTTGATGAAATTTTGTTATGTGGTTAATTAATTCTTTTTTAATTGTTTAGAATTCTAGTCGTTCTTTTTGCTATAAAATCTAATAATGCTTTTCAAAAGTAACAATTTGTTATTTTTAAGAAGCCATTTGGGTTGATGAATTTGGCACTCAAGTTTCATAAATACAAAAAAAATAAAAATTAAACAAGACACTTACCATTCCATTCTTCATCACCATTAAAAAACCCATTACAACTAAGATGAGGATTGTAAATGAAATATTAATGAATACGATATGATTGCTACTTAAAACTAAAACATATCCCATTAAAAACAATCTATATGCAATACGTATGAAGAAGAAGGTCAACCAACTGAATTCTTTTTGTCTCTAATCTTCAACGAGCTCATTTTTTCATAAAAAAAAACCCAGAAAATTTTATTAAACCCTAAACTGGTATTGCATATTCAAGATAGGAAAGGAATAATTGATTCAAGATAAAATCAAACCTCCCATTATTAGATGATACATGCTACATAAATTTAGGAATAGATTCCACAAAATCTCTTAAATTAAAATAATAAAAGATATCAATAAGTACAAAATGACTAAGTTTTCCCTGCGAATTTCTAATTACATTTAATTAACGAAAAAACAATCAATATTGAATTAACGGTGATGATGAGGGTTGCAACCTTTTTGAGGGTTGCAATATATATATATATATAGAGGGATAATAAATTTTAAACCTCTAAATGTGTGTAAACTTTGGATTTCATAGGTTTTCTTGATGAAATTGTTTCATGAAATTGTTTATTTTGATGAAAATGTGTCATATCATTCATTTATTGATGAAATTGTTTCATATATTTGTGTTTTTTATGTAAAAATGAAAAAGTTTCATCAAACTGAGAATATATATGAAACAGTTTCATAGGAATGAAAAAAAAAATATGAAACTACATAAAAAAACATAAATATATGAAACATTTTGATTAAGAAATGAATGATATGAAACAATTTCATCAAAATAAGCAATTTCATGAAAAAAATAATTAAGAAGACCTATGAAATTCAAAGTTTACATGGAAAAAAGTTTACAAAATAGTGGGTCTCTCTCTCTCTCTCTCTCTCTCTCTATATATATATATATATATATATATAGAGAGAGAGAGAGAGAGAGTTAAGTTTAGGAGAAGATCGCAACAAAAATGAAAAACAGTCTCATAATTTTTCATCTGGACGGTATGTACCTGTGCATACAAAAATTTGTAACATGCCCAAGTGCATAAAAAAATTAGTTTACTTGTATGCAGTGGCGGAGCCAGGATTTTGGTCAATGCGGAGTAGTAATTATAAATAACGATCATATATTCTTGAAACTCTAACCTATACAATTTCAACAATGACATTTCTCATTTTCTGAAATTTATCTATGATGTTTTTATTATCTACCTCAACAAAAACATCATTTTCAATAAGAAATCAAGCAATTGTCCATCCATTGATCACCCATTCTGTTGCACAACATATTTTTCACAATGTTTATAGTTGAAAATGCCCTTTCAATTGTTATAAAAATCGCGACATGTAACATCATTGCTATTTTATAAGCGAATATAAGAGAGAAAACATTTTATCCCTTTTTGTTTCAATCATTTTTTGTGCAAGATCACTGATTTCTTTTTAAGTTAGAAAACTTTGTTGAAGTACAAGGGTTAGAACCTGGAAACTTGGAATCGACGTCTCCGCTGAAAGTTGGGATTTTAATTTGGGAGACTTTTTTTCATGTAGACTTTATTCGTTAAAAACTAATACACGTGTACGCTTAATGAGATAGCTAATTAAAAGTTCAATCCAATATTAAATTAATGCCTTTGTGGGCCCAAAACCCAATTAAATAGAAATAAACTCAGTCCACAATTGTATAGTATGAAAACATTATTATATAAAATATGTTTTTGAAAATTTGAGGGTTAGCAGTTGCTAACCCTTGCTATTAGCTGCCTCCGCCCCTGCTTGTATTCACATGTGCATACCGTCCAGATGAATGATTAGCAAGATGTTCCTTAGTTTTTTCATTTTTTGAGGTTTTCCTTTGAACCCCCTCTATGTATATATATATATATATATATATATATATATACACATACTCACACATACACACACACACGTAGTCGGGTTCAAATGAGAACAATACATATTTAAAAGAACACGAGAACCAACAAAATCATATATGATTTTACATTAACGCACAAAAAAACTTTGTGGACGATGTTGGCCGCGACTTCGAGTTCGCGTGACTTTTTCGCACGTTAATGTAAAGTCATATATAATTTGGTTGGTTCCCATGTTATTTTAAATATGTATTGCTCACGTTTGATCCTCCCTATATATATAAAGAGTATACTATGAAATATTTAGCGGGTCAATCCGAATTAAGGTGTGATTCAAATGTCGAGGTTAAGCGAACAAGGTGAGTACATTATAAGATCTACTGGGATACATATATGCTATATAAATGTTTTTATGCGTGATGCATATTTGAAATGATGTTTTGGCATATTTTCCTTGCATGAGATAAAGTCATGTTTATAGTACATTTATGAGAAAGACATGTATTTTACATGTGGCATATGAAAAGTTTTGTGCATGTGAAAGTATGGCCATGTTAAATACCCGACGCAGTATATGAAAGGAGGACGTCTTGAAAAGGGACCTTATGGGGAAGATCCTTCGTGGAACCCCAGAGGAAAGATTCTTCGTGGAACCCAATGGATCTAGGATACTATTTGAAAATGATTGCCATACTTACACATATGAGATCTCACACTAAAAGATGATGTCCAAATAATGTTGTCACATATATGGTCTTATGCATTAACGTTATTTATGCATGATTATGAAAAATGTAGTGAATTATTATTCATGCACTAAAATGATATGTTTTATGTAAGATGATTTAGTCATGAAACCATAATTGCTCACTAAGTTTAAAGGTTACGTATTTAAAAAATGCATCTCAGGAAATTAAAAGTAAGAGGTGAAAGGACCACATGAAAAGTTATAGTTCTTAAAGTTGCCATTATACATGTTAGGCTATTGAATTGTTGTTAGAATGTTTCTACAGATATAATGTTTATGATGTTATTTTATCGATGAAGTAATGGAAAAGTAAAGAAAAAACGGGCGTCACAAGTTGGTATCAGAGCATTAGTCTATGTGAAGTTTTCCTTAGATTAGGTAACATAGACTTAAACTTTGAGGATGATACTGAATTTTAGAATACTACATTGCCTTAAATTCATTAACTTATATAGAAACTCAATTAGATTATTCCATTAATTGCTTATCTTGATCGATAAAACCATATGAATGGTGTCTAGAAAGGTTGAAATGGCTGAGTTGTGGACTTCCAAAAGGTCACAAATTATATTTGCTCAGAACGAATCCTTGTTCCCGATGATACCGGGTTAGCTATTTCATATTGGTAGTCAGATGGATTAGTAAGAAGTAGTGATTTGAATAGAATGAAAAGATTTGTGGAGTAAGAGAAATGGATCATGAACTCACGTAAGACTAAAACCTTAAGACCTCAAATTTTATGTTTTGATAATTTTTTCAATAAGATTCATTTCATTTCAAATTTTATGTTTTGATAATTTTATGTTTTGATAATTACAAAATACAAGATGTTATGTATGTAACCGTACAACTAAGCAACTCGCTATGTAGAGTTTGAGGTCAACACCACGGTCAAAATTGAGGTAGAAATATTATGCCCTGGTTTTATTCGACTCTAAGTACATTTAGAAACTTTGTTTCCACTTACTTGAATAGAGAAGCTAAGAAACTAGAAAAATATTTATGTTATAGTGACCGTTGATGGTGATCAAATAAAGGTTAATGAGATTATCGAAGACTATTAAAGAAGTTAAGTTTAAATAAATTTGATATAATATTGGGATACTTTCATTGTTAAATAATGATGTTGAATTACTTTGTAAGAAAACAGTGTGGTTAAGACATAAACTTGAATGGAGAATCAATACGTGTTAGATAGATAGGTGAAATAGGAAATTCATTTGTGATCAAGAAAAGTGCTTGAGAAAAAAAGTGTTGAGAAAGAACGCAAGTTAAAGATTGTATCAGTAGTAAATGAAAACATAAAAATATTCCTCGATGATAATACCACTAGAATTTTATGTCGAGCTTAAAATCGAGATAGTGTAGGGAGCGACACTAAATAGCTTTTCATTTAGCACTCACTAAGATGCCAAAATTAATGAAATGGTTATTGTAGAAGAAAATTTATTCATGCGTCCCTTTTGTTGGTCCCGAAGGGTTATACAAGTTTGTAGAAGGGGGGGTGGGGGTGAATACAAACACACAATTTTTATCTTTCTAAATTGTTTATTGATATAATCAACAATTTACAGTTTGTTGCGGAATAAGAATAAGTACAAAACTTAATCTAAACAAACTAAGAGAATCACACAGATTTCTTGCACTTAGAATGAGAATGAAAGAAGTTAAGAAAAGCTAAGGATAGTTTTTCTTGGCACTAGTAGACTTAGTCACTTGTTCGTCAGCTTAGTCTTCGATTCAGCTTTGAACTCTATTGTCGCGAATCTTGTCTTCAGGATCATAAACAAACATTTACATAATGAACGTTCAACGATCATCAACGATACTGAACATACCTAGGTCTCGCTGATGTACATATATCACTTAATTAATTTAAAGAGCATATGTTCAGCGATACTAAACAGACTTAGTATATTTTCTTAGATGGTGAAACACTGATACATAATGGTTACTTACAATTTTCACTAAGTGATCCTAAGGGTCATCATCAAATCACTGAAGGGTTTGGATCAACAATCTCCCCGTATTTGGTGATGACAAAGCAATAAAGGAAAATTGCTAAGTTAAAAACATAAGGATAAAAATGACTCATAAATACGTGACCCATTTACTGTTTTAGGGATCTTTTCTAGTACTGATGGAGTAAAGTACTTCATTGAAGCTTTTCATTAAATTCGTAATCAGTTTACAAGGGAAGTTGAAAAAATATAAGTACAATGAAAAAAATTACAAGTACAAAAAGTTTACGGCTAATAAGATAAAAATGACTCATAAATACGTGTCCCATTTACTGTTTTAGGGATCTTTTCTAGTACTGATGGAGTAAAGTACTTCATTGAAGCTTTTCATTAAATTCGTAATCAGTTTACAAGGGAAGTTGAAAAAATATAAGTACAATGAAAAAAATTACAAGTTCAAAAAGTTTACGGCTAATAAGATAGAAGAATACAAAAGTGATCCTATCAGCTAAGCGGGTTCATCCTTGAAGAGAAGTTCATCAAGGGTATCCGTTTTAGGAATCATACAGTCAAGGACTTTTTCTCCCTATTCTCCTCTTAGTTTCGCTTCTCTATAGATTTGAGGCTTCAGAAAGACTCCTAATGTGGATCGATCACACCAATATATCAGGTATCTGAGTTGTTCCACTGGAGTGATGGCCAACTCTGACCAGCGTTGAAAGCACTTGTGACCGAGATAGTCGTAGAAGAAAATTCCCAGAGGTTCACTTACCACCTTTGCAGCTTCGAATTCTTCACAAGGTGGCAGCGTAATGTCAAGGGCTTACAAATCAGGATTTGGACTGAGCACTGCTTCATGGGAAAATTCGATCCCTGTTTCGTTCAGGATGGCAGGCCCTGAAGATGCCGTTGCTTTCTTTTTCTTCTGAGTTCTTTGGTTTTGATGGAGTTCTGGAGGAGGAGGCAAGTAGATCACTGAAGAAACTTGATCGATAAGCTTGTTTATAAGTTTTTCAACACAGGGCTTGAAGCTCGGTCGGGATCGCTGAATTGCAACTCGAATTTCAAACCACTCATCTAACCCATAGTGTTCAATTGTAGAAAGGTAGAAAGTCTTCGTCACTCCATTTTCTCTGATTGTAGTGACCTCAATCACTAGAACACCCCTGACAGTTCTGCCCTTCAGGTTTACGTTGATAATTCTGCTTGGTAGATTCCTGAAGTCGACTTTGTTCTTACACCGGGCTACAATGGTGTCACTGACATCTGATTTCTTCTTCTTCTCACCGGCCTTTTTGAGAAGTTCTTGTTGGACTCTGAGGGGAAATCGTTTCAGCTGATGATCTTTCACTGAACTCTGGGTAACTTTAAGAGCGAACTCGTTGTCTTTAATCTTGTTCCGTTGTTGTTCAGCTAGGAGTTTTTCAGCTTTGAGGCTTTCAACGATTTCCTCAGGAGTCAAAAAGTTAAAGCCGGTTGGAGGGATGAGCCGCTGATTTTCTAGTCGTTGGATCATAGCTGCTCTTCTCTTAAATTCATGATCTTCTGATCGCTGAAGCAATCGGGAAGGTCTTTTGGGGTGTGAGAGCATCTCTTGTTATTCATCTTGTTCATCAGTCTCATTTATAGAGACCGAGATTATTTATTTTTCATCAGCTTGGACAGTTGGGATTATTTGCAGTGAAGGAGGAGCTTCGGCGACATCCTCAAGCAGGGGAGAGGACTAGCTGAATCAAAAGATCAGAGAGTCAGATATTTTGT
The DNA here is from genome assembly GCA_033807775.1 of Saussurea involucrata. Classification (NCBI taxonomy): domain Eukaryota; kingdom Viridiplantae; phylum Streptophyta; class Magnoliopsida; order Asterales; family Asteraceae; genus Saussurea; species Saussurea involucrata. The sequence continues at coordinate 15,232,512 of CM066318.1, read as the reverse complement.
GGGTAGAAAAAAAGATAGATAAAGAAATGTGGCTAAGTTTTTAGTGGTTTCAGGTGATAGAGAATAGAATTAGTGAGAGGGTGAAGGATAGAAACAGTGTAAGGGAAAAGAGAGTAACATATCTGACAAGTTGGCTTATTGAGAAGGATAGCCAAGTTGCCTTCGGTGGAAAGCCCTTTTTGTTTTCCATGAGAAGTCTTCTTTGCAGGAGACTTCTAGGTCTTCTCCCCTGCTTCATTTATTGAAATGCCCTTTGGTGCCGGAACCCTGATTGCAGTGGGTTGGAACCAAAAGTGCTCATCTTCTTCATCATCATCATCCTTAGAATCAGGATGGAATGATGGTTCTTTGCTTCGATCTCCACCTCTTCTTCATCTTATTCTTCTTCTTCATAAGAGAGGATCTCTACAGTTTCTTGCACGAGAGGATAGAAGGGTGGAGTAGGAGCTTTGTCATCTTCGCCTTGCTCCCCCTCAGAGAGAGAGAGAGAGACAGAGGGGTCTTCAGCGGTTCCCTCCTTAGTGAGGGATGGGTTTTCTTCATTCATCTTCGCCTCAACATGTTGGGCAAGATCTTCAGCGTTCTTCTCCCCCTCTTCATCAACATTGGGGGAGGTAGGAGTAGGATCGGCGGTGGCGGTAACAACATCAGCTGATTTAGGAGCCCTGTCTTCGAGGCCAGCGGCACCTGAACCGGAGGCCTGGTTATTTTCTACGTGATCCATTCTGTCTTCTAGGCCAGAAATGGAAGGTGTGGCCTGAAGAATGAAATCCACTACCATCTCCATCTTCTCTCGGTCATCCGGAGTGAAGTGTGAGAGAGGGACAGTGGGAGCCTCCATGCTCTTAAGGATCTTGGTCAGTAGAGAATTACAGTTATTTACCTTGGAGGCCAAATTGCTCACCTCACCTTGCAGCCCGGGAGGGTGGTTTGTAGCGTTCCTGCTTCACTACTGAGACTGGTGAAGTTGGAGGAGAGGGTGTTGAAGTTGTTGGAGAGAGCAACAACGCTGGTGGTCAGGGACTGAATGGATGTAGAGTTTTTGTTCAAGTCCCCTTAAAGTGTCTTCACCTCCTCAGTCAGCTTTGAAACATCATCGCTGGAAGCTTTGCTGTCAAGAGATGTGACAATTTTTTTAGCGTATCTCCAGCATCATTGACCGATGTTGTGTTGGTGGAGAGGTTGATGGTCAGCAAAATCACTTTATCACTCACAGCCTTGAGGGATGCGGTGATTGTGCCCAAGTTAGGACCTGTAAAAGAATACAACTTATGAGAAAAGGAAAGCTCAAGAGAGGGAAGAGGTGTAGAAGAAGAAATGTTAAGGGTCTGGATACATGTAGGGTTCGAGAAAGCAGAAAAGTCCCTGTTTCCTCCAAAATATTCCATGTTGTCTTCAATCGTACGACCAGAGGGACCTAGGTCCTGAAGAGTTTCGCTGCATGAGGTTTTGCAGCAAGGCAACACTTGTGTCCATCAGCGCGAACGATTGAACTGTGGGAGCAGTGGTAATGACCAAAGAAAGAGAAGAAGCGAGGGCTGAGAAAGTTGTCGTTGCAGGTTCAGCGCTGGTGTCGCTGAGGAAGATCTCGTGATCGCTTTGAGGCACTGAGGATGTTGGGGAAGGTACCAGTGGTTCTTCAGCGAACTGAGGCGCTGATGTGGTTAAGGGGATGGTTGCTGCAGGTGTGGAGGAGCGTTCCACGAAACCATCAAGCGTTGCCTGTGAAGAGGCAATCGCTAAATCTGGTGCCTGAGAAGGCTGAGGCTTCTCCTTGGTCTTATGTGTGCCAAGGTGTTATTCAGAGGGTTTCCTCTTCTTTAAGGATTTGAATGTTGCAGGTTGGGTGTCAGCGGTGTGTGTGGCCGCTAAAGGGGCTACAGAAGTAGAAGAAGTTCGTAGAAGAGAGAGAAGGGAAGAAAGACTTACCTCGCCAGGGATCGGTTTGTAGTCGAGGATCTTGGTGCCGATCTGGGAGAGTTTGTAATCTCCCTACTTGGGATAATTCTTCCCAATCATTATTTACAGGATGGCAGAGATGAAGCGAGGGTAGGGAATGGACATAGACCGTTCAGGCTTCTAGCCCTTCTCCATTAGGTCTTCAAAAATTAATCGGGCGTAGTTAACCTTACGCCCTTTCAGTAGAGAGTAGCCCATAACAACTTGAGTCTTGGCAGCCTAATCAGTAAAGCCAACCTTCGCTATCATGCAATAAATGACGCGGGCAAAGATGAAGTTGAGTTCCCCGGACATTTTTGCCTTGAGAATTTTTGTGAGGCGCTTGTCGTCTTCATTAGTGCGCCCCTTCTTGTCCCATGCATACTTCATGAGATCAAGGAAGTGAATCAGTTCCTTCTCATTTTCAGTTTGGTTCAGGAGGGTTTCAAAGGGTCTTTCAGGGAGCTTGAGGCAGTGCGAATCGCTGCAGGAGAGATGCAGTCGTGGCCATATTCGGTTTGGAAACCGACGACAGTGAATTCTTTGCCAGTTTTGGTGGAGATTTGTGTGGTTCGTTCAGCAGTGAACTAGAATTGTTGAAGAAGATGGCGATATGCAGGTGGTGTGATTGTCGCTGTAGTGTAGAGTGGGCATTGTTTCAGGAATGCAACTGCTTCAGCTAGGTGGGGGCTAGGTTTCTTATTGGGGAATTTGAGTAAGGCCAGGTGGTTGCTTGCAACGATGGTGATCTGGTGCAGTTTACGAGTCATATTTGAAGATTTGACCATTGTTGCAGGTCGAGTAGCAGTGGCAGTATTGGTAGCAGCAACGTTGGTAGAGGCCATTTCTGATCAAGTAATCAAAAAATAGAAAGAGGATGAAGAAACTTCTTAAAATGGAAATGTTATTCCAAAAATAAGGGTTTTGAGGTTTTAGGGTTTTTACATTTTCCTTTTCAGGGGAAAAAAATAAAATAAGGGTTTTCTAGTTTTGAAGATAAAACTAGTGTAGAAAGATGGTTTTCCAGTTTCCTTTTAAGGAAAGGGATTCTGAAAAAACGTATGAAGTTTTAAGTTTAAGATTTTTATTTTAAACTTAGTAGAAAAACTATATTTCAAGTTTTGGTCATAAAATCATGAAGAAGATGATTTTATGTTTAGAAAGACGTTTGTGTTGAATTTTTAGAACAAATGAAGATGATTAAAACAAGTTATGAAGAAGATTAAAAAGTAAAAATGGGATGAAAATATGAACCTATTTTGTTGAAGATTTAAAGATTCTAAGAGCAGGTTTCAAATTTGTGCGAGAACAAGTATGCAAAGGAAGGTTTCTTGCTTTAGAGAGTCTAGTGCGCGTTAAAGGTAAAAATATAAACTTGAAGAATTTATATTGTGTGAGTAGAGAGAGAAAGTGATGAGCGGGAAAAACACTCATCATGACACGTGACACGTCCCACGAAGCTTATTGAACAAGAATTGGAAATGGATGAACGTGTCCGACGAAAAGTCAGCCATGGACTATCCGTTTGATGATGTCATTGTCAGAAATGTCTTTTCATTTCAAAACATGTCTCTGAAGGTTTTGAAAACATCAGAGAGAATTTTGTTTAATGAAGAATCACTGAGTAGAAATATCAGTGATGAATTTTGTTATTTCAAAAGAATCACTGAATGAAGAAATGTCAGTGATTAATTACTTTTTGAAAAACACCTTACTGAAGTAAACTTCAGTGATTAGGAATAGAAAAATGATAACGCCACTTTTTGGCGTTATTTTCGGTTCTCAAACCAATGAGATTGGCTTGTAGTCAAGTAAAAAGGCGGAATTTTACGGTTTATCTAGTGATTTATACAGGTTATCTAAAAGGCGGCAATCATCGAGAAAAGAAGCTAAAAAGAGCCCAAATCGAGTCCAAAACGAAGCCAACGGAAGCCCGAGATCCAAGCCTAAGACCCACGCCCGAACCAGGACCCGATCCGCGAACCAAACCCGACCCAGATGCACTTCAGGAAAACGCGCGACCTACCACGCGACTTGCAAGTCGCGCAGCAAGTCACGTAACCCACTGTTCCACGAATTTCAGCTTTTTATTTCGGATTTTAGGTCACTTTTCGAGATCCAGTTTACAAGACACGACGGTGGGCAGTCCAGGGGCGATTTTCAGAGACCTTTCGGAGCTTTCTGAGCCACGGAAGAGGAGAGATCGAGGAGACGTTCATCACGCGAAGTAGAGTCGAGCACGATAGAAGGGAGTCCACCATTACGCTTATTTCGTTCATCATTATCATGGATACATTCATTGTTCCCATTCTTTCTTTTGTGTTTGCATCCACCACCGGCATGAACTAATCTGTTCATGTTGGGGGTTGGAATGAATTCGGTTTGTAAGTATGTGAACAAATAACTTGAACGTTTATCAGTTTTCTCACCTAAATGAAGTATGCAGTTTAGTTCTTAATGCTTGTGTGAATTTGGCCAATTTGCATTTGATCTGTTTGTTAGTAATTGAGTTCGAGAGAATTAATTATCACTTAGACTTAAGAATTGCATGCCTAAGGTCCGAAAGGGGATAGAGATATTCTGAGTAAGCCTTAGTCCTAATTGAACCATCTAGGTTGAAATCGAGAGATAAAATCTATATGTTCATAATAAATCTTGCGCTTAATGTGTTTTGGAATCCATGAGTTGAGATCGAAAGATAAAACTTGTCATTTTCAAAATAAAACCCGTTGTTGCTCGAAAGAGAACAACGGTGACTTTCAAGATTAGGTATCCATTAAGGGGATTAACTGGTTTCTGTTTTATGTCTAGTGTTCATATGTGAAAACCTGAGGATTTCCAACCCTCAACTGTTTTCTCTATCTGAATTTCCAAGCTATTTACTGTTTGTCTTGTGTCTGACTTCTTTTCTTGCAATTAAGTAGTTTAATACCAATCTCTCAATTTTCGATAGTTCAGTTAATAGTGTTTATAGTAATTGTGATACTTAGTTCCTAGTTCCCGTGGATTCGATACTCGTACATACCGTACGTTATTATTTGAGTTCGACACCGTACACTTGCGGTTAGAATTACGGGGTGAAACCCGCCTTATCAAGTTTTTGGCGCCGTTGCCGGGGAACTAGTTGTAGCTAATAGCACTACCTTCTATAAGCGTTATTAGATTGGACATTTTTTTTATTTTCGCTATTTTATTTTATCCCTTTCAATTTCTGGATTGCTAAGCTTGTTTATTTTCTCTTCAGGTGCTAGTGGTTTATGCCAAAGGAAACCCGAGGGAAAGGAATCGAGCCGATCGATCCGGAAATAGAGAGAACTGCACGTCGCCTACGAAGAGAATCAAAATCCAAGAAACAGTTAAATATGGGTGACGAGAGACCACCTTGCAACAATCCACCACCACCACCTCCGGAAAGGGTACCTGTGCGGTCTTTTGCCAATCCAAATGTGGCAGCCGCACGTATAGGGATCCAACCTCCCACTACCGGGGACAATTACTTCGAGATCAAGCTGAGTACCATAGTCATGGTACAACAGAACCAATTTGGGGGATCACCGACTGAAGATCCCCATGCGCATCTACGAGCATTCGAACAAATCTGCAACACCTTCAAAATTAATGGGGTGAATGAAGATGCGATCAAGCTGCGGTTGTTCAGCTTTTCACTCAAAGGAAGAGCTGAAATATGGATAGAGAGCCTACCGTCGGATCAGATTACTACATGGGTAGACTTGAAAGCCGCATTCCTTTAAAAGTTCTTTCCACCGGAAAGAACCGCCCAGCTAATGGCGGACATCACACACTTTGCCCAATGGGACCAGGAAACACTCTACGAGGCATGGTAGCGATACAAAGACATGTTGAAGAAGTGTCCACATCACATGTTACATGGCTGGGTGATAATCCAAACGTTCTTTGGAGGCCTTCATCCAAAATTCAAGAATGATATCACAGCTGCGGCGGGTGGAGCGTTAATGGAAAAGACATATGAAGAAGCCGTCGCATTAATCGAGAATCTAGCCGAACATAGCTTCTCTACTCCAAGATCAGCTGTTAGAAAAGTCGCTAGTCTCCAAGATTCGGATGAACTTAAAAAGATAAAAGCCCAACTAGCAGCGATTACGAGCCATCTGAAAGGAGGCAGTCCTCAAGGGCCTGAACAAGTCCAGTTTATGCAAAACCGGAACCATCAACCGAGGAACGATCCTTTTTCGAATACTTATAACGAGGGGTGGAAGAAGCATCCGAATTTGTCATGGGGTCAACCTCAACAACAACCAGGTAATTCGTCTAACTCTTTTAATTCTTCTCATACTAACAATGCTTACAGTCCTCCAGGTTTCAACCAAAGGAACGAAGGACCATCCGGGGAGAAGAAGTCGGGACTAGAAGACATGATGATGAAGTTCATGGCCAAAATGGACAGCACAGTTAGAGAGTTGGCAAGCACGGTCAACACTGTAAAGGCGGCCACTGATCAACACACTGCGTCCATCAAGATCTTGGAGAGGCAAGTGGGGCAAATTTCTGAAGCCCTACAAAACCGACCTTCTGGAACTTTCCCGAGTATGGCTGAAAGGAAACCAAGAGAGGAGTGCAATGCCATATATCTGAGAAGTGGCAAAAAGCTTACATCAAAAGGAGCCGATCCCAAGGAGAAAGAGGTCGAGACCATAGATATGGATGAGTTAGAGGCTGATAAAGAGTTCGTGATTAAGGAGAACCCGGGTGATGAAGAAAACACGAAGAGTGGAGAGACGAAGCTCAAGCAACCACCGGTCAAGCCGGAAATTCCAAGAGTGCCATACCCAAATAAACTGAAAGCGAATAAGGATGATGTTAATTTTTCGAAATTTATTGATGTATTTAAAAAACTAACTATTAACATCCCTTTTGCAGATGCCTTAGCACAAATGCCCTCTTACATGAAGTTCATGAAAGAGATCTTAGCCAAGAAGAGGGCAATCGATCACCAGTCTACAGTTGCACTTACTGAGGAGTGCAACGCGATCATTCAGAACAAACTTCCCTCGAAGCTTAAAGATCCAGGGAGTTTTTCTATCCCTATTCAAATTGGGAAATTTTCTTTTAATAAAGTGTTATGTGATTTAGGAGCGAGTATTAACTTAATGCCTCTCTCTATTTCCAGGAAACTCGGATTGGGTGAAGTGAGCCCAACGTACATGACGCTGAAGCTCGCGGATAGATCGATCGTATATCCTTATGGAGTCGTCGAGGACGTATTGATCAAGGTCGGCAAGTTCTATTTTCCGGTAGACTTTGTGGTGATCGACATAGACGAAGACGAAGAGGTCCCATTGATATTGGGAAGATCGTTTCTAGCCACAAGCCGAGCATTGATCGACATGGAGGAAGGTGAGATAGCATTCAGAGTTGGTGGCGAAAAGGTTATGTTCAAGATGTTCGAGAAGGTGCGAGTTGGAAGAGAAAAGGAATCCGGAGCTGGTCATAGAAGGAAAATTGTGGGAGAATCCGCGAAGAACCGCAAGTGTGGGCGGTCGAGTCTGCGGATACCGAGCCAAGTTGAAAGCCGCACAGTCGTGCTACGACTTTAAATACGGCGCTGGGTGGGAGGCAACCCACCAAGGTTTGTTTTCTTTTATTATTTTTATTTTCAGTGTGTTTCTATTTCCGAGAAAACCATAAAAATCGAAAAAAAATCGAAAAAGCGAAAAACAAACAGAGACATACGCGACTTGCCACGCGGTTTACATACCGCGCAGCAAGCCGCGGGGATCCCTGTTAGTTTTCTGAAACAGGGACATACGCGGGTTTTCACGCGACTTACATCCCGCGGCCAAAACCGCGGGAGTCCCCTGTTGTGTCTCGTTCGTTGTTCGTGCAATTTTTGTTCCTTTCTTACTTTGTGTGTTTCATTTTCCTGCATTTTTTTTTTTGTCTTTTGCTTTGAATTCCTTTGTTTTGCATGCTATCTCCATCCCCTCTGAGTGCTCAAATCTTTTCAAGAGAATCTCCTCCGGCCGGGCAAAACAGGTATGTTCTAAATCTTTATGTTAACGAGTGTGTACGATGCTTTTTCCTTAATAGTGAACGAGATGCAACAAACCTAAGTTTCACTAAGGTTTGGGGTGCCTCATTGTTAACATCTACACACTCAACTTGTTATCCCTGTGCAAACCTCGGTTTCACCAAGGTTTGGGGTTGGCTTTGTTTGACAAACCTAGGCCAAGGCCTAGGTTTGGGGTGGCCATGTTTTGAAAATGCTAGAATAGCTCCTTTTGCTTCATGTTATGTTATGCATCACCTGTCTGATACCTGTAATAACCGCACAACAATACTTATTTGAGTATCGCCTACACCGACACCTGCACATTGGGGACAATGTGTGGGTAAGGTTTGGGGTTGCCCAATCGGGGCCCACGTTTATGCAAGTAGATTTCCCGCACTTTTGCATGCTTAGATCATTTTAGCTAAATTTTTTGTTTTGAATGATTGAGATCGACCATTGTGGGAAGAATCTTGTGACAGTGACGTGACCATTAGGGAAGGACCGGGAAAGGACATGACTAGGGACATTAGTGGAGACCACCCATTAGTGAGATTTGAGCCTAAAAGACGTTTTTTCACTTCGAGAGATTCATACACTCAATTCATATACACTTTTTGAGTCCTTGTCGTGAATATAGAATGATCTCGCTATATTATTGCATCGAGTAGCAAAGACGACCATCGGGATATTGGGTAAGGGTATAGTAGACCAAATCGTGCGGACCTTAAGAGATGATTCCAGGCATTGTGTGTGTTTAACTCTGTTTTTAGCTATCGTACCCTTTTCACCCATTTGTGTGTAACCATAGCCCTTTTGTAGCCAAACACTCACCTTGTTCATTTCTAAACCCACCGTTAAACCCGAGCCAAAAAAAACCCGTAGCCAACCTTATCCGAAAGTGTGTCAATCTGAGCGGTAATGAACTAACAAAGCTAGAGCAGAAAAGAAGGAAATCAGGACAGTCAAGAAAATAAATAGAAAAGAGGGCCAAAGCATCCCCAATGCAAATAAAGAGGACCAATGAAGTCCCAAAAAAAAAGTTAGTTAGATTTTACTTACAGCAGAAAATAAGAGAGTCAAAGTCACTCCAATAGTGACAAAAGGGCCAAGTGATAGGTTAGAACGTGATGAAGTTCAGAACTGTTCATTTTGACACACCGAGGATCCTTGTTCCCGTTTACCCTTCATTTCTTATCCATAACCTTAGCCCCGTTACAACCCGTGTAAAGACCTGGTTGATCTTCTGGAAAACGTGATTACGGTATGCAACCACCTTTACTGATATTCCCTGTCTTGCTACTTGATTCCCTTCTGAAATCAATTTTTGGACATTAATGCGTCTTTCATTAGAGTTGTCATGTAATATTTGAATATCCTTGTACATAACCTCTTATACATGACAACATGTGCGATAACCTAGGTTCGAGCGAATTGAGAGAATCCTGTGAGGTAGGGTCGAGGCGAAATGTTTTCCCTAGTATGTATGGACCTAGAACAACCTTAGTGCAATCGGAGCAGTCACGAGTTCAACTTACAATGGAAGGTCATAGATCAAACGGAATAGGAATGAGGCGAGAGTGAGATAGGCATTCACGGGTATGGGAAATCACCAGTGCATAACATGGTATCGATGGGGCGTTGTGCAATTATTACAATTCTCTGATATGTGCGTTTATTCTATTTTTATCGCTAATTTGCTTGGGGACAAGCAACGCTCGGTTTGGGGTTGTTGATAACGCCACTTTTTGGCGTTATTTTCGGTTCTCAAACCAATGAGATTGGCTTGTAGTCAAGTAAAAAGGCGGAATTTTACGGTTTATCTAGTGATTTATACAGTTTATCTAAAAGGCGACAATCATCGAGAAAAGAAGCTAAAAAGAGCCCAAATCGAGTCCAAAACGAAGCCAACGGAAGCCCGAGATCCAAGCCCAAGACCCGCGCCCGAACCAGAACCCCATCCGCGAACCAAACCCGACCCAGATGCACTTCAGGAAAACGCGCGACCTACCACGCGACTTGCAAGTCGCGCAGCAAGTCGCGTAACCCACTGTTCCACGAATTTCAGCTTTTTATTTCGGATTTTAGGTCACTTTTCGAGATCCAGTTTACGAGACACGACGGTGGGCAATCCAGGGGCAATTTTTAGAGACCTTTCGGAGCTTTCTGAGCCACGGAAGAGGAGAGATCGAGGAGACGTTCATCACGCGAAGTAGAGTCGAGCACGATAGAAGGGAGTCCACCATTACGCTTATTTTGTTCATCATTATCATGTTTACATTCATTGTTCCCATTCTTTCTTTTGTGTTTGCATCCACCACCGGCATGAACTAATCTGTTCATGTTGGGGGTTGGAATGAATTCGGTTTGTAAGCATGTGAACAAATAACTTGAACGTTTATCAGTTTTCTTACCTAAATGAAGTATGCAGTTTAGTTCTTAATGCTTGTGTGAATTTGGCCAATTTGCATTTGATCTGTTTGTTAGTAATTGAGTTCGAGAGAATTAATTATCACTTAGACTTAAGAATTGCATGCCTAAGGTCCGAAAGGGGATAGAGATATTCTGAGTAAGCCTTAGTCCTAATTGAACCATTTAGGTTGAAATCGAGAGATAAAATCTATATGTTCATAATAAATCTTGCACTTAATGTGTTTTGGAATCCATGAGTTGAGATCGAAAGATAAAACTTGTCCTTTTCAAAATAAAACACGTTGTTGCTCGAAAGAGAACAACGGTGACTTTCAAGATTAGGTATCCATTAAGGGGATTAACTGGTATCTGTTTTAAGTCAAGTGTTCATATGTGAAAACCTGAGGATTTCCAACCTTCAACTGTTTTCTCTATCTGAATTTCCAAGCTATTTACTGTTTGTCGTGTGTCTGATTTCCTTTCTTGCAATTAAGTAGTTTAATACCAATCTCTCAATTTTCGATAGTTCAGTTAATAGTGTTTATAGTAATTGTGATACTTCGTTCCTAGTTCCCGTGGATTCGATACTCGTACTTATCGTACGTTATTACTTGATTTCGACACCATACACTTGCGGTTAGAATTAGGGGGTGAAACCCTTCTTATCAAAAAACATACCTTGGTATCAACGAACATTTTGTTAAGATATTAGATGATAAATAAAGAGATAAAACTTCTTTTATCACTGACATAATGCAGAACCACTGAAGAGTTACTCTTCACGATTCAGCATGCCAAGCTCGCTGATGAGAAAGTTGGATCTTGTCTCATCAAGAGGTTTTGTAAAAAGATCAGCTAGCTGAAAGTCAGTAGGGATAAAATGAAGTTCTATATCACCATTCATCACATGATCTCTGATAAAATGATACCTGATCTCGATGTGTTTGGTCTTTGAGTGTAGCACTGGATTATTTGCTATAGTGATGGCACTTGTGTTGTCGCAATAAATTGGAATTTTGGATAGCTGAAGGTCATAGTCTAATAGCTAATTTCTCATCCATAAGACCTGAGCACAACAACTTCTAGTAGCTACATACTCAGCTTCAGCGGTAGAAGTGGACATTGAACTTTGCTTCTTGCTAGTCCAACTTACCAACTTTCCACCCAGGAGCTAACAACCACCTGCGATGCTTTTTCTATCCAGTTTGCAACCTACAAAGTCACTATCTGAATAGGCAGTTAGATCGAACACTGAGTCTTTGGGATACCAAAGACCTAGGTTGGGTGTACCCTTCAGATATATGAAAATTCACTTTACATCGATCATATGTGATTCTTTGGGTTCAGATTGATATCGTACGCAAAGACAAGTAGCATACATAATATCAGGACGACTCGCTGTAATATAGAGAAGAGAGCCAATCATTCCTCTATAGGCAGTGACATTTACATGTTTTCTAATGGATGCTTATTAACTGTCAGCGGAGGTGCCATAGGAGTTTTCATTGCTGAACTTTGAGTAAGATCGAATTTCTTCAGTATATCTTTAACGTACTTACCTTGGTGAATGAAAGTGCCTTTGTCACTTTGCTTCATTTGGAGTCCAAGGAAGTATGTTAGCTCACCCATCATGCTTATTTTATATTCGGATTTCATTCTTTCAACGAATATTTCAGAAAGAGATGGGTTAGTAGAACCAAATATAATATCATCGACATATATTTGAACAAGAATGATATGACCTTTTACTTTCCTGAAAAATAGAGTATTATCGATTTTACCACGCTCAAATTCTTCAATAAGGAGAAAAGAGGATAGAGTGTCATACCATGCATGAGTGCCTTATCCAGTTTATAAACATAACCTGGATGCTTAGGATCAGTGAATCCTGGAGGTTGTTCAACATAGACTTCTTCATTTAGCTTTCCTTTTAGGAATGATGATTGACATCCATTTGGTGAACTTTGAAATCCTTATGAACTGCATAGGCTTGAAAGTCGAATTTCCTCTAGTCTTGCTACTGGGGAAAAAGTTTCATCGTAGTCTATGCCTTCGTCTTGTCTGTATCCCTGAGCAACTAGACATGCCTTGTTGCGAGTTACAGTTCCAAATTCATCTAGCTTGGTTCGATAGACCAACTTAGTGCCTATCACTGACTTGTTAGATGGTATGGCAACAAGATTCCAAACTTTGTTTCTTTCAAACTCAATCAGCTCTTCTTGCATAACAGTGACCTAATTTGGATCTCTGAGGGCATCATCAACTTTCTTTGGTTCAATCAGCGAAATAAAATTAACAAATAAACAAATATTTCCTGAACTTTGTCGAGTCTGAACGCCTGCATTTGGATCACCAAGAATTTGATCAATGGGGTGATTCATAGTCCATTGTTAAGCAGGAGCATGAGTAGCTGGCTCAGATGGAACTTCTGTAGGAGCTGTAGAAGAAGCTTCAACAATTTCAGGTATATAATGCAAGACAGACTGAGGTTCATATGAAGTTTCATTCACTGATTGCTGATAAGTAGATGGAATATCAGATGTTGAGGGTGCAAAAGGAGGCATAGTGTTAATGGGAATAGCTGTAACCCAGGATATGGACTCAACTTCACTTGACTGCATGCTAGGAATAATGATAGGATCATCATCAACAATTGGATTGTTGACTTGAGGGTCAGGGTTAGGGTTAGTTTTCGAATCTCCAAAATGAGAAATCATCCACTGGTTCAGTTCTTCATTGTTGGCAGTAGGTTTGGAGTTCGCTGAACGGGATTCGTCAAAGGTGACATGAATTGTTTCTTCTACAGTTTGTCTTCTCTTGTTGAAGACTCTAAAGGATTTAGATACTGAAGAGTATCCTAAGAAAATTCCATTGTCATATTTGGGATCAAATTTTCCAAGAGCATCTCTGTTGTTTAGGATGAAACATTGACAACCAACGATGTGAAGAAAGCTGATAGATGGCTTTCTTCCATGGAAAAGTTCACAGGAAGTTTTCTTGAATCTTTTAACGATCAGCGACCTATTTTGAGTGAAACAGGCAGTGTTGACAGCTTCTGCCCATAATTGAGTTGGAAGATGAGAATCGCTGAGCATTGATCGTGCAACTTCAATGATCGTTCTATTTCTTCTTTCAGTGACGCCATTCTGCTGAGGAGTTCTTACTGCAGAGAAGTTGTGAGAAATTCTCTTGCTCTCAAACAAGTTATCAAGGGAACTGTTTTTGAATTCAGTCTCATGATCACTCATTATTTAGCGATCAGTCATATTGTTCAGGACTTCCATTTTCCTGACAAATGAGATGAGTTCTTCTGAAGTGTCACTCTTAGCACGGAGGACTTCCATTTTCCTGACAAATGAGATGCTTCTTTAGTAAAGCAAACCTTGTAGTCCTTATGTGGATCCCAGGTGAACACAGTAGCCGTAGAAGGTAATTAGTTAACAGCAATTAGGTCATTAACCCTAATTCTAAACAAAAGCAAACTATTTATATCCCATTAGGGAAAGTTACAAGAATTGACAGAAACGGTCCCTAAACTTCTATTCAACTGACAATTAAGACTTAACAATCTCCCCCTTTGAATTGAAGTTCGATCTCACGCAGTTAGAGACATATCGTTTCCTGATAGCAAAAAGAATCTCAAAGTGTCGTATGGAGTTCCTGTATTCCAGTCTGTCTTCAATCTCCTTGAGAATTTCTTTGGCGATATACTTCCTGACGATGATGTATTTCTCTGACGAAACTCTTTCCTCTTCTTCAATTATCTTTCTCAGCACACGTTCTGAATCTTCATCAAAATCGCTTCACTGAACTTGTGGAACTCACTTATCCTCATACAGCGTTTCTCTCCCTTATCATTCAGATATACGATCCCTGTCTCTGGTTTGAGTAAGAGAGTATGTACCTGAACGTCTACAACATCAAGAAGAGTCAGATTAGGCTTCAGCCTTCTAGGTCGGGTGACGGATCACGAACGAGGCCTTCGTTGAATGTTACCTCGATGTCCACTAGTTCATCATCGGTTGTGGACTCGACGACGGGTTGGTGTGGAAGGACGGGTTATTGTTTCATGTGTGGAGGTTGTTGGTTCCTAAATTGCTTAACAATGATGTTTATATCTATTAGTTCAAACAAGATATAGTGCGGAAGCGCTTTACGAACTAACAGATATGTTTTGGTAGAAGAACACACGTAATCAATTAAACAAAGTATAAATAAACACTTGATTATCTCAAAGATTCACTTTGTATTGATTAGAATAGGAACACCAAGAACACCGAAAGTATAACTAGAATTCTGCTTTAAGGGTGTGTGTGTCGTGCAAAGCTTAATAGAAGAACTCAACATGAGCGTTCTATTTATACTATTCACCAGGGGACAAGTTCTAGACAACAAGGACTAAAGGTACAGGGACACGATCGTGGACTGCAACAGGTATAACGTTGATGTAGTGCGTCGTTTTCTGCTAGAGCTGAAACCCATCAGAGTTTGACACGTGGAATTGTCATGGCATGCCTTGTACGAATGATCTTCGTGAACTTCGTACAGCAGAGGCACGTGAGAAGCACGAGTGTCTTTGTTTTGATCTTCATGAATTCTTCTAAGTCTTCAGTCTTTATTCCATAAAGGCTCTGTCAAGTGTGGCAGAGGCTCTGTGGCCTTGTCTTCTGTGAATGTCTTCAGTTGTTCTTCTATCGGTGTCTTGGAAGAAGCTCTGTCGGTGCCAACACTTAGCCTATTTTTCAATACTTCTATAAACAGAAAAATTGGAGCTAACAATCTCCCCCTGAGTATTGAAAAATAAAAAATTAAAAAGGTGCATGATTTTCTAGACTAAGTACACGACAGGAAGTATTTTACCTCTGTTGAAACTTTTCTTTCATATAAGGTTATGCCAGAGGCACTTACATTTGATTACATGTTGAAAGAAAAAGTAGCAGAGATTTGTAGAATAACTCAGATGTTGGCGTTTTGGAAGTCATTGAAACTTCTGTTGTCGAGTCCTACTTCTTTAAGCTCGTGATAGAATCTGATGTAGAGGGTTCGTCAGTTGATTAAGAGCTTGATCCATGAGCTCCGTTCCTCTGTGCTCCATGAGGTTAGCTCTGAACTCTGTCAAAGTACTTGTTGCATACTTTTGACAGTCCATCTCTAGGAACAGTCTTGACTTCCCAACAGGATCTTGATTTACTAACCTAACCTTTGGGAATGTGATGATTGAGTTTGGTATGGCAGAGGATGGGCAGTCATCTTCTTGTGGTCTGAGACTTAGGTTTCTCACTCCAAGATCTCGTCTTACTTGGAAATCGACCAGGCTGTATAGCAGAAGTTTCTCACGCATGGCTTTCCTGATCACCCTGTATGCCCTTCGAACTGCATCTCCTATTATGAAGTTCTGTTTTGTCTAGTTCAGAAGTTCAGGTAGGTCATAGGGGCTTACGTTTCTAAGGACAGAAGTCCACTCTTTTGACCTTATAGATGTTGTAGAAAACCTTAGGTGTGGTTCTGGTGTGAGAGAACTTACAGTATATGACCTTGTCAATTTTGGAGATTGAGTAGACTTGGTTGACAGGCTTAGGTGTTGTTCTGGTGAAGATGTTTTCGAGTTCAGCACGGAATTCGGGGTCTTGAATGGATGGTGGCAGAGGATCTCTGATAGTTCTGTTGTATAGGTACCTGTACACCACTTATTCCATTTGTCGTCGAGGTGCACCAGGTGGAGGCATGGGTCTGCGCAGAGCATCCATTTGCTTTTTAATTTGGGTCACTCGATCCTCTGTGGGTTTTGCCTTGGGATCAAGAACAGGTATGTTTGACAGAGGGGTATCACTGAAAGCCCAGTCTCCTTCTTGTAGCTTGGGTGTCACATATGCATCGAATGCGCTCTTCATCAGTTTCTCTGTTGGTTGATACTTTGGCTTCTTCTTCTTTGATTCCTCTGTCACTATCCCCTTTCCCTTGTCTTTGGCCTTAGGCTGTTCTAGTTCTGCTCGTTGGGGTTGGGTTGCCTCTGTTGGTTTTATCTGTTGAGCTTCTAAGGACTTAGATGTTGGCGCTTCAGTAGGTTTTGTAGGGGTTGCCTCTGTTGGTTTTGACACTTGTGCTTTTGAGGACTTAGAAGTTGGTGATGTGGGTTTTGTTTGAGATTTGGTTGGTGAGGATTCTGCAGATTTCCTCAGATATTTCCTTTTGTGAACTATGGTTTTGGTTCAGTGTTTGGTTTTGGGTTGAACTTCTGTGATTATGGGTGTGGGAGATGGATATTTGGGTTCTTCTGGTGTTTTTGGTGTTGGTTGGTCTTCTTCGGAAGATGTGAGGATTTGTACTTGTTCAGCTTGTTTGGGGGTTGGTGATGGTATATCTTCTACAAGTATAGAGGTTGTTTCCACAGAGGTGGGTGTTGCCTCTGTGGTATGTTGCTGTTGTTGGTCTTCAGTGGTTTCGGGTACTTGGGTTTGGATTTGGGTTTCTTCATGAGTTTCAGTAGGGGGTGCTTGGTTCAGGGGTTCTGCAGATATTGGTGGTTCTGGTAGACCTCTGTTTACAGCTTCTTCTTGTGTCCCTTTCTCCCCCTCAGGATGATCTGATGAATCATCAGAATCATCATCAGAGTCATCCTGACCCTTGTCTTTGGTACCCTCTGCCCTGCATGATGCTTCTGGTTTCTTTGGAGGAGTGGCACCTGTGGCTATCATTTTTACGCATAAGTCATCGTAGAGGCCAAGGAGGGTATGGACCTCTGCTTCGGTGTTGAAGCGCATTTTGCCCACACTCCTGCGAAAGTCTTTGACATAATTTGCGTTGGCAGCAGTGAAGGCTCTGATGAATTATGTCACTTGATCCAGTATCCCTTGCCCAAGATCTGTCACTTGATCTCTGGTCATGTAGTCGGAAGGCCTCATGGCCTGAGTTTCTTTCGTAGTATGCTCTTGGACTTGTTCTAAGGCCTTCTTTAAGTCTTCTGGAGTTAGGCTTTAGAAGTAGAGGATTGCTCTTTCTTCAGTTTTTCAATTAGATCTCTGACAGAACTTTGGAAAGCAGAGGTTGTGGCTTTCTCGAACTCAGCAGCAACAGAGGTAGCAGAGGTTGCAGCAGTTGACTTCATCTGGTCTAAGGCATTTTTCACCTCTGTGGACAGATTGTCCATTTTGGTGTTTAGATCGGTTAAGGCCCTGGATGTAGTATATTCAAAAGAATCAAAAGAGCTTTTCAACCCTTTCAATGTGTTGTCCATAGAGGTGACAAGGTTTTGGAACTCATCCCTTGATACTTATGGACTAGGTGTAACCTCTGGGGGAACACATGCATCCCCAGAGTGAGTCTCTGTTCCTGAGACGCCTTCTTTCGCTCCTGTTTGTACGTTGAGAGCGGAATGACTTCCCTCTAATCCTCGAGCAGAGGCTTTATCAGCCTCAGACTCTATAGAGGTTCTATTGAGAACATGGTTCTGATCCGCTCCAGAGACGGGTACAGGAGTATTTTCAAGTTGACTAGGGGACTCGTCTAGAGTCCCTTCGTCCATGTGCACTCTAGGCCCCTCTGAAGGGCCGATCAGACTTAGGTGTGTGCGTGTAGCAGAGGAAACAAATTCTTCTGCAAGAATGTCAGATGTGATCCGAGGATAGGGATCACGAACTAAAGGTGAGTCCTTTGGAGAGGACTCCCTTGGAATAGTTTCCCCGGTTATTAATGGCACAGAGGTAGAAAGAGTTTCCTCTGCCCGATCAGTTTGGGTTGGGGTCGAGTCGTGCTTCTCTTGTTCCATATTACCTTCTGCCACTAGACTGGCGGTAATAGAAATATGGGTTGCACTGGGAGTTGGTTGGGGTTGTGTGCCTCTACTATCTTCGGCATCCTTTTGGGCTTCAGCCTCAGTTAAACACCCTAACCTAACAGTTTCTGCGCTAACCTCTATCTCATCAAAATCAACCATTTCAGTTTCCTCTGTGGCTACCACTTGTGTTTCTATCCTAGATGCTAATGAATCATAGCATGGATGAGAGCCAACGAGGATTTGGACAAGTGGATGTAGAGGTCCTGATGGTTGTACCTGAAAGCTTTCTGAGGTTCTGTCAACAGCCCGAATCTCAGAGTCTGTCATATCCTCTTCGGCTACCTCTTCCTCTGGTCTTTTTCTTAGGGCATCATATCCGGGATGGGGGAAGGGTTTTGAATTACTTCTGGTGTAGCAACCTGAATATCCTTAGGGGTTTGGTCATCCTCATCCAAGTCAGAAGAGATTCTGAAGTCTGGTTCTTCTGTTGATTGATGGAATAGGGCTTATGCGTTCCAGCCAGAGGTATCCAACGAATCAGCAATATCCTGGCGTTGAAGAAAGGCAGAGAAGTCACCCTGCTCTGCGTAATGTATAGGAGTTGGGGATTGCAGAGGTTGTTCATGGGTTTCTTTTGCTGTTTCTTCTTCAATTTCAACTCCCTCTGCGATGGTTTGCAGAGGAGTGTGAGATTTCATGGATTTCTTCTTGTTCTTCTTTCTCTTTGGCTTAGGGGCACCCTCCTCAGAAGACTTATGTTTTCTTTTCTTCTTTTCTTTTGGAGGAGGAGCAGAGGATTCGACCACTGTGGCATGTGGTGGGGATTGTGGGGTTTGCTGGATGCTTGTAGAAGAGCCCTCTGTTGTCTTATTTGATTTGGGGGCCTTCTTCTTCTTGGGGGAGGGGGGGGGGGTGTGGCAGAGGATTTTTGCTTAGAAGCAGAGGTTTCTAGTTGGCTTCTTTTAAGCAGTAACTGGTCTTGTATTTGTTGGTGTTTTGCAAAGGCCTCTGCCCACTCCTCATCACTCATCCTTTCAACAATCTCAGATCCTAAGGGGGCTCCTAAACACGGGGGTGTCACAGGACTTGGTTCTGGAGTCCTGTGATCGCGTATGTACGCTAATCTAAGTGCCTCATTGATTTTATATCCCAGAAGTTTGGTTGGCAGAGGTCTGCAGAAGTTGTATCCTTGTACGTGCTCTGTTGGGGCGTTTCTTGCCATAGGGTAAGTTTTTACAGTTTGTGCCTCCATTAGCCATTTTTCCAAGAGTAGCAGAGGTTCTAGTAGGACACCTAGAATCCTCTGAAATTGTAGTGGGGGAAGATCTTCGGTCGTGGGTCCTTTGGCCCTTTGGGAGGAGATTCTGCGGTCTATGGTATTTATGATCTCTTGCAGCATAAGGGTGCCATAATCCAATGGCAGATCGTAGTATAATCCGAACATTATGGCCATGATCTGGTGGGATGTTTGGTCGGGGCTACCAATTTTGCCAGTTAGGCATCTATTCAGGATTGAGAAGAGGGTATTCCACAGAGGGGGAAATCTGTTTCTCCTGAAATCATTCCTCTTCTTTAAATGGGTGTTGTAGTCCAACATATCTGTAAATCTGCAGAGGTCTTCATCTGATGGTTCCTCTGCATACTTCTTTATGCCAAGAAGTCCTCTGGTCGGTAGGCTGAATTCGAGTGAGAACATGGTTCTATTGAACTTGATTTCCAGGTATTCAGACTGGTCGGGTTTGAAGATGTATCCCTTGATTTGTCTATCTTCTGGGTCAAAATGGCAGCTTTGCCAGAATTGGTAGAGGTATCTGGCAGAAATTCTCTTAACGTTCTAGGTAAGCAGAGGGAAAAGGTAACGATTCTCCAGAATGTTGAGCAAATGGGCATGTTCCTCACCAAAGGCTGTTCTGGATGGAACAAGATAATGATTATTGGGTTTTAGGGGAAGGTTTCGTTCAAAGTGCTTGTGTTCTAGAAGGTTTTGCAGGTGGGTGGTCGGAGTAAAAGCTACTGATTCACCGGAGTTGTCTTGTTCTAAGGTTCCGGCTATTTCTGGGTTATGTGAGTGCTCAGAATGTGTTGGGGAGTTTGCCGGAGATCTTGAAGTGGAAGCCATTGTTTCTTTCTTTGAAGAGTAGAGTAGAATGGGGAAGTTGCAGGTTTTTGCACAGTTCGTCGGAGAAGATGATGGTAATAGATTCGTAAAAGGATTAGGAAAGAATGGGAACGGGGTTATATAGTGGGGGTAGAAATGGATAGAATTCCATGGTAAAAGTGAATTTAATGAACATTTGGGGTCCACACTCGAGTTCTACAGCTGGTAGCAAATTTCAGAAGAACGTGTGGCATGCACGTCCACTGAAAAGACGCCATGTAAGAGGTGTCAGAACACGATTAGACGTCGTGCGCGACCCATTAATGCTTGGCGCGTGGGTATTTCTTCTTTGAGAGGACTGTCACTCGCAGTAAATAACCCGTATGTTACAGAATTTCCATAAAAAGCCAAGTAGCAGAAACGACAGAAGCTCTGTGGTGGAATGAGCTCTGTGTTCTGAAGTCTGCCTTTTATATCCTCTGATGCTTTCACTTTTACCAAAAACGTTTGAAAATTCTTTGGAGGGGATCGATAGATTTTTAGTGCACAATTTGTATTCACAGATGTTTTAGGGCTCTGTCAGAGTCAGCAGAAGCTCTATGAGTTGAAATTTCTAATAACTAAAAATTTATGAATTTTTTTGATCATCCAAATTTTCACTGTTTTAAACACTGTTTTAGGACATATTTGGAAATTTGTGTCTTGGAAAACTGTTTTGGAAATAGGTTTTGTTGATCCAAACCCTCAGTGATTTGATAATGACCCTCTCTTAAATACTTAGTGAAAATTGTAAGTAAACAATATATTAGAGTTCCACTATCGCTGATAAGTACTAAGACCTTATAGTACCGCTGATAGGAACTCTCGCTCTTTAGATTAAACATTCAACGAACACTGTTCATCATAATGCTCTGAGCCTGTTCAGTCCTTATGGTGATCGCTGATAAGTTAGTTGTTTACTTATGATCCCTGAAGACAAGTTTCACGTCAACATAGGTTCTACGCTGAAGTCGAAGATCAAGCTCAAGAACCAGCGACAAGTCTCCTAATGAACTGATGCGGATCAGCGAAGACTCAGATTTGTCCACTCAACGTGAAGTATCAAGTACAAGACTTCAGCTATCGCTGAACTTTATCATTCGCTGATAAACAATGTTAAAGCGCTGAATCAATGAAATCTGATCATGAAGTCCTCCGTACAAAGTACTTTTGTCTTAACCACCCTTGCACGACTCCGTACGATATGTCAGAAAAGAACCTCCTTATTGTCTGAAATCGTACAACCACTCTGATACTACACTGTTCAAACATGCGGCTACTAAGGTTGTCAACAAAGGTCAATGACATACAACCAATGAGTTGCTACCACGTGTAAAGTATAAACTGCCATGCATTAAATGCATGCAGTATATAAGAAGGACTCCAGCTTCATTTTTGAAGCACTCGAAAACTCTAGACGAGTCACTTGCTAACGCTGGTCAAGTCATCCTTCTTATCTTGAGATAGGTTATTATTAGTAATCTCCTTCTCTTTCTTAGTGCAAGAAACTTAGTGTTCCAACTTGTTTAGATTTAGGTTTATCCTTAATCTTGTTCTGCAACAAGCTGTAAATTGTTAATGATTTATCAATAAACAATTTAGAAAAGTAAAATTTGTGTGTTTGTATTCAACCCCCCCCCCCTTCTACAAACTTGTATAGCCCTTCGGGACCAACCAGTGGTATCAAAGCGGATTTGTTTAATCTCATAAACAAGATCTAATCTATACTAAGATTTCTCTTCCTTGCTATTTCTGAAAATGGCTACCAACACAAACACAAACTATATTGACAATGGTTCTCTTGCAAAACCCCCTAGATTCTTCAGAGATAATTTTAATCTATGGAAAAATAGGATTATTCTCTTCTTAGAAGGTGTAGACCCTACTATGCCTTATTATCTTGAAAACGACCCATATATTCCTGTAAGAATTGATGCTGCAGTTCCAGCCGCTAGAATAGACCTGCTATTCCAGAAAGGCTGATTCCTAAGGAAATTCATATGTGGACTGATGAAGATAAGAAGAAAGCGGCTATCGACACCAAAGCCAGATCCATACTCTCCATGGCTCTTCCTGACGAAGTCTACCATTCCGTCATGAACCTGAAAACCTCAAAAGCTACGTGGGACACAATCTGTGTTCAGTACGAAGGTACTTCTGAAGTCCAGGACTCTCGAAAGATAAACCTGGTAAGACAGTATGAAAGCTTCATTTGTGGTAAGAATGAAACTCTCTCTGAAGTACACCAACGTTTTAACTGTTTAATAATAGATCTAAAAACTGTTGGTAAGGAATATTCTAACTTTGAAGTGCTGACAAAGTTCTTAGAATGTTTACCTGAAAGCTGGGACAGTTATTCTATGTGTCTCAAGTTGTCAAAGGATCTAAAATCAATGACCCTTTCTACCTTATATGGCACGATGCTGAATCATGAGCAATCGAGTCATCTTAAGAAGAATCTTGTAAAAGATTCCAAAAGCACCGCTGTTGCTTTAATCTCAGAGGAACCTTCCACTCAGCGACCCTCGGTCACTATCACTGAGTTGGAGAGTAACTCTGAAAGGTCATCAGATTCTGACTCTTCAGATCTTGATGAATCTTTGGCTCTCCTCACTAAAAAGTTCAGGAGATTCGCCAAAAAGAAAATGTTCAGAAAGAATAAACCTCTTTCCATTACTGACAAGCCAAGATCATCAGCTCCTGTTGATAAGGCTACTGCTACTTGTTTTAACTGTGAAAAGATAGGACATTTCACTAACGAGTGCAGGTCAAAGAAAGTTTCGAGAAACTCAGCGTTTCCCAAGAAATCCTCTAACCTCAGGTCTAGAGATGACAAATACGCCAAGCTGAAAGAAAGGTATGCAAAGCTGAAAATCTCTAAGAAGAAAGGCAAATGCCTGATGGTTGACTATGATTGGGCTAACTCCGATGAAGAAGAAACATCTGACTCTGAAGATGATGAAGCCAATCTCTGTCTTATGGCCAAGATTGAAGATGAGGAAGAAAGTCCAGACATTCCCTCTACTTCAACCTCTGCAACTCAGGTATCACCTTCCTTCTTTACCAATATTGCAAATATTGATGAAGCTGATAGTCTTCGAAAGATCGATCTCTTGACTAGAAGTTTATATGAAGCCATGAATGGCAAAACTGTAGTTGAAAATCAAAACCTTGATCTCGCTGAACAGCTTAAAAACTGTCACCTTCAAATAGAAAATCTTTCTAAAATTGAAGAAGATTTTAAAGATCAAGTTCACCTAAACCAGCTAGTCAAAATCGAGCGCGAAGAAGCTATCGCTGCATTAAAAGCTGAAAAAGCTACTGTTGATGGATGGTATAACTCCTCAACAAAGATCACTGAGATAATTAAGTCTCAGATTCCCCTGAGTGATAAATGTGGTCTTGGTTACAAAGCTGATACTCTAGAACCAACCACTGATCGTTCCATGCTCTTATTTGGAACTTTCGTATCCTCAGTCACTGATACTTCATCCTCTCAGTGTTCCTCTTCTCAACCTCCTAACCCTGAGGAAATTTCTACCTCTTCAAAAGGTAAAGAGAAAATGGTTTATCCAAAACCTACCTCTGTCTCTAAAGATAAAGGTAAAGGAATTGCTTTTAACCAAAATCCTCAGAAGGGTACCTCAGTACCTAGGCTGAATGCTTCTAAAGCTTCAGTGACCTATCCCTCTAGATCAAGGAATCAGATCTCTGGATCTACTCAGCGTGGATCTATTCAGCGATCTACTCCTAGACCCAGAGTGGATGTCTTTGGTAAGAAATCTGAATAACTGAATGTTCCTCCCATTTCAAAAGCCAATAGCTTACTTGGTGCTGGTACTTCAAATTCAAAATCAAAAGCTTAGCATTCAAATGGTCCTACAACTATGTTTAGTTATAGGAAATCTTATCACTGTGGACTTACAAATCATATTGCTAGTAAGTGCCCTACAGCCACCCAAGCTGAAAACATAGCTAAGGTGAAGATCATTGCCCCCAAGGCAAAGAAGACCACCGAGGTTAAGAAATTAACCAAAGTGACGACTGACAAAGCTGAATCTTCAAATGCTGCGAAGACTGCTGAACCTTCCATTCCAACTACTTCCACTGACAAGTGTGTACACATGGTTAAGTGGGTACCCAAGAAAAACTAATCTTCCTTTGTAATGCAGGTTAAGAAGGGTATCTGGTATCTTGATAGCGGATGCTCTAGACACATGACTGGAAAGAAAGCCTGCTCGCTGAATACAAGGAAGAGAAGGGTCCCTCTGTGACTTTCGGTGGAAATGGAAAAGGACATACCCGAGGGTTTGGTGTACTCTCAAATGGTACAACAACCTTCAGAAGAGTCGCATATGTTGAAGGGCTGAAGCATAATCTTCTAAGCACCAGTCAGTTTTGCGACATGGATAACAAGGTAATCTTTACCAAGGAATCCTGCTTTGTTGCTGACAAAAATGAGAAGATAGCTCTCAGCGGTTATCGTTTGGAAAATGTTTATGTAATAAACATGGACTCAACAACCACTGAGAACTCCTGTTTCTTCTCAAAAGCCTCATCTGATGTCAACTG
Organism: Saussurea involucrata; assembly: GCA_033807775.1. Classification (NCBI taxonomy): domain Eukaryota; kingdom Viridiplantae; phylum Streptophyta; class Magnoliopsida; order Asterales; family Asteraceae; genus Saussurea; species Saussurea involucrata. The sequence continues at coordinate 15,207,651 of CM066318.1, read as the reverse complement.
GCTATGGCATAAGAGGCTCTCTCATCTAAACTTCAAGACACTGAACACTCTTTCTTCAAAAGAGTTAGTCACTGGTCTACCTCAACACTCATACGCCAAAGAGTCCTTATGTTCAGCGTGTGAAAAAGGCAAGCAGACCAAAGCAAGCTTTAAATCAAAGGAAGTCTCCTCAGTGTCATCTCCTCTACAACTTCTCCATATGGATTTGTTTGGCCCTGTTAACAAACAATCCATCGCTGGAAAGAAATATACGCTGGTCATAGTTGATGAATTCTCTCGATATACATGGGTTATGTTTCTCTGTTCTAAGAGTGACACCGCTGAAGAACTCATCACCTTTGTTCGGAAGATAGAAACCCTGAACAAATTGACCGTTCGCTCAATAAGGAGTGATCATGGGACTGGATTCAAAAACAGTTCTCTTGATTCCTTCTTTGAGAGTAAGGGTATTTCTCATAAATTTTCATCAGTGAGAACACCACAACAAAACGGAGTCGCTGAAAGAAGAAATAGAACTATTATTGAAGTTGCACGTTCAATGCTCAGCGATTCTCACCTGCCTAGTCAGTTTTGGGCAGAAGCTGTCAACACTGCTTGTTTTACGCAAAACAGGTCGCTGATAGTCAAAAGATTCAATAAGACAGCCTATGAACTTTTTCATGGGAGAAAGCCTTCAATTAGCTTTCTTCACATCTTTGGATGTCAGTGTTTCATACTGAATAACAGAGATGCCCTTGGAAAGTGTGATCCTAAGGCTGATGATGGAATCTTTCTTGGATATTCTTCAATCTCCAAAGCCTTCAGAGTCTTCAATCGAAGAAGACAAACTGTAGAAGAAACTATTCACGTCACGTTTGACGAATCCCGTTCAGCGAACTCTAAATCGTCCGCTGATACTGAAGAACTGAATCAATGGATGTTTTCTCATATTGGTGATTCAGAAAATTCCCACTCATACTCATACAGTTGAGGATGATAGTCCTACTATCATCCCAAATATGCAGAATAGTGAAGCTGAAACATCATGGATCTCAGCTATTCCTTTAAACACTATACCTGCTTCTGAACCAAATGTCTCAGACATTCCATCTACTTCTCTGCAATCAGTGAATATAATGACATCTACACCTACTCCTCTCTTGGCTGATATTCCAGAAGTTGCTGAAGCTTCATCTTCAGCTCCTCCAGTTCAATTAGAGTCAGCGACTTATGCTCCTGCTCAGCGATGGACTGTAAATCACCCAATTGATCAAATTCTTGGTGATCCAAACGCTGGTGTTCAGACTCGACAAAGTGCAGGTAATATTTGTTAATTTGTTAACTTTATTTCTGTGATTGAACAAAAGAAAATAGATGATGCCCTCAAAGATCCAAACTGGGTCAGCGCCATGCAAGAAGAGCTGACTGAATTCGAAAGAAACAAAGTTTAGAAACTTGTTCGAAGACCAACTGACAAAACAGTGATAGGCACTAAATGGGTCTATCAAAACAAGTTGGACGAACATGGAACTGTAACCCGCAACAAAGCTCGACTTGTTGCTCAGGGATACAGACAAGAGGAAGGCATAGATTACGATGAAACATTTGCTCCAGTAGCAAGACTAGAATCTATTCGTCTATTCTTAGCATACGCTGTACACAAAGACTTCAAAGTATATCAGATGGATGTTAAGTCAGCGTTTCTAAATGGAAAGCTGAATGAAGAAGTCTATGTGGAACAATCTCCAGGATTCTCATATCCTAAGCGTCCAGGTTATGTTTATAAACTGGATAAGGCACTTTATGGCTTAAAGCAAGCTCCTCGTGCATGGTATGACACTCTTTCTACTTATCTTCATATTGAAAAATTTGAGCGAGGTAAAATCGACAAAACTCTATTTTTCAGAATAGTGAAAGGTCATATCATTCTTGTTCAGATATATGTTGATGACATTATATTTGGTTCTACTAACTCTGACCTTTGTACTCGTTTCGCTGATAGAATGAAAGATGAGTATAAAATGAGCATGATGGGTGAGCTAACATATTTCCTTGGTCTTCAGATAAAGCAAAATGAAAAGGGAACTTTCATTAATCAGGGTTCAGCTATGAAAACCCCTATGGCACCACCGCTGACACTAAACAAGGATTTAAGTGGAATACCTGTTAATGTCACGCTGTACCGTGGGATGATCGGCTCTCTCTTGTATCTTACAGCTAGCCGACCCGATATTATGTATGCAACCTGTTTGTGTGCACGATATCAAGTTGAACCTAAGGAATCTCATATGATCGTTGTAAAGCGAATTTTTTGATACCTTAAGGGTACTATGAACCTAGGTCTTTGGTATCCCAAAGACTCAGGGTTTGATCTAATCGCCTATTCAGATAGTGATTTTGCAGGTTGCAAATTGGATAGGAAAAGCACCACAGGAGGCTGTCAGCTCCTGGGTGGAAAGCTGGTGAGTTGGACAAGTAAAAAGCAAAACTCAGTGTCCACCTCCACAGCTGAAGCTGAGTATGTAGCCGCTAGAAACTGTTGTTCTCAGGTCTTGTGGATGAGAAATCAACTACTAGACTATGACCTCCAGCTCTCAAAAATTCCAATCTATTGCTACAGCACAAGTGCCATCCCTATAGCCAACAATCTAGTGCTACACTCAAAGACAAAACACATCGAAATCAGGTATCATTTTATCATAGATCATGTGATGAATGGTGATATAGAACTTCACTTTATCCCAACTGATTATCAGTTAGGTGATCTGTTCACCAAACCTCTTGATGAGACAAGATTCAACTTTCTCATCAGCGAGCTTGGAATGCTAAACCTTGAAGAGTAAAATCTTCAGCGGTTCACATTTGATCAGCGATAGGATAAAATCAACTTGTATAACCCATTCTATCCTTCTCTCTCTGAATAAACTTGATTCACTGATATCAAGGTATGTTTTTCTCTCGCTGACATTCGCATGTAAATGCAAGATTTCAAAACAAATCACATCGCTGAATATCTCTTCCTTAATCAGCGATACTTTGAAATTTCTAAAACCAACAGTGATATTTCTATTCAGTGCTTCATGTTTTCAAAAGTGTCCCTGAGCTTTCAAAACCTCAGAGACATCCTAAAATATGAAAGGACATCCGTGACGTCATAGCAACGGATAAGCCCTGGCACGTTCTTTTTCTGACACACGTTTACACGTTTCGTTTACCTTCCAATCAAATGCAAACACGTGTCCGTGTCATGATGAAAATCTTTTCCCGCTCAAGATTTTCTCTCTCTAATCTCACTATATAAACACATTTTGGGTTTATATTTTTCGTTTACGCGAACAACTTCTTCCTCAAGAAAACTACTATTGCATTTTTTTTCTCTCAAGTTTTTTCAAGAACTGTTCATCTTCTTCTTCAACGAACCAGGTTAATATTTCTTTTATTTACCTGTTTCTTAAAACTTGTTATTGATCTTCTCATTGTTTTTACAAGATCAAACAAAAGAACCTTTTTCAAAAATGAAATCATTTCTTTCATGGTTTTATGAACACAACCTTTCATGGTTGTTCTTCAAGTTTAATCGCAAATATCTTAAACTTGTTCTTCATACGTTTTTCCAGAATCCTAATCCTCAAAGGAAACTGGAAAACAAGATTTTTTTTGGGTTTGCATTTCTTTTTCAAAAACAAGAAAACCCTAATCTTCATTAAGACATTTTTGTCTGAATGAAATGGACAAAATTCGATCCATCTTATTGGAAAATCTTTCCACATTAAGATTATTCTTATTTGTTATATCTTTGGTTGAACTGATAATACAGAAATGGCATCTTCTGATATTCCTACTGCTGAGAACACTGTTGCTGCTAAGGAACTGGAAATCATCAAGGCTCCTCAGGTCAAGTTCACGCTTGAGGAACTCGATTGGACAAAAACAAACAATCTCTATGCGCTTTTCGAGTTTCCTCTTCGAAAGCAAGTCACACATCTGAATGATGCTGTGAATTTCCTTAAAACCTGTTACCTCTCTACAGCCCAAACCATAACACCCCCTGCACATCAGCTACTACTATCTCAGTTCTGGTATTCTGCCAGACACACTCAGCTCACATCGACCAAAAACCCCACGAAGAAAATCGATTGCGTCCTCTGTGACACTGATTTTGGCACCATAAAAATCACCCCTGCCATTATCCGAAAAGCACTAAGCCTTCCCATCGCCACAAAAGAAAAACCCTTTGTTTCTCTCCCTGACAACAAGAAACATACTGATAGGGAAGCCATCACTGCATTCTTTGATGCAATGGGTTATGTATGGGAAATTAGGAGGGATAAGAAGCCTTAGAAGAAGCTGACCCTCATCAAGAAATCCAAAATTCCCAACGAGATGAACTTCATCTTCGCACACTTGATAAGCTGCATGACTACAAAGACCGGCTCCTCTGATCAAGCCGCTCAACCTCAGCAAGCAATGGGTTATGCATTGCTGAAGGGTCTTCATGTTGACTGGGCCTCGATAATCTACGATGATCTAGTGCTCAAAGTAGACTCTGCTGCTGACCGACCATCATGGGTTCCATACCCAAGACTCCTCAGCGCCATTTTCCAAACCGACCTGAAGGATAACTACCCAAAAGTAGGAGACCTGAAACTCTCTCAGGTTGGCCCTAAGGTACTCGACTTCAAGCCAATGGAAAACGAGGTACGTCTCTCTACTCTCGTAACTATTCTCAATCCTCCTTCCTCTATTTCTGCAACTCATTCAGTGGAAAAATCCACCGTTGATACCCCAGCTGCAACCTCCACTCCTTCTAGAAAAAGGAAACACTCATCTACCCAACTTGGTTCCAAAAGGACTAAGAAAACCAAGGAGCAACCCCAGCAATCTCATGCTGAAGACTCCTCAGCTCATCTTGAAGAGCTGATGGAAAGTTCAGTGGTACGCTCTGCCACAGCTGAACAAGCCACCCCTTCCATCCCAGCTTCAGCGTCTCTAAACGTTGAAGTTATAAACTTGGAATCGACCCAACCTCCTTCAGCCTCTCTACAGACTGAAGAAGTGATTCTCAGTGGATCCAACACTGAATCAGCTCCACAACCAACTTTCTCAACCTTCGCTTCTCTCTCTACTCCATTGGACTCTAATCCAGTTTTCACCACCATCACTGGAGCACCCGTCATTTTTCCAGAAGCTAAAGCTGATACTTTTCAAGGAATGATAGATGCAGGACATGCAGGAATGTCTATGCGTACACGCACTCTAGCTGACGACATGGAAATTTTCTCAGGACACAGAGGTTTTGACGAATTCACCAACCCTCCTACAGGTATACACCAACCCATATACACTGTAACTAAACCCCAAACTTCTGAGCTTTCCTTTGTTCATAAGTACTTATCTGTTACAGGTCCTAATTTCGGAGACATCAACGCCTCTCTGAAGAACCTGGATACGAAGCTGACAGGTCTCACCACTACTCTCTCACACAACTCTTCAGCTGTAACAAACGCTGGAGAGAATCTCAACAAGCTGACAAAAGTGGTTGAACAGAAAGCCTCTAAAGTTGATTTGGAGAAGGTTGATGGTACTCTTGGTGATTTTGCCAAAGTTCTTGTTGACATCTACATAGACTACACCTCTCTCAAAACAACAGTTCAAACCATGTCCAGCGAGGTCATAACGCTGAAGACATCGGTTGGAAAACTCAGGGAGATATGTATGATGTAAAGACTGACGTAAGTTCAGTGAAGACGATGGTACAGCAGATCCTGAATAACATGACCGCCCTTGCCCCTGCACCTACGCATTTTACTCCAGCGGATCATGCTAAACTTTTCAAGATCACTCCTGCTATTACTGGCCTAGAAGACAGAGTAGCAGAGATTGAAAATTATATTGGGGTCCCTGGCCAAGAAGACAGGGAACCAACACCATCTGCTGAGTCATCGCATTCCTCCCCCACTCATCATGAGGAAGGGAGGGGGGAGAAGAACTCTGAAGACCTTCCCCATGATGAATCTATCGAGGGGGAGAAGACTGAAGACCTTTCCCTTACTGAAGAGGGGAAAAGACAAATGAAGAAACAACAGCTGGACCTCAGGGAGATGAAAACCCTGAGGGAACCGAGAAGCTTACCTCTCTATCTGAGGAGGAGCAACTCGAAGAAGCTGCTGAAGAATCTGAATCTGAAGCTGAAGATGAAGAAGCCGTCGACCTCTCTGACGATGAACCATCATCCAGTGATAATGGTGATAATGACGATGATGATGATGATGACGACTCCTTTATCGTCAAGCCTGTTCAGAAGAGTACAACTCTTAAAGGGATTTCGATAAACGAACCTTCAGGGGAGCGGACCAAGACAAAGCCTGCAGCGTCTGAAGGTGACAAAGGCAAAATCAAAGGCCTTGCTGAAGAAGACAATCTGACGATCTTGCTTCCAAAGCCAGTTTGTCAGGTACACTACCTTCTATTTCCTTACACTGCATCCCTCCTCTATCTATACACATTATCAGTTCTACTCTCCACAAAAATCCTATACACTTAAACCCATTTCTTTTCTCTGTTCTACCCAAGTTCTTATTCGTACGATCGCTGTGTTTCAGCTAGTCCTCTCCCGTGTTTGAGGATATCGCTGAAGTTTCTACAGCTGCGACTTCACCAACAATAATCCCAGCTGTTGCTGAAGAAATAATCCCGGTCTTGGATTTGATCTCTGAGACTGATGAACCTGAAGAACAACTGCTCTCTCACAAAAACAGACCTTCCTTGGCTCCTCAAAAGCTGAGTGAAGAGGATCAAGAAAAGAGAGATGCAATGATCAAGAGATTCGAAGATCAGCGAATCATCCTGAAGCGTGATCAACTTCATTCTATTCCTCCAAAGTTCAGACTTTCACAAAAGGAATACAAGGATCACCTCAGAGCTGAACGTCTACTCACTGAAAGAAGGGAAGCTGAAGAAAAAGACAGATAACTAGCCATCCAGCTTACTCAAGAATCAGTCGAAGACCCCAAGCTGAAACGAATTCCCATTCAAGTCCAACGTCAGTTATGGGAAGATGCCAAGAAGATCGTTGAAGAAAAGAGAACTGTGTCTCAATCTACTTTAATCTGGTGCAAAAAAAAAGGTACACTTCAGATATCGACCTGCCAGAATCAACAAGGTACATATCACTGGAAAATCAACCCTCAAAGTTTCAATCGCTGAAATCGAGATATTCAGAGAAAACGGACAGTACGAAAAATTCTATGCTGAAGCCATCACGAAGTACGGTCTCTCTGAATGGTTGGAGATCAGATTAGCCATCCAGAAGTCTCAATCTAAGTACAAGGATCATTTCGAAAAGCTGATAAATCAACAGATCGACTTAGTATCTTCTTGGGTGGATATTCCTCCTCCCCCTCCTCTCGAAAATCAGAAAAGAAGGGCCTCTGCAAAGAAAAAGTCTAAACCTTCAGACTCAGGTCCTCTTATACGGGACGAAACAGGTATTGGTTTTTCTCGTGCTGAAGTTCTTGGTCCAGAACCTGACCTTTCCGCACTTGACACATCTCTTCCTCCTGATGAGACTTTCATCCCTGGGAAAGTCATAAGCAAACCCTATGAGATATTCTTTATTGACTATGGTGTACGACAACGTTTTCAACGTATCTCTGAACTTCCAATCACTCCCATCGAACAGCTGAAAGATCTCATCTACTGGTGTGAATTCAAACACGACATTCAGGCACGACATCTTAAACCCTTGATTTTTGAAGAAGCTCTAAACAAAAAGAATCAAGGAGTAACGGTTCCTGACTAGATGATTCCCACATCAAAGACCCTTGATGAACTTCTCATTAAGGAAGAACCTCTATATGCTGATAGGATCGCCTTATTCTTCTATTTTATCAGTTATTCTTTTGTACTTGTAATTTATTTCGCTTGTACTTATAATCTTTCCACTTCCCTTTGTAATCTTATATGAAGTTTAAAGAAAGATTTCAGCGAAAATACTTTACTCCGTCAGTACAGAAAAGATCCCACCAAACAGTAAAAGGGACAAATATTTTATGAGTTCTTTTTATCCTTATGTTTTCATTAAATAGCAATTTTCTCTGTTGCTATGTCATAATCAAATAGGGGGAGATTGTTGATCCAAACCCTCAGTGATTTGATAGTGACCCTCTCTTAAATACTTAGTGAAAATTGTAAGTAAACAATATATTAGAGTTTCACTATCGCTGATAAGTACTAAGACCTTACAGTACCGCTGATAGGAACTCTCGCTCTTTAGATTAAACATTCAGCGAACACTGTTCATCATAATGCTCTGAGCCTGTTCAGTCCTTATGGTGATCGCTGATAAGTTAGTTGTTTACTTATGATCCCTGAAGACAAGTTTCACGTCAACATAGGTTCTACGCTGAAGTCGAAGATCAAGCTCAAGAACCAGCGACAAGTCTCCTAATGAATTGATGCAGATCAGCGAAAACTCAGATTTGTCCACTCAACGTGAAGTATCAAGTACAAGACTTCCGCTATCGCTGAACTTTATCATTCACTGATAAACAATGTTAAAGCGCTGAATCAACGAAAGCTGATCATGAAGTCCTCCGTACAAAGTACTTTTGTCTTAACCACCCTTGCACGACTCCGTACAATATGTCAGAAAAGAACCTCCTTATTGTCTGAAATCGTACAACCACTCTGATACTACACTGTTTAAACATGCGGCTACTAAGGTTGTCAACAAAGGTCAATGACATACAACCAATGAGCTGCTGCCACGTGTAAAGTATAAACTTCCATGCATTAAATGCTTGCAGTATATAAGAAGGACTCCAGCTTCATTTTTTAAGCACTCGAAAACTCTGGGCGAGTCACTTGCTAACGCTGGTCAAGTCATCCTTCTTATCTTGAGATAGGTTATTATTAGTAATCTCCTTCTCTTTCTTAGTGCAAGAAACTTAGTGTTCCAACTTGTTTAGATTTAGGTTTATCCTTAATCTTGTTCCGCAACAAGCTGTAAATTGTTAATGATTTATGAATAAACAATTTAGAAAAGTAAAATCTGTGTGTTTGTATTCACCCCCCCCCCCCCCCCTTCTACAAAGTTGTATAACCCTTCGGGACCAACAGGTTTTGTGCGAGACATACTTCCTTTGATTCTCTTTTCCTCGGAAAACTACCTGACTTCTGTGGATTTGGCTGACCACTACTCTTCTTTGGCTCCCCCTTTAATCAACAACTTTTGTGGATTGATTCAAGGTCTCCTTCTGCTCCCCCTTGACCTATGCTTGGATCAGATGAGATAAGTAATGCATACAAACTCACCAGAGGTTCTGTGGAGATCGTCAGAGGCTCTGAGCAATCCCACAGAAGCTCTGTTGGGTATACCCAACTTACTTACCAAGAAAAGGAAGCTTTTCTCATATAGTGCCTTGGTAAATAAGTCTGCAAGCTGGTATTCAGTGGACACAAAGTTCATCTCGATTGTGCCATGTTCAACATGATGCTTTAGAAAGTGGTAGCGTATGTCGATATGCTTTGTTTTTTAGTGATGTGCTGGATTGGCAGAGATGGCTATGGCACTTTTTGAATCACAGAGGATGGGTATCTTGTATATTGAGTAACTATAGTCCTTTAGCTGAGTTTTCATCCACAGAACTTGGGAGCAACAGCTAGCAGCAGCGACATATTCAACTTCTGCTGTAGACGTAGACACACAGTTCTGCTTCTTCGAAGTCCAGCTGACTAGTTTACCACCCAGGAATTGACAACTCCCAGAGGTACTTTTTCGATCAAGCTTGCATCCTCCATAATCTGAATCTGTGTATGCCTTAAGACCAAAGCCAGAGTTCTTCGGATACCAGAGCCCAAGATTTTTTGGTCCCTTTAAGGTATCTGAAGATCCTCTTTACAGCAATAAGGTGGGATTCCTTTGGGTTAGCTTGATATCTTGCACAGAGGCATGTGGCATACATTATATCAGGTCTACTAGCTGTTAAGTATAAAAGGGACCCAATCATGCCTCTGTAGAGCTTGCACTCTACAGATTTGCCATTTGGATCTGAGTATAACTTATTTCCAGTGGCCATGGGGGTCCTCATTACAGAGGCATCAGAGAGACTGAATTTTGAAAGAATGTCAGAGACATATTTAGCTTGATTTATGAAAATTCCCTCTGATGATTGTTTTACTTGGAGTCCTAGGAAGAAGTTTAATTCTCCCATCATACTCATTTCAAACTCACTCTGCATGAGTTTTTCAAAATCTTTGCACTGTTGTGCATTTGTAGACCCAAAAATAATGTCATCCACATAAATATGTACAAGAAGAACATCATTACCTTTTCTTTTGTAAAACAAAGTAGTATCGGTTGTAACTTTGTCGAAATCATTACCGAGAAGAAAGGTTGAAAGGCATTCGTACCATGCTCTTGGAGCCTGTTTCAGTACATACAGAGCTTTGTCGAGATAATAGACATATTTTGGGTACTTGGCGCTTTCAAACCCTGGTGGTTGCTGGACGTATACTTCTTCTTGGATTTCACCATTCAGAAAGGCAGATTTTACATCCATCTGAAAGACTTTGAAGCCTCTGTGGGCTGCGAAGGCTAAGAAAATTCGTATTTCTTCGAGCCGTGCGACAGGGGCAAAAGTCTCATCGTAATCAATGCCTTCTTCTTGGCGATATCCCTTGGCCACCAATCTTGCTTTATTTCTAATAACCACCCCGTCCTCATCCTTCTTGTTTCTGAAGACCCATTTAGTCCCTATTGCATGTTTACCCTTCGGCAGAGGAACTAGGGTCCATACCTTGATTCTCTCAAACTACAGAAGCTCTTCTTGCATAGCATCTACCCAGTTTGGATCATCTAGGGCTTCAGAAATGCGTTTTGGCTCGATCACACTGATAAAATTTGTAAAGAAACAAAAATTTGCAGTGGCTGATCTTGTCTTGACTTTATCAGAAGGATCGCCAATGATTTGGCTCTGAGGATGACTCATAGTCCACTTGGTAGTCCTGGCGAGATGGTCATTCGCATCATCTAAGTGAACCTCTGTGGTTGCACTTGTCGGTTCTGGTGTAACCTCTGTAGTTGATGGCACTTCTGTGCTTGAACTTGGATCATCAGCTTGTGGGAGAATTGGGATAAGAGTTGGAATTTGTTCCTCTGAGGATGTGGAGACGGAATCCTCGTTTTCCTCTGGTATTGGTTCCTTTGTGGATGCTGGAGTTGGTATTCCAGTGCCTCTGTAGTAGAATCTTTGGTTGTTTCATCTTCTGTTGGCTCCCCCTCAACACGTGCATCTGCATGATTTACAGAAGAGGATGAAGTATTTAATGGACCAGTTAGAGATATACCTGACTCAGTCTCGTTGGCAGAAGATGTTTCTCCAGAGGCTCTGTTGGCTCCAGCAGAGGGATCGATATCATCATGGAACATCTCTTCAAATAGAAGATTTAGGTCTGCTTCTCTTGTGGGTGAGATGCCAGTGGAATCCTTTTTGAGACCGAGTTCTGAACTGATTTGTTCAGAAGTCTTTTGAAAGGAATCGTCAAAAGATACATTGATGCTTTCCACAATGGTTCTGGATCGCAGATGATAAACTCTGTAAGCCTTAGAGGTGGCAGAGTACCCAATGAACTTTCCCTCATCTGCTTTTACCTCAAACTTTCCTCTTGCTTATCTATCATTTAAGACGAAGTACTTGCATCCAAATACATGGAAGAACTTGATGTTTGGTCGCCTTTTGTTGATCAGATGATAAGGTGTCTTGATGTGCCTCTTTACTATGGTTGATCGATTTTGGGTGTAGCAAGCGGTTGATACTCCTTCTGCCCAAAAAACGATTGGTAATCCAGATGCTGTCAGCATAGTTATTGCAACCTCCACAAGCGTGCGGTTCTTTCATTCAACCACCCCATTATGTTGTGGGGTGCGTGCAGCAGAGAAGTTATGTGAAAATGCCTTCTTCTGTAAGATAGGCTTCAATGACAGAGTTTTTGAATTTTGTGCCATTGTCGCTTCTTAATTTCTGAATCCTGCACTCATATAGAACTTGGATTCTTTTCATTAAATTTATCAGAATGTTTGGAACATCTAATTTCTTTCTGACAAATTCAACCCATCTAAATCTTGAGTATTCATAGATCAAAACAAGTATATATTTCTTGCCACCTAGGCTTTGTATATTGATTGGACCGCAGAGGTCAACATGAAGCATGTACATAGGCCTAGGGCAAGACACATCAGTCTTGCCTTTATGGGAAGCTCTTTTGAGTTTTCCCATTTCGCAAGCAGAGCACAAATGATCTTTATTAAATTTGACATTTGGCAGACCTTTGACTAAATCAAGTTTGACAAGCTTATCTAGAGTATGAAAGTTTAAGTGGCAAAACCTGTTATGCCATAACCAGTCTTCTTCGTTTTTACAGGCAACAAGACAGAGCTTGTCCTTCTTGTTCTTGGCGCAGAAGTTCATGAGGTATAGATCGCCTCTTCGTTCGGCTCTCAGAAGTTCGACTCTTGTGTCCTCACCTTGTAGAGAGCAGAAGGTTCTTTTGAACATTGTGCTTAAGGCCATCCATATATGCAAGTTTGCATACGGTTATGTTTTCGTTCTTGATGATTCCGTAGCCTTTTATATATCCCTTCTTGTTGTCTCCAAAGGTTATTGATCCTCCATCGAGTTTGTCTTTGTAGGAGGATAGTAAATCTTTGTCGCCAGTCATGTGCCGCGAGCACCCGGAGTCAAGATACCAGATCGGTACATACTGCTTCTGTAAACAATTAGATATTTTTAAGTACCCATATCCAAATGGGTCCCTTTTTATCAGAGGTCATCAAGGTTGCTTTAGCATCCTTGGGTTTGGTTTTAACTTCTGTTGAAGAACCATTTTGTTTCTTCTTTCCCTTGAATTTTGGATTCTTTTTGGGCAAAGAGAGGAAACAGTGTGGACTAGAGAAGTGTTCGCTTAATTTATGCATGAGATCAAAACAATGACAATAATGAATGTGCGAAGAGATTTGCTTGAACTTTTCATTGAAAACATTAAATGGGGGCACAGAGGCATTACATTCTATCCTAAAATTTGACTTCCTATTACAAAAAGACCTATGTAGGCTAGACTGTTGTTTGGAAAATCCTCTGTTGGGAGTAGCCTTCTATGGACCCCTTCTGTGGTGAACTTCTGCTGGTTTCACTGTCACAGAAGAAAAAGTTTTGTTATTTTCAACCCACTTACCCTTCTGTTGCCATGTTAATTTTTCTTTAAAAGGCCTTAAGGGTTTTGAAGTTTTTGAACTCGTTGGATTTTGAGAAGACATTTTCTTTTGTTGTTTGATTTTTTCAAGCTCAAGAGAGGTTTTGGCTTGTATACACATGTCCAAAAAGTCTGGACAGATAAGAACACTTCTGATTCTCTCCTTGGGAGGAATAGTTCTGTTCATAACTCCAGAGGGTAGTTTAGAAGCATCTGAATCAGAAGTTACTATCTCTGACTCATTTGAGTCAGTCTCATATTCGTCAGAGGATGAGTCGTCCTCATATACAGAGGTCGAGTCATTTTGATCTCTTTTGACAGAGGCAGGACTTTCAGAGCATGTGCCGTACTCGCTTTCTTCCTTTTCTATGAGGCTATCTTCCAAGTCAACAGAAGTATCTGTTGAGATTTCATCAGACAGATTTTGATCGATAGAGGATGTACATAAGTTTTCATAAAAGTTATTTTTCCCGATTTCCATCAACTCTTTATCAGAGATATTTTTGAGTTTTTCTTCTAAAGAGGTAGGCTTGAACTCACGTGCCTCTGCCGATAGTTTCTTTTCAGAGTTTATCATGCAGACAAAAGCGACCTGTGTTTGAGTCTCGGGGTTACCAAACTTGAAGATTCCTATCTGATCTTGTGTTCTCAGATACTTTTTACGTTTGGACTCTCTTTTGACAGATATTGAAGGTGATAGATCTGTGTTTTGATACCACACATTTATCATCTTCATAGGTTTCCTCTCGTGAGGTTCCCAAAGACTTTTCGCCTTTTACTTACAGAGAGTAGGTTTGGAAATCCAGGTTTTCTTGTACTTCCAATATGGAATAGAGAGGACAGAGACTTGTCTCTTTTGGTTCCAGTGTATGGATCTATATCACAGAAGCCAATTCCCCGTCTCCCTATTTGTGTATTAATTTTCTCGTACACCTTCTGTGCATCTTGATATTTCTTAATTAAAAGATCTCTTCTGAGTAGATCCTGACAGAGGACTTCTCTTTCCTTTTGAAATTAATTTTTAATAGCTAGGATATTCATTCTGTCGCCCTCAACATCCATAAGTTCTTTAGATTTAGCTTTTAAGGCAGAGTTGAGTTCATAAATCTTTTCTTTTAAAGGATTTAGGTGTTTGTTCCAATTTGTTTCAATTTCTTCCTTTTCTTGAAAGATTTTAGCCTTTTCTTGAGTGAGAAGTCTAGCTTCTCTCTCAAAGAAGGTGAGCTTCTTCTGAACACTTTCACATGTCTTTTTAAGTTCTGTGTATTCAATGGTCAGTTTAAGCAAATTATCTCTGCTTGATTGGAGTAAGAGTCAGAAGTGGATACCTCACTATCAGAGTCGGAGGAGCTGACCTCTGCCATTACACAGAACAAGGCGTTCTTGTCGCCTTCATCAGATGATTCGTCTGACAGCTAGTTCTCTTGGTTCACCATTAGTGACTTCTGAGCATAATATTCCGCCTTCTTTTTGTAGAAAGCAGAATCCCTCTGAGGGCAGTTTGGTTTGCTCCTGCAGTCAGCAGCATAGTGGCCTGGCTTGCCACAATTGAAACATCCCTGGTTTTGGGGAGCGTTGGCAGCTCTGTCGTCAGACCTCTGTCGGTTACCACCTCTGTCACTCTTGTCATTTGACCTCTGTTGGTCATTTGATCCTTCTCTTCCTTGATTCCTTGAATCACCACGATCATCTCTCCCATTGCGTTCATAACCAGACTTCTTCTGGTATCCTCTGCTGAACTCCCGAGTCAATATAGCTAAAGACTTTGCTATCGAGGCCATAGTTGCCTCCTCTTCTTCCACCGCCTCCTCCTCTTCACTATCAACAATCAAGATCTTCTTTTTCTCCTTCTTTTCCTCCATAGCTTTCTCCTTCTTTGGCTTCTCTTTAGCTTCTGTAGCATTACCAACCAGTGCAAGGGGTGCACTGATTTGGGCTTTTGCTTGTGCAATCTGAGTATCTTGGGCTGCCAACATTCCATAGAGATCTGACAGAGTCCAGCAGTCTAAGTCCTGATTAGTTTGCAGAGACATAGACAACTGGAGCCATTCTTCGTTGAGGCTCTTAAGAAACATGACATTGTTTTCCTCAGAAGTTCTGTGGATCTCGAACTTCTTGCACTTGTTGATTAGAGAGTTGAACCGATCATATGTTGACTGCAGAGATTCTGTCGGCAGAGCTTTGAATGCGTAATATTCATTGATGCATTGGGCTCTGCGGTTCTTCTGAGTCTTGGCCCCCCCTTCCAATTTTTTCTCCAGTTCCCTCCATAGATCGTATGCAGATTCACACGCATCTAGGGATTGGAAGAGGTCATTGGGGATGGCCATTATCAGAAGTCTTTTTGTCTTCTGAGCAACTTCATATTTTGCCCAATCAGGTTCGGACCACTTATCCTTGGTCTTTGGTTTTTCGTGCTCAGGGATCTCCGGTGTGTCATCTGTGGCAGGTACGTGAGGTACTGTGATCATTGGTACGAAAGGAGGATTGTTGATATAGTAGACGAGTTCTTTGTCAGTACCCTCGAAGAAGTGAATCGTTCGTATCTTCCATTGAGGGTACTCGTCTCTCCACAAAGTGGGTGGCTTGGTTAAAGAACAAGCGGTGAAGAAATTGTTTGTGTTTGCCATTAAAAGAGGTTTGAAGAATACTAGAAAACAAGGTATGAACAGCAAACATTCAGAAGATGAAGTGGATGCTTCGAAAAGTGTTTATAAGCTTAAAAACCTTGAACAATGCACTAAAATGGAGTTTTAACCGAAGAAACAGGTTCTGTAAGTTTACCAAAGTCGAACAGGTCGAGAATGGCAGATAAACAGAGGCTGTTTTGAAAAATATGAAGAATAGGTTAAAATCAGTCCAAGTTTCTACCAAAAATCATTGCAAGAGAGGATCACTTGATATAGAAAATCAAGGATGGCTCTGATACCAATTCTTGGTTCCTAAATTTCTTAACAATGATGTTTCTATCTATTAGTTCAAACAAGATATAGTGCGGAAGCGTTTTACGAACTAACATATATGTTTTGGTAGAAGAACACACGTAATCAATTACAAAAAGTATAAATAAACACTTGATTATCTCAAAGATTCAATTTGTATTGATTAGAATAGGAACACCAAGAACACCGAAAGTATAACTAGAATTCTGCTCTAAGGGTGTGTGTAATCCAAAGCTTAATTGAAGACCTCAACATGAGCCTTCTATTTATACTATTCACTAGGGGACAAGTTCTAGACAACAAGGACTAAAGGTACAGGGACACGATCGTGGACTGCAACAGGTACAACGTTGATGTAGTGCGCCATTTTCTGCTAAGGTTGAAACCCATCAGAGTTTGACACGTGGAATTATCAGGGCACGCCTTGTACGAATGATCTTCGTGATCTTCGTACAGCAGAGGCACGTGAGAAGCACGAGTGTCTTTGTTTTGATCTTCATGAATTCTTCTAAGTCTTCAGTATTTATTCCATAGAGGCTCTGTGAAGTGTGGCAGAGGCTCTGTGGCCTTGTCTTCTGTGAATGTCTTCAGTTGTTCTTCTATCGGTGTCTTGGCAGAAGCTCTGTCGGTGTCAACACTTAGCCTATTTTTCAATACTTCTATAAACAGAAAGATTGGACCTAACAGAGGTGATGATGGGGTTAGGTTGTCGGCTAGTGCTTGTAAGCCCGTCCGAGGCACCACCCATGCCAGTTCCCCCCCCCCCCAGAATGATCTCTCAACACACCCCGTCCAAGAGCCCCAGCTCGCTAGACCATTCCTCCTCTCGTCCTAGGACCCTCACGTCGCTCAAGTCTAGTCCCCTTGGAAGGTCCTTCCGGTTCTGGACGGACCATAGGGACTTCTAATTTGTGCGCTCTCCTATATTCATCTACGCTCGATGCCCTAGGACGTGCAAATGCAAGCAAGGCTTCGGGTATTATCCGTGCAACGACATTCGGGAATTCTGGTCGGTTTTGTAGGTGTTGCGTGGGGAATGAAGGACAGATTGGGAGAGAGGATCGCCTTTTGATGGTTGGATCGACGTCTGTGTGCTGTCGATAGTAATGGATGTATGGGATGAAGGATCGTTGTCTCTTCATTTATCTATCGGCCACGTTGGCGAGAAGCTTGTTTCACAAGATTGCTGCGAAGTCGACGTGTCTTGGGAAGGCGATGGCATGGAATAGACGAAGGAAATTCGTTGTGCACACGTATATTCCTCTCCACTTGGAAGATAAGCATCGTCTCAGGATGTTGACAAGTGATGCCCAGAGAGGCGTCAGTTGAGTCCTCGTGAAAGATGACAGGCGGGTCAGGTCTATGTGGTACCCAAGGAGCGGATGTCTGCCAGGAGTTAGTCGTCGGAGACGGTAGGAGCGTAGGCAGCATTTCCATTGACAGTGTCCTCGGGAAGGCGAAGCATTTGACGGAATACGTCAAGAGTGAGCACAAACCGACTATTGTCGAGTCGTGCTCCAAAAAATGTTCCTTGGTTGTTGGTGACTCGATGGACAGTGAGCCACACTTGCTGAACATAAATGGTCGAGACCTCAGCGGTGGCAGTCAGTGCATGGTAGATGGGATGGTCCACCAGGATGTCAAGAAGGATGGTGTGGCAAGTTCGGAAGTTCGTGACATCCAGGTGGTAATTGTTTCCCTGGATGTCCACTCGGGCTTCGACGGGGACAATGGCATTGTCCGCCTCCTTGTTGACAAGAGATCCTTGATTTGCCATTCAACATGCGTTTACAGAGTGTTAGTAATGCATGAGGTGTAACGTTGAAGTACGTACCTGAGTGGTTTGGCCAGAAGATGAAAGTTGGTAAGATCAGGGGCCAAACAGGTATGTTTTCCGGATTGGATGAGTGTTTCGGATATCCCATGGTCCGGAAACCAGGGAGTCCAGAACAAGTGTACCGGAAAACATATAAATGCCGGAAAATATTATAATCCAGAAAAATATACCGGAAAACTAAGAGTATCGGAAAACAAAAAACACCGGAGAACATTAAACATCTGGAAAAGCACACAAATACCGGAAAAGCAAGTAATATCGGAAAACAACTTCGGATCCGGAAAACATGAAAGAATTCCAGAAAACTCATCTTCCGGAGAACTCATCTTCCGGAAAATTTGTCTTCCGGAACTCGAATCCCAGAAAACTTCAAAATCGATTGAAACAAGGATTCAAAGTCGATTAAACACATTTAAAACATAATAATGGCTATCGACATGCATATGTAAGCAAGTAAGAAGTTCAAATCGACTGAAATAGCTAAAAACACACCAAGGTAGTCGAACCGCCACATGTTAGGTTGTAAGAACCATATCTATTAGGTAATCAATACGTCATCCATTGATCTTGAGAATCTTGACTTTACATATGAATTATGAACTTTCTCTCTCTAGATTCTCTCTCTAACCTCTCTCTATGATATTACAATTAAGCTTCCTCACCTTGCTTTAATCTCTAAGCAAACTATTTATACTATCTAATTACAAAGCACTAAACTCAATTACAATGACTTTATACTAAAATTTCTTTGACTTTGACTTTACAATATTTGACAATTACATTGACTTTGTGAATAAATCTTGAATACAATATAATGCTCTAACATTCTCCCCCTTTGGATTCAAGATTTAAAAAATAGGGCAACAGTCTTCAGTTCTTGATCTTCAAAACATTAACTCTGATTACTTTAAACTTTGAAGCTCTGACAATCTTCAAACAGTTGTATCTTTACAAATTCACGTTGAACTAGATGCTTTGACAGTCTCCAAACTTTCATCTTTGAAGAATCTTTAGTGAAACTCGAAAAGTCTTTGCCTTTCTCTTTGTAAAGTCACTCATCTTGAATTGTAATCTTCAACAAATCGTAATCAAGTCTTGAATGCGAATTTCAGATCTTTGCAGCTTTGAACTGTTGGTTCCCAGATTTACGTCGTATCACGATAATGGTAGTTAAATAGACAGCGGAAGCATTTAAATATAAAGCCATTAAAGTGAGTGATTGTATGAGACGATATGTAAACTGTGATATCAAATATAGAACAGGAATATGATAACAAGATCAAATAAGAAACGTTGCTCGTATATTGATAAAGATAATACCAAGAACAAGATCAATGGTGTATCAAGAAATCACAGAGACAATATCGTACGGGATAGTGCTATGAGGATATGACAGTGTGCTTTTACAATTGTGGAAAACTATTCTTCCAAAAGCTTACAATTGTTTGTTTCACTACCTCGCTATATATAGCCTCATAAAGTGTAGACAGTGTACTAACGTACTCTGGAATGACACGTGGAAAGTGTGTCTCCAATCTTTAGGGCATACGTGGAAAGGTGTGGACACGTATCTGACACTTCGGATTTCTACGAGGCTTGGGCATAACAGAGGTCTTCACTTCAACAGAGCGTGTTATGACAGAACTCTGTTGGTCTTCGGGTATGAACTCTGTTGAGCTCCGTTGGTTTCACCAGAACTCTGTTGAGTTCTGTTGGTCTTCTAAGTCTTCTGCTTTATCTCTGTAGGTCTTCTGGCTTGGTTTTATTTTCAATACTTTCATTTTACAGATACTTGGAGCTAACAATCTCCCCCTAAGTATTGAAAATAAAAAATTGGAAATGACAAGAGATTGAAAACAAATGAACAGAGAACTTTACCCTCTGTTACCCTGTGCACTATTCTTTTAAGATTTTACAATGGAAAGAACAAGTACAATCAAGCGTAATTATCTCCCCTAAGGATTCTGTCGAATCTTCTGATTAGCTCACGGAAGTCAAGCATCAGATTAATTATGTTGATGAAGGACCTTTGCTGTTCTTCCGGACACTTGTTCCTCGGGAGACTTTGAACTATGTTTTTGAGATATACTAGCGACTCACTTGTGTACTTATGAGCTTCAGCAGATCTGATGGCTTTCTTTGTCCCTTTCTGTCGGCAGATAAAGACTGGAGGATCTTCAACTATAGTTCCAGTCCTAAAATGTCGATAGCCTTCAAGATCTTCGTTTGGTGGTGCAATCGCCAGTTTCTCAATTTCAAACTCTATGCCTAGCTGAAAATCAGTCTGAGTTCTGAGATTGATGTGCTCTTGCATAGCTAGTTTGACTTCAGGTAAGGCTGTTCTTGCTGGAGTATATCTGTCAGAGAAGTTCAAGCAGTAGGCATGAAGCACAGTTAGATCGTACGGATTTAGAAGGACAAGATCGTTGTCGTTGAAGAATTCGTTCTTTCCTTCTGTTGATTCCACAGTGTACTCATGATAGGTCATTCTGTTGTGCTGGAACTTCTTATGCTTGATGTCTAGGATTCTCTTGATACTGAAGTGTGAGTTGATGTTTCTGTTCAGATTGGACTTGTTTCGGATGAACATCCGCCTTGCTTCAGTAATGGTGTTTATTCTGATTGGGTTAAGGTAAGGATTTATGGGTACGGCATTTGCAGGAATGATATCTCTGTCAGCATAAAGAAATGCAAATACCGTTTCCAAGGCAGGTTTATCGGTGTGTTGGGTGGATGATTCTGGGTTTTGTTCTGGTATCATTGGGTTTGGGTCTTCATGAGTTTCAGCCATAAGAGTATCGATATGAACATATTCTTGAGCAGCTTCTGTTTGGCTTTGTTCATCAGCAGAGATTGGGATTGATCTCTCTGGTTCAGTCCTTGGTGAAGTAGGAGGGGTATCCAGGCAGATAATCTCTGGTGGTTCCTGTGTTGACTCTTCTGTCGGTTTGATGACTCGATTTTTGAACATGTAGTCGAATTCCACCGTAGGTATATCTTCTTCTGTTATCCCCATATCTTCTGTCCCGGCCTCTTCTGTTAATTTCTCTTTGCCTCTTTCAGCAGGCATTTCAGCCTCTCTCTCTTCTTCTTTCTCTGTCTCTGTTTCTTTCTCCTTTCTCTTTCTCCTTCTCTTTCTCCTTCTCCTTCTCTTTCTCCTTCTCCTTCTCTTTCTCCTTCTCCTTCTCCTTCTCCCCCTTTTGTTGACCCGAGGACTCACCCAAATTACTATCTGATGCAGCATCGTGGAAATCATCATCATCAGAGGAGTCTTCATCAGAGAGTCTGGAGACAATGGGTGAGAATTGGTCAACAAACTTACGTCTTTTGCCAAAAGGCTCTCCCTCTGGTGCTTTCTCAGCAGATCGTTTCTGTATGACAGATTGTAAGATTGCATCTGTGAAAGTAGGAACTGCTTTCTTCAAGGTGTCTTCCACTTCTGCTGCAGCACCTCTGATTTCCTCGACTTGGCTCACAAAGTTGAATTTGTGGGAGTCCAGTGATTCCTTCACAAGTGCTTTTGTTGCCTGGGCTTTCATGACAAATTTGGACGAGATTGTCATCATTTTCTTTACGACGTCCCTTCTGAAGTCGCCCATTTGACCGACTGTCATTGGCAAACTGTTTGGGTTGGGGCTGGAGATGTTAAGAGGATCAACATCTGACGTTGTGGCTTCTTTTATGGATTTCTTAACAGAGTTATCAATGAGCTCTGTCAAGGTTCTGATGTTGGATTCTGATAGGATAACTGTTGGGACTGGCAGAGTTCTTTTCATTTGAGCTGTATGGTTGTCGATCACAAGTCTTTTCAGGTCAGCTACTTCTGTCGATACCTTTTTGTTTTCTTCTGCTCTGACGGTTCTTAGATCTGCTATCTCTGTAGCCAGTCTGCCAATTTCCTCTCCTCTTGTCTGTTCAGCTTCTGTTCTGATCCTTTCAGTGTCAATGTATTTCTGATGAAGTTCGGCATATTTCTCTGACAGTTTCTGCAGTTCGTCTCTGAGAGAAATATTTTCCTTGAGGATCAGTTCCTCCTTTTGAGAATTGATAAGTTTATACTCATTCAAGGAGTTGTTGATACTATCACAGAAGCTTGTGAACTCTGTTTTTGTGACAGTGTCAACGGGGGTAACCCTGGTACCAACTAATGGATCCAGTTCTGCCTCGAGTTCAGAGGCGCCTGCGTCAAGAGTTTTTTTGATGTTGGCTCTTGTAGGACTTCCACCCGATCCTTGATTTCCTTTTGAGGGGAATCACCTACAGGTGTTCTGATCAGAAGTTCCTCCTCCAGCTCAGGTTCTGAGGAAGGAAATCTGATATGATGAGAAGCATTTGGATCAAGCAAATGTTTCCCTTGTTCAACTATGGTCTCATACTGTCCCTGAGTCGGACAGATGCTACGTGAGATTACAAAAATCTCGGGTCTATGTTGTGTTCCGACTACATGAGCCACAGAGGCGTCATTATGTGTAGGTGACCTGTCGATGTTCTGGGGCGAATGAACATCACTAGCAAGACTAGCTTCCCCGGCTTCGTGCGTACCATAGGCATGAAGAGTTGCCTCTGATGTGTCTGGCTGGTTAAGGTTCGAGGTGTGCACCTCTGTTTCAATAATCCCTTGGTCTTGATCACCGGGATTAGGTAATGTGGTAGCACTGGGAGTTTGGTTAGGATCTCGCACAGATGTGTCAACTTGGACATCTTGTTCTATACTCACATTTCCCTCGGTTTCTAGGGTTTGAGAATTCTCTGGTGAGCTCTCTACCTCATGAATCTCTACACTGCCAGAAGGGTGCGATCTCTCTGTCACCACTTCTGCAGTCTCTTCTGCTCCCTCTTGAACAGTCTCCCTAGGGGATGCTCTGTTCACTACTTCCTCCTCCATTACTCTAGAGGAAGACCCCACTTCGGGTACTCTGTCCTCTGGTCTATTTTCTTCTTCTTCTATTTCCTCACTCGCACTCTCCACAGAAGGCTCAGAACCTAAATATGCTGGGGTTCTCACCTCAGGTTCTTGAGGTTGAGCAGCAGTTCTATAGTTTTGGATAGAGATGTGGGTTGGATTGATCAGAGCAATCATTGTACCTGGAATTCTTCTGATGAAAGGGTAATCTCCTGAAGTTGTTGGTTGGAATCTTGCCATGGTCCAGACAGGAGTAGAACGACCCTGATGTGTCAGTTCCAGTCTGTCGAATGCCCTTCTGATCACCAAACTGATAAAGCGAGGAAACTTGATGGCTTTAAGGGATTTGTGTCTTCCAACTTCTCCACCTCTGGCTAGAGCAGTGGTTTTATTGTTGACAGCATCTAGAAGTGCATTGTAGAGGATCCCTGCATAGTTGAAGTTTCTGTTGAAGAACAGACCATACATGATTTCGAGGATTTCAGTGCTCGCTTGGTCTTGACTGTCGGATTTGCAGGTGAGGGTTCTGTTGAGGGTTGAGAACATGAAATTCCACATTTGTGGTAGATTTTGTCTTCTGAAGGCTCCTATTTTCTCTAACTCTTTGTTGTAACCCAAAAACTTCACGAAGTCGAGAAGAACAACAACAGAAGGTGGTTTCTCATAGGCATCAATACCTAGCTGTCTTTTGGTTTTCATCCCAAAAGTTCTTCTGAGAGTTCTTTCACGAATCCTTATTGTTCCTGATCCTCCATTACCAGAGTTGACACTTCCGACTATTCCGCTTCTGACGCCGTCTTCAATGTATTGGCATGTGGTCCACCATTGTTGGACATATATTGCAGGAAGATGATCGTCAAAGGCTGTAAGGGCTGTAAAAACTTCTGAGTTTCGGAAAAACTCAATATAGATGTGGTAAAGGGGTAAATAGAGTGCTGGATTGGGATCAAAACGGTAGTTGTTATCAGCCAACTCATATGGTAGAATAACGATGTTATCTACGGGTTCGTTGTTACTGGAATCATCAGAGTTCTGGGGTTGGTTTTGGGGTTCAGCCATTGTTGCAGGTTAGGGTTATTCTTGAGAACCACAAGGTATAGGTTTCTGAGAGGGAAAAGATGAAGGGGTTTGAAATGGTTGTTAAGCGTAAGAGTGAAATGGGTTGAAGTTGGGTGTTTATACGGGAAACATGTGGGTGGGAAAACAACGTAGGGACTGTAGGCACTTGAGTGTCAGAAAGTGGAACGGCCTGAACAGTGTATCGTGGGAACACCTAGTGGTTTGTCTTTCAATCAGAGGATGCCACGTAAGATTTTGTTCTTACAATCGTAGGACAAGTAAACCGTCACGGTTAGAGATATGCGGGTGACAAGTGGGTGATTTTCAAAGAATGACCCGCTTCTCTGCTGACGTGTTTCTGATGATGGGGCAGAGAAACTAACAGAGCTCTGGTGGAGCTTAGTTATTTTCTTTCTCTGTTGAAATGATCTTTTCAACTTTGCTCAGTGACCAATCATGTTTCACCTTTACCCAAAAACATTTTAAAATTATGTATCTGATGTGAAGAATCAAAGAACAAGGACAGAATTGACCAACAATTTTCAACAGAGATCTGATGAGGAACAATAGAGGCTCTGGTGAGAATATCAGGGTTCTGTTAAGTTCGACTTTCTCAAAAGAATTTCATCAGTACAGGTTTTCCCTCTTTCAAAAAGATTTTTCTTTCAAGATCAAGAGAGCTAAGTCATATGAATTTGAAATCAGAATTTTTTTTTTTTTTAACTTGCTCCCCCTAAAACCATGCATATTTTCTTTTATAAGCTCCCCCTAGAAATATGAGCTTAAAAAAACTTGCTAAAAGAAATATTTACAGAGATATATACAAACGAATTCACTGGAAGCTTGTTGAAAAAGTATGTTTTACAGAGCTCTAGTGAATGACAGAGGCTCTGTTGAACTATCCTTCCCAACTATTTTGACAGATCTCTGGTAGGAACATCAGAGTTCTGTTGAGTGATAAATAGTGTTAGGACATGTTCAGCATACCCAATTTGCTGATTAAGAAGTTAAATCTCCTTTCATCAAGGGCTTTTGTAAAAAGATCAGCAAGTTGGAAGTCTGTTGAAACGAAATACATTTCAATAGTCCCTTTTTCAACATTATCTTTTATGAAGTGATACCTTATATCGATATGTTTGGTCTTTGAGTGTTGAACTGGATTAGCTGTGATTGCTATTGCGCTTTTGGAGTCACACAAAATTGGAATTCTGTCATACTCCAAGCCGTAATCCTTGAGTTGAGTTTTCATCCAGAGAACTTGAGAGCAACAACTAGCAGCAGCAACGTATTCTGCTTCTGCTGTAGAGGTGGACACGCAGTTCTGTTTCTTGGATGTCTAACTTACTAACTTCTCTCCAAGAAATTGACAGTTACCAGACGTACTCTTTCTGTCGTTCTTGCATCCTCCATAGTCTGAATCTGTATATGCTACAAGCTCGAAACCAGAATTCAGAGGATACCAGAGACCCAAAAATTGAGTCCCTTTCAGATATTTAAATATGCGCTTGACGGCAGAGAAATGCGAAACTTTAGGATTAGCCTGAAATCTAGCACAGAGACACGTTGCAAACATTATATCAGGTCTACTGGCAGTTAAGTACAGAAGTGACCCTATCATACCTCTGTAGTTCTTGACATCTGTTGGTTCACCATTAAGGTCCGGGTCAAGCTTAACTCCAGTGGCAATAGGAGTTTTCATTGAATTTGAGTTGTTAAAATTGTATTTTTTCAAAATGTCAGAGATATATTTGGACTGACTTATGAAAGTCCCTTTGTCGGTTTGTTTTACTTGTAAATCAAGGAAGAAAGAAAGTTCTCCCATCATGCTCATTTTGAATTCACTTTTCATCAAATCCTCAAACTTATCACAGTACTCTTGCCGTGTTGACCCAAAAATAATGTCATCAACATATATTTGTACCAGAAGTATATCATTCTTGTATCTCCTAAAGAATAGAGTTTTATCGACAGTACCTTTCTCGAAGTGATTAACCAACAGAAAATTGGACAGAGTTTCATACCAGGCTCTGAGAGCTTGCTTAAGCCCATACAGAGCTTTGTCTAGCTTGTAAACGTGGTCTGGAAACTCCGAATTTTCAAAACCAGGTGGTTGCTGGACATAGACTTCTTCTTGTAGTCTGCCATTTAGGAAGGCAGATTTGACGTCCATTTGGTAGACCTTGAAACCCTTGTGAGCAGCATAAGCTAAGAAGATTCTGATTGCTTCTAGCCTAGCCACAGGAGCAAAAGTCTCGTCATAGTCAATTCCTTTTTCTTGACAGTATCCTTTTGCAACCAGACGGGCTTTGTTTCCGATGATAATCCCATCTTCATCCTTCTTGTTTCTAAACACCCACTTGGTTCCAATGGCTGATTTGCCTTTTGGGAGTGGAACCAAGGACCAAACTTTATTTCTCTCGAATTCAAGAAGCTCTTCTTGCATAGCTTCGATCCAGTTTGGGTCTTCAAGTGCTTCAGAAATTCTTTTCGGCTCAATCATGCTAAAAAGGTTAACAAAGAAAGCTTCGTTGATTGTAGCCGATCTTGTCTTGACACCATCTTCAGCAGCACCAATTATAAGATGTTGGGGGTGATCCGTAGTCCATTTTGTCATGGGAGCATGGACAACAGGAGGGGTTTGTGCTTCAGATGAGAAAAGACGATCTTCAGCAACAGAGCTCTGAGGGTTGGTGCCAGGGTTCTGTGGCACACAACTCTGAAGAGTGGCCTCATTGCTCTGTGGATTGCCAACAGGGCTCTGCGAAGGTGAACTTTCAAACAGGGAGTTTCTGTCGATATTTGTTAGCAGAGGTGATGATGGCTCTTGTGTAGGTTCTGGTTGTGGTTCCTCGTTTCTCTGAATTATACCTGTAGACAGAGAAGTAGATGGTGAAATATTGGAGGGACCAGTAAGAGTTGTACCTGTCAGATTTTGTTCTGTTGAACTTTGAGCTTGATCTCCTCTGTTGATGTTGACAGAGGAATCATCATCATCATCGAAGAAATCGTCGAATAGGAGATTGATATCTTCTTCCCTTGATTTTGAAGAACTAGGCTTCTTCTGTTCTGTTGGTGTCCCCTCTGTTGATTTGCGATCAGAGGTACTTGATGTACTTTCATCAAAGGACATGTTCACGCTTTCTTGAATGACGCAAGTTCTGGTGTTGTAGACTCTGTAGGCTCTAGAGGTCAGGGAATAACCAATAAAGATTCCTTCGTCCGCTTTCTTGTCAAATTTACCCAGCTGTTCTCGGTCGTTCAAGACATAACATTTACACCCAAAAACATGAAAATATTTCACGTTTGGTCTTCTGTTATTGATGAGTTCATAAGGCGTCTTTTTAAATCTTTTCACTATTACAGCTCTGTTTTGAACAAAACAAGCTGTTGAGACTGCTTCTGCCCAGAAGTTGATGGGAAGGACAGAACCGGCCAACATGGTTCTGGCGGCCTCTACCAGAGTTCTGTTCTTTCTCTCCACTACGCCATTCTGTTGTGGAGTTCTGGTAGCTGAAAAGTTTTGGGAAATTCCTTCTTCTGATAGATAAGAATCTATTCGAATATTTTTGAATTCTGTCCCGTTGTCACTTCTCAACTTTTGCACTTTTAGTCCTAACAGAACCTGTATCCTTCTCAATAAACTTATCAGAATTTCTGGGACATCAGATTTTGCTCTGATGAACTCAATCCAAGTATACCTAGAATATTCATCAATAAGCACAAGAATATACTTCTTGCCAGACAGACTTTGCACAGAGATTGGACCACAGAGATCCACATGAAGCATATGCAAAGGTCTTAAGCAATTGTGATCACTCTTGGTTCTGTGTGAGGATCTTTTCATTTTTCCAAACTCACAAACAGAGCATAGATGGTCTTTGTCAAATTTCAGCGAAGGAAGACCTTTTACCAAGTTCAATTTCACGAGTTTGTCAAGATTTGAAAAATTTAAGTGAGCAAATCTTTTATGCCAGAGCCAGACATCTTCTTTGTTCAAAGAGACTAAACAGAGTTTCTCTGTTGTAGTTCCCTGGTTTGGATTAAAATTCATTTTATAAAGATTGCCTTTTCTGTCGGCTCTTAAAAGTTCTTGACCAGACTCAGAAAGTAATAATGAACAAAACTTCTTCCTGAAATTGACATCGAACCCACGATCACAGAGTTGACTTATACTGAGAAGATTATGATTTAATCCTTCAACATAAGCAACTTCGGAAACTGAAACACCACCATTTACCAGAGTACCATAACCTCTAATTTATCCTCCATTGTCTCCTCCAAAGGTGACTGCACTTCCTTTTTTGTTCTTGAATGAAGTCAGCAGCTCCTTATTGCCTGTCATGTGCCTGGAACATCCTGAATCTAGGTACCAGATCTGCACATGAGGCTTCTGCAAGACAGATTAGTTTCTTTTAGGTACCCATTGCATGATGGGTCCTTTCTTGTTAGGCTTTGATGGGTTAACAGTCTTTCTTACAAGCTTTACATTCTTTGATGTTGTGCCAGAGGTTTTCTTCTGTGTGGTCTGATCAGTCTTGGGATTTATCATCTTTTGTGACTGATTCAGAACACAGTGAGGTCCACTCATATGATTTTGCAGTTTTCTTAACAGATGAACACAATTGCAATTGATGGAACATGAGGATTGATGCAAGTTGTTATTCAAGAATCGTTTATTAGATGGATTTTGATTCTGAAAAGCTTTAGGACCATGCATTCTGTTTGAACTATTTTTTGAGACAAATTCTCTTTTCTCAAAATTGATATCTTGATTTCTACCAGAATTGGAAGTATGTCTGTCATTTACTATCCATTTTCCCTTCTGTTCTGGTGTAAACTTGATTGGTTTAAAAGTTGGAACAAAGGTGTTGTTAAGTAAAGTACTTGCCTTCACCTTACCTTTTACTTCTGTTGAGTTAGAAGTAAGAATTCTAAATTCTTTGTTATTAAACTCAGTTACCGGTATAAATCTTGATTGTTTCTTGAAAAATGATATGTCTTCTTTTAAATCAAAGGATCCAGCCGGTATCTGTTTAGGTTTGTGCAAAGCATTTGGTTGAGTACAGAAAATTTGCTCATCTACCTCAGGGTCAGAGTCACTGTCAGAGGCTAGAAAGTCTCTGGTGGCTCTGTTGGAGGTGTTACTCACAGAAACAGGCTTTGTAGAATCAGGTTTTGCAGTTTTAAACCTTCTCAACTTGGGTTTTAAAGCATCAGAAACAACATTTTCTTTAAGAACTTTCATGAGATCTTCTTCAAAAGATGTTCTTATCGTTTCAGAAGTAGGAGAGAAGACTGGTGCTTCAGGGTTGAGCTTGCTCTGTGGTATTTCAACAGAGGATTCAGCCTCAGAAGTGACAGTCTTCTGTTCCTTGAAAGAATTAAAGTTGAAAATCTCTTTTGGATCCAGACTTTCGACAGAGTTAGGAATTAAGATTCTAGCTCTTCCTTGATCAAGAATAAACTTTGAAGATGGTTTAAGAACCTTGTCATGATCCAAGGAGTCATAGCTGACATTCCTAAAGTCAAGCCTTTTCGTCCTCTTGTAAACGTCCGAGGTTTTAATTCTTTTGAAAACAGCATTACCAGAGATAACATTCTCTTGGATTTTCCCAGCACATAAAGTAGTCAACAGAGATGTTTTCTTCTTTCCGTTCCAGGGAGCAAGGTCTGAGAAACCAAGACCTTGCGTATCCATCTGAGAATTTATCTTAACATGCACATCCTGTGCATCCTGATACTTTTTGATTTGAAGTTCTTTTCTCTGTAGGGACTGATGTAAGATTTCCCTTTCTTTTTGAAAAAAGTCTTTTAAAGCGACAGAGTTAAGTCTTTCATTCTCAGACTTCTTCATTTCTTCGGTTTTCTGTTTTAACAGATTTTCGTACTCTTTAACCTTTTTAGAAAAAGTACTTTTCTCTTTCTGCTGTAAGATCTCTAGCTCAGATTTCTCCTTGAAGATATCTTCCTTTTCTTGTTCCAAGAGAGTTTTCTCTCTCTTGTAGAAGGACAGATCCTTCTGAGCTAGCTTTCTTAGCTCTTTTTCCTCAGAAAGCTTTTGTTTCAGTAATTGAAATTCCTCAGTTAATTGCGAAACATGCATTTCCAGTTCTGAGTCAGACTTGGATTCGGAGGAACATACCTTGGCACTGGGTTTAATGGTCTCCAGCGCTCTGTCGTCTGGCTCTGTTACAGTAAGAGCGAATGCATGAGCTATATCTTCTTCTTCTGTTCTCTCTATTCGTTCTCCAGTCATCCAGTCAATCTTTGTCATACTTTCATCATCTACAGCAACATTGGCTTGCTCTGGTTCATCATCAGAGGATGAGTCAGAGATCCAATTCTCCATCTCGGCGACATAACTCCTTTCTCTGTAGTTGTACTTGTATTTGTTCTTGTAGTAGTCTTGATCTTTTACAAGTTTTCCTCTACAGTTAGCAGAGAAATGGCCAGGTTTGCCACATCTGAAACAACGACCATCGTTTTGGTTGATGGGTTGTGCAGCATCAGTCTTTTGTGGACCAGGAGCGTTGTACTTCTGTTGAGGTTGAGGTCTCTGTTCTGTCGGGTTTCTGTTCTGGTGATTCTGTTGAGGTGTAGTATAACTTCTGTCACCTTTTTCTTCTCTTTCGTACCTTTTTCTTCTGTCAAATGTCCTGTTGCCAAATCTCTGGGTAAATTGTTGAGTTATTAACGCAAGAGATTTAGCAAAGGCATTTATATCACTATCCTCATCTGATGAACTCCTTTCATCATCACTTTCTGCAACCAAGCTCTTCTTCCCTTTCTTTTTCTCTCTTTTCTTATCTCTGCTAGGGCCATCTCTGTTGAGTTTCTCTTCTGCTGAGTTCTTAGATTCTGAAATCAAAGCGATAGGACCTGCAATGGTGGATTTGCCTTTTTGCTTGACAACATCCTTCTCTTGTGCGGCCAGAGTGCCATACACATCAGTAAGAGACCATGCATCTAAGTCCTGATTAGCTTGTAAAGACATAGACAGATTCAACCATTCATCATTTAAACTTTTCAAAAACAGATCATTGTTATCTTCCTTCGACCTAACAACCCCACACTTTTTACATTTGTTGATCAGAATATTAAATCTGTTGTAGGTCTGTTGTAAGGTTTCCTCAGGAAGTGCCTTGAAATCATTGTATTCATTTATACACTAGGTCCTTCTGTTCTTTTGGGTTTTGATACCACCCTCAAGTTGATTTAGAAGTTGATCCCAGATTTCCTTGGCAGTGACACATGAATCTAGTTCTTGAAATATATCGTTCGGAATGGCCATAATCAGAAGTCTCACTGCTTTAAGGTCATTTTCCATTTTGCTCTTTTCTTCTTCGGTAATCCCAGTGGTTTTGGGTTCGAAGTGAGCAGGAATCTCATCAGTGGTTTCTGTTGCGGGTACACGTGGGACATAAACCATGGGTTGGAATGGTCCATTCGTGACAGATCGCATTAAGTCCTTATCCATTCCATCAAGGAAGTTGACCATCCTAATCTTCCATTGAGGGTATTCATCCCTCAGAAGAGTAGGAGGCTTGGTCAGAGAACCAGCAGTATAAATGGCGTGGATGTTTGCCATTCTTTGAAAAGAAAACAGAGTATGAGAGTTTCAAATGGTCTATAATGAGAATAAGCTAAAGTATGAGGAACAATAACCAATGAAATAGTAGAACAGATGTTTTAATCTAGACTGGAAAGCTTAGTATGATATTAAATGAACTGAGAAGATGTAAAATACTTTAAGCAGTAAAACAGAGTATAATGAGGCTTTTAAACACACACACAATCAACAACAGTGAATCAACCTTGGTAGATTGGATGCCTTGATTTGAGCAAATCAAGCAAGCTCTGATACCAATTGTTGGTTCCCAGATTTACGTCGTATCACGATAATGGTAGTTAAATAGACAGCGGAAGCATTTAAATATAAAGCCATTAAAGTGAGTGATTGTATGAGACGATATGTAAACTGTCATATCAAATATAGAACAGGAATATGATAACAAGATCAAATAAGAAACGCTGCTCGTATATTGATAAAGATAACACCAAGAACAAGATCAATGGTGTATCAAGAAATCACAGAGACAATATCGTACGGGATAGTGCTATGAGGATATGACAGTGTGCTTTTACAATTGTGGAAAACTATTCTTCCAAAAGCTTACAATTGTTTGTTCCACTACCTCGCTATATATAGCCTCATAAAGTGTAGACAGTGTACTATCGTACCCTGGAATGACACGTGGAAAGTGTGTCTCCAATCTTTAGGGCATACGTGGAAAGGTGTGGACACGTATCTGACACTTCGGATTTCTACGAGGCTTGGGCATAACAGAGGTCTTCACTTCAACAGAGCGTGTTATGACAGAACTCTGTTGGTCTTCGGGTATGAACAGTTCTTCTGTTGATCTTCTGCCAGAGCTCTATTGAGCTCCGTTGGTTTCACCAGAACTCTGTTGAGTTCTGTTGGTCTTCTTTGTTGGTCTTCTAAGTCTTCTGCTTTATCTCTGTAGGTCTTCTTGCTTGGTTTTATTTTCAATACTTTCATTTTACAGATACTTGGAGCTAACATGAACTTTGTAGCTTTTAAACTTTGAAGCTTTGAACCCAAACTCTTTAAACGATTTCTTGAACTACATATCTTCATCTCTTTGAACTATGTCTCCCTCATGAACAAACTTTGAACATTGATCTCTCTTTAAAACATCTTGGAACATCTTGTTGACTTTGACAAACTTTATGTTATTTCTCCCCCTTAATCTTTCATTGACATATATCCCCGTTTTCTTCAGTAAGTTATTTCTCCCTCAAGTCATGATAAGATGATTTAAAATATTATGAGCTCCCCCTTAACATGTTCAAGAGATCTTTTATCTTGACAAAATCTGCACAAGTAACAAGACTTGGATCAAAATATCCTTAATCGTTAAAACAAGTTCTGAATTACCAGGATTGAAGATAAATTCAGAATTTATGGTTATTGAAGACCGAGTCCTGATCTGATATGATCAGAAGTCAAAATCTTTGAAGTACGGGTTCTAAACTGAAGTATTCAGAAGCCAATTATCTTTGAAGAACGAGTTCTGAACTGTGTATTCAGAAGTCAATTATCTTTGATGAACGAGTCCTAAACTGATATGTTTAGAAGTCATAAACTTTGAAGTACGGGTTCTGAACTGAATTATTCAGAAGCCAATTATCTTTAACGAACGGGTTCTGAACTGTTGTATTCAGAAGTCAATTATCTTCACTCCCCCTTAAAAGCACATGTACTTTTGTTCAAATTTCTTCAAATTTCATCAAATTTCTTCAAATCTTAATCAATTTTGGACGAATTTGTGCACACTTTAATCTCCCAAAGCTCTGATACCAATTTTAAGAACCAGACCTATTAGGTATTCAATACGTCATCCATTGATCTTGAGAATCTTGAGTTTATATATGAATTATGAACTTTCTCTCTCTAGATTCTCTCTCTAACCTCTCTCTATGATATTACAATTAAGCTTCCTCACCTTGCTTAATCTCTAAGCAAACTATTTATACTATCTAATTACAAAGCACTAAACTCAATTACATTGACTTTATACTAAAATTACTTTGACTTTGACTTTAAAATATTTGACAATTAGATTGACTTTCTTAATAAATCTTGAATACAATATAATGCTCTAACACCGGTCGATTTCTTTGAAAAATCGATTAAAATTGATGAAATTCCATCGATTAAACGTGCATAAACAAGATTAAGAGGCGATGTTGGTAACACTTACTTGTTTGGATATGAAAATGATCGAAATCAAGGTGCGTTTGTGCGTGATCAGTAAGTTGAGAGAGCAGAGGGTTTTTGAGAGAGTAATTTCCGGAAAAATAATGAAAAATGAGGGTTTAAGGGATTTATAGGGAACGGTTCCGGAAAACTCAACTTGTCCTGATAAAATATCGGATCCGGAAAATTAGAGTCCGGAATCCGCATACTGGAAAACCCAAACTTCCGAAAAACTCTGTATTCCGGAAAACTCAACATTTTGACAAAGTTTAAACTTTTTGACCAACCCTCCCCGTTGACTTGTGCACACAACATAAGATGATTTGAAGAAAAAAACAAAAAACAACGCGAACAAAGTATCAAACGTACGGTTATCAAGAAATTAACGAAATTAAAGGAAAAATCAAACAAAAAACAACGCGAACAAACTAACAAAGGAAATCTAACTTATTAATACAGAGGTTGCGAACATCTGAGTCAAATACAGATAAAGTTCAAGATCAAGGAAGTGTGAACTTCACCAACTGTTGTGTTATCAATAAATGGTGATGAAGTAGTTCCTTGTTATTGAACGAAAGTTGTATATGAATGAGATGGAATTATACCTTCAGAATTAGCATACCTAGCTTGGGAACTATGTAATTAAATCGTTTTTCGTCCAAGGCTTTGGTAAATAGATCTGCTATCTGATGCTCAATATTAACAAAGTAGAGTTCTATCGTACCTCGTTCGACGTGGTCTTTGATGAAGTGACACCGAACAACGATGTGCTTAGTTTTTGTGTGCTGGACCGGGTTGGTGGATATGGCAGTCGCTCTCTTCGAGTCGCAGTAGATTGGAATCTTGGAGTACGTGAAGTTGTAGTCCTTGAGCTGGGTGCACATCCATATAACTTAAGAGCAGCAGCTTGCAGTGGCAACGTACTCC
The DNA here is from genome assembly GCA_033807775.1 of Saussurea involucrata. Lineage (NCBI taxonomy): Eukaryota > Viridiplantae > Streptophyta > Magnoliopsida > Asterales > Asteraceae > Saussurea > Saussurea involucrata. The sequence goes on along the minus strand of CM066318.1, from coordinate 15,172,972 downwards.
GCCTCAGTTGTTGATGTGGATACGCAAAGATGCTTCTTTGAGGCCCAGCTGACAAGGCTCTCTCCTAAAAACTGCACGTGACCCAAGGTACTCTTTCGGTCCAGCATGCTTCCAGCGTGATCCGTGTCCGAGTAAGCTGTCAGTTCAAAACCTGTTTCTTTCGGGTACCATAAGCCAAGATCAGCAGTACATTTCAAGTATGTAAATATGCGTTTAACGACAATTAAATGTGATTCCTTTGGTTTTGATTGAAAACGCGCACATAAAAATGTCGAAAACATTATATCTGGCCTACTAGCAGTCAAGTACATTAAAGAACCAATCATGCCTCTGTAGGTCTTTGTGTCCACATCCTTTCCGCTAGGATCGGCGTGTAACCTAGAACCCGGTGACATGGGAGTTTTTATGGGCGCAGACTGTTCCATTTGGCATTTCCGAAGAATATCCCGGATGTACTTGGCCTGGTTAATGAATATCTCGGTTGACAATAGATTAACTTGAAGACCGAGGAAGAAATTCATTCCGCACAACATACCCATTTGAAAATGTCTCCTCATGATAACCGAAACGATCTTACAGTATTGAGGGTTTGTTGAGCCAAATATGATATCATCAACATATACTTGGAGAAGAATTATGTGACCTTCTTCATTCTTAATAAACAAAGTAGTGTCGATTTTAGCTTTTGAAAAACCAACTTTGACTAAGAATGTAGCCAGAGTATCATACCAGGCACGTGGAGCTTGCTTGAGGCCATAGAGAGCCTTATCGAGGATGTATACATGGTTTGGCTTGGAGTCATCCACAAACCCATCTAGTTGTGAGACATAGACATCTTCTTTGAGGATGTATATATGGTTTGGCTTGTGCCAATTATTGTCTTGTTTGCCAGACGTGGGACAAGTCGCCATACTTTGAGGCTCTCGAACTGGTTGAGTTCCTCTTGCATAGCAATCACCCAGGCTGGATCGCTGAGTGCTTCAGTGACAGTAGTGGGCTCAATACGACTGAGGAATTCGGAGAAGAGGCATAAATTTACGGAGGTGCCTCGTGTCTGAACTGGTGTGGAAGGATCGCCGATGATTTGATATATGGGGTGAGCACGTGTCCATTTGGTAGTATGTGGAAGCGGTTGAGCATTTCCATGAGACGTTTCTGGATCCACATAAGTACCGAGGGGAAAGTCTTGAATAATTTCGAGAGTTGAGGGATTGCAGACGGGAGCTGCCGGTGCTGGATTCGCTAGCGGTTGGATAACCTCCGGGGAAGAGGACGGTTGCTCCGTTCGAGTTGTGGATGATGAATCTTCAGCAACAACTTCTTGGAGAGGCTAGCCAGTCTCCGATGTGATTTCATCTTCGAATGTAGTGTCACTCGAGCTTAGAGAAGATTTAGTGGTGTTCGTCGGAGCGCTAGTAGATGGTGGGGGACCGGTCAAATTCTCCGAATCTTGTTGTTGTATCGCTTCAATCCTGTTATTGACATTGACAGATGGGTTAGATGCAGGAAAGAAATCATCATAAAAATATTCAAACTGTAAATCCAAATCTGAAAGGTGTGATCGTGAGGAGGAGGCATGATTTGGATCTACTGGTGTTTGTGTAGATCCCGAACGATTTTGTTCAGAAGCTAACACGCCATATATAGCAGGTTCTTAACTGAGTTGTTCAGAAGCCAAATCAGCCACTTCGTCAAACGTCACGTTTACGCTCTCGATGACTGTCTTCGTGCGCTTGTTGTAAATGTGAAACGCTTGAGCCTGGGACGAGTACTCCTTCATCTGTTTTCGGGCTGAACTTCCGGAGATCGTCTTTATCGTTCATGACGTAGCATGTGTATCCAAAAGCATGAAAATACTTGATGGTGGGGATGCGACTGTTGATGATCGCGTAGGGCGTCCTGTTGAACCACTTGCTGAGGATTGATCGGTTCTGCGTGTAACATGCGGTTGCAATGACTTCGGTCTATATATATTGTAGTAACTTTGACTGCAATAGCATCGTGTGAGCTGCTTCTACCAAAGTACGGTTGTGGCTTTCCACAACTCCGTTTTGCTGAGGAGTTCGTGTGGCGGAGAACGTATGAGTGATTCCTAACGAAGTGAGGTAATCATCCAACGTATGGTTCTTGAACTCCGTATCGTTGTCTGTTCTAATGGTTTTAACCAGTTGTTGAAGATTCAACTGGATTGTCTTCAGGTGGGTGATGATCAGCTCCAGGGTCTCGTCCTTGGAGTGTAGAAATTTCACCCATGTGTACCTTGAGTAGTCGTCGACCATCATCAGAACGTACTTCTTGCGGTTGATGCTCTGAACACGCATCGGTCCACACAAGTCCATGTGAATGAGTTCGAGGGACCGCGACGTGCTCGGAGCGGCCTTCGGCTTGTGCGATGCTCGCTTCATCTCTCCAATCTCGCATGCTCCACATAAATGATCTTTCTCGAACTTGAGCTCAGGCATGCCTTTCACGTGTCCGTCTAGCACCAACTTATTGATGTTTTTGAGGTTGAGGTGCGAAGGCCGTCGATGCCAAAGCCAGGTTTGTTGAGAATTTTCCTTTGACATTAAAACAGACGGACTCATCGGTCTTCAGTGATGAGAGGTCGTTAGTATAGAGGTTAGTATTGCGAGTTCCAACCAACAGTTCCTTTTCGTCTTCAGTACGGACGCTACACCTCTTGGCCTTGAAGTTGACTTCTAGATCTTTATCGCATAATTGACCTATACTAAAGAGATTGTGTCCTAAACCGGCGACGTATGATACCTTCTTGATGGTGATGTTCTCTTGGACGATGTCGCCGTACCCATGATCGGTGCTTTATCATCGTTCCTAAATCTCACGTTGTCGCAGTATTTCTCGGTGAACTTCGTGAGAAGCTCCTTTCTTCCGGTCATATGCTTGGAGCAGCCAAAATCTAAGTACCACACATGACCGTTCTACAAAAAGGAGATTAAACAGCCTTAGGTACCCATTTAAAAATGGGTCCTGGTGGGTTAGGTGTAGCACATGTTTTAGGAACCCATTTTGAATTGGGCTTCTGTTTGGATTTGCGTGATTTACGCTTAGTTCGACCATTAAACACATGATAAGATCCATACGAATCAGATGCATATTGTTTATCGGCAAAATCATTCAATCCACAATGTGAACAACACAAACAATCATGAGATAACTGAAGTAATTGTTGAATTGAATAAACTTTTAATGGAAAATCAACACATTGTTCAACGAAATCACTTGTATCTATTACATCATAAATATTAACGTCCGTCCTAGAACTGAAAACAGAATTAAATGACTTTGGCTTCAACTTGCTCTCGTTAGTTCCTTTTGCTACCCACTTTTGTTTAACTTGTTTAGCCCGACCATTTTTATCTGAAAAGTTATTAAAGTCATGGTCAGTAGAGCTTGAGTAGTAGGGATGTCAACTCTAGGGTCGACCAGTTTGTTTCCGTTTATGTGACCGTTTTTTGGATTTAGATTCATTTTTAGAAACATCGTTCACAGATCGGGTTTTAGGTGCAGATGTAGAACATTCACCCCTTTCAAATCTGACCGGTCGATCAACCATTTTTGAAAGAAAATCGGTATGGCTCGGAATAAGTTTATCAAATTCAAACTTAGAAAATTCCTCGTCTGAACAAATAAATCTCAATAAACCCTAAACCCTAAACCCTAAATAAATCTCACTTTCGGGTGGAACATCAATAGATGAAGGAGGTGAGGAATAGTTAGGAACGGTGGTTTGCAAAGAATCGGTTGCGGAAGCTTTTTGAAAATCAGAGTTTAAATAATTTGGCAAACTTATCACTTGAGGTCCTTTTCCTTTTCTTGAAGAGATTTTGCCTATAAAAGCCATACAAGAAGATGTATCTGATGAGTTGGAGGAAGGTTCAGAAGATTGACTTTCTCGTTTTGAAGTCGGTCAAACTTCTTTTGAAGTTCGCCCTTACTCAGTTGCTCTTGCATCACTTCTGTTGCCAAGGCAGACAGTTTGGATGTGAGACGGTTGATTTCTATCTTAAGAGCTTCCTTTTCCTCACTGGATACAATTCCTGTTTTTGTGGAACTAAAATTCTCAAGTTTAAGTAAAGTTCTTGTTTTTCTTTTTGAAATTTAATCCTTTCCTGTTCAAGTGACTCCTCTAACTCGACTATTTTCATTTCTAAAACAAGAGGGGGAACATAGCGTTTAAGCTCATCCGTCTCTGTTTTAGTTTCAGTTGCTCAGGCCTCACCTTTTTAGAGGAATCTTTGGGCTTTGCAACTTTGTAGCCGTCAAAGTAGCCATTTGAAAGGTACTTGGATTTCTTTTTTCTCATATGGTGTGTTAAGAACTTCATACGCAAAAGGTAATTGCATTTTAGTTGTATGCTTACGTTTATATTCCTTAGTTTCCTCTTCCTTCTCTTCGAGTGGTCCCGTCCATTTGATTTTATATTAGGGATATTTTCTCTCGAGACCAAAGAAGTTAAACTCGTATAGAGTAGGCCTCATTGTCAAAACCTTTTTCAAATAATGTGGGTTGTCGTACCCAATCTCCATTCTTTGTTAAAATAACTGAATTCCTTCGGGTTGTTCAGATGGATCGTTTGATCGGTTTGACCTCGTTTATAGAGTTTAAGCTCAAGATTAGTTATTTTCGAAATATGCTCTTTGATTTGTATTTGAAGAGAAGAGCACTGATAGACAATCTCAGCCTTCTCATTCTCATACTGATCAAGTTTAGCATTTAACTCAAATATTTGGGCCCTTAAGTCTTTGGGTGGTGCAATGGAAAGGTTGGAGCACTTTTTCTTTAAATATGTGTTATCAGATTTAACCTTTTATGTGAACCTTACTTGAACATTTGGCTTTTCTTTTAGATCTATTATTTCAAGCAATTGTTCATTTCTGGTATTCTTATCGTAATTTACACGTTGAACAAGCAATTGCATCTGATCCATTAAGGCTTGATGGTTAGGAATACATACCTGACATGAGTCTCCGAGGTCCGGGGGAGGAGTATGATTGCCCATGAAGTACAGATGAGCATCACCATCTTCAGAATCACTGTCGTCGGACAAGTTCAGCCAATGATCATCCTCAACCAGCAATGCTTTTCTAGCTTCTTTCTGTTGTGCTAAGAGTAGCTTGGCTTTATAGTATTCTGCATTCCGAACAACAGGCTTTCGGAAGTCTTTAGCAAAATGGCCAAGCTTGCCACAGTTGTAGCATTTCACCGGTTCATCTTTATTCGTAACCTCGGGCTTGCATTCATGCTTCTTTTTGTGCTCGGACTGTTTGTGCTCATTAGATCTTCTTTCCCTACGTACCTTTCTTTGTAATCGTGGCGCTTGTTGAGAGTGGTTGAATAACGCTGATTGTTGGAAGGCGACTTCTTGAAGAATGTCTTCTTTTGAAATGAGAGCCATAACTTTCTTAATCTCGGCCAGCTCGGGATCTGAGTCATTTTCCTCGGATTCTTCTTCTTCTGGTTCAGATTCACTTGATACTTGAGTTCTTTTGGAACTGCGACTGGATGACTTATCGCGTTTGTCAGACACCAGTGCGAGGGGATCAGCTTGATGCTTAGTGGATGACTTCTGTGTGCCTATCATCTCCATCACCTCATCTTCGTCTTGCATGAGCATTTCATACAGCTCATTGATTGGAACATTCTCGATCTGATGGTTGTGTTTGATGTGAGATGCAAACATTCTCCATTATGGCAGAAGATTGTTCAGGAACTTGAGAGAATTCTAAGTATTGGATTGCATGATCTTGTTCTTTTGGAGGTCATTCAGTAGAAGACAGAATCGTTCATATGTCTGATATAAGATGATGCTTTCTTTATAAAACATTAGGGGGAGATTGTTAGATAAAATTAGGAGCTAATTTAATCTAACAATCTCCCCCTAATGTTTTATAAAGAAAGCATCATCTTATAACTTCCCCTTTCTTTCTTTAGAAACTTTGGATTTTCGTTCTTCAAGTCTTCAAAGCATCACGAGCTCCCCCACAAATGTAGGCTCATATTCTTGAAAGACCGAGACAATTAACCCCAATTTGTCCAGCTTTCATGACTCAACTTCACTGCTGTTTTGAACCATCAACGAGCCTTTTTGAGAGAAAACATAAAACATGCACATTGAACTCAAGCCTCTTAGATTTCCAGCGAGCAATAATTCATTCATTTTGGATGAAAAACGAGTGAGTTGTGCAAGTTTTCCCTCAGCTGCGCAGAACGGTCGTCAAAACAGAAAATTTGACGCTTAAGATCCCGTTGAGTAAGCATTCAGCACCGAGCTTTAAACATGAATAACAAAGGAGTGAGTGACAATCAATATGTCACAATAGCATCATGAAACCATGAAGAACCGTCGAGAGAACACCGTTCTTGAAAGCGGAAAGAGCATGAATTAAATGCAATGCTTTCGGTCCAGCACCTTATAGCAGATTTTCAAGCTTATTTTGGCATATCAGCTCACATAATTTGAGAAAACTCAGAACATCAAAGTCGTTCTTCTGGGAATTATATTTTCAATTCAACTAGACTCGTGTCAATTGGAGCACCGAGTAAAACGTTGTGTGCCTATTTCTGAAGCAGCGCAAAGCTGAAAAATTTCGGGCTCCTGGCTGTTGGCTTGTTTTGATTTTTGGACCAACGACCTCTGATGTATATGCTTTGGTCAACCTCTGGTCCCTTCTGTTCTTTTCTCTTAAACCGGATATTTTGATCCACAGAGCTCACAATGTGTGCGTTTTTTCTTGGCCAAAGTCTCTATGGACACCTTAAGAGCATCTTTATGCCTCTTAAGAACTATCTCTGAGTTTCATAAGTCTGCACAAATTACTTCTTATCAGCTTGTAGAGGCTCTGCACGTCCTCTGAAGAACATATTCTATGATCCCTGGGTCAAGTGTGCAGAGTGAAGAGGCTCTGAGCATGAGTTATGTGGCTCTAAGCATGCCTCTGTACTGATGCTTTTGATCTTGATCTGCTCTGAACACGGATGTATTCCATACTGAAGTATGTACAACAATATTAGGTGTTTATCAGCCTCTGGGCTCGTTAATAAGCTCACAGAGCTCTTCTGTAGCACAACTCTCTGATGAAGCAATCTTTTGTGGATCTACTGGATTCACATATCTGAATGAGCAAACTGTTGAACTTCAAAACATTCTGCATACAGGCAGATTTCTGATCCAGATGATTGCAAAAAGAAAATTCGTAGTCTGCACTCTGCTGTCAATAACTCTGGATCTTTCAAATCTGTATGTGCAGAAGTTTTGCATAAGATTTCGATATGCAGAGACGCTGATTCAAGAAAGTTATCATTCCAGAATACTTGGATCAACACTTTCAGATTCTTGGCTTATTCTGAAGTTCAGTTCAGAGTTTGCCTAAGTGTTCACAAAGTAAATCTTATCAGAGATGTGCCTCTTCCTCCTAATTTAATTTAATGTTTTATAAAGAAAAAGTGTATGGGCTTTTTAGTTAGCTTTATGGGCTTGAGCCTTTTCTTGTAAATTGACCTTTTTTAAAGAATTTTAGGGTTCATTTTTCATAAGGTTAATTTGTAGAGAGCACACAAACACACAAAGACTAGGTGTTTTCACATGAGAGTCGATCAAATGTAAAAGTGTGGTGTTTGTTAGTGCTGAAATTATCAATTGTGACACCCGTCAATCTAAAACACTCAGGTTAGCAACTGAATAGTATAATACTTGTTTTAACAAGTAGGAATAACTCATTATGACTTAAATATGATGGCTAAGGTTTAGTTTCCTAGGAATTCCAACAGTACGCTTAAGAAAATCCTGTTACCGCACAGAACTGCTTAAACTGTCTTATAAAATGCCGACTGGAACAGTTAACATTTAATTATAATAATATTAATAATAAGAGGAGTAAATATATAGTTTATATATATATATATACTCAAATCAAAAATTTAAAACTTTAAATAATTAAACCAAAAGTTAAGTAGATAAATGAGGTTTTAGTTACTTAAATCAAGGTTTTTATAAAATTACATAATATAAATACTTATACAATCTTAATTAACACCTAAAAATAAATAAATAAATAAAAAAAACTGAAAAATAAGGCCCAAATTTCGGCCCCTTCACTTGACCCAACATAATGCACTCATTAAAACTATCTAATTTTCAAGTAACCCCTTCATTTTCCTCTCAACCTCTCTCTCTCTCCATTCAAACTTTGAACTCTCTCTTTCCCCTCTAACCCAGCCGAATTCAGCCCCAAATCAACAACAAAAATCATCAAATCCGTGAAGACTTGAAGGTAATAATCAACCATAGAGTGGTAAACTCATCTCCTTGTGTTCTCCTTCATTTTCTTCATTTTTCTTGTAATTTCTCCTTCTTTTTCCTACTATATCTTCACCTTCTTGAGTTTCTGGAAATAGGGCCTTAATAGACCCTTTTCATGGTAGATTAATCACCAAAGACATGTTATGTCAAACAAATGGTGATAATCCTTAAGCCATACATCTAGAACTCAAGAACTTGATGTTTTGACTACATGCATGTGGGTTTTGCTACAATCTGAGATGTGTGAGTTCATGCATGAGTTTTTAAAGGACAAAAATAGATTTTCTTATCTAAGAACATTGTCAAAGTAGTGGTAAATGAGTGTTCAATCAAAGAACCAACCATATGAGTGAAAATATGGATTTAAAACACTCATTTTTCATGAAATAGCATTTTAGTTTCTGGCAGATTACTTGCATGCATTTTATCCGACCATATCTTGAAAAATACTTAACCAAATGATATGAATCTTTTTCTGGAACTTTGTTTATTGTGTTATGTTTCAAACCCAAGTGGTTTCATGTAAAAACTCGAATATTTGACCCTTCAACTACTCATATGAAATTAAGTGTGCAAAGAAAATCTGACAGAGAAAATTCTCTACTTTAATCAGTTATAAGTCTCTTTATATTCCACTAAAATTCTTGATTTTTCTTCTGGAAATTTCTTTAATGAGTTATGAATCGAACAAAATTGGTTTCACTCAAAAATATTAAGATTTGGGGTCTCAAACACTCAAACCAAGACTGGTGTGCAAGAAATCAGAATCTGGCAGAATGGAAGACCTAACTTAAAATCGTCATATCTCCCTCAATATGTAACTAAAAATTATGAAATTTTTCTGGAAGATACTTTTATGAGTTAATTTTAAAACCCAATTTGAATCACTGAAAAATGTTGAGATTTGACCCTCCAAATAGACTTGACAAAAAGATGGTGCAGACTGTTTTGGTAACTGTGACACTTAAACTTAAGTGTAATGATTAAAATAGCTAACCAACTCTAAAAATAATGGTAATTATGTCAAATGTTCCCTAAGACATTAAAGTGATACATATAAAAAGTTGGACACAATATTGTCCGCTTTGCCCCACTGGCTCAAGGCTTTGTTCTTGGCGACCTGGCAAGGACTTCGCAAGGACTTCCCAGGAGGTCACCCATCCTGGTACTACTCCCACCCAAGCACGCTTAACCACAGAGTTCCCAAGGAACCCGCATGCTTGTGGCCCCAAAACGCGTTGTGTCTGGTAAGGCCAAGGTTTACTAATATACCCACCATCTCTCCTGTCCACGGCCGATGTGGGATATGCCTAAGTTGTTACACATTTGGAACTATGAGCTGTAGTATTCGCACTCAAGATTTGGAGACACTATCTCTACGGCACTAAATGTACCGTCTTTATCGACCACAAGAGCTTACAACACATTTTCGATCAGAAAATGCTGAATATGAGACATCGGAGATGGGTTGAACTGCTTAGCGACTATGATTGCGAGATAAAGTACCACCCAGGCAAGGCTAATGTAGTAGCCGATGCGTTGAGCCGAAAAGAAAGAGTGAAGCCATCGAGGGCAAGAGCCATGGGAACGATGGTCCGGACGAGCCTTAAGGACCAAATTCTCGAAGCTCAAGAGGAAGCATTAAAAGAGGAGAATTTGAAAAACGAAAACCTACACCGTTTGGAAGAAGAATTTGAAACACAACCAGACGGGGTGCGTTACTTCCGAAATAAAGTTTGGGTACATAAGGTTGAAAAACTGCGAGCAGTAATCTTGGATGAAGCTCATAAATCAAGATATTCAATTCACCCCGGGGCCGATAAAATGTACAAGGATCTGAAGGAATACTATTGGTGGCCAGGGATGAAGAAAGATGTTGCTTGTTATGTAAGCAAGTGCCAGACTTGTGCACTGGTTAAGGCTGAACATCAGAAACCATCAGGTCTGCTTCAGCAACCTGAGATTCCCGAGTGGAAATGGGAACAAATAAGTATGGATTTCATAACTAAGTTACCCAGGACAAGGAAAGGACATGACTCAATCTGGGTTATAGTGGATCGACTTACGAAATCTGCACATTTTCTGCCTATCCGAGAGGACTTCAAGACGGAAAAGCTTGCTCAGATATACATCAACGAGATTGTGATGCGTCATGGAGTACCTACTTCCATTATCTCGGACAGAGATAGCCGTTTTACGTCACGCCTTTGGCGGTCAGTCCAGAAAGCGTTGGGCACACGGTTGGACTTGAGCACTGCCTACCACCCGCAGACGGACGGTCAGACAGAAAGAACTATACAAACACTGGAAGACATGCTGCGAGCCTGTGTATTAGATTTTGGGGGAAATTGGGATACTCATTTACCGCTAGTCGAATTCTCTTACAACAATAGTTACCATACCAGCTTAAGGTGCGCGCCGTACGAAGCCTTATATGGACGCAAGTGTAGATCCCCACTCAGTTGGTTGGAAGTCGGTGACAAACAACTGATAAGACCCGACATAATTCAGGAGACTACGGACAAGATCGTAACCATACAAGAAAGACTTAAAGTAGCCAGGACTCGTCAGAAGAGTTATGCAGATAATCGCAGGAAGCCATTGGAGTTTCAGGTGGGCGATAGGGTACTACTCAAAGTATCGCCATGGAAAGGTTTGGTACGATTTGGGAAGAGAGGCAAGTTAAGTCCAAGATACATCGGTCCATTTGAGATACTGGAAAGGATTGGACCGGTCGCATATAGACTCAAGCTACCACAAGAGTTAAGCGCCATTCACGACACATTCCACGTGTCGAACTTGAAGAAATGCTTATCGGATGAATCGTTGGTCCTACCGATGAAAGACATACAAGTAAGCGAGCAGTTACGTTTAGTAGAGGAACCCGTGGAAATACTTGACCGAGATGTTAAGCGGTTAAGACGTAGCAAGATCCCGATCGTAAAAGTTCGTTGGAATGCAAGGCACGGACCTGAATACACTTGGGAACGAGAGGACTTTATGAGGGGTAAGTATCCTCAGCTGTTCGTCAAGGAACCAACTGGGAATGCCAGTCATTAAATTTCGGGACGAAATTTCTCTAACGGGGGAAAACTGTAACATTCGGCAAAAATCGAAACTTCCAGGTTAGCATCTGTTAAACCCGCACTAATATTAATAGAGGGAATATACCCTAATAGGACTCATCCAGAAAATATTAAAGCGAAAAAATCGCTAAAATTCCCGGTAGTTGCTTAAAAGACCCGGTTTTGACCCAAAACTAACCGGAACACCTTGTGAAATGCCAAAATACCTTAAATAACATACAACCTATATAAAATATAGGGTTTTACCTTATACATAAATCTTTCTTTTTATAAGATTTAATAATAAAACAAGAAGGTATTTTAGAAGCTTATTTTGCAATCAAATTTCTAGTTAAAAATGATTTTTTTTCAAGACATAGCTATGGGCTTATTTTAAATAAAAAAAATTAAAAGGTTGGGGGCCCATATAGGGGCCGGTCACCCCTCCCCTAAACCCCCTCATTTGTTTTAGTTTTAGTTCATTTCAAACTATTGAAAGAAAAAAAAACCATCCATCTTCTTCTCTCTCTCTCTCTTGAAGATACTTGTTCTCTCCATCTTCTTCATCATTTTAACCTTCAACTCCAGAAACTTTCAGCCCTTGCAATCATCCAAATACGAAATTTCAAAGGGGTTGAAGTACTTGCATTATCCTCCTAAGGTAAGAACTCCAAACTTGTGTTATTTCATACTTTTTGGCACCTTTTATGCCATTTTTCCTACCTTGTTCTACTCTTTTATTTCATCCAAATGGATGAACTCTTTTTCTTGTTCTAGAAGTGAGATAAAACACCAAGGACATGAGAAATGTCCATAAAGTGGTGAAAATCTATGAACTTCCATCATGAACTTGAGAAAAATGAGCAAAAATCATCAAAAACGTGGGTTTTGTTCTTTCACAAGAATCTGGAAATTTTTTACTTTGCATGCACATTTTCTTTATAAGTTTAAAGTATTCTCTTTCAAAAACATGTTATATGATGTTGGGATTGAATCCTTAACAAAGGAACCCACATCTATGGATGTTAGAGTGCTTAAAATGTGATTTCCTAAAGAATATTAGAATTTCAGAATCTGGCAGATTGGTTGCATGTACTTAGGACGACCATATCTTGGTCAAATCATGTCCAAAATTCCTCATTTTTCTTCTGGAGTAAGGTTTAATGAGTTAGGGTTCAAACCCAACTGGTCTCATAAGAAAATATTGAGATTTTAGCCTTCTACTCCTTAGAACAAATTTGGTGTGCAGCAGATGACCAACCAGATTGTTGTGTTACTTTGTTTTGCTTATAACTTTCTGTAGAAACCATCAAAATTACTCATTTCCTTTCTGGGAATTTCTCAGATGAGTTAGGTTTCACATGCACTTGGTTTCATTCAAAAATATGGAGTTTTGGTTACTTAAACATTTTATACAAGTCAAGTGTGCCAAGCTGTCCAAAATTGGCAGATTGGTACATGCAGCTTCATTCGTCCATAACTCACTCAAAAGTTATCAAAAATTTGTGAATCTTTTTCCATAAGATACCTTTATGTGTTAGGTTTCAAAGCATGCAAAAACTCTGAAAAATATTAAGTTTTGACCTTCCAAAGGTCTGTTTTTCACAGAAGGGTGCAATCTGTTTTAGGCCCTGTATGACACAAGTTAATAAAAATTATTTGGACCCCTTAAACACCTTCAAAATTTATGAAATTTGGTCAAAATAGCCTTAATTCAGTATAGTACTACATATCAAAAAATGAGTAAATTTGTCATTCCAGAAAGAGTATTTCAATAGCCATTTTTGAAGTACAAAGTTTCTGCCAGATTAAGCATTTTGAAAGAGTATGAGATTTTATTATTATAACCCTATGTATATATATATATATACATGATTAAAACATTGGGACAATGTTAAACTCTTCATTTCAAATTAAATACTAAAACCAAAGGCATTTCACAAGAGGTGGACTAAATTAGTCAAGTATAACCTTGATTGGATATGAAGGACTTATAGAGCTTGTTTGACTTTATAGGAGACCCGTAAAGCCTTAAGCAATCAAGCTTGCACTACTTCGCGTCTACACTTTAAGGTGAGTAATCACAGCCCCGTTTTACTTGTTTAAATGTTTGGGGTGAAAAGCATGTTATGATTTTTAAAATGCTAAATGATTCATGATATTAAATTGTGGATATTTATGCTTTGAGAAATGAGTACTAATGAATGGACAAATGTACATAAGTGATAAAGATATGTTGAGTGATAATGAAAATGGTAAGTCCCCAATAGATACACTACTTATTAACTCGTAACGAGCCGGTGATACTTGTGGATAGCGCTATTTGGTTTGACAAACCCACCTTAACTGACGAGTAGGGGTGCACTTTATCTGGTAATAATGTTCTACTCATGTGGCCATCATACCACCTCTGAGGTAGTCCGCGGGGCGTAAGTTGTCGGAGGCTTAGCAGTGGCTCAACAATCATATATCTTGCGAAAGTCATTTATTGTAATGTGTACTCATAAGATTTAAATTTAAAGCTTGTCGTGACAAAAGACTCACGAAAATAACCTTTGGTTGAAAACTGTTTGGATATGAAAAACCTGTGAACTCACCAACTCTTTGTAGTTGACCTTTTCGTTTTAAACATGCTTTTCAGGGAATAAGAAGTAAGTGAAGGCACGTAGGGTGTATTTTGGTTGATGACATCAACATCAAGAACCTTAAAAATTTCTATTATTAATTTTTGTATCCGACGTCTTCTTTATGGAACTTTTTGGTTGAAGACGTTGTATTGTAATATTTCATACTATTGTATTAAACTTGTGGTTGGTGTTGTCTGTTACCTTGGAAATGAAACCCTACACTGTTATACCTCGTGTTTCCGCTTTAGCGGGGTGTGACATCAATTGTATCCAAGTAGAAGGGTCTATTTTGTAAATTCTATTCTAAGTATAAAACACTTAGATAGAGTTAGTTTTTCATAACTTTGGAATTAGAACATCAAGATACTTTGTTATTCTCCCTCTACACCTTTTGTAATTGTTCTTGAAATCAATGAGAGATGACTTGAGTATTGCTTGATCATTGTTTGTTACTTGTTTCTGGGATCACAAGTGGTATCAGAGCAAGCAGTTACAAGCAAATTGGGTGAAAATTGAGGACGTTTTGGGTAATTTTTAGTATTTTCGGACCTAAGATTGAAATGGCAGATTAAGGATGATTTGAGTGCGATTTTTTATACAGAACTGTTCGATTTAGTGATTTAGACTAATCTGTGCAAGAATTCGATTCGAAAGAACCTGTTTTTGCGATTCTTGATGGATTTTTAGGTATTTTGTTGTACTTTCTGTTTTGGATCGAAGGTCGTAGATTCTGTGTGTTTTTGGTAGTATGATTTGAACAAAAAGTGTTTAGATTCGTAATTCGAGCATATCTGCAAAGTTTGGTATCATTTGGTGGTGTTTTGAGTGAAATCTGAGACTTAGAAAAAGTTTTCGTTCGATATTCAAAGATGTTGGACGATAAGGATCTTCAAACATTCAAAGTAATCGGACATTACTGAGATTTATAGTTATCGTACAGAACTTGTCCGATAACTCAATTTGATCGTACAAGTTTTTTCTGACAACTACTGTTCACTTGTCCTGATCGTACAAGTATTGTGCGATAGATACTGTTCACTTGTTCTTATCGTCAAGTAGTGTCCGAGAACTCATTCTGATCCTATAGTGTTTGTCCGAGAACCTACCTGATTGCACAATATTGTATTGTTCACCGTTTGCTTATCTGTTTAAAGATCATACATGTAAACTTGACAAAATGATGAAAAACGATATAATGATGTCTTTGGGAACATAATCACGTCCTCCCATTTTGATCGAGAGTGAATATGAGGAATGGAAAGAAAGATTTTAGGATTTCTTGGAAAGATAACAAAACGGAGCTCATCTACTAGATTCATTAAGGAATGGTCCAATGAAACCTCTAACTAATTATGTTCTTGTTCCGAATACAGAAGAAAGAACTAAAAAGTGAAAGCTTTAACTGAATACACGGATGAAGAAAAGGCTCGATATGAGGCTCATAAGAAAGCAAGATCATTCTTCATCATGGGAATTCAAAATGAAGTGTTCAATAAGATTGATAGTTTCAAAGATACTGCACAAAAGATGTGGGTTCATTTGGAGAAAATGCTACAAGGTTCTCAAATTGGTAATCAGATGAAAACGACCTTGTGCATGAATCGATATGAATAATTCAGGGCAAAAGATGATGAGAATCTTTATCAAACCTATGATAGATTCATCATATTACTGAACGAGCTCAATAAAAACAAGATAAACAAAGATTTGATTGAGATAAATGTGAAGTTTCTAAGTATTTTACAGCCAGAATGGAAAGGTGTATCAAGTCGAATGAAACATAATCCTAGGCTCTTTTTAAAGCCGTTGCATGAGTTATTTGAAACAATTCAGCAAGATGAAGTGGAAGTGGAAGAGAAGACGGAGAAAAAGAATAAGAAGAAAAAGAAGTAAATTGTTCCTGAACCAGTGGCACTTAAAGCTGATTTGCATACTAGCAGTTATTTGACTGAAGATTCTGGCATGTTTGAAACAGGTTAAAATGGAAACATTGAAGATGACGGAGCTGAGTTAGAGCAAGCCATGCTTCTACTCATTAGGCATTTTCAAAAGAGGTTTTACAAAACATCGTCATCAAACAATCTGAGGTATACATCTGGTTCAAGAATGTTTGAAAACAACAAGTATGAGAGAAAACCGTTTGAAGAGAAAAGGTTTGATAATGTTGAGAAGAAGACTGAGAAGGTTGATGGTAAGAAGGGATTTGAGGATAGGAAATCTGCTGTGGCACCGAAGTGTTACAATTGTGGCACGCCTGGTCACTACGCCAAAGATTGTAGAAAGAAAGTGGTTGGAAATTCTGACTACGACAAAAACAAAATGATGCTAGCCAAGCAAAAAGAAGCAGGAAAAGCTTTACTCGTTTAAGAAGAATATTGGCTAGATCAGACTGACGATCAGGAGGAAAACGAGGAACAGGAAAACATGTGCCAGGCTGAATTCAATTTAGATGATGAGGATACTACGGATAATGACACTCAGGTAAATTCATTTCCTATATCTCTAACAGATGGTCATGACATAACTACTTTACGTAGTGAATTAACTGATACACAAAATAAATTAGCTAAATCATAAAATGAAAAGGCTAGTTTATTACGTGAAATAGAAGTCATGATACCAGGAGTTCAAAATTTAAGAGTCAATCTCGAAAAGGAAAAGAAACAAAACGAAGTCCTAAATAAAATTATTCTTGATAATGATCTTGAGAAAGAAAAGAAAATTGTTGAATTCAAAACTCTCAAGGATCAACAAGAACAACTTGAAAAGGAAAAGACATTCTTCGATTCTAAGATTTCTGAACGGAACATGAAAGTCAAAGAGCTAGAAGAAAAGAATAATGAATGTGAGGTTTCTTTGAATGAATTTTCAAATCAAAACAAAGAGTTTTTAAACAAGATCAAGGATTTTGAAGAAAAGAATAGTGAGAGTGAGCTTTTTTTGAAAAATATTACCACTCAAAATACCGAGTTTTTGAACAAAATTGAGGATTTGGAAAAGAAGTTGTATTTGAGGGGTCAAACGGAACAAACTATTCATATGAACAAACCAAGGCTTGTAAGTTCTCTAAATAAATACTAGGGACTTGGTTATGAAAATCCAAAAGATCTGGCAAAAGCAATCATTTGTCTTCCAACATTGTATGATTTTAAATGTTTGAGATATGCTAGATATTGGCCTGAATTTGTAATTCCTTGGACAAATGAAGAAGAAATCAAAGAAGAGGAAGTCACGAAAAAACCACTACAACTAAAATGCAACTTTCTTTTTGTTATACTCGAGAGAATGAAGAATATCAAAAGAATTCACATGGAAAACTTTCGAATGACTATTTTGATATCTATGCTCCTAAACCCAATTGCGAAAAACCTTTTGAAGCAAAACGATATGTTCCACCTTTGGTTCTAGAAGGAAGAATATGTGAACTTGAAAATTCTGTTCTAGAACAAAGGATGAAATTTGAGCTTGAAAAAGACTTTCTTTCAACTGTTTACTCAAATAGCTTTAAGGAACTATCTTCTAGTTTCAAGACTGAATTAGAAAAAGAAAAGGATATTCATGAAAAATCTTTAATTAAAAAGTTTTCAGATTCATCCAAAAGTGCTTTTGATGCAAAAGAAAAAGGCAATCAAAAGTGTTTCCAACTTTCTAGAAAGTGTCGGATCTTGAGAAAATTTTACTCTCTGAGCATAACCAATTTGAAAGTGAAAAATCAAGTTTTATAAAGGAAAGCAAACTTCTTGAAGAAAAGATAAGTGAATTTTCTCAGAAAGTGAAGACAATGGAAAATTCTTTAGAGGAGGAAAGTAGTAATTTTACAAATAAATGTAAGATGTCTGATTTTGAGGATGCTCTCAATCTTGAACGAGCACATTTTGAAATTGAGAAAATCATTTTTGAAAATGAAAAACAATCTTTAGAAGAGAAAATAAATGAACTTTTGTCACACCCCGCTAAAGCGGAAACACGAGGTATAACAGCGTAGGGTTTCATTTCCAAGGTAACAGACAACACCAACCACAAGTTTAATACAATAGTATGAAATATTACAATACAACGTCTTCAACCAAAAAGTTCCAAAAAGAAACGACGGATACAAAAATTAATAATAGAAACTTTTAAGGTTCTTGAAGTTGATGTCATCAACCAAAATACACCCTACGTGCCTTCACTTACTTCTTATTCCCTGAAAAGCATGTTTAAAACGAAAAGGTCAACTACAAAGAGTTGGTGAGTTCACAGATTTTTCATATCCAAACAGTTTTCAACCAAAGATTATTTTCGTAAGTCTTTTGTCACGACAAGCTTTAAATTTAAATCTTATGAGTACATATTACAATAAATGACAATCGCAAGATATATGATTGTTGAGCCACTACTAAGCCTCCGACAACTTACGCCCCGCGGACTACCTCAGAGGTGGTATGATGGCCACATGAGTATAACATTATTACCAGATAAAGTGCACCCCTACTCGTCAGATTAAGGTGGGTTTGTCAAACCAAATAGTGCTATCCACAAATATCACCGGCTCGTTATGAGTTAATAAGTAGTGTACCTATTGGGGACTTAACATTTTTATTATCACTCAACATATCTTTGTCACTTATGTAAGGTTGTACATTCATTTGTACTCATTTCTTAAATCACAAATATCCATAATTTTACTATCATGAATCATTTAGCATTTTAAAATCATAACATGCTTTTCACCCCAAACATTTAAACAAGTAAAACGGGGCTGTGAAAACTCACAACGTTGAAATAATAGTAACATGCTTTTCACCCCAAAACGTATAAAATAGTAAAAAGGGGCTGCGAAAACTCACGATGTTCCGCAAGGATGTCCAAGGGTTGCCGCACGGATGCACAGTTTCTCGATCCTAAGTCCTTCATAAGGAGTGAAACACATCATCAGTTTCGGTCTAACTCTTATGGCTAAAGCATTGCTTAGCCCATCATGTCTTATAAAATGCCTTGATATTAGTTACTAGGTTCAAGTATTATTTTGCATTGTCGTTTATATGTTATTTATTGGTTTTAAAAAGGTTTGTAGGATTTTATTGTTACATCATTAAATTTATATGTTATACATAGTATTTAATCCTTTGTACCATGTTTTATAATTCCTTACTCACCTTGTGTTTTAATCCAAGTTAAAATTCTTATAAATTTCTTACTTATTAAGGCATCATTTATACATTCACATACCTGTATATGTTGTTTTAATTTGGTGTTTTTAACAAATTCTACAATTTATATGTTTTTTTTTTAACTTTTAATATTCCTAAAATCTCTTTTTCTTGAATTAGAGCTTTTACTATTCTGCTGGCAGAAATATTTTTGGTCCACAAATGGTCATAATTAAGTATTTTCTGGAATAGTTTACTTAACCAAATTTTTATATATATTATTTTAAGGTCTTAGGGAACTTTTGACATAGATATCATGATTTTTAGAGGTGGTTAGCTATTTTAATCATTACACTTAAGTTTAAGTGTCACAGTTACCAAAACAGTCTGCACCGACTTTTTGTCAAGTCCATTTGGAGGGTCAAATCTCAACATGTTTCGGTGATTCAAATTGGATTTTAAACTTAACTCATAAAAGTATCTTCAAGAAAAATTTCATCATTTTTAGTTACATATTGAGGGAGATATGACGATTTTAAGTTAGGTCTTCCATTCTGCCAGATTCTGATTTCTTGCACACCAGTCTTGGTTTGAGTGTTTGAGACCCCAAATCTTAATATTTTTGAGTGAAACCAATTTTGTTCGATTCATAACTCATTAAAGAAATTTCCAGAAGAAAAATCAAGAATTTTAGTGGAATATAAAGAGACTTATAACTGATTAAAGTAGAGAATTTTCTCTGTCAGATTTTCTTTGCACACTTAATTTCATATGAGTAGTTGAAGGGTCAAATCTTCGAGTTTTTACATGAAACAACTTGGGTTTGAAACATAACACAATAAACAAAGTTCCAGAAAAAGATTCATATCATTTGGTTAAGTATTTTTCGAGATATGGTCGGATAAAATGCATGCAAGTAATCTGCCAGAACCAAAAATTGTTTATTCATGGAAAATGAGTGTTTTATCTCCATATTTTCACTCATATGGTTGGTTCTTTGATTGAACACTCATTCATCACTACTTTGACAATGTTATTAAGTAAGAAAATCTATTTTTGACCTTTAAAAACTCATGCATGAACTCACACATTTCAGATTATGACGAAAATACACATGCATGTACTTAAAACATCATCTTCTTGAGTTTTAGTTGCATGGCTTAAGGATTACCACCATTTGTTTGACATAACATGTCTTTGGTGATTAATCCACCATGAAAAGGGTCCATTAAGGTCCTATTTCCAGAAACTCAAGAAGATGAAGATAAAGTGGAAAAAAGAAGAAGAAGAGATTACAAAAAAGAAAGAAGAAGATGAAGGAGAACACAAAGAGATGAGTTTTTACCCCACTATGATTGATGTATACCTTCAAGGATCTTCAAAGATGGAACATTTTTGATGTTTTTGGGCTGATTTCGGCTGGTGATAGAGAAGGAAGAGAGTGTATTGGGTTTGAATGTAGAGAGAGAGGTTGAGAGGAAAATGAAGAGGTTTTTCTTGAGAATTTGGAAACTTAATGATGAATTGTGTTGGGTTATGAGAGGGGGGCCGGCCTTGGGGCCTTAAAATCTGATTTATTATTATTTTTTTTAAAATAATAATTAATATTGTATAATTATACATCTTATGTAATTTATATAAAAAGATTGGTTTAAAGTAGTTTAAATCTCATTTATCTAGTAAATTTTTGGTTTATTTATTTAAGGTTTTAAAATTTACTTTTGGGTATATATATAACTATATATTTACTCCTCTTATTTTTAATATAGTTATAATTAAATGTTAACTGTTCAAAACGGCATTTTAAAGACAGCTTATGCAGTTCCGGGCGGTAACAGGATTTTCTAAGCGTACTGTTGGAGTTCTTAGGATTCTAAACCTTAGCCATCAAACTTAAGTCATAATAAGTTATTTCTACATGTTAAGACATGTATTAAGCTATTCAGTTGCTAACCTGAGTGGTTTGGTTGACGGGTGTCACAGTCTCCCCTTGTTAGAAGAATTTCGTCCCGAAATTCGTTGATTGCTATTCCCCGCCTGGTCCTTTGTAAATAGGTGAGGGTACTTATGCTTCATGTAATCTTCTCGTTCCCATGTATACTCAGGTCCATGCCTCGAATTCCAACGAACTTTTAAGATCGGGATCTTACTACGCCTTGTTCGTTTGACTTCTTGATCGAGGATTTCAATTGGTTCTTCTATGAAGTGTAATCGCTCGTTGACCTGAATATCCTCTAGGGGTAGAACCAATGATTCATCACTTAGGCATTTCTTAAGGTTTGACACATGGAATGTGTCGTGAATAGTGCTTAACTCCTGTGGTAGTTTGAGTCTGTATGCAACTAGTCCAATCTTTTCCAGTATCTCAAATGGGCCGATATATCTTGGACTCAACTTACCTCTCTTCCCAAATCGTACCAATCCTTTCCATGGCGACACCTTTAATAGTACCTTATCGCCCACCTGAAATTCCAATGGCTTCCTGCGATTATCTGCATAACTCTTCTGACGAGTTCTGGCTACTTTCAGTCTTTCCTGAATGGTTACGATCTTGTCCGTGGTCTCCTGAATTATGTCGGGTCTTATCAGCTGTCTGTCACCAACCTCCAACCAGCTGAGTGGGGATCTACACTTGCGTCCATATAAGGCTTCGTACGGCGCGCACTTTAAGCTGGTATGGTAGCTATTGTTGTAAGAGAATTCGACCAGCGGTAAATGAGTATCCCAATTTCCCCCAAAATCTAATACACAGGCTCGCAGCATGTCTTCCAGTGTTTGTATAGTTCTTTCTGTCTGACCGTCCGTCTGCGGGTGGTAGGCAGTGCTCAAGTCCAAACGTGTGCCCAACGCTTTCTGGACTGACCGCCAAAGGCGTGACATAAAACGGCTATCTCTGTCCGAGATAATGGAAGTAGGTACCCCATGACGCATCACAATCTCGTTGATGTATATCTGAGAAAGCTTCTCCGTCTTGAAGTCCTCTCGGATAGGCAGAAAATGTGCAGATTTCGTAAGCCGATCCACTATAACCCAGATTGAATCATGTCCTTTCCTTGTCCTGGGTAACTTAGTTATGAAATCCATACTTATTTGTTCCCATTTCCACTCGGGAATCTCCGGTTGCTGAAGAAGACCTGATGGTTTCTGATGTTCAGCCTTAACCAGTGCACAAGTTTGGCACTTGCTTACATACAAAGCAACATCTTTCTTCATCCCTGGCCACCAATAGTATTCCTTCAGATCCTTGTACATTTTATCGGCCCCGGGGTGAATTGAATATCTTGATTTATGAGCTTCATCCAAGATTACTGCTCGCAGTTTTTCAACCTTAGGCACCCAAACTTTATTTCGGAAGTAACGCACCCCGTTTGGTTGTGTTTCAAATTCTTCTTCCAAACGGTGTAGGCTTTCGTTTTTCAAATTCTTCTCTTTTAATGCTTCCTCTTGGGCTTCGAGAATTTGGTCCTTAAGACTCGTCCGGACCATCGTTCCCATGGCTCTTGCCCTCGATGGCTTCATTCTTTCTTTTCGGCTCAACGCATCGGCTACTACATTACCCTTGCCTGGGTGGTACTTTATCTCGCAATCATAATCGCTAAGCAGTTCAACCCATCTCCGTTGCCTCATATTCAACATTTTCTGATCGAAAATGTGTTGTAGGCTCTTGTGGTCGGTAAAGACGGTACATTTAGTGCCGTAGAGGTAATGTCTCCAAATCTTGAGTGCGAACACTACGGCTCCTAGTTCCAAATCATGGGTGGTATAATTCTTCTCGTGAACTTTAAGTTGTCTTGAAGCGTAGGCAATAACCTTGTCTTTTTGCATTAGCACACACCCCAACCCTTGGTGTGAGGCATCGCAGTAAACAACAAAATTGTCTGCACCCTCTGGTAAAGCTAAGATCGGTGCATTGCAAAGCTTATGCTTAAGTGTCTGAAAGGCTTCTTCTTGTTTCTCTCCCCAATCGAACTTCTTATCTTTCTGGGTTAATGCCGTTAATGGTTGCGGAATTTTGGAGAAATTTGCAATGAAACGCCGATAGTAACCCGCTAAACCAAGAAACGAACGAATTTCTGCCGGAGTCTTTGGGGCTTCCCACTTCTTGATGGCTTCTATCTTGGCCGGATCGACATGAATTCCATCTTCATTAACTACATGTCCAAGAAATTGCACTTCACGAATCCAAAATTCGCATTTGGACAGTTTAGCATACAGCTTCTGGTCTCTGAGCAGTTCTAGTATTAGCTTTAAATGTTGCTCATGCTCCTTCTTGCTTTGTGAATAAATCAATATATCATCTATGAACACAATTACGAATTTGTCCAAGTACGGTCGACATACTCTGTTCATTAGATCCATAAAGACTGCTGGAGCGTTTGTCAGGCCAAAAGGCATGACTAGGAACTCATAATGTCCATATCGAGTCCTAAACGCTGTCTTAGGAATGTCCTCCTCACGAACCCTCATTTGATGGTATCCAGACCGTAGGTCAATCATTGAAAAGTACGTAGCGCCTTGAAGTTGGTCGAACAGGTCATCGATTCGAGGAAGGGGATATCGGTTCTTGATGGTCAGCTTATTAAGTTCCCTGTAGTCGATGCACATACGAAATGAACCATCTTTCTTTTTAACGAATAAAACTGGAGCTCCCCAGGGTGAAGAGCTGGGTCTGATGAATCCTTTGTTGAGTAGCTCCTTAAGTTGTTCTGACAGCTCCTGCATTTCTGAAGGTGCTAACCGGTAAGGTGATTTCGCCACGGGTGCCGCTCCTGGAATTAAGTCGATATGAAATTCCACTTGTCTTGGTGGGGGTAATCCAGGTAATTCATCTGGGAATACCTCAGGGAAATCTCGTACTATTAGGAAGTCTTGAATATTTTTCTCTTTGATCTCCTTATCCACCACGTGTGTCAGAAACGCAACACAATCTTTCCGCAAATATTTTCGCATCTTCATACTTGACACTAATTTAAATTTCCTCCCCGAGCTTTCTCCATGTATTTCCAGTATTCTTCCTTCGGTTTGAGGTATCCGGACAATCTTTTTGGAGCAAACGATCTCAGCGCGATTCTTCGATAACCAATCCATACCTACGACTATATCGAAGCTTCCTAATTTGATTGGGATTAAATCTATGCTAAAATCTTTTTCAACCAGTTTTAGGGTACAGTTCTTAATTACATCTCTGGCCCTAACTTCCTGTCCATTAGCAAATTCTATAACGTAGGCTTCTTTCAACTTTTGAGGTTCCAAGTTAATTTTCGGCCTAAACTCTAGTGATACAAAGCTCCTATCTGCTCCCGAATCAAAAAGTACTGTTGCATAATGATTATTCAAGAGAAACGTACCTGTGACTACATCCGGGTTTCGTCTTGCTTCATCTGCTCCAATTTCAAACACTCGACCTCGTGCCTGCCCTCCTTGATTCCCTTGATTGAGTGGTCGCGCCTGATTTGCATTTGGCCTTCGGTTCAGTCTCGGACATGCGTTCCGAAAGTGATCAGGGCTCCCACACTCGTGACATGTTCGCTTTCCTCCGCTCTTGGAATCTTTGGCGACATGGCCTCCTTTGTTACACTTGGAGCAAATGATGCATCTTCCGAGGTGTCGATTATTGCACTTGACGCATCTTGGGCATGGCCTCCTTTCCTTCTCCTCTGCCTGTGCTTGAATTCCGAAATTTCCTGTCACTCTCTGACCCTTGTCTGACCTTCCCCCAAATTGCCTTCTTGCAGGCTCTTCTATCTTTCTTTTCCCTCCGGCTTTATCATCCCTAGTTGTTTTTGAACGATTTGCGTTGTTAGTGAGTCTCGTTGCTAGATTCACTGCTTCTTGAAGAGTCTTCGGGTCAGCTGAAGTCACGTTTCCTCTGATTTCTTCAGATAAACCCCACATATATCTATCCACTCGGTTTTCCTCGGGCGTCACCAAGTGTGGCACAAGCTTTGCCAGCTCATGGAAACGGGCAGTGTAAGAGTCTATGTCGTTTCCCTTCATTTCATGGCTCCACAGCTCTGCTTCCAGTTTCCGGATCTCACTTCTCGGGCAATACTCATCCTTGAGCATCTTCTTAAACTCTTCCCATGTCAGTCTGTTGGCTACATCCCGGCCTCGGGTTTGTACTTGGGTGTTCCACCACGTTAATGCCCGTCCTTGCAGAAGGCAAGCGGCAAATTCCACCTTGTTTCCTTCAGTACATTTACTGATATGGAGAACATACTCCATACCTTCTATCCAAGCCAATAACCCAACGGCTCCCTCAGTTCCGTGGAATTCCTTAGGGTTGCAGCCCCTGAAAGTCTTGTATGTGCATTCCCGATTTCCGGCCGTTCCCACATTGTTTGGATTAGCATTCAGTCCAGCTGCTACTTGGCTGACAATGTTCGGAAGTGCGGCCAAAACTTGCTCGGACACGAGCCGTGCGATTTCGGGATCCTCTCTCCTTGGAGGCATAGTCCTACAGGTATGGTTTTAATTAGGGATTTAGTCACACGGTCACCAATACGGTTATTTGGTTACACTTCCTACTTGTTATGTTAATCTAAGTTACGGTACTACTTCATGCATACTATCATTATTATCTACACGTATTGTCATAACCACACACCATAATTTCACAATCATGTATTTAAAAGTACTTGAGATACGTGAGCATTAGCCAATCATTTCATTCATAAACCATAAATATTCGAATTCCAACAGAAGCAAGTAACAAAAATATTCAATGTTTGGAATTTAACGGCTACATGCCCCAAAAATATAAGTTCAAGTTCAATTACTCCCAAAAGCTTCTAATAGTGGTCTTCTAATGCATCAGTGCCCACAACAGCAGCCCCATCACCAAAACCAAGGCTCCTATCACCCAAGCTAGGTACCTACGTAGGGCTCTCACCTCCCTCCTAGTGATGTCAATGACCTCCATAGTTCGGTCTGAGACTTCACTATGTGATTTCAGCACCTCCATCACCCCGTTCAGGGTTTGGTGTTGTTGGTCCAACCTCTCACCATGGAGTTGTATGTCGTGAGCCATCATTAGGACCCACTGGCTTTCCTGGGCAGTCATGCCAGGAGGGTGAGCCACAGGTACTCCGGTTACCACCTGGGGGTTTCCTCGCTGCACTCCCGATCGGGAGGTCTCTCCTTCGCCTCTTGGTGGTTGGGTAAGACTCACACGTCTAGGTAATGGGACACTCTTCCTTGCCGTGGCTCTAACTCTTGGTCCTCGTAGGGTACGTGGAGGGGACCGAGTGAGTGGTGCACTAGATTCTTCCTGGTCGTCTTCATACGGGTCTCTCTCAACTACAACCGGTGCATTGCCCCTCGGTCGGCCAGTAACACAGCCGGAAAGGTCTGCCGAGTACGAGTGCTCGGAATGGGTATGCTCCGAAGGATTGTGCTCTGATGAGGTGTGGGTGGATGACATAATGAACTGCGATAATAGTAAACTTAGTTATTAAGTGTGTTATTGTAAGTGCCTAAAATATGCAATGTTTATGCAGACACACACAAAATCATGTTTTTTCCCATTTCAAGTAGAAAATTTATTTTAAGCATACTTCCATTATGACCAACCCGAGTCTCTCATTATAGTTACCCGAATTAAACATAGGTGATCAGGCTTTGTTTAATTGAGGTATAATAATGTGACATTCGACTTGGTTATATTAGCAATATACTTCAGATTTTAGACAATCATTTCGAAAACCGTTTTGAAAATAGTTTGCGTTATGGTTGGGTTATAGTTTGTGGTTCCCATAAGAAAACCAGCATTCTCTATAACCTTAGGCTCTGATACCAAATCTGTCACACCCCGCTAAAGAGGAAACACGAGGTATAACAGCGTAGGGTTTCATTTCCAAGGTAACAGACAACACCAACCACAAGTTTAATACAATAGTATGAAATATTACAATACAACGTCTTCAACCAAAAAGTTCCAAAAAGAAACGACGGATACAAAAATTAATAATAGAAACTTTTAAGGTTCTTGATGTTGATGTCATCAACCAAAATACACCCTACGTGCCTTCACTTACTTCTTATTCCCTGAAAAGCATGTTTAAAACGAAAAGGTCAACTACAAAGAGTTGGTGAGTTCACAGGTTTTTCATATCCAAACAGTTTTCAACCAAAGATTATTTTCGTGAGTCTTTTGTCACGACAAGCTTTAAATTTAAATCTTATGAGTACATATTACAATAAATGACTTTCGCAAGATATATGATTGTTGAGCCACTACTAAGCCTCCGACAACTTACGCCCCGCGGACTACCTCATAGGTGGTATGATGGCCACATGAGTAGAACATTATTACCAGATAAAGTGCACCCCTACTCGTCAGATTAAGGTGGGTTTGTCAAACCAAATAGCGCTATCCACAAATATCACCGGCTCGTTATAAGTTAATAAGTAGTGTACCTATTGGGGACTTAACATTTTTATTATCACTCAACATATCTTTGTCACTTATGTAAAGTTGTACATTCATTTCTACTCATTTCTTAAATCACAAATATCCATAATTTTACTATCATGAATCATTTAGCAATTTAAAATCATAACATGCTTTTCACCCCAAACATTTAAACAAGTAAAACGGGGCTGTGAAAACTCACAACGTTGAAATAATAGTAACATGCTTTTCACCCCAAAACGTATAAAATAGTAAAAAGGGGCTGCGAAAACTCACGATGTTCCGCAAGGATGTCCAAGGGTTGCCGCACGGATGCACAGTTTCTCGATCCTAAGTCCTTCATAAGGAGTGAAACACATCATCAGTTTCGGTCTAACTCTTATGGCTAAAGCATTGCTTAGCCCATCATGTCTTATAAAATGCCTTGATATTAGTTACTAGGTTCAAGTATTATTTTGCATTGTCGTTTATATGTTATTTATTGGTTTTAAAAAGGTTTGTAGGATTTTATTGTTACATCATTAAATTTATATGTTATACATAGTATTTAATCCTTTGTACCATGTTTTATAATTCCTTACTCACCTTGTGTTTTAATCCAAGTTAAAATTCTTATAAATTTCTTACTTATTAAGGCATCATTTATACATTCACATACCTGTATATGTTGTTTTAATTTGGTGTTTTTAACAAATTCTACAATTTATATGTTTTTTTTTTTAACTTTTAATATTCCTAAAATCTCTTTTTCTTGAATTAGAGCTTTTACTATTCTGCTGGCAGAAATATTTTTGGTCCACAAATGGTCATAATTAAGTATTTTCTGGAATAGTTTACTTAACCAAATTTTTATATATATTATTTTAAGGTCTTAGGGAACTTTTGACATAGATATCATGATTTTTAGAGGTGGTTAGCTATTTTAATCATTACACTTAAGTTTAAGTGTCACAGTTACCAAAACAGTCTGCACCGACTTTTTGTCAAGTCCATTTGGAGGGTCAAATCTCAACATGTTTCGGTGATTCAAATTGGATTTTAAACTTAACTCATAAAAGTATCTTCAAGAAAAATTTCATCATTTTTAGTTACATATTGAGGGAGATATGACGATTTTAAGTTAGGTCTTCCATTCTGCCAGATTCTGATTTCTTGCACACCAGTCTTGGTTTGAGTGTTTGAGACCCCAAATCTTAATATTTTTGAGTGAAACCAATTTTGTTCGATTCATAACTCATTAAAGAAATTTCCAGAAGAAAAATCAAGAATTTTAGTGGAATATAAAGAGACTTATAACTGATTAAAGTAGAGAATTTTCTCTGTCAGATTTTCTTTGCACACTTAATTTCATATGAGTAGTTGAAGGGTCAAATCTTCGAGTTTTTACATGAAACAACTTGGGTTTGAAACATAACACAATAAACAAAGTTCCAGAAAAAGATTCATATCATTTGGTTAAGTATTTTTCGAGATATGGTCGGATAAAATGCATGCAAGTAATCTGCCAGAACCAAAAATTGTTTATTCATGGAAAATGAGTGTTTTATCTCCATATTTTCACTCATATGGTTGGTTCTTTGATTGAACACTCATTCATCACTACTTTGACAATGTTCTTAAGTAAGAAAATCTATTTTTGACCTTTAAAAACTCATGCATGAACTCACACATTTCAGATTATGACGAAAATACACATGCATGTACTTAAAACATCATCTTCTTGAGTTTTAGTTGCATGGCTTAAGGATTACCACCATTTGTTTGACATAACATGTCTTTGGTGATTAATCCACCATGAAAAGGGTCCATTAAGGTCCTATTTCCAGAAACTCAAGAAGATGAAGATAAAGTGGAAAAAAGAAGAAGAAGGGATTACAAAAAAGAAAGAAGAAGATGAAGGAGAACACAAAGAGATGAGTTTTTACCCCACTATGATTGATGTATACCTTCAAGGATCTTCAAAGATGGAACCTTTTTGATGTTTTTGGGCTGATTTCGGCTGGTGATAGAGAAGGAAGAGAGTGTATTGGGTTTGAATGTAGAGAGAGAGGTTGAGAGGAAAATAAAGAGGTTTTTCTTGAGAATTTGGAAACTTAATGATGAATTGTGTTGGGTTATGAGAGGGGGGCCGGCCTTGGGGCCTTAAAAAGATTGGTTTAAAGTAGTTTAAATCTCATTTATCTAGTAAATTTTTGGTTTATTTATTTAAGGTTTTAAAATTTACTTTTGGGTATATATATAACTATATATTTACTCCTCTTATTTTTAATATAGTTATAATTAAATGTTAACTATTCAAATCGGCATTTTAAAGACAGCTTAAGCAGTTCCGTGCGGTAACAGGATTTTCTAAGCGTACTGTTGGAGTTCTTAGGATTCTAAACCTTAGCCATCAAACTTAAGTCATAATAAGTTATTTCTACATGTTAAGACATGTATTAAGCTATTCAGTTGCTAACCTGAGTGGTTTGGTTGACAGGTGTCACAACTTTCTCAAGAAGTAAATGAATTGGATATTGCTTTAGCAAAAGAAAGAAAAGAATTTTCTTTTCAATCGTGGTTCACTCCTGAAAATTCTTCTTCATCTACAAAGGATTTTGAAGTTCACAATGTTGATTCAGATTCTGATTCTGAGGATTTTCAACCTACCCCTGTTTCAAAAGAAAAATCAAAGCCTGCGGTTAGTGAAAAAGGAAAGGCTTGTTTGTTTGATTTTTCAAAGACTGTTCCAGACCATGAAGCCTTTATTTTAAAAGATGAAAAACCTTCTAGTACTTTCTCTAAGGGTGTGTGTTCAAATATGAAGAAAAAACCTATTTCTGAACAACCTTTAAAGAGAAGAAAGAAGAATAAAAAGTCAAAGAAAATCACTTCTCATTGTTCTACACTTTCTGACTCCAAATTTTCTGTTTTTTCAGATCATTCTGGGAATGAGAAGAATGGAAAGCAAGAATGGCGGGTAAAGCAAAATAATCCTCTACCGACCAAGTAGAAAGTCAAAAATAATAATTTTTCAAATAAGAAACAATTTGGTACTAGTGATAAACGACATCTTGTAACTTCTTACAAGTGTTATTCAAACAACCAATTGTTGAAATTTTTAAATGAAGAATGTTTTTGTTCTGCTTGTGGTCGTAATAATCTGTTTGCTAAACCTGGTTCTTGTTGTTGGTTTAATCCATATAATATTCCAAATGAGTTTGATAAAACCAGTGCTTCAAAGAAAAAGAGGTCACCAGTTTCCAAAAAGGTATCTCAAGCAACTAACCAAAAAGGACGCATCTTCAAATGGGTATCTAAAAATGTCTAATCTGGTTTATTGCAGAAAAATAATTTATGGTATCTGGATTCTGGATGTTCGAAGCATATGACCGGCCAAAGAGATATGTTGTCAAATTTTGTGGAAAAGGATTGCGGCCGAGTAAGATTTGGTAATAATCATTTTGCTCCAATTAAGGGATTTAGAGATATTGTTCAAGACAAGCTAACAATTAAGAAGGTGAGCTACGTTGAAGGACTAGGACACAATCTTTTTAGCATCGGACAGTTTTGTGATAAAGATTTGGAAGTTAATTTCAAAGCAACAAGACGTTGTGTCAGAACTGAAGAAGGGAAAGAACTCTTGGTTGGCACACGAAAGTCAAATCTTTATACAATCAATCTGTATGCGGTAAAACCTGAAAGTGAAGTGTGTCTTTTATTAAAGGCTTCAGTTCAACAAAGCTGGTTATGGCACCGACGACTGTCACATCTGAATTTTTGGTATATTCAGAAGTTAGTTATAGGTGATCTAGTTTGTGGTCTTCCAGTGTTGAATTTTGGTGCTGAAAATATGTGTGATGCTTGCGACAAAGGTAAGATGAAAAGGGTTCCTCATAAGCCAAATCCTGAACCTACGACAAAGAGCATATTGGAATTGATACATGTCGATTTGTTCGGCCCCATGAGAACTGAAAGTATTAGTGGTAGAAAGTACGTACTGGTGATTGTTGATGATTTTTCACGCTACACATGGGTTAAGTTTACTCGGTCGAAGGATGAAACTCCAGAAAACTTGATCAACATCATCAAGTCAGCTCAAAACAATATGCAATTATCAGTTAAAATTTGTTAGGACCATAAATGTCCTACATATTAGAAAGATATATAAATAATTATATAGTGCTTAATTAGATTAATTATTTATTGTAATAGCCTTAATTACATTAATTGGGCTTAGTTTAGGCTTAATGGGCTTAAGCCTTGTTTGTGTAAAGCCTTGGTATATAAGGCTTTCCTTATCCCTAGTTTTAGGTTAGCGATTCATTAGACAAGTTGAGAGCTTAATTGTTTAGAGAGAGATAGTTGAGTTTATCATTCAAACCTTTGTAACTATCTTGAATCTTGAATATGAGAGGGATGACAAGTT
This sequence comes from Saussurea involucrata, assembly GCA_033807775.1. Taxonomy (NCBI): domain Eukaryota; kingdom Viridiplantae; phylum Streptophyta; class Magnoliopsida; order Asterales; family Asteraceae; genus Saussurea; species Saussurea involucrata. Next base: position 15,141,007 of record CM066318.1, on the reverse strand, counting down.
GAAATCATCAATTGTTCTTGTTATTTCTCATTGAATCGTTGTTACCTGATCAATCTGGAACTATCAATTGGTATCAGAGCAGAATCGGTGATTTGAAGAAACTGAAAAAGCCAATCGAAAGCAAGAAAACAAAGATTTTGCGTAGCAAATTTTCTGGAAAAACGCAGCGAGCCGTTTTGCCTATTCCCGGAGATTGAACCGTCGGTTCGTCACGATTTTTGGCAGTAGCTCCACGACATTCCGTTTTACATTCTGAACGGTTGGATTAATCGTTTGAGGTCCAGAAGGTATCTGTTTTGTTTTCGAAATAGTGCAACAATTTTGTGGTTAAATCGTTCATCAATCGTGTTTGAAAATCTCTTTCATTGATTTAATAATTCGTTTGTTAAATCTCGATTGTTTGCTCGTTTATATCTACTGTTATCTGCGTTAATATCGATTCTCAAAGGTGGTAATTTTTCAATTAAAAATCAATTCTTGTATTTTGGTTGTGTTCTTAAATTTTTGTGGTGGTTTGTGAAAAATAGGATATATTTTGCCCAGAAATCGATTTGGGTGTGTTTGTTTTTGTGTTTTTGGTCAAAATCTAACCCTACAGGAGTGAAATCAAGCAACCCTATCGATCCCAGATCCGAATTGCAACCACATCCGCGCTGTCCGGACGTTTCAGATTGTTACCGGGTAAGTTTCCTATTCCTCCTCAAGTTACCGGACAAAATTTTCATCCGGATACCTTTTTACCCGGTAACCTCACAAATCACCCGGTAACCTCTCGCACACACAATTTGTCCGGATGATGTTTTGTTGTTTTGCCGTAATAATTGACCATAGCACGAATGCTTAAATCCTCCTACATGGCTGCATGCTCCCATCAATTCTTACTTGCATGATTGCATGCTTTGTTTCTTTCATTTGCATGCATACACATAGCACACATCCATTGCATGTATATTCATACGTATGTTATTTTCTCCTTGTTGACCAACTTCTATGCATATTCATCCGGAAAGTAGGATTTTCATCCGGACAGTGGTCTCTTGCTACAAAAACTAAATCATCCGGTAAGTTTGTATCCGGAAACATCAATTGTCCGGAAAATAACTCTCATCCAGTTTTTATCATCCGGTAAGTTCTATTTTTTGCGGAATCGATCATCACCCGGTAAGTTCATTTGTTTTTAATTTTATCCGGGAACCAATCGCATCCGGTAAGATATTTTTATCCGGTAAGTTCGTTTTCCTTCCGGTAAGTTGTGCTTTGGTAGTTTTATTTGATTGGTAAGTTCTCGACGGTGCCCGAGTTACCGCACGTCTCGTGATTAAAAGTTTTATCGAAAGTTGCGATTTTTCTTAACGATCGATTTGCAATTTTTCTTTGACGTTTGAGACTATTTGCGACATCTTTGATCCTATTCGCGACGGTTATCAATTTTTTTGTGATTCATTTTGTCGTCTTGATCTAACTTGGTTTGTTTTCTCGCAGGTTTCACCATCGAAGTTTGATCTCGTATGTACCATCAATAATCAAATTTTAAACTTTGGAAACGAATTTATTTTATCTGAAAACACAGAGCTGAAAAGAAGCTATATGGTTTATCATCCCGAGATGATATCAAGAAGACTGAGTAAGAGCAAACGAGTCTACATGAAAAGAATATCAAGCGATCAAATGATTTATGAAACAAATACATCAAAGAACTGAAATAGCTCAAATCTCAAATCTGGAATAGTTCTGAGAAGCTGGCTAAAGAAGAAGAGAAAGGTAAACTCCTGCATTGTGAAAACCTCGAGCTTAAAAGTAAACTATCTTCTCTTGAAAAGATTTTTGAAAAAGAAAAAGAATGTTTTGCAAAAGAAAGACAATTGCTTATTCAAAAGCTGTTGATCCAAACCCTCAGTGATTTGATAATGACCCCCTCTTAAACACTTAGTGAAAATTATAATTAAACAATATATTAGAGTTTCACTATCGTTGATAAGTACTAAGACCTTACAGTACCGCTGATAGGAACTCTCACTCTATTAGTTTAAACATTCAGCGTAACTGTTCATCAACTTAGCTCTGAGCCTGTTCAGTCTTGTTGATAATCGCTGATAATTTTTAGTTTGTTTACTTATGATCCCTGAAGACAAGTTTCACGTCAACATATGTTCTACGCTGAAGTCGAAGATCAAGCTCAAGAACCAGCGACAAGTCTACTAGTGAACTGATGCGGATATCAGCGAAGCCAAGATTTGTCCAATCAACGTGAAGTTACAAGTATAAGACTTCAACAATCGCTGAACTTTATCATTCGCTGATAAAGAACTGACTCAACGAAAGATGATCATGAAGTTCTCTCTGCATGTTACTATTGTCTTACCTCCCTTGCACGTCTCCGTACGAACTGTCAGAACGTACATCTCTTTTGTCAGTAATCGTACAACAACTCTGATTCTACACCATGCGGCTACTAGGTTGTGTACAGAAGTACATGCGACCAATCAGCTGCTGCCACGTGTAAAGCCATACTGCCATGGATTAAATGCATGCAGTATATAAGAAGAACCTTACTTCAGAAATGAAGTGTCTCGGCCATCTTCTTCTTTCTAGTGCAAGAAACTTAGTGTTCTTAACTTGTTTAGATTAGGTTTATCCTTAATCTTGTTCCGCAACAAGTTGTAAATTGTTTTACGATTTATCAATAAACAATTTAGAAAAGTAAAAATAGTGTGTTTGTATTCACCCCCCCTGAAGTTCAGAGCGGATTTGTTTCAATAGTGTGTTTGTATTCAACCCCCAATAAACAAAATTGTTTCAACAAGTGGTATCAGAGCGGATTTGTTTAATCTCATAAACAAGATCTTATCTATACTAAGATTTCTCTTCCTTGCTATTTCTGAAAATGGCTACCAACACAAACACTAACTATATTGACAATGGTTCTCTTGCAAAACCCCCCTAGATTTTACAGAGATAACTTTAATCTATGGAAAAATAGCCAGATCCATACTCTCCAAGGCTCTTCCTGACGAAGTCTACCATTCCGTCATGAACCTGAAAACCTCAAAAGCTATGTGTGACACAATCTGTGTTCAGTATGAAGGTACATCTGAAGTCTAGGACTCTCGTAAGATCAACCTGGTAAGACAGTACGAAACCTTCATTTGTGGTAAGAATGAATCTCTCTCTGAAGTACATCAACGTTTTAACTGCTTAATAATAGATCTTAAAACAGTTGGTAAGGAATATTCTAACTTTGAAGTACTGACAAAGTTCTTAGAATGTTTACCTGAAAGTTGGGACAGTTACTCAATGTGTCTCAAGTTGTCAAAGGATCTAAAATCCATGACTCTTTCTACCTTATATGACACGATGCTGAATCATGAGCAATCGAGTCATCTTAAGAAGAATCTTGTAAAAGATTCCAAAAGCACCCCTGTTGCTTTAGTCTCAGAGACACCTTCCACTCAGCGATCTACGATCACTATCACTGAGTTGGAAAGTAACTCTGAATGCTCATCATATCCTGACTCTTCAGATCTTGATGAATCTATGGCTCTCCTATCAAATAAGTTCAGGAGATTCGCCAAAAAGAAAAACTTTAGAAAGAACAAACCTCTTGCTATAACTGACAAGCCAAGATCATCAACTCTTGTTGATAAGGCTACTGCTACTTGCTATAACTGTGAAAAGATAGGACATTTTGCTAGCGAGTGCAGGTCAAAGAAAGTTTCTAGAACCTCGGCCTTTTCCAAGAAATCCTCTAACCTCGGGTCTAGAGATGAAAAGTACCAAAAGCTGAAAGAAAGGTATGCTAAGCTAAAAACCTTTAAGAAGAAAGGCAAAGGCATGATGGCTGACTACGATTGGGCTGCTTCTGACGAAGAAGAATCATCTGACTCTGAAGATGATGATGAAGCCAATCTCTGTCTCATGGACAAAATCGAAGATGAGGAAGAAAAGTCTGACATTCCCTCTACTTCAACCTATGCTACTAAGGTATCACCTTCCTTCTTTACCAATATTGCAAATATTGATGAAGCTGATAGTCTTCGAAAGATCGATCTCCTGACTAGAAGTTTATATGAAGCCATGAATGGCAAAACTGTTATTGAAAACCAAAACCTTGATCTCGCTGAACAGCTTAAAAACTGTCACCTTCAAATAGAAAAGCTTTCTAAAATTGAAGACGATTTTAAAGATCAAGTTCATTTGAATCAGCTAGTCAAAATCTAGCGCGAAGAAGCTATCGTTGCATTAAGAGCTGAAAAAGCTACTGTTGATGGATGGTATAAATCCTCAACAAAGATCACTGAGATAATAAAGTCTCAGATTCCCGTGAGTGATAAACGTGGTCTTGGTTACACAGCTGATACTCCAAAACCTACCACTGACCATTCCATGCTTAAGTTTGGAATGTTCGTATCCTCTATCCCTGACACTTTCTCCTCTCAGTGTTCCTCTTCAAATCCTCCTATCCCCGAGGAAATCTCTACCTTAACTTCTAAAGGTAAAGAGAAAATTGTTTATCCAAAACCTACCTCAGTCTTTAAAGACAAAGGTAAAGGAATTGCTTTTAACCAAAATCCTCAGAAAGGTACCTTTGAACCTAAGATGAATGCTTCTAAAGCTTCAGTGACCTATCCCTCTGGTTCAAAGAATAAGAACTCTGGATCTATTCAGCGTGGATCTATTCAGCGATCTACTCCTAGAATCAGAGTGGATGTCAAATATGAAGAACTGAGTGTTCCTCCCATTTCAGATACCAATAGTTTACTTGGTACTGGTCCTTCTAATTCAAAATCAAAAGCTCAGCATGCAAATGGTCCTAAAACTACTTTTAGTTATAGGAAATGTTATCATTGTGGACTTACAAATCATATTGCTAGTAAGTGCCCTACAGCCACCAAAGCTGAAAAGTTAGCTAAGGTGAAGATAAATGCCCCAAGGCAAAGAAGATCACTGAGGTTAAGAAATTAACCAAAGTGAAGAATGACAAAGCTGAATCTTCAAATGCTGCGAAGACTGCTGAACCTTCCATTCCTTCCACCTCCACTGACAAGTGTGTACACATGAAGAAGTGGGTGCCCAAGTCAAACTAATCTTACTTTGTTTGCAGGTTAAGATGGGTATCTGGTATCTCGATAGCGGATGCTCTAGACACAAGACTGGAAAGAAAAGCCTGCTCTCTGAATACAAGGAAGAAAAGGGTCCCTCTGTGACTTTCAATGGAAACGGAAAAGGACATACCCGAGGGTTTGGTGTACTCTTAAATGGTACAACAACCTTCAGAAGAGTCGCACATGTTGAAGGGCTGAAGCATAATCTTCTAAGCATCAGTCAACTTTGCGACATGGATAACAAAGTAATTTTTACTAAGGAATCCTGCTTTGTCACTGACAAAAAGGAGAAGATAGCTCTCAGCAGTTATCGTTTAGAAAATGTTTATGTAATAAACATGGACTCAACAACCACTGAGAACTCCTGTTTCTTCTCAAAAGCCTCATCTGATGTCAACTGGCTATGGCATAAAAGGCTCTCTCATCTCAACTTCAAGACACTGAATACTCTTTCTTCTAAAGAGTTAGTCACTGGTCTACCTCAACATTCATACGCCAAAGAGTCCTTATGTTCAGCGTGTGAAAAAGGGAAGCAGACCAAAGCAAGCTATAAGTCTAAGCAAGTTTCCTCAGTGTCATCTCCTCTACAACTTCTCCATATGGATTTGTTTGGCCCTGTTAACAAACAATCCATCACTGGAAAGAAATATACGCTGGTCATAGTTGATGAATTCTCTCGCTACACATGGGTAATGTTTCTCCGTTCTAAGAGTGACACCCCTGAACAACTCATCACATTTGTCAGGAAGATGGAAACCCTGAACAACATGACCGTTCGCTCAATAAGGAGTGATCATGGGACTGAATTCAAAAACAGTTCTCTTGATTCCTTCTTTGAGAGTAAGGGTATTTCTCACAACTTTTCATCAGTGAGAACACCACAGCAAAACGGAGTCGCTGAAAGAAGAAATCGAACTATCATTGAAGCTGCACGTTCAATGCTCAACGATTCTCATCTACCTACTCAGTTTTGGGCAGAAGTTGTCAAGACTGCTTGCTTTACGCAAAACAGGTCGCTGATAGTCAAAAGATTCAAGAAACAGCCTATGAACGTTTTCATGGGAGAAAGCCTTCAATTAGCTTTCTTCACATCTTTGGATGTCAGTGTTTCATACTGAACAACAGAGATGCCCTTGGAAAATTTGATCCTAAAGCTGATGATGGAATCTTTCTTGGATACTCCTCAGTTTCCAAAGCCTTCAGAGTCTTCAATCGTTGAAGACAGACTGTAGAAGAAACTATTCACGTCACGTTTGACGAATCCCGTTCAGCGAATTCTCGACCTTCTGCTGATACTGAAGAACTGAATCAATGGATGTTTTCACATCTTGGTGATTCAGAAGATATTCCCACTCCTCATACACATCCTGCTGAAAATGATGGTCCTACCATCATTCCTGATATGCAGACTAGTGAACCTGAAACATCATGGGTCTCAGCTGTTCCTCTAAACACTATGCCTGCTTCTGAACCTACTACATCAGATATACCATCTACTTCTCAGCAATCAGTGAATGTAATGACATCTGCACCTACTCCTCTCTTGACTGAAATACCAGAAGTTGCTGAAGCCTCATCTTCAGCTCCTCAAGTTCAGGTTGAGTCAGCGACTTATGCTCTGGCTCAGCGATGGACTGCAAATCACCCTATTGAACAAATTTTTGGTGATCCAAACATTGGTGTTCAGACTCGACGTAGTGCAGGTAATATTTGTTTATTTGTTAACTTTATTTCTCTGATTGAACCAAAGAAAATAGATGATGCCCTCAAAGATCCAAACTGGGTCAGCGCTATGCAAGAAGAGCTGACAGAATTTGAAAGAAACAAGGTTTGGAATCTCGTTCGAAGACCAACTGACAAATTAGTGATAGGCACTAAATGGGTCTATCGAAACAAGTTGGACGAACATGGAACTGTAACCCGCAACAAGGCTCGACATGTTGCTATAGGATACAGACAAGAGGAAGGCATAGATTACGAAGAAACTTTTGCTCCTGTAGCAAGACTAGAATCTATTCGTCTATTCTTAGCCTACGATGTACACAAAGACTTCAAAGTGTATCAAATGGATGTTAAGTCAGCATTCCTAAATGGAAAGCTGAATGAAGAAGTCTACGTAGAACAACCTCCAGAATTCTCAGATCATAAGCATCCAGGTTATGTTTATAAACTGGATAAGGCACTTTATGGCTTAAAGCAAGCTCCTCGTGCATGGTATGACACTCTATCCTCTTATCTCCTGATTGAAGAATTTGAGCGTGGTAAAATTGATAAAACTCTATTTTTCAGGAAAGAGAAAGGTCATATCATTCTTGTTCAAATATATGTCGATGATATTATATTTTGTTCTACTAACCCTGACCTATGTACTCGTTTCTAAAAAAAGATGAAAGCTGAATATAAAATGAGTATGATGGGTGAGCTAACATATTTCCTTGGTCTTTAGATAAAACAAAATGAAAAAAGAACTTTAATTAATCAGGGAAAGTATGTTAAAGACATGCTGAAGAAATTCGATTTAACTCAGAGTTCAGCTATGAAAACCCCTATGGCACCGCCGCTGACACTTAACAAGGACCCCTCAGGAAAACCTGTTAATGTCACTGCATACCGTGGGATGATCGGCTCTCTTTAGTATCTTACAGCTAGCCGACCTGATATCATGTATGCAACTTGTTTGTGTGCAAGGTATCAAGCTGAACCCAAGGAATCTTATATGATCGCTGTAAAGCGAATCTTTCGTTACCTTAAGGGTACTCCAAACCTAGGTCTTTGGTATCCCAAAGATTCAGGATTTGATCTAATCGCCTATTCATATAGTGATTTTGCAGGTTGCAAATTGGATAGGAAAAGCACCACAGGAGGTTGTCAGCTCCTGGGTGGAAAGCTGGTGAGTTGGACAAGTAAAATGCAAAACTCAGTGTCCACCTCCACAGCTGAAGCTGAATATGTAGCCGCTGGAAGCTGTTGTTCTCAAGTCTTGTGGATGAGAAATCAACTAGTAGACTACGATCTTCAGCTCTCAAAAATTCCAATCTATTGCGACAGCACAAGTGCCATCGCTATAGCCAATAATCCAGTGCTACATTCAAAGACCAAACACATCGAAATCAGGTATCATTTTATCAGAGATCATGTGATGAATGGTGATATAGAACTTCACTTTATCCCAACTGATTATCAGTTAGCAGATCTGTTCACTAAGCCTCTTGAAGAGAAGAGATTTAACTTTCTCATCAGCGAGCTTGGGATGCTGAACTTTGAAGAGTAAAATCTTCAGAGGTTCACATTTGATCAGCGACAGGATAAAACCAACTTGTATAACCCATAAGTCACCTACTCTTTGAACAAATCTTGATTCACTAATGTTAAGGTACGTTCTCTTTACTCGCTGAAAATCGCATGTAAATGCACGATTTCAAAACAAATTACATTACTTAATATCTCTTCCTTTCAGTGATACTTTGAAATTTCTAAAACCAACACTGATATTTCTATTCAGTGCCTCATGTTTTCAAAAGTGTCCCTGAGCTTTCAAAACCTCAGGGACATCCTAAAATATGAAAGGACGATTGTGACCTAAGTCAAACGGATAACCCCTGGCACGTATCTTTTTCTGACACACGTTTGCACGTCTCGTTCATCATCCAATCAAATGCAAACACGTGTCCGTGTCATGATGAAAAACTTTCCCGCTCTAGTTTTTCTCTCTCTCCAATCTCACTATATAAACTCATTCGGGTTTATATTTTTCTCTTTACGTTAACAACTTCTTCTTCAAGAAAAGGATTTACTGTTGCATTTCGAACTCAAGTTTTTCCAGAAAAACTGTTCATCTTCTTCTTCGACGACAAGGTTAATACTCTTATTATTTACCTGTCTTAAACTTGTTTCTGATCTTCTCATTGTTTCTACAAGATCAAACAAAAGGACTTTTTTAAAATGAAATCATTTTTCTTTCATGATTTTATGAACACAACCTTTCATGGTTGTTCTTCAAGTTTAAATAAAAATCTTAAACTTGTTCTTCATACGTTTTTGCCAGAATCCTTATCTCTAAAGGAAACTGGAAAACAAGGCAATTTTCTGGGTTTACATTTTTTTTCAAAACAAGAAAACCCTAATCTTCATTAAGACATTTTGGTCTGAATGAAATGGACAAAAATCGACAACATCTTATGGGAAAATCTTTCCACATTAAGACTATATTCTGTATTGTTGATCTTTAGTTGGAATTATATTCAGCAATGGCATCCAGCACTAACGTTCCTACTGCTGAAAAGGTGGTTCTCACCAAGGCTCCTCAGGTCAAATTCACACCTGAGACTGTTACCTTCGATCATAACAACAACCTCTACGCGCTTTTCGAGTTTCCTCCTCGAAAGCAAGTCAAGCATCTGGATGATGCTGTGAATTTTCTGAAAACTTGCTGCTTATCCAAAGCCCTAACCTTCGTACCCCCTGCTCATAAATTTCTTTTGGCTCAGTTCTGGTATTCTGCTAGAAAGGCTCAGGTTGCATCACCAAAAGACCCTGAGAAAAGCTTTGATGTCATTCTCTGTGACACCAAATTTGGCACTACCAAAATCAACCCTGCCATTATCAGGCGTGCTCTCAACCTACCCTCAGCTACCAAAGAAAAACCCTTTGTCCCCTTCCCAAACCACAAGAACAAAGCTAACAGGGAAGCCATCACTGCATTCTTTGATGCGATGGGTTACATATGGGAAACTGGGAGAGATAAACTCCCTGAGAAGAAACTGACCGCCAAAAAGAAGTCCAAGATGCCAAGCGAGATGAACTTCATCTTCGCTCACTTGATAAGCTGCATGACAGCAAAATCCTGCTCCTCTGATCAAGCTGCTCAACCTCAGCAAGCAATGGGTTATGCACTGCTGAAAGGTCTACATGTTGATTGGGCCTCAGTCATTTATGACGATCTTGAGCTCAGAGTCGCTATGGCTGATAGACCTACATGGGTTCCATATCCTCGATTCATCAGCGCCATCTTTCTACAAGGACTTGGGAACAAATACCCAAAAGAGGGTGATCTGAAACTTTCTCAGGTTGGCCCTAAGGTGCTCGACTTCAGCCCCATGGCAAACGAGGTACGTCTTTCTACACTCTTATCTATTCTAAACCCTCCTTCTTCTACTTCTGTGGCTACTTCAGCGACCATACCCCTCGCTGATACCCAGGCCACAAAATCCACTCCTTCTCGAAAAAGGAAACACTCTACTACCCAACTTGATTCCGAAAGGATCAAGAAAACCAAGGAGCAACCCCCCCAGCAATCACATGCTGAAGACTCCACGACTCATCCTGTACAAGAGTAGCTGGATAGTTTCGTGGTACGCTCTGCCACAGCTGCACAAGCCTTCCCTTCCACCCCGGCCTCAGTGTCTCTAGATACTGAGGTTATAAACTTGGAACTGAACCCTTCTCCTTCAGAACCTCTATGGACTGAAGATGCAATTCTTAGCGAATCCAATGCTGAACCCCACACCCAACAAATCTTCTCAACCCTCATTCCTCCTACTCAATCTTTGGTCTCTCCATCTATATCCCCATTCTCTGGAGCACCCGTCATCATGCATGATTCAGCTGCTACTACTATACAAATGATGATGGACGCAAACATAGGATCTGCAGGCACCTCCATGCGCCAAGGTACTCTCGAAGGCGACATGGAATATCATTCAGGGTTACGAGGCTTCGACAACTTCGCCAACCCGCCTGCAGGTATACACATAACTCCACATACTCCTCTCTCAAAATCCCAAACTTCTGAGCTTTCCTCTGTTCCTAAGTTAATAAATTTTTCAGGTCCTAATTTGGGGGATATCAACACCTCCTTGAAGGCCCTGGAAACCAAGATGGAATCCTTCACCACCACCCTCAGTGCTAACTCTTCAGCGGTTACAAACGGTAGAGATGCTCTCAAAACGCTGACAACTGAGGTGGAGAAGAAAGCCGACAAAGCTGACATGGAAAATGGGGATGGTAGCATTGGAACTTTTGCTACCACCCTCGCTGATATTTAGAAAATCGTCAACGATCTCAACCTCAGCAACACCACCCTAACAACAAACTTCACCACTCTGTCCAATGAAGTCACATCATTAAAGACAGAGGTTGGTACTCTTAAGGGTGAAGTGACAACGGTCAAAGATCTCCTTCAGCAGATACTCAATCGCCTGGACGCTCCAAAGTCTCACCTTACTCAGGTCGATCGAACTGAACTCCAAAAGATCAGTCCTGCGATTACTGGCCTAGAAGACAGAATCGTAGTAATTGAAACCTTCATGGGACTCACTGGCCTAGAAGACAGTGTTCCTGTGACTGCTGCTGCTGAACAATCTGTTACCTCCCCCAGTCATCATGTGGAAGAGGGGGAGAAGAACGTTGAAGATCTTCCCCATAATGCTGAGGGGGAGAAAAACAAAATTGATGTTGTTGTTGCTTCAACTTCGCATCCTCAGGGAGTTAAAAACCCTAAGGGAACCGAGAAACCTACCTCTGATTCTGAGGGGGAGCAACTCGAAAAAGATAAGGAAACTGACGTTGTTGCTGATGTGACCGAACCTTACGCTGAAGATGTCGAGTCTGAAGAAGAAGCTGAAGATGATGAACCTGTTGACATCTCAGACGAAGAACCACCATCATCCCCAAAACATGATGATGATGATGAAGATGATGATGATTTCGTCTTCGTCCAGCCTGTAGTGAAAGCCCCAACTCAAAAAGGGATCGAGATAAAAGAACCTTCAGGGGAGCGGACCAAGACAAAGCCTGCAGCGTCTGAAGCTGACAAAGGCAAAAACAAAGGCCTCGTTGAAGATGAAAATCTGACGATCTTGCTTCAAAAGCCAGTTGGTCAGGTACACTACCTTCTATTCCCTTATACTGCATCCCTCCTCTATCCTTCTCAATCTCAATCCTTCTCTCAATAAAACCTCTATACACTTAACCATTCTTTTCTCTATCTCTTTCTTCCCCAACTATTCTAACTTAAACGATCGTTGTGTTTCAGCCAGTCCTCTCCCCTGCTTGAGGATATCGCTGAAGTTCCTACAGCTGCGACTTCACCAACAATAATTCCAGCCTCCGTCGCTGAAGAAATAATCCCAGTCTTGGATTTAATCACCGAAACTGATGAACCTGAAGATCAACCTCTCTCTCACAAAAACAGACTTTCCTCAATTCCTCAAAAGCTGAGTGAAGATGATCAGAAAAGAAGAGAAGAAATGATCAAGAAATATGAGGATCAGCGAATCATACTCCCTCGCTCCAATGTCCTTGATCCACCAAAGTTCAGGTTGTCAAAGAAAGAGTTAGCTGATCATCTTAGAGCTGAAAGATTACTCGCCGAAAGAAAGGAAGTTGAAGAAAAAGATAAGGCCCTCGCTATCCAGCTTGTCGAAGAATCGGTGAAAGACCCATCGCTGAAAAGAACTCCCATTGAAGTCCAACATCAGCTATGGGAAGATGCCCAACAGATTATCGAAAAGAAGACCAAGGTATCTCAATCCACCTTGAAATGGTGTAAAGAAAAAGTACACTTTCGATATCGAGCTGCCATAATCAACAAGTTACTACTCTCTGGGAAAACATCTTTAAATGTACCAATTGTTGAGGTAGAAGTATTCAGAGAAAACGACACCAAGGAAACCTTCTATGCTGATGCTATCACAAAGTACAGTTTCTCTGAATGGTTGGAGATCAGAATAGGCATTCAGCGCTCACGTTCTAAATACAAGGATCACGTCGAAAAACTCATAAATCGACAGATTGACTTAGTCACTTTTGCTGTGGATATTCCTCCTCCCGCTCCTCTTCCATCTCGACAAAGAAAAGCCTCTGCAAAGAAAAAGCTGAAAGCCTCAGACTCAGGTCCTCCTATACGGAATGAAACAGGTATTGGTTTCTCTCGTGCTGAAGTTCTTGGTCCTGACCCTGACCTCTTAGCGCTTGACACCTCTCTGCCACCTGGTGAAACTTTCATCCCTGGAAAAGTCTTGGGCGATCCCTTTGGTATCTTCTTCCTCGACTATGATGGAGGAAAACGTTTTCAACGGATCTCTGAGCTACCCATCATTCCCATCGAACAACTCAGAGACCTTATCTACTGGTGTGAATTCCGACGCGATCTTCAGGCACGTCATCTCAAGCCCTTGATTTTTGAAGAAGCAAAAAACAAAAAGGATCAAGGAGTTGATGTCCCTGACTGGATGATTCCCACATCAAAGACCCTTGATGAACTTCTCATTAAGGAAGAACCTCTGGACGGATAGGATCGCCTTGTAATCTTTCTATCTTTATCTGTCATTATTCTGTACTTGTAATTTATTTTGCTGTACTTGTAATTTTTCCACTTCCCTTTGTAATCTTTACGAAGTTTAAAGAAAAATTTCAGCGAAAGTACTTTACTCCATTAGTACTGAAAAGATCCCAGAAAATAGTAAAAAGGACAAATATTTTATTAGTTCTTTTTATCCTTATGTTTTCATAGTTAGCAATTTTCTCTGTTGCTATGTCATAATCAAATAGGGGAAGATTGTTGATCCAAACCCTCAGTGATTTGATAATGACCCTCTCTTAAACACTTAGTGAAAATTGTAAGTAAACAATGTATTAGAGTTTCACTATCGCTGATAAGTACTAAGACCTTACAGTACCGCTGATAGGAACTCTCGCTCTATTAGTTTAAACATTCAGCGTAACTGTTCATCAACTTAGCTCTGAGCCTGTTCAGTCTTGTTGATAATCGCTGATAAGTTTTAGTTTGTTTACTTATGATCCCTGAAGACAAGTTTCACATCAACATATGTTCTACGCTGAAGTCGAAGATCAAGCTCAAGAACCAGCGACAAGTCTACTAGTGAACTGATGCGGATATCAGCGAAGCCAAGATTTGTCCACTGAACGTGAAGTTACAAGTAGAAGACTTCAGCAATCGCTGAACTTTATCATTCGCTGATAAAGAACTGACTCAACGAAAGCTGATCATGAAGTTCTCTATGCATGTTACTATTGTCTTACCTCCCTTGCACGTCTCCGTACGAACTGTCAGAACGGACATCTCTTTTGTCAGTAATCGTACTGTACAACAACTCTGATTCTACACCATGCGGCTACTAGGTTGTCTACAAAATTACATGCGACCAATCAGCTGCTGCCACGTGTAAAGCCATACTGCCATGCATTAAATGCATGCAGTATATAAGAAGAACCCTACTTCAGAAATGAAGTGTCTCGGCCATCTTCTTCTTTCTAGTGCAAGAAACTTAGTGTTCTTAACTTGTTTAGATTAGGTTTATCCTTAATCTTGTTTCGCAACAAGTTGTAAATTGTTTTAAGATTTATCAACAAACAATTTAGAAAAGTAAAAATAGTGTGTTTGTATTCAACCCCCCCCCCCCCCCTTCTTCAAACTTGTTTACCTTCGGGACCAACAGCAATCTGGTTTTTCAACCAAATCTCTTGAAGAGAAAAGAGTCTTGAGCTTATGTGTCTAAAACTTTTAAAATAGATCTCTGACTTTGAAAAAGTTTTAATTTTAGAAAGAGAGAAGTTTGAAACTGAACGCAAAACTTTTTCTAAAAAGAATGGAGAACTTGCTTTGAAAATATCCGATTTGGAGAAAGAATTAGACATTCTAAGCAAAGAGACTGAGAAAAAGAAGGTTGAAGATTTTAAAGCAAATAGATTGAAAATTGATTTTACATACGAAAGAAAGATTTTTCAAACTGAGATTTCCAAGCTTACAAAGCAATTATCTGTTTTGTCATCTGATATCATGATAGAGAAGAGGCTAAAATCTGATATCCAAAAGAAGCTAGAGATCTAATGCTTGAGAAGAAAAAGGATTTATTTAACAACAACAAGGAACTTGAAGCCACAAACTCTGATGTTGAATCACCCAATCCGGCTAGTCCAGATACTATTAATCAGTCTCTTTATCGTGAATCAGCTAATTCAGCTTGCTTTTCTAAGACTGCTTCAAGTTCTATTCCCATAAACTTTTCTTCAAAGACCTGTATTAGATCAAATAGCTCTTCAAAAGATCGAATCCATCCCTCTAATCTGTTTCATAACCCTATCATTGACAAATAAGATAATCCATCTTTCAAGAAAGTAAACATGGTGTGGAGAGTTAAAGGATCTGCTCCTGCTCCAAAGCCATTCGTCACTGTTAAGAGTGACAAGAACAACAAAGCTTTTCACGCTAAACCTTTTGGGAAAACTGATCGTGTTTATTCTGTTAATAAGCTGATCAGCTTATCTACATAAAAGTTGTGTTGTTCTTATTGTGGAACAAGTGAGTTTGTGGATAAAGACCATGCTAAGTATTGGTATGGTACTTATAGTATCCCCGGTCCTCACTATAATAGGGCATCTAACCGTCAAGGATCCATCAAAAGATGGATACCAAAATCTGTCTAATCTGTTTTTGCAGGAATATCATGTGCGTTTTTAATTTTTATTATTCACATCACATGACGAGCATTCAAAGGTTATGCCACATTTGAGGGGGAGTACTATGAAAGGTAAGTGAACTTCTAAGTGAATTCAAAGACATTGGCAATTCATTATGAATAACTTACTTGTGTTTGTTATTCTCCAATTTTAAATTCCATGATTGCCACGTGTCATTTCTTCTTGACTTAGATATTTTCATGTCTCACATATTTGTTGATTTTTCGATGGAAATACACTCGTTTGAATTCCTAGTTGTTTTTCAGGTTCGCTATTTTCATGCAAATGATTCCATTCTTATCTGATATATTAATTCTGACTTGTTCTTCACAATTAAACTTTCTGATCATTGTCTCATTTTTGCAAACATTGTGCTTACTGAGTCGTTCTGTTTAACGCTTGATTTTGTTTCTTGAAATTCTATATTTCAAATGTTTTAATGACTTCTGAATAATTAAGTTCAGAACTCGTTCTTAAAAAGTTTGACTTCTAAACATTTCAGTTTAGAACTCGTACTTCACTGTTTTACTTAACTGTTCTACTCGTTGAATACATGGGTGTTAGGAATTATACCGTTTCTATGGTCAATCCAGAACCGGAAGGACCTACCCAAGAAACACATCCAGTTTTAGATATCAGTGAGGTGTCTAGCTTGATAGATGAGTTTGGAGAGAAAAGAATATGGTGAGGATGTGACAGGACTTAAAAGAATTATTGGTCCTTACCAAACCGAGTCAGTTATCCGGGTAACCACACAATCTATTCATTCTCGTCCTTTGGAGATGAATATTGAAACAGACATGGACCCAGTGTCGATAACTCGTGTCACCCCACCCAGCCACTCAAGTATCTCCCAACAGATGCTTGTTTCATATATTCACGGAGATTTAGCACATAATCTATCTATTCCTCACTCGGAGGTCTTAGATATTGAAAAAGGAAGACAACAGTTCTGGTCTCCGAACTTCATATTCTATTCACTGTGTTAATTGATTTTAACTTGCGTCCCGAGTTAAATCAATATTTTGAGCCTAACAGATATATAATCTATTTCATTCACACATGCACGAGTCTTTGTGATTCCATTTGCATATCTTCGTGATATTGCCGGAACAGTTTGAGAAGTTAATTTTTAAATTTTCTCCAGTGATAACTGGAAGTCCTATCAGAGATACCCCTTGCCAGCTCTGAACATAGGCCACACAATTGTTTTTTAAATTGTTGTGATAACAGTTACTAACGTGTTTCTGTGTTAGATTTTTACCTCGTTCTGGTTACTAAACGTTTTATCTGTTTTTTTTGCTACTCGTCACTATTGTCTTTGAACGTGCATGATGCTCCGGATGCTCCTACTCATCATGAGAAGGAGAAAGGGTACAGATTCAAAGACATCGAATTATCAAGTTGAGGGGGAGTTAGCAAAAGCTGAGGGGGAGTAAAAGCCGAGGGGGAGTAAATAAGTCCCCATGCAAAAGCCAAAGGGGAGTAACAGTTCTGTTCCGAGATCCAAAGATTCCCAAAGTGCATACAAGTGATCAAAGTGCTTACATGTGATCATTTCTTCTCATTCCTTATCAAGTGGTGTTCGCTTCATATTATTTCCTCCATCGAGCATATTGTTTCTACAAGTTCTTTTAAAGCTGAATTCAAATTCAAGAGCTTTATACAAGAGCTTTATTCAAGGGGGAGCAGTAAAAGACATGAAGACAAGCAACGCCGAAGTGCTTCAAAGATTCAAGAATAAGAGAAGATCAAGACCTGAAGGTTTCAAGACCGATTTTTATTTATATATCTTTAGGGGGAGATTGTTAGGACCATAAATGTCCTACAAATTAGAAAGATATATAAATAATTATAGAGTGCTTAATTAGATTAATTATTTATTGTAATAGCCTTAATTACATTAATTGGGCTTAGTTTAGGCTTAATGGGCTTAAGCCTTGTTTGTGTAAAGCCTTGGTATATAAGGCTTTCCTTATCCCTAGTTTTAGGTTAGCGATTCATTAGACAAGTTGAGAGCTTAATTGTTTAGAGAGAGATAGTTGAGTTTATCATTCAAACCTTTGTAACTATCTTTAATCTTGAATATGAGAGGGACAAGTTGAAATCATCAATTGTTCTTGTTATTTCTCATTGAATCGTTGTTCCCTGATTGTTCTTGTTATTTCTCATTGAATCGTTGTTACTTGATCAATCTGGAACTATCAAAATTGTTCGTTCGGACAATGGCACAGAATTCAAGAACAGAATCCTGGGAGATTTGTATGAATCGAACGAGATTATTCAACAATTTTCTGCGGCCAGGACTCCTGAACAGAATGGTGTTGTGGAAAAACGCAACAGAACGTTAGTCGAATCCGCAAAAACTATGATGGCTTACTCGAATCTACCATTATTCCTTTGGGCTGAGGCTGTCGCAACTGCATGTTCACTCAGAATCGTTCTGTCATTCATCGCCGGTTTAGTAAAACTCCTTACGAGATAATGAACAACTGGAAGCCACACATAAAGCACTTTTGTGTTTTTGGTTGCAAATGCTTTGTATTGAACGACAAGGAGAATCGTAACAAGTTCAGTCCGAAAGCAATTGATGGAATCTTTGTCGTATATTCTTTCCTTGCAGCTTCATATCGTATCTATCTGAAGCAGTCCAGAACAATAATTGAGAGTGTGATTGTGAAGTTTGATGAGAATAACGAAATGGCTTCTGATCACAACAGTTCAGAACCCATGATAATTGGAGTATTAGCTTCTGAACAATTCAGTTCAGAACCTGTTCCAAAACCGACTCAGGATCAACCTTCAACTTCTAAATCTCATTTAACTGATCTTGATTATTTGTTTGAAGATTTTTATGACGAATATTTTGGTACATACAAATCGTCTGATGTTCTTAACAGGAAGAAACCCGCATCTACAACAATTTTCGTTGTCGTTCCTACTACTGATAAAGATGCAACTCAATCAACAACGATTGATCTTTCCTCTCCTGTTCAAGAAACGTCTGTATCAAATGTCAATGCTACACAACAATCTGCTCCTACAATTGTGGAAGAGTCAACACATAATGCTAGCTCTTCAGTCAATGTTACGACTACCTCTCAGCAACCCCCCGAATCTTCTGGAGAACCTAATCCTTTTATCGATATTCCTCCGGAAATTCCAAGTGCTGAAGTAGAAGTACCATTAGCTGATGACGCGACAAATGCTTCTATTGACAATGTTCAAACATTATATGTTCCACACCCACACTCAATAAAGTGGACGAAGGCTCATCCTATTCATCAAATAATAGGGGACCCTAATTCACCAGTTCAGACGCGGTCGTCAGCTCTAATGGCTACGGCAAATGAGTGTTTATTTGCGATCTTTTTGAGCAATATTGAACCCTTAACGGTCTATGAGGCTCTAAATGATCCAGATTGGGTGATAGACATGCAAGATGAGCTAAACCAGTTTGAGGCGTTGAAAGTCTGGAGGCTTGTTCCACGTACGGCGGATAAAAGTGTCATCGGTACCAAGTGGATTTTTTAGAATAAAAAGGATGAAGATGGAATAATCGTTCGTAACAAAGCCAGGCTCATAGCGAAAGGATATCGCCTGATAAAACATATGCTCCGGTCGCGAGACTTGAAGCAATCAAATTCTTTCTAGCGTTTGCGGCCTAAAAAAACTTTACCGTCTATCAGATGGATGTGAAAACAGCCTTTCTGAATGGCGTTCTTAAAGAGGATATGAATCTCAACCTGAAGGTTTCGTCGACAAGGAACATCCAAATCATGTCTACATTCTGGATAAAGCCTTGCATGGACTGAAACAAGCCCCTCGCATATAGTATGAAGTTCTTTCAAACTTTCTACTTGACAAAGGTTTCGAAAAAGGTAAAATTGATACGACGTTATTCATTAAGCGCAAAGACGGTGAAATCATTGTTGTAAAAATTTATGTAGATGACATTATATTTGGTGCGAGTAACTCTGGTTTATGTACATGGTTTTCTGACATCATGGTGACTAGGTTCCAGATGAGCATGATGGGAGAGATCAATTTCTTTCTCGGACTGCAAGTGAATCAATTCTCAACGGGAATCTTCATCAATCAATCCAAATACATATTCGACATTTTGAAGAAATTCAAAATGGAGAATCGTACGTCTATCGGAACACCTATGGCACCCGGTTCCAAGATTGGTCTAGACAAAGATGGTAAGAAAATAGATATAAGGACTTATCGAGGTATGATAGGATCTCTCATGTACCTAACTTCTAGTCGTCCGGATATTATGTTTGCTACGTGTTTGTGTGCAATATTTCGGGCAAATCCGAAGGAATCGTAGCTTGGAGCTGTTAAGCGCATCTTCCGATACTTAAAAGGCACTACATACCTTGGACTATGGAATCCGAAAGGCACGGGATACGAGCTAACAGCCTACTCTGACGCGGATCATGGTGGAAGTTTATTGGATCGGAAGAACACAACCGGACATGTACAATTTTTAGGTGATAAATTAGTGAGTTGGGCTTCAAAGAAACAAAACGGTGTTTCGACTTCTACGACAGAGGCTGAGTATGTTGCTGCCGCAAGTTGTTGTTCGCAAGTTATTTGGATTAAGACTCAACTAATGGACTTCGGATGTAGGTATGAGAAAATCCCCATTTATTGTGATAGTAAGTCAGCAATTGCTATTTCGGTGAATCCGGTCCAACACACAAAGACAAAGCACATCGACATACGGTATTATTTTATCAAGGACCATGTTGAAAAATGTACAGTTGAACTTTATTTTGTATCTACTGAGTTTCAACTTGCCGATCTTTTCACAAAGGCTTTGGATGAGAAACGTTTCAAGTTTCTGATTTCAAAGTTAGGCATGTTGAACATGAAAATTTGGTCATTCATAATTTTCATTCAATAGTTTGAAAATTCTTATTAGTCATTCAAGTCTTATAACTTGATTGAAAAATACTAATTTTCATCTTATTAAATCTTTATTATGATTCTTTCAAAATTTTATGTTTTTCAGTATTTACAAAGTTTATTTCAACTTTATTTTTCTCTTTACTGTATATATTTCATTTTTATCATTTCATATTCTTTGTACAGTTTGATGTGTGTTTGCATGTGTTTAGGGGGAGACAAGAAAAAGAATTCATCATTTGTCGAGGGGGAGCATACATACATATCGATACATGTGTTTGTTCAAGTTGTGTGTAAATCATTGAAGATAAGGTAAGTCTTCTAAACTCAATGTTTTTGAGCAAACCCTACTTGATGGAAAATTATTTTTCAAAATCTTATGCATCATTGTAGGGGGAGCAACATATATTTGAAAACACAGTTGGAGAGATCCAGTTAAAAGTTGGACATCTTTTAACTTGGAAAACTGGATTTTTGAAAAAGTGGAAAACTCAGATTTTTTTGAAAAATGTCCAAGTATAGGAAGTTATCGCACAAGGCTCATTCGATAACAACTGTTCATCGCACAACCCTTGTACGACAACTATCCTCATCGGAGAAGTTTTATACGATAATAAATGTTCATTGTACAAGCTTTGCCCGATCAGAGCTTTCATCGTACAAGCTTTGTCGATAAGTACTATTCATCAGAACTTATCGTACAATCTTTATCCGAGAACTTTGAATGCCTTCATCGAATACTTTTCATCCGATGAAGATGAACTTCTCGTACATCCATCGTACGATAAGTTGACTCATGGCAGGTAAAACGTCGAACCAATCCTTGCGTGCCACGTGTAATTCACTCCTAGGTTCTATAAATAGACTGAGTTGTCGAACATTTGAATCTTTCAAACTTCTCATACATCTCACTTTTCTCTCTCAAAATTGTGTTTATCTATTTGTTCGAGTTTGATATTGATTCTTGATCATTTGAGTCGCATTCATCACAGGTTAGTGACTCACTCATTTTTATATCATTTCATCCGTTACATTTCCTATTAGAATCAATACTTAATGAAAAAGTAAGTTTAGAGTGACTTTTCATATTCTGGAATCGAAGTTAACTTTTTTTGTGTTAGATAAGTGCTAAAACATGATAAGATAGGGTTATCTAAGTGATATGCGTATAGGGTTTTGATTTTTTTTATGAGCTTTCATTGTTTTTCTTAGAATCTGGGTTGAGACTTCAAAATATTTCGAAGTACTCAAAGTTATCAAACAAAGTGTGTATTCAAAGTTTCATAGTTATCGTACACACCTAGCATTCATTCTTATCGTACAAACCTTGTTCGGTAACTTTTTCATCGCACACGGGTCGTCCGATAAGATGTGTCGTACGATTAGTCTTGTTGCTTTGTCCGATAACCTGACAAACTTAGGTAATTTTTGAGAACTTTTTCTCAAAAAGTGGTTACTTGCGATCATTATCCCAGTGTTCTTACATGTTCTAAAATAGATCAAATGGCACATATTCAAGAGCATGGTGATGGAAATTCCTCCGACGAAAAAACGATTTTTCCATCACATCGTTCATCACATCCTTCAGTGAACGCGCGAAATCCGGATGACGAGCTTATTCTTCCAAAGGATAAGTTGCCAATCAAGCATAATAATTACACTTTCGACACTAATGTGAGATTGGACTATCACATTGTGGTGGAAATCCTCAAAGGTCATCCGCTCCGCACTGCTCTGGAGAAAACTCAGCTTTTACCTGAAATTTATCTGCAACAAGCGTGGAAAACTATTCAGTTTGTGCCTCGATCAAAATCAAATCAGTTCTTCACACTGAAAGTTGACCATTTTGATGCGACGTTGACGCTTAAAAGACTCATAACCGTTCTGGATCTTCCATTTTCCAATAAATTTGATGATATGATTTCTGACGACGATTTGTGTCATGACATCATGATACTAGGATATAATGACGTCAAAGATGGAGTTCTTATACGTGCTTCCAAATTCAAAAGGAAGTGTCTACCGCCATTGTATTATACACTGTTCAGTATCATCAACAGGTGTATAACTTCAAAACATACGGGGCTCGATACAGGCAGTATTTCAGTGCTACGAATGTTTCATGTCGTGGTGTTCGATCGCAAGATAGACTTCGCTATTCTGATCTGGAATGACCTGATAGAAGTTGTTACCGACAAGTCTAAACCGTCCAAAGCTATAAAATTTGTACCGTTTCAGAGGTTTATTCAGATTGTAGTCCGATACATATTGGAGGCCAATCAACAAATATCGAGACGTGGATGAGCTTTAGTTGGTCCAGATCAATGGATGCATTACATCAAAATTCCCACTGATTTGCAGTTTTCTCATGTTATGGTCTTACCAGAATCTGTACTTGCTTACGCTGACCAGGAGTCACCATTTGTGAGTGATTATAGAGAAGAGAATGCACTTATGGCTTGGCCAGGACCGGAGGGGCCTACCCAAAGTGCCATCCCACTTAGAGAGAGGAGTGAGGGTATAGCTATTAGAGAGAGAGTTCAAGCTACTAGGGTACTTGAACAGGGTGAGACGAGTAGTAAAAATATTGCAAGGGGAACTGGTGTTGGGGGTGCTCCTAGTCAGTCGTCTCGTAC
The DNA here is from genome assembly GCA_033807775.1 of Saussurea involucrata. Lineage (NCBI taxonomy): Eukaryota > Viridiplantae > Streptophyta > Magnoliopsida > Asterales > Asteraceae > Saussurea > Saussurea involucrata. The sequence goes on along the minus strand of CM066318.1, from coordinate 15,117,873 downwards.
GAACGTTGATGACGATGAAGAAAGCCTTGGTTCTTCTGATTCTGAGGATCTTTCTGCTGATATTGATGATCCAGCCAATATGTATTTTGAAAGTTCAGATGAAGCTGATGATGAGGCAGAGGCAGAGGAGGATAATGATAGTTCAGATAATGATGATTATGATGATCAACCCGATGATCATGATAACTTTGAAATTGTTGCTACTTCCGAGCTTAACTCTGGTGCTCGAGGGGAAATAAGGAGATATGAGGGAGTTTTAGTTGAAACAGAAATACAAGTGAGGTCAAGTGAGATGGAAAGAAAAAAAGATTGTGAGTGTGTGACAGGATTGACTAAAGTTTTAACTACTGATCCTATCCAAACCGAGTCTGTCCGGTTAGCCACATCTACTGTCAGTGAGCGTCCGTCGCCATAAGACATTGAAAACGACATAGTGGACCCATCTATGCATTGCACAACCCCACTCGGCCACTCATCAACTTCTTTACAAGTTGGTGTTTCATCTTCTCACAGGGGAATAACACAAACTCTATCGGCGACACACTCGGGGTTTGCTGGTATTGAACAAGGTAGGCAATTGCCCCGGCCACCACCTTCATTTGTACGCACTATTAGTCTAGAACCCTTTGGATTTACTTCATTTCCTAGGACACACCGACCGCCAGTCACAACACCGTTAGTGACACAAACTGTTGGTATTCTTCATGAACCAACCAGAACACCCCGAGTATTGTCGCTATTCGTTGGTGCTTTAAGAGGACAGGGTGGAAGTCCTATAAACGTTAACACTATGCCAGCGTTGAACACCGGCCATGCAGTCCCTTCGACTGTCATGACAACCAGTACCCTAAGTGGTCTGGGTGTTACCCCGGTTCATGCTGAACAGATCAGATCTTTGATGGGTTATCCTCCCCTCAACTTTGTCTCGGTGAAGCTTTTGGAGTTGGCTATTACTTTACTGAAAAATTCTTACAAAGCTCAGACTTCTGAATTGAAAGAAATTGTTGACAAGCTATCTCATGAAGTGAGCAGGACCGTAAAAGGAAAATCTGTCGTGCAATCTTCATATATCACACCTGAATCTCAGCCTGATCCTACACCTCCACCTTCACATCACCTAAAGGTATATCCTAACTTGCCTTTACATGAATTGAAATATCAGATGCTTACCAAATTATTAGAATAAGAAGACAATAATACTCAAGAAGAAGTAGATTTACTTGGTCTTCTTAGATGCCAAACCGAACAACAAACCAACCTACCAACCCAAGTTGATATCCAAACACTTCGTCAATCCATATCTGACATGACCAAAGCTATCTCATTTGGTTTACAACCCTTTCTGACAGTATTAAAGTTTTGGAGGAAAAGTGTGATGTCCAAGCGCAAACCACTAAACGAAAACATGATGATCAAGATCCCGATCCTGATCACCATGAGGGGGAGATGAGTAAGAGGCAAAAAGTTGGAGAAACGAGTGGTTCTGGTATTCAAACTGAAAATGTGGAAGTTGATATTGGTACAGGTACTGGTGCTACTGAAAATGTTCAAGAAAGTGATGTGATGGGAGTTTTGGATGATATCATTCCCACAGTTGAAAAGACAGGTGGAAGTGATAACATAACGGAAGAGGAGAGAATGGCTGATGATCTGATACAGGATATCATTTATGTAGATTCAGAGGATGAACCTGAAGTGACAGTTGTAAAGATAAAAGAGGAGTTAGATGATGTATTTGAAGGTACTAATGTACAACCTGGAGATCCTGATTCCGATGATGATAGTAATCATACTGATGCTCAACCTGATCCTGTTATTGATGTTCCAGTCATACCTGATCTACCGGAAGGAAAGATAAAAGATCTGGTATCAGAAGCAGAAATGAGAGATTTTCAGATGCTGATTGATAGGGAATAGTTGATTGAAAGAAGAGGTCACAGAATAAGAATCATTACTCCGTTTCAAGAAGACATAAAGAGTGATCTATTTGTAAAGCAAATTCAGCCGATTGATAAGATAAAGCTGTACTCCATTGAGAAATTCCCACCTTTGCATCAAGTCGAGTATCTGCATCTTATGAGCAACAAAGACAGAGAACTCATGTTTGTTAGAACTGACAAGGAGATCGTGAAAATTTCAAAGATAGAATCCGAGAAAATTCTGAATGTTTGGTATCCACGATTCACGGTCTACCATACAGATGGCAAAAATGGTCGTTCAGTGAGGCAGAGTTCAAATCCTTAACTTGTGAGGATTTCTTCAGATTATATGACATATTAGCAAGGCTTCCGAATAAGAATGTGACATGGTCTGAGGCTTATCAAGCAGTAAAGAGGTTCATGAAGAATTTGATAAAGCTTGCTTACTTGACTGATTTTCAACTGGCGTTGGAGGGAAATCATATCAGAGTTAATGTCAGGAGGCCGAGCAGAAATTTGCCAGATATTCAAGGTATTCCATTATATACTGTGTTAGAGAACCCAGAACTTGGGGTTGTCTATCACAATGGGCAGAAGAAGTAGTTCTTGAGGATGATTGAGATCAAAAAGTTTTGTGACGGTACCTTGAATATGATGAAGATTCGATTGACCGAGAAGACCAGGCTTGATGAACAAAAGAAAGGGCCTCTGAAAGAGAAAGAGAAGGTATTGATCAACAAAGCTCTGAAAACAATCGAAGATAGACTGGAATATCGGAATGCTCTTAGAAGATTCGAGATCATCTTCGGGATTAGAAAAAGATACACCCCTCTTGAGCAACAGATGAGATAAACGTTTGTATCTTCTTACATGGATACAAAAGGGGAGAATGTTAGTGCTGAAATTATCAATTGTATCCAAGTAGAAGGGTCTATTTTGTAAATTCTATTCTAAGTATAAAAGGCTTAGATAGAGTTAGTTTTTCATAACTTTGGAATTAGAACATCAAGATACTTTGTTATTCTCTCTCTACACCTTTTGTAATTCTTCTTGAAATCAATGAGAGACAACTTGAGTATTGCTTGATCATTGTTTGTTTACTTGTTTCTGGGATCACAGTGTTCTTTCCAATTTCCCATCCATATTGAATCAATCAAAGCATATGAGATGAGTTCTTGAATATTATGTTCTTAATCTTCATCTTATCTCTATTTTCTATGGATTTCTTCTATTGTTTGCTTGTCCAAAATGGGACCAACATCTAAGTTAATGATTCACCCTTACGCTGCTTGAAACCGTCATATCGAGTGATGCAGCTATTGATCTTCAACTGGTTACCAACTTTGCTGCCGCTTATCATTTCGGCCACTTGATCCCACATTCCTTTCGAGGTCTCTTTGTAGCAGTCAATTGCCGTGTAGATATCGTTTAGCAGACTTTGAACCAGATCGCGCTTGGCATGCTTTTCTCCATTGAATCTGTTCTTCTCATCTTCAGTAATATGGCTATAAGTCTTGGCCGTTGGTTGAGCATTAGTACCGTCTGCTTGGCTGGTACAGTTGTCATCAGAGTCTCTTGTGGTCCTTCGGTTAGAGCTTGCCAGATAAACTCGAAGTTTTCCTTAGACTCGATGAAGATAAGGAATCTATCTCGTTGTTGTGTGTATTCGCCTTGATAGAGAATTGGAGGCTTGGAGTCGGTACCGATGGCAAGAGCGTCGCGAGACATGGTGGTGTTACACTTCGTGATCGAGAGATTGAAAGAGTGATTCAAGAAAGTAGTGATCTAACGCGAGGACACCTAGTAGTGTCCTAACACAAATCTAAACAGTAGAAATAAACTCACAAAAGTTGCACTGGACAAAGAATGTCCGGAATAGGAATTCCGGAAAAAGGAGTTCGGATATTGAATCCGGAAAAACTATCGGAATACTAAGGGTTCCGGAATCCGGGGTGGAGTCCAGATAAGGATGATGTTTGGAAAATATAAGAGTCCGGAGTCCGGGGTCGGTTCTGGAGAAATGAAGTCCGGAAAATGTATCCGGAATCTGGGATGCAATCCGGAAAAAGATATGGAATCCGATATGGTCCGGAATCCGCTAAGGTCTGGTATCCGGAGTGCAATCCTGAATACGATATGGATCTGGAATCCGTGTTAGTGTTGAAAATATCAATTGTTTCCAAGTAGAAGGGTCTATTTTATAAATTCTATTTTAAGTATAAAAGGCTTAGATAGAGCTTGTTTTATACAATTTTGGAATTACAACATCAAGATACTTAGTCATTTTCTCTGTACTTTGGATTGAGTATTGCTTGATTACATATTTGATAACTTGTTTCTAGGATCACAAGTGGTATCAGAGCAAGCAGATTCAAGCAAATTGAGTGAGTTTGTTAAGAATTTTTCGGTATTGTTTTGCTATTTTTGGACTTAGGATCGATTTGGTATTTTTAGGATGATTTGAGTGTGATTAGTGTTATAGATCAGTTCGTGAGTGTGATTCGTATCTGTTGGTCCCGAAAGGCCTATACAAGTTTGTAGAATGGGGGGGGGGGGGGGGTTGAATACAAACACACTATTTTACTTTTCTAAATTGTTTATTGATAAATCATTAACAATTTACAGCTTGTTGCGGAAACAAGATTAAGGATAAACCTAAATCTAAACAAGTTGGAACACTAAGGTTTCTTGCACTAAAAAAGATAAGGAGATTACTAATAAAATCCTATCTTGAGAGAGATTTGAACTTGTCCAGAGTTAGCAAGTTACTTCAAATGAAGTGAGTTCATCTCTTTATATACTGCATGCATTTAATGCAAATCAGTATACACTTTACACGTGTCATCAGCGGATTGGTTGCATGTCATTGACCTTGGTTGACAACCTTAGTAGCCGTAAAGATGAACAGTGTAGTATCAGAGTGGTTGTACTATTTCAGATATTCGGAGGTTCTTTTCTGACATTTCGTACGGTGGCGTGCAAGGGAGGTTAAGACAAAAGTACTTTGTACGGAGGACTTCATGATCAGCTTTCGTTGATTCAGCGATTACCATTCACTATTCAGCGAATGATAAAGTTCAGCGATAGCTGAAGTCTTGTACTTGATACTTCACGTTGAGTGGACAAATCTGAGTCTTCGCTGATCCACATCAGTTCATTAGTAGACTTGTCGCTGGTTCTTGAGCTTGATCTTCGACTTCAGCGTAGAACCTTTGTTGACGTGAAACTTGTCTTCAGGGATCATAAGTAAACAACTAACTTATCAGCGATCACCATAAGGACTGAACAGACTCAGAGCATTATGGTGAACAGTGTTCGCTGAATGTTTAATTTAAAAAGCGAGAGTTCCTATCAGCGATACTGTAAGATCTTAGTACTTATCAGCGATAGTGAAACTCTGATACATATTGTTTACATACAATTTTCACTAAGTATTTAAGAGAGGGTCATTATCAAATCACTGAGGGTTTGGATCAACAATCTCCCCCTATTTGATTATGACTTAGCAACAAAGAAAATTGCTATTAAATGAAAACATAAGGATAAAAAGAACTCATAAAATATTTGTCCCTTTTACTGTTTTCTGGGATCTTTTCAGTACTGATGGAGTAAAGTACATTCGCTGAAATCTTTCTTTAAATCTTTGAATCAGGTTACAATGAAGAACAGAAAGATTACAAGTACAAGCGAAATAAATTACAAGTACAGAAGGATAACTGATACAATAGAGAAAAAGGAGATTATATCAGTTTTCAAAAGGTTCTTCCTTAATGAGAAGTTCATCAAGGGTCGTCTTTTCAGTGGGAATCATCCAGTCAGGAACCGTTATACCTCGTTTTCTTTTATTCAGCGCTTCTTGAAAAATCAAGGGTTTTAGGTGTCGTGCCTGAATGTCCTTTATGAAGTCACACCAGTAGATAAGATCTCTGAGCTGTTCGATTGGAGTGATTGGGAGCTCAGCGATCCGTTAAAAGCATTTACGTCTGTCGTAGTCAAGAAAGAATATTCCATAAGGATTACTGATGACTTTACCAGGGACGAAAAGTTCACATGGTGGCAAAGAGATGTCAAGGGCAGATAGATCAGGATCAGGACCAAGCACTTCAGCGCGAGAGAAACCAATTCCAGTTTCATTTCGTATGACAGGTCCTGAGTTTGAATCTTGACGTTTCTTCCTTGGAGAGCCTCTTTTTTTTTCGGCTTAAGATCAGGAACAGGAGGAATATCCACACAAGAAGATATCAAGTCGATCTGTCTGTTTATCAGCTTTTCGAAATGATTCTTGTACTTAGATTGTGATGGTTGGATAGCTAACCTCATCTCCAGCCATTCAGAGAGACCATACCTTTTTACAGTGTCAGCGCGAAAGGTTTCAGATGTGCCATCTTCTCTGAACAGTTTGATGTCAATAATAGGTACTCCGATAGAGGTTCTTCCAGAGATGAATACCTTGTTGATCTTCGCTGGACGATATCTGAAGTGAATTTTCACTTTACACCAGATCAAGGTGGTCTGAGAAACTTCAGTTTTCTTTTCCACGATCTTCTGGGCTTCTTCCCACAGCTTTCGTTGGATTTGAATGGGAACACGCTTCAGCTTGGGGTCTTTGACAGATTCTTGAGTGAGCTTGATGGCGTATTCTCTGTCTTTCTCTTCAGCTTCCTTCCTTTCAGCAATGAGGCGTTCAGCTCTAAGGTGGTCCTGGTATTCAGCTTTTGAAATTCTGAACTTGGGAGGAACTGATGGCAGTTGATCAGGCCTTAGAATGATTCGCTGATCCTCGAATCGCTTTATTATTTCTTCTCTTCTCTTTTGATCTTCTTCACTCAGCCTTTGAGGAACTGAGGAAGGTCTCTTATTGTGCGAGAGAGGTTGTTCTTCTGGTTCATCAGTCTCAGAGATCAAGTCCAAGACTGGGATTATTTCATCAGCAGCAGCTGGCTTTATTTGTGAAGTCGCAACAGTAGAACCTTCAGCGACATCCTCAAACAGAGGAGAGGACTAGCTGAAAAGCAGCGATCTTACAGATAAGAACTGGGTAGAAGAACTTGGGTAGAAAAGATAGAAAAATAATGTGGATGTGGAGAGAGGTTTGTGAAGTAGAGAACTGATTGAGTAATGAGATGTTCAGGGAAGGAAAAAGTAAAGTTTTAGTGTACTTGACAAACCGGCTTTTCAAATAGGATTGCTAGATTTTCATCTTCAGCGAGGCCTTTGTCTTTGCTTTTCTCAGCGCCAGAGGCTGAGGGCTTTGTCTTTGTCTTCTCCCCTGATGGTTCTTTTATTGAGATTCCTTTAAGAGCTTTGATCCTTGGGGCAGGTTTGACGATAAAGAAATCATCGTCATCATCATCATCATCATCCTTTCTTGGAGAGAATGATGGTTTGTCTTCAGGGATGTCGATGTCTTCATCTTCTTCTGCTTCGGATTCCTCAGCATCTTCTTCGAGTTGCTCCCCCTCAGATACAGAGGCGAGCTTCTCGGTTCCCTTAGGGTTTTCATCTCCCTGAGGTCCAATGGTCAGATCTTCATTCATCTCTCCCCTGATAGATTCATCATGGGAAAGGTCTTCAGCGCTCTTGTTCAGATCTTCAGCGCTTTTTTTAAGATTCTCAGCGCTTTTCTCCCTGGAATGTTCAGCGCTCTTCTCCCTGGAATGTTCAGCGCTCTTCTCCCCCTCTTTCTCATGATGACTGGGGGAGGAATGGGCAGACTCAGCATTGGTGTTATCTCTGTCTTCTGGGCCAGAGATTTGCACACAACCTTCAAGCTTTGCTATTCTGTCTTCTAGGCCAGAAATAGCAGGCGTGATTTTCCTCAGCTCTGTGCGATCCTCCTCTGTGAAAGATTCCAAAAAAGGGACAGGGGCAGGAGCAGGAGCTGGACTATTTGCCTTGTTTACCAGCGTCTCGATCATCGTCTTCATAGAACTAACGTCGGTCTTTACAGAGCCTAAGTCAGTCTTGACCTCTGACATACCACCCTCGAGTTTTGCAACCGATGTCTTCAGCGTTGTTACTTTGCTGGACATGGTCGAAACTGATGTTTTGAGGCTTGTGTAGTCAGTGTAGATGTCACAGAGCACCTTGGCAAAATCGTTGAGCGTCTTATCAAGACTCTTGATGTCTTCAGTGGAAGCTTTCTTCTCCACCACCGTTGTCAGCTTTGTCAAATTCTCTCCAGCGTTTGTTACAGCTGTTGAGTTGTTGGAGAGTGTGGTGGTGAGACTTGACAGCTTTGTTTCCACGGACTTCAGAGAGGCGTTGATGTCTCCCAAATTAGGACCTATAACATATAAGTACTTGTGAACAAAGGAAAGCTCATAAGTTTCAGGTTTAGTTACAGTGTTTAAGGTGGGATTTGTACCTGCAGGAGGATTGATGAACTCGTCGAAGTTGCAGGTTCCTGAATAGTGTTCCATATCCTCTTCGAAAGTACGGTGAGGTATGGTGAACTCTGCAGGTCCTTTCTTCATCATTTGTTGAGAAGCATCAGCGGTCGCTTCTGGAATGATGGCATCTCCAGTGTTCGCTGGAGGAGTGTCCAAGTGAGTGGAGGGAGAAGCGAAGCTTAAGATTGGGGTTCGGGTTCTGAGTTCAGCGTTGGAATCGCTGACAATCACTTCATCAGTCTTTTGAGAGACTGAGGGAGGTTGGGTAGGTTCCAAGTTTCTAACCTCAGCGTTTGGAGACGCTGAAGTCTGGATTGGAGGGATGGCTTGCACGGGTGTGGCAGAGCGTACCACGGAACTTTCCTTCAGCTCTTCAGAATGAGCTGAGGAGTCTTCAGCATGGAATTGCTGGGGTTGCTCCTTGGTTTTCTTGATCCTTTTGTAATCAAGTTGGGTGTGTGAGGGTTTCCTTTTCTTATAAGGAGAGGATTTTGTGGCCGGGGTATCAGCGATTGGTATTGTCGCTGAAGGAGCCACAGAAAGCGGAGAATTTAGAAGAGTGAGAAGAGTAGAGAGACGTACCTCATTGGCGACAGGCTTGAAGTCGAGAACCTTAGGGCCAATCTGAGAAAGTTTCAGATCACCCTCTTCAGGATAGCTGTCCTTCAGGCCATATTGAAAGATGGCGCTGATGAATCGTGGGTAAGGAACCCATGCTGGTCTGTCAGCGGCAGAATCGACACGTTGAATCAGGTCTTCGTAAATAATGGAGGCCCAGTCAATATTTAGACCTTTCAGCAGTGCGTATCCCATGGACTGCTGAGGCTGGGCGGCTTGATCAGAAGATCCGGATTTTGTTGTCATGTAGCTGATCAGGTGAGCGAAGATGAAATTCATCTCGCTGGGCATCTTGGATTTCTTTATCAGCGTCAGTTTCTTCTCAGGCTTCTTGTCCCTTCCAATATCCCAGATATAACCCATTGCGTCAAGGAAAGCAATGATTGCTTCTCTGTCAGCATGCTTTTTATGGCCAGGGAATGGAATGAAGGGTTTTTCTTTGGTGGCATTTGGGAAGTTCAGGGCTTTGCGGATAATGGCTGGTGTGATCTTGATGGTGCCATACTCAGTATCGCTGAGTATGCAGTCTATGGTTTTGGATGGATCTTTGGCAGAGGGTAGCTCAGTGTGTCTGGCAGAGTACCAGAACTGGGATAAGAGCCGCTGACTGGCAGGAGGTGTTATGGTCAGGGCTGTGTAGATGGGGCTGTTCTTCAGAAAGCTTACAGCATCGTCCAGATGTGATACTTGCTTCCGAGGAGGAAACTCGAGAAGAGCTGAGAGGTTGTTGGCCTTAGTCCAATCGAGTTGATCCAGCTCGAACTTAACCTGGGGGCTTTGAAGATTTCCATTTCCTCAGAGTCAGTGGAGATGGACTCAGCGGTAACATTCAGCTTTGAAGATGCCATATCACTGTTTTATCAGTTCAACCAAAGATGTTAACAAATAAGAATCATCTTAATGTGGAAAGAAATTTCCGTTAAGATATTTCGAATCTTGTCCATTTCATTCAGACAAAAAATGTCTTAATGAAGATTAGGGTTTTTCTTGATTTTAAAAGAAAAGTAAAACCCATAAAGTCTTGTATTCCAGTTTCTAAAAGAAAAATGGATACGAATGAAGAACAAGTTTAAGATTTAGATTTAAAACTTGAAGAACAACCATGAAATGGTTGTGTTCATAAAACCATGAAAGAAATGATTTTATTTTAAAAATTTCTTTTGTTTGATCTTGTTAAAGCAAAGAGAAGATCGAAAACAAGTTATACGCATTTGATAAAAGATAAGAACATATTAACCTTGAAGTTTCGATGAAGAAGATGATGAACAGTTCTTGAGGTTTTTGAGAGCACAAATGCAACAGAGAATTCTTTTCTTGCGGAGAAAGATTCTTCGCGTAAAAGACAAATATAAACCAAGAGTTGTTCATATAGGGATTTTTAGAGAGAGAAAACCTTGAGCGGGAAAAGGTTTTCATCATGACACGGACACGTGTTTGCATTTGATTGGAAGTTTGAACAAAACGTGCAAACGTGTGTCAGAAAGAAATCGTGCCGAGTGTTATCCGTTGCAATGACGTCACAACTGTCCTTTCACATTCTTTTAGGATGTCTCTGAGGTTTTGAAAAACTCAGGGACTCTTTTGAAAAACATGAAGCACTGAATAGAAAATATCAGTGAAGATTTAAGGAAATTTTCAAAATATCGCTGTTAAGGAAGAGATATTCAGCGATGCAATTTATTTTGAAATCTTGCATTTTCATGCGATTGTCAGAGAGAGAAAACATACCTGGATATCAGTTTAACCAAGTTTATTCATAGAGAAGATGATGAAATGGATTATATATGTTGATTTTATCCCGAAGGCTATACACGATTGTATAAACGTATCGCTGATTAAATGTGAACCGCTGAAGATTTTATCCTTCAAAGTTCAGCATTCCAAGCTCGCTGATGAGAAAGTTGAATCTTGTCTCATCAAGAGGTTTGGTAAACAAATCAGCTAACTGATAATCAGTTGGGATAAAATGAAGTTCTATATCACCATTCATCACATGATCTCTGATAAAATGATATCTGATTTCTATGTGTTTTGTTTTTTAGTGTAGCACTGGATTGTTTGCTATAGCGATGGCACTTGTGCTGTCGCAATAGATTGGAATTTTGGAGAGCTGAAGATCATAGTCTAGTAGCTGATTTCTCATCCACAAGACTTGAGAACAGCAGCTTCCAGCGGCTACATACTCAGCTTCAGCTGTGGAAGTGGACACTGAGTTTTGCTTCTTACTTGTCCAACTTACCAGCTTTCCACCCAGGAGCTGACATCCTCTTGTGGTGCTTTTCCTATCCATTTTGCAACCTGCAAAATCACTGTCTGAATAGGCGGTTAGATCGAATCCTGAATCTTTGGGATACCAAAGACCTAGATTCGCTGTACCCTTAAGATATCGAAAGATTCGCTTTACAACTTTCATATGGGATATCTTAGGTTCAGCTTGATATCGTGCGCACAGACATGTTGTAAACATAATATCGGGTCGGCTAGCTGTAAGATACAATAGTGAGCCGATCATCCCACGGTACAACGTGACATTGACAGGAACACCCTTTGTGTCCTTATCAAGTATCAGCGGTGGTGCCATAGGGGTTTTCATAGCTGAACTTTCAGTTAAGTCGAATTTCTTCAGCATATCTTTAACATACTTTCCCTGATTTATAAAAGTTCCTTTTTCAGTTTGCTTAATCTGAAGACCAAGGAAATATGTTAGTTCACCCATCATGCTCATTTTATACTCATCTTTCATTCTATCAGCGAAACGAGTACAAAGCTCAGGGTTAGTAGAACCAAATATAATGTCATCAACATATATTTGAACTAAAATGATATGACCTTTCACTTTTCTAAAAAATAAAGTTTTGTCAATTTTACCTCTCTCAAATTTTTCAATATGGAGATAAGTAGAGAGAGTATCATACCATGCACGTGGAGCTTGCTTTAAGCCATAAAGTGCCTTATCCAGTTTATACACATAACCTGGACGCTTAGGATCTGAGAATCCTGGAGGTTGTTCCACATACACTTCTTCATTCAGCTTTCCATTTAGAAACGCTGACTTAACATCCATCTGATGTACAGTGAAGTTTTTGTGTACAGCATATGCTAAGAAAAGACGAATAGATTCAAGTCTTGCTACTGGAGCAAAAGTTTCGTCATAATCTATGCCTTCCTCTTGTCTGTATCCCTGAGCAACAAGACGAGCTTTGTTGCGAGTTACAGTACCATGTTCGTCCAACTTGTTTCGATAGACCCATTTAGTGCCTATCACCGTTTTGTCAGTTAGTCTACGAACAAGTTTCCAAACTTTGTTTCTTTCGAATTCAGCCAGCTCTTCTTGCATAGCGTTGACCCAGTTTGGATCTCTGAGGGCATCATCTATTTTCTTTGGTTCAGTTAGAGAAATAAAGTTAACAAATAAACAAATATTACCTGCACTTCTACGAGTCTGAATACCAGCGTTGGGATCACCAAGAATTTGATCGATTGGGTGATTTACAGTCCATCGCTGAGCCGGAGCATGCGTCGCTGACTCAGTCTGAACTGGAGAAACTGAAGATGAGGCTTCAGCTACTTCTGGATTATCAGCTAAGAGAGGAATGTTTGCATTTGCCACTTCATTCACTGATTGCTGAGAAATAGATGGAATTTCTGAGACATTTGGATCAACTGCAGGTATAGTGTTTATAGGAACAGCTGAGACCCAAGATGTTTCAGCTTCACTATTTTGCATATTTGGAATGATAGAAGGACCATCATTTTCTACGGTGTGAGCATGAGTGGGAATATCTTCTGAATCACCAAGATGAGAAAACATCCATTGATTCAGTTCTTCTGTATCAGCGTTCGGTTTAGAGTTCGCTGAACGGGATTCGTCAAACGTGACGTGAATAGTTTCTTCTACAGTTTGTCTTCTTCGGTTGAAGACTCTGAAGGCTTTGGAAACTGAGGAGTATCCAAGAAAGATTCCATCATCAGCCTTAGGATCAAACTTTCCAAGGGCATCTCTGTTGTTCAGTATGAAACACTGACATCCAAAGATTTGAAGAAAGCTGATTGAAGGCTTTCTCCCATGAAAGAGTTCATAGGCTGTCTTTTTGAATCTTTTAACTATCAGCGACCTGTTTTGCGTAAAACAAGCAGTGTTGACAGCTTCTGCCCAAAACTGAGTAGGCAGGTGAGAATCGTTGAGCATTGAACGTGCAGCTTCAATAATTGTTCTATTTCTTCTTTCAGCGACTCCATTTTGTTGTGGTGTTCTCACTGACGAAAAGTTGTGAGAAATACCCTTGCTCTCTAGGAAGGAATCAATAGAACTGTTTTTGAATTCAGTTCCATGATCACTCCTTATTGAGCGAACAGTGAAATTGTTCATAGTTTCCATCTTCCGAACAAAGGTGATGAGTTCTTCAGGGGTGTCACTCTTAGAACGGAGAAACATTACCCATGTGTAACGAGAGAATTCATCAACTATGACCAGCGTATATTTCTTTCCAGCGATGGATTGTTTGTTAACAGGGCCAAACAAATCCATATGGAGTAGTTGTAGAGGAGATGACACTGAGGAAACTTGCTTTGACTTAAAGCTTGCCTTGGTCTGCTTCCCTTTTTCACACGCTGAACATAAAGACTCTTTGGCGTATGAATGTTGAGGTAGACCAGTGACTAACTCTTTGGAGGAAAGAGTATTCAGTGTCTTGAAGTTGAGATGAGAGAGCCTTTTGTGCCATAGCCAGTTAACATCAGAAGTTGTTTTTGAGAAGAAACAGGAGTTCTCAGTGGTTGTTGAGTCCATGTTTATAACATAAACATTTTCCAAACGATAACCGCTGAGAGCTATCTTCTCCTTTTTGTCAGAGACAAAGCAGGATTCCTTAGTGAAAATCACTTTGTTATCCATGTCGCAAAGCTGACTGATGCTTAGAAGATTATGCTTCAGCCCTTCAACATATGCGACTCTTCTGAAGGATGTTGTACCATTTGAATGTACACCATACCCTCGGGTGTGTCCTTTTCCATTTCCACCGAAAGTCACAGAGGGACCCTTCTCTTCCTTGTATTCAGCGAGCAGGCTTTTCTTTCCAGTCATGTGTCTAGAGCATCCGCTATCGAGATACCAGATACCCTTCTTAACCTGCAATACAAAGGAAGATTAGTTTTGCTTGGGTACCCACTTCACCATGTATACGCGTTTGTCAGTGGAAGTAGTTGGAATGGGTTCAGCAGTCTTCGCAGCATTTGAAGATTCAGCTTTGTCTTTCTTCACTTTGGTCAATTTCTTGACCTCAGCGGTAGGAGTCACCTTGACCTGAATTGCAACTGGTTTGGTCTTCTTGGGTGCTATCTTCACCTTAGCTATCTTATCAGCTTTGGTGGCTGTGGGACACTTACTTGCAATATGATCGGTAAGTCCACAGTGATAACATTTCCTATAACTAAAATTAGTTCTAGGACCACTTGAGTGCTGAGCTTTTAATTTGGAATTTGAAGTACCAGCACCAAGTACACTATTGGTTTTTGAAATAGGACGAACATTCAGTTCTTCAGATTTCTTACCAAGGACATCTACTCTGAGTCTAGGAGTAGGTCGCTGAACTGATCCAGAGGTCTGATTTCTAGAACCAGATGAATGAATCACTAAGGCTTTGGAAGCATTCAGCTTAGGTACTAAGGTACCCTTCTGAGGATTTTGATAAATAACAATTCCTTTACCTTTGTCTTTAGAGACAGAGGTAGGTTTTGAATAAACCATTTTCTCCTTACCTTTTGAGGAGGTAGGAGTTTCCTCAGGGATTGGTGTAACCAACGAGGAGTACTGAGATGATGAAGTGTCAGCGACTGAGGATACGAACGTTCCAAATTTAAGCATTGAACGTTCAGTGGTTGGTTTTGGAGTATCAGACTTATAACCCAGACCACGTTTATCACTCAGAGGAATCTGAGCCTTAATTATCTCAGTGATCTTTGTTGAAGAATTACACCATCCTTCAACAGTAGCTTGTTCAGCTTTTAATGCAGCGATAGCTTCTGCTCGTTCGATTTTGACTAGCTTATTTAAATAGACTTGATCTTTAAAATCATCTTCAATTTTAGAAAGCTTTTCTATTTGAAGGTGGCAGTTTTTAAGTTTTTCAGCGAGATAAAGATTTTGGTTTTCAACCACAGCTTTGCCGTTCATGGCTTCGTATAAACTTCTAGTCAGTAGATCGATTTTACGGAGACTATCAGCTTCATCAATATTTGCAATATTGGTAAAGAAAGAAGGTGATACCTGAATGGCAGATGTTGAAGTGGAGGGAATGTCTGAACTTTCTTCCTCTTCTTCAATCTTTGCCATGAGACATTGATTTGCTTCATCATCTTCAGAATCAGATGATGAGGCTTCTTCATCAGAAGCAGCCCAATCATAGTCAGCCATCAGGCCTTTTCCTTTCTTCTTAAAGCTTTTCAGCTTTGCATACTTCTCCTTCAGCTTTGAGTATTTGTCGTCTTTATTCCTTGGAACAAAGGATTTTTTGTAAAAGCTGAAGGTCTCATGATTTTCTTTGACCTGCACTCGTTAGCGAAATGACCTGTCTTTTCGCAGTTGAAACAAGTAGCAGTAGCCTTATCAACAAAAGCTGATGATTTAGGCTTGTCAGTTATTGAAAGAGGTTTGTTCTTTCTAAACATTTTCTTCTTGGCGAATCTCCTGAACTTTTTAGTTAGGAGAGCCAAGGATTCATCATCATCTGAAGAATCAGAATCTGATGACTTTTCAGAGTTGCTTCCTAACTCAGTGATAGTGACCGAGGGTCGCTGAGTAGAAGGTTCCTCTGAGAGTAAAGCAACAGGGGTGCTTTTGGAATCTTTTACAAGATTCTTCTTAAGATGGCTAGATTGCTCATGATTCAGCAATGTGCCATATAAGGTAGCGAGTGTCATTGATCTTAGAGCTTTTGACAGCTTGAGACACATGGAATAATTGTCCCAGCTTTCAGGTAAACATTCTAAAAACTTTGTCAGCACTTCAAAGTTAGAATATTCCTTACCAACCGTTTTTAGATCTATAATTAAGCAATTAAAACGTTGATGAACTTCAGAGAGAGTTTCATTCTTACCAGAAATGAAGCTTTCGTATTGTCTTACCAGGTTAATCTTTCTTGAATCCTGGACTTCAGACGTTCCTTCATACTGAACACATATTGTGTCCCACATGGCTTTTGATGATTTCAGGTTCATGACGGAATGGTAGACTTCGTCAGGAAGGGCCATGGATAGTATGGATCTGGCTTTTGTATCTATAGCCACTTTCTTCTTATCTTCATCGGTCCACATGTGTATTTCCTTTGGAATCAGCCTTTCAGGAATAGCAGCACGAGTTGCAGTGGCTGGAACTAAAGGATCAATAGTTACAGGGATGTGTGGGCCGTTTTCAAGATAGTAGGTCATAGTGGGGTCTACACCTTCTAAGAAGAGCATCATCCTATTTTTCCATAAGTTGAAGTTGTCTCTGGAAAATCTAGGGGGTTTTGCAAGAGAACCATTGTCTATATAATTTGTGTTTGTGTGGGAGGCCATTTTCAGATAATAGCAAGGAAGAGAAATATCTTAGATTAGATCTTGTTTATGAGATTAAACAAATCTGCTCTGATACCACTTGTTGGTCCCGAAAGGCCTATACAAGTTTGTAGAAGGGGGGGGGGGTTGAATACAAACACACTATTTTACTTTTCTAAATTGTTTATTGATAAATCATTAACAATTTACAGCTTGTTGCGGAAACAAGATTAAGGATAAACCTAAATCTAAACAAGTTGGAACACTAAGGTTTCTTGCACTAAGAAAGATAAGGAGATTACTAATAAAATCCTATCTTGAGAGAGATTTGAACTTGTCCAGAGTTAGCAAGTTACTTCAAATGAAGTGAGTTCATCTCTTTATATACTGCATGCATTTAATGCAAATCAGTATATACTTTACACGTGTCATCAGCGGATTGGTTGCATGTCATTGACCTTGGTTGACAACCTTAGTAGCCGTAAAGATGAACAGTGTAGTATCAGAGTGGTTGTACTATTTCAGATATTCGGAGGTTATTTTCTGACATTTCGTACGGTGGCGTGCAAGGGAGGTTAAGACAAAAGTACTTTGTACGGAGGACTTCATGATCAGCTTTCGTTGATTCAGCGATTACCATTCACTATTCAGCGAATGATAAAGTTCAGCGATAGCTGAAGTCTTGTACTTGATACTTCACGTTGAGTGGACAAATCTGAGTCTTCGCTGATCCGCATCAGTTCATTAGTAGACTTGTCGCTGGTTCTTGAGCTTGATCTTCGACTTCAGCGTAGAACCTTTGTTGACGTGAAACTTGTCTTCAGGGATCATAAGTAAACAACTAACTTATCAGCGATCACCATAAGGACTGAACAGACTCAGAGCATTATGGTGAACAGTGTTCGCTGAATGTTTAATTTAAAAAGCGAGAGTTCCTATCAACGATACTGTAAGATCTTAGTACTTATCAGCGATAGTGAAACTCTGATACATATTGTTTACATACAATTTTCACTAAGTATTTAAGAGAGGGTCATTATCAAATCACTGAGGGTTTGGATCAACAGTATCAGTCTGTGCAAGAATCTGGATCCAAGAATCATGGTTTGAGTGATTTCTAGTGATTTTTAGAGTTCTTGAAGTTACTACTGTTTTGGATCGAAATACGTTATTCCAGTGAGGTTTTGGGTGTATGATCTGAACAAAAAGTGTTCAGATTGTGATCGCAAAGGTATCTGCAAAGTTTCAAATCAATTGGTTGTGATTTGAGGGATTTATTGGACTTGGAAAATTTTATGTTCGACGTTCAAAGTAGTCGCACGATATAGACATTCAAACCTTCAAAGTTATCGCTTGATACTGAAACTCATAGTTGTCGCATAGAATTTGGCCGATAAGAGATTTTGATCGCTCAAATTTTGACCGAGACCTACCGTTCACGGTGTTTGATCGCACAAAGGTTGACCGACAACTTCCTGTTCATTGCCTGTTTTGACCGAGAACTAAGTCTGATCGCACAGTTTTTGACCGAGAACTAAGTGTAATCGCATATCTTTTGACCAAGAACCGATTTTCATCGCATAGCTATTGACTGATAACTACTATTCATTTCTCATCGCACACGAGTCGTGCGATTAAGTACTGTTCATTGCTTACCTTTGAGCGATAACTCATTGTTTTTGCTTATCTGTTTAAAGATCATACAAGTAAACTTGACAAGATGATAAAGAACGATATCATGATGTCCTTGGGAACCGAATCACGTCCTCCTATTTTGATCGAAAGTGAATATGAGCAATGGAAAGAGAGGTTTGAGGATTTTTTGGAAAGACAACAGAATGGAGCAAATTTACTAGATTCGTTAAAGAATGGACCAATGGAACCTTTAACTCATTATGTTCCTATTCCTAATTCACAAGAAAGAATTGTAAAAGTGAAACCTTTAACTGAATATACGATTGAAGAAAAGGCTCGTTATGATCCTGATAAGAAAGCAAGATCATTTGTGATTATGGGAGTTCCGAATGAAGTGTTCAACAAGATTGATAGTTTCAAAGATACTGCACAGAATATGTGGTTACAAATGGAAAAGATGTTGCAAGGATCACAGATTGGAAATCAAATGAAAACAACCTTGTGCATCAATCGGTATGAGGAGTTTAGAGCTAAAGAGGATGAGAGTTTGAGCCAAACATATGACAGGTTCATTACTTTACTGAATGAGATCAGTAAGAACAAAATAAACAAACCATTGATAGACGTTAACGTGAAGTTCTTAAGTGTGTTGCAATCAGAATGCAAAAGTGTTTCAAGACGCATGAATCCTAGACTATCCTCGATGCCATTACATGAACTATTCGAAATGATTCATCAAGATGAAGAGGAAGTGATAGAGAAGAAGAAGAAAAGGAATAAGAAGTAGATGAAAGAAGTTGTTCCTGAACCAGTGGCACTCAAAGCAGATATGCACACCGGTAGTTATTTGACTGACGATTCAAACTTGTTTGAAACGGGATATAAATGGAATGTTGATGATGACGGAGATGAGTTAGAGCAAGCCATGCTTCTACTCACTAGGAATTTTCAAAAGAGATTTTACAAAACACCGTCATCAAACAATCTGAGGTATACATCTGGTTCAAGAATGTTTGAAAACAACATGTATGAGAGGAAACCGTTTGAGGAGAAGAAGTTTGAGAATGTTGAGAAGAAGTTTGATAATAGATTTGATGGAAAGAAGAAGTTTAACGAGAAAATGCCTACTGAGGTACCGAAGTGTTACAACTGTGGCACGCCTTGTCATTACGCTAAACATTGTCGTAAGAAAGTAGTTAGGAACTCTGACTACTACAAAAACAAGATGTTGCTAGCCAAACAGAAAGAAGAGGGGAAAGCTTTACTGGTGGAAGAAGAATATTGGCTAGATCAAACTGATGATGAAGCGGAGAATGAGGAACAGGCAAACATGTGCCAGGCTAAATTCAATTCAGATGAGGAAGATACTTCAGATAATGACTCTCAGGTAAATTCCTTTCCTATATCTCTATCAGATGATCATGACATAACTACTTTACGTACTGAATTAATTGATACACGTAATAAATTAGTTGAATCAGAAAAGATTTAAACTACTTTATTTCATGAATTGAATGTCATGAGAAAAGGAGTTCGAGATTTAAAATCTAAGTTAGCAAAGGAAAAAGAACTCAACGAAGTTTTAAATCAGACTATTCTTGCTGATAACCTTGAGAAAGGAAAGAGAAATGTGGAAATTAAAACTCTCAAGGATCAACATGAACAGGTTGAAAAAGAAAAGATATTTTTTGATTCTCAAATTTCTGAACTAACCATGAAAATCAAAAGAGTTAGAAGAAACGAAAAATGAAAGTGAGGTTTCTTTGAATGAATTTTCAAATCAAAACAAAGAGTTTTTAAACAAGATCAAGGATTTTGAAGAAAAGAATAGTGAGAGTGAGCTTTCTTTGAAAAATATTACCACTCAAAATACAGAGTTTTTGAACAAAATTGAAGATTTGGAAAAGAAGCTGTATTTGAGGGGTCAAACGGATCAAACTATTCATTTGAACAAACCAAGGCTTGTGAGTTCTGTTAACAAATATTGGGGACTTGGTTATGAAAATCCTAAACATTTGGCTAAAGCAAGCAAATCTTTACCAACATTGTATGACTTTACTTGCTTAAGATATGCTAGATATTGGCCTGAATTTGAAATACTATGGTCAAATGAAGAAGAAATCAAAGAAGAGGAAGTCACGAAAAGAATAACTACAACAAAAATGCAACTTCCTTTTTGTTATACTCGAGAGAATGAAAAATATCAAAAGAATCCGCATGGAAAACTTTCGAATGACTATTTTGATATATATGCTGCTAAACCAAATTGCGAAAAACCTGTTGAAGCAAAACGATATGTTCCACCTTTGATTCTAGAAGGAAGAATCTATGAACTTGAAAGTTCTGTTCTAGAACAAAGGTTGAAATTTGAGCTTCAAAAGGACTTTCTTTCAGCTATTTACTCAAATAGCTTTAAGGAACTATCTTTTTGCTTCAAGACTGAATTGGAATAGGAGAAAACTGTTTATGAAAAATCCTTGATTAAAAAGTTTTCAGACTCATCCAATAGTGCTTTTGAAGCAAAAGAAAAAGTCAATCAAAAGTGTTTCCATCTTTCTAAGAAAGTATCAGATCTTGAGAAACTTATACTCTCTGAGCATAATCAATTTGAAAGTGAAAAGCCAATTTTGCAACTCAAAGTAAATCTCTTGAAGCAAATATAAGTGAGCTTTCCAAGACTGTAATTGATTTGAAAATTGTTTTGGAAAATGAAAGAAAAGAGTTTTCTTTGAAGAATTGGTTTAATCTTATAGAAACCAAAACTTTTGAAGAAAAGATTTGTGAACTCTCTCAGAAAATGAAGACATTGGAAAATCCTTTGGAGGAGGAAATAAATAATTTTACAACTAAAAGCACGATGTTTGATTTTGAGAGTGCTCTCAATCTTGAACGAGCACAATTTGAAATTGAGAAGAAGTAAATAAATTGGAAATTGCTTTGGCGAAAGAAAGAAAAGAATTTGCTTTTCAAACGTGGTTCACTCCTGAAAATTCTTCTTCATATAAAAAGGATTTTGAAGTTCACAATGTTGATTCATATTCTGATTCTGAGAATTTTCAACCTACCCCTGTTTCAAAAGAGAAATCAAAGCTTGTGGTAAGTGAAAAAGGAAAGGCTTGTTTGTTTGATTTTTCAAAGACACTTCCAGACCATGAAGTCTTTGTTTTAAAAGATGAAAAACCGTACTTTCTGTAAGGGTGAGTGTTCAAATACGAAGAAAAATACTATTTCTGAACAACCCTTAAAGAAAAGAAATAAGAATAAAAAGTCAAAGAAAAACACTTCTCATAGTTCTAAACATTTTGACACTAAATTTTCTGATTTTTCAGATAATTCTGTGAATGAGAACAATGGAAAGCGAGAATAGCGGGTAAAGCAAAAGGATTCTTTACCTACCAAGCAGAAAGTCAAAAACAATAGTTTTTCAAATAAGAAACAATTTGGTACTAGTGATAAACGAAAACTTGTAACTTCTTACAAGTGTTATTCAAACAACCAATTGTTGAAATTTTCAAATGAAGAAGGTTTTTGTTCTGCTTGTGGTCGTAATAATCTGTTTGCTAGACCTGGTTCTTGTTGTTTGTTTAATTCATATCGTATTCCAAATGAGCTTGATAAAACCAGTACTTTCAAGAAAAAGAGATCACAAGTTTCTAAAAAGGTATCTCAAGCAACTACCCAAAAATGACCCATTTTTAAATGGGTACCTAAAACTGTATAATCTGGTTGATTGCAGAAAATAAGTTGTGGTACTTAGATTCCGGATGTACGAAGCATATGACCGGCCAACGAGATATGTTGTCAAACTTTGTTGAAAAAGACCTTGGTCGTGTAAGATTCGAGAATAATCTGTTTGCTCCGATCAAAAGATTTGGAGATATCGTCCAAGATAACCTTACGATTAAGAAGGTTAGCTACGTTGAAGGACTGGGACACAATTTATTCAGCATAGGACAGTTTTGTGGCAAAGATTTGGAAGGGAATTTTAAAGCGAAAAGATGTTGTGTTCGGACCGAGGAAGGAAGAGAACTTATTGTCGGCACACGAAAGTCTAATCTTTACACAATCAACCTGTCTTCAGTTAAGCCAGAAAATGAAGTGTGTCTTCTGTCATAGGCTTCAGTACAACAAAGCTGGCTATGGCACCGACGCTTATCACATCTGAATTTTCGTTACATTCAGAAACTAGTTTTAGACGATCTAGTTCGAGGTCTTCCAGTTATGAAGTTTGATGCTGAAAATCCGTGTGATGCCTGTGAGAAAGGAAAGATGAAAAGGGTTCCTCGTAAGCCAAAGCCTAAACCGACAACAAAGAGCGTACTTGAGCTAATTCATGTGGATTTGTCCAGACCAATAAGGACGGAAAGTATTAGTGGTAGAAAGTACGTATTGGTGATTGTTGATGACTTTTCACGCTATACGTGGGTTATGTTTCTTCGTTCAGAGGATAAAACTTCAGAAAATCTGATCAAGGTCATCAAGTCAGCTCAAAACAACATGCAAATATCAGTTAAAATCCTTCGTTCGGATAATTGCACAGAATTCAAAAACAGAGTCTTGGGAGATTTTTTTGAATCAAACGGGATTCTTCAACAATTTTCTACCGCCAGAACTCCTGAACATAATGGTGTTGTGGAAAGACGTAACAGAACGTTAGTCGAATCTGCAAGAACGATGCTGGCTTATTCGAGTATACCATTATTCCTTTGGGTTGAGGCTGTTGCAACTGCATGTTACACTCAAAATCTTTCAGTCAATACATCGCCGGTTTGGAAAAACTCCCTATGAGATAATGAACAACCGGAAGCCAACCTTAAAGCATCTTCGGGTCTTTCGATGCAAATGCTTTGTATTGAACGATAAAGAGACTCGTAATAAGTTAAGTCTGAAAGCGATTGATGGAATCTTTGTCGGATATTCTTTCTTCGCGGCGTCATATCGCATCTATCTGAAGCAGTCCAGAACTATAATTGAGAGCGTGAATGTTAAGTTTGATGAGCATAACGAATTGGCTTCTGATTACAACAGTTCAGAACCCGTGATAACTGGAGTATTAGGTTCTGAACAATTCAAATTAGAATATGTTCCCAAAGCGAATCAGGATCAACCCTCAACTTCTAAATCTCATTTAACTGATCTTGATTATTTGTTTGAAGATTTTTATGACGAATATTTTGGTACTTACAAATCGTCTGATGATCTTAACAGGAAGAAACCCGCATCTACACCAATTTCCGCTGCTGTTCCTACTAGTGATAAAGATGCAACTCAATCAACAATGATTGATGTTTCCTCTCTTGTTCAAGAATCGCATGTACCAAATGTTAATGCTACACAACAATCTGCTCCTACAATTGTCGAAGTAACAACACATAATGCTAGCCCATCAGTCAATGTTACGTCTACCCCTCAGCAACCCACCGAATCTTCTGGAGAACCTAATCCTTTCATCGATATTCCTCCAGAAATTCCAAGTGCTGAAGTAGAAGTACCATTAGCTGATGAAGAGAAAAATGCTTCTATTGACGATGTTCAAACATCATATGTTCCACACCCGCACTCAACAAAGTGGACGAAGGCTCATCCAATTCATAAAATAATTGGTGACCCTAATTCACCGGTTCAAACGCGGTCGTCAACTCTAATGGCTACGACTAATGAGTGTTTATTTGCGATCTTTTTGAGCGATGTTGAACCACTATCGGTTTCTGAGGCTCTAAATGATCCAGATTAGGTGATCGCCATGCAAGAAGAACTCAACCAGTTTGAGGCGTTGAAAGTCTGGAGGCTTGTTCCCCGTCTGGCGGATAAAAGCGTCATCGGTACCAAGTGGATTTTTAAGAATAAAAAGGATGAAGATGGAATAATCATTCGTAACAAAGCCAGACTCGTAGCGAAAGGATATGTACATTTTTGGACTTTGGACTTTATCCAGCAAGAGGAGGTATATGTATCACAACCTTTCTGAATGGTGGGGGTTTATTGGATCGAAAGAGCACAATAGGACATGTATAATTTTTGGGTGATAATTTAGTGAGTTGGGCTTCAAAGAAACAAAACTGCGTTTCGACTTCTACTGCAGAGGTTGAGTATGTGGCTGTCGCGAGTTGTTGTTCGCAAGTTCTTTGGATGAAGACTCAACTACGGGATTTCAGATGTCAGTATGAGAAAATCCCCATTTATTGTGATAGTAAGTCCGCAATTGCTATTTTGGTGAATCCGGTCCAACACACAAAGACAAAGCACATCGACATACGGTATCCTTTTATCAAGGACCATGTTGAAAAAGGTACTGTTGAACTTTATTTTGTTTCTACTGAGTTTTAACTTGCCGAGCTGTTCACAAAGGCTTTGGATGAGAAACGTTTCAAGTTTCTGATTTCAATGTTAGGCATGTTGAACCTTAAAATTTGATCATTCATAATTTTCTTTCAATAGTTTGAAAATTCTTATTCGTCATTCAAGTTTAATAACTTGATTGAAAAATACTAATTTTCATCTTATTGAATCTTTATTATGATTCTTTCAAAAGTTTATGTTTTTCAGTATTTTACAAAGTTTATTTCAACTTTATTTTTCTCTTTACCGTATGAATTCCATTTCTATCTTTCATATTCTTTGTGCAGTTTGATGTGTGTTTGCATGTGTTTAGGGGGAGACAAGAAAAATCATTTGTCGAGGGGGAGCATATACACATATACATACATGTGTTTGATCAAGTGGTTTGTAAATCTTTGAAGAAAAGGTAAGTTTTCTGACTTCAGATTTTGAAGCAACCTCTAATTGATGCAAAATTATTTTACAAATCTTATGCATCTTTGTAGGGGGGGCAAAGTGTTTTTGAGATGAGATCTAGAAAGTACAAATTAAAAGTTGGACATCTTTTAATTTGGAAAAGTGGAAAAGTAAATTTTCTGAAAAATGTCCAAGTATAGGAAGTAATCGCACAAGACTTATGCGGTCAAGATTTCTAATCGCACAAGCCTTGGTCGAAAACCTTCCTCATCGCACAAGCGTTGGGCGATAACTCTTGTTCATCGCACAAGCTTTATGCGATCAGGGGTTTAATCGCACAAGGGTCATGCGATTAAACATTGTTCATCCCAAGCTTTGACCGACAACTTTGGTTCCTTCATCACATCAGTTTCATGTGATGAGGATGAACTAGTTGCACCTTGTTCATGCGACTAGTTGACACGTGGCAGGACAATCTTTGGTCCAATCAGATGGTGCTACGTGTCACCAAACCCTAGTATGTATATCTAGACCGAGACTTCGAATTTTTCAGTTTTCCCACTTTCTTTGAACCCATATCCTCTCTACTGAAATTTTTTCTAAATCGTTTGTTGTTGTTGTTCACATCATTTTCGCATTCAGCTCAAGTCAGTACTTCAATCATTTTTAATTTCTTCTATCCATAACATGGTTTGATTAGGGTCGATTTGGTACTGAAAAGTTAGTTTTGTGAAACTTTTCATATTCCAGTGTCAAAATCGTTCATAAATGTTAGTGTGTGTGCTAAAACATGATAAGATAGGTTCATGCTAGTTAAACGAGTATACGGTATTGATTATTTTCATTGATTATTCTTAGAAACTGGATTGAACCTTCAAAATATCTCGAAGTGTTCCTTGTTGTCGCACAAAGAATGTCTTCAAACATTCATAGCTGCCGCACAAAATAGTCATTCATTATGATCGCACACGCCTTGAGCGATAACCTTTTCAGCGCCCAAGTGTCGTGTGATTACAAGTGTCATGCGATAGGCTCTTTAGCTTTGTGCGATAACTCTCCAGACTTAGGAAATTTTGAGAAATTTTCAAAAGGTGGTGCTTTGCAATTATTATCCCATTGTTCTAACGAGTTCCAACCCAGATCAAATGGCACATAATCCAGAGCAAGGTGATTGCAATTCCTCGAATGAGAATACGATCATTCCTTCACATCGTTCCTCACATCCTTCCGTGAATGCAAGAAATCCAGGTGATGAACTTATTCTACCTCAGAATAAGTTGGCCATAAAGCACAACAACTACACTTTCGACACACAAGTGAGGTTGGATTACCAAATAGTGGTTGAGATTCTTAAAGTCCATCCCATTCGCACTGTTCTTGAGAAGACTCAATTGGTTCCGGAGATTTATTTACAACAAGCTTGGTACACAATCCAATTTACACTGAAGATAGATCATTTTGATGCCAAGTTGACTCTCAAACGACTTAGAACTGTGTTGGATTTACCATTCTCCAATGATTTTGCTGATATGGTATCTGAAGAAGAATTGTGCCGAGACATTCAGGAACTGGGATATAATGACACAGAAGATGGAGTTCTTGTCAATGCTTCCAACTTCAAAAGAAAGTACTTGCCTCCGTTGTACTATACTCTATTTAGCATTATCAACAGATGTATGACGTCAAAGCACACAGGGCTTGACAGATGCAGTATCTTTGTCTTATAGATGTTTCATGCTATCGTCTATGACCGGAAGATAGATTTTGCTGTGTTAATATGGAATTAGTTCATTGAGGTCGTTGGTGACAAGTTAAAGCCATCTAAGGCAATAAACTTTGTTCCGTTTCAGAGGTTTCTACAGATTGTTAACAAATACATAATGGATGCTAATCCACAAATCCCGAGACGTGAAAGAGCGTTACGTGGTCCAGATCAGTGGATGCACTATCTTCGCATTCCCAAAGGTACTCATTTTGAGCGTATCAAAGTCTTACCTGAATCTGTACGTGCTTACGCTGACCAGGAGTCACCATTCGTGAGTGAGTATAGAGAAGAGAACGCACTTATGGCCCGGCCAGGACCGAAGGGGCCTACCCAAAGTGCCATCCCACTTAGAGAGAGGAGTGAGGGTATAATTATTAAGGAGGGAGTTGAAGATATTGGGGGTACTTGAACGGGGTGAGACGAGCAGTTAAAACTTTGTGAGGGGAACTGGCGTTGGGGTGCTCCTGGTCAGTCGTCTCGTGTTCCTGATGATGATGAGATTAGTCTTAGTTCTGCTGACTCTGAACAAGATACATATAAAATATATGCTGATAATGATGATCCAACAAATGTGTACTCTGCCAGTACTAGTTCTGATGATGACGCTGATGATGGAAATGATGATAGTTCTTATGATGACAACGATGATGATCAAAACAATGATCAACTTTATTTTGTAATAGAGAATGTGGTCACTGTTGCTACTAATTCCGAGCTACATTCTGATGCTCGAGGGGAAATAAGGAGTACTAAGGGTGCTTTAGTTGAAATAAAAATAAATGTGAGGTCAAGTGAGATGGAAAGAAAAAAATATGGTGAGAGTGTGACAGGTTCTACAAAAGTTTTAACTGATGATCCTTCCCAAACCGTGTCAACCCGGGTAGCCACATCTACTGTCAGTGCGCGTCCGTTGCCACAAGACATTGAACAAGACATAGTGGACCCAGCTATGCATTGCACAACCCCTCTCAGCACTCATCAACTTCTCAACAAGTTGATGTTTCATCTTCTCACAGGGGAATAGCACAAAGTCTATCGGCGACATACTCGGTGTCTGCCGGTATTGAAACAGGATGGCAACTACCCCAGCCACCTTCTTCATTTGTACACATATCGAGTCTAGGGCCCTTCGGATTTACTTCTTTTCCTAGGACACAACGACCGCCTGTCACAACACCGTTGGTGACACCAGCTATTGGTATTCTCCGTGAACCAACAGGAATACCCTGAGTATTGCCGCCATTCGTTGGTGGTTTACGAGGACCGGGTGGAAGTTCTGTTAATGTCAACACTATGCCAGCATTGAACACATGCCATGCAGTCTCTTCGATTGTCATGTCAACCAGTAACCTAAGTGGTCTGGGTGTTACCCCGTTTTGTACTGAACAACTAAAATCTTTGATGGGTCCTCCTCCCCACAACTTTTTTCGGTGAAGCTTCTGGAATTGGCTATTACTTCACTGAATAATTCATACAAAGCTCAAATGGCAGAATTGAAAGTAATTGTTGCTAAGCTATCTCATGGAGTGAGCCGAGCCATGAAAGGAAAATCTGTCGTGGAATCCTCATCCACCGCACCTGAATCTCAGCCTGATCCTACATGTCCACCAACACAACATCCGAAGGTATATCCTAACTTTGCTTTACATGAATTGAAATCTCAAATGCTTACACGATTGTTAGAACAAGGAGACAATAATACTCAAGAAGAAGTAGATTTACTTGGTCTTCTTAGGCGCCAAACCGAACAACAAACCAACTTACCAACCCAAGATGATTTCTATACACTTCAACAATCCATAACTGACATGAACAAAGCAGTTTCTTTTGGTTTTACAACCCTTTCTGATCGTATTAAAGTTTTGGAGGAAAAATGTAATGTCGAAGCCCAAACCACTAAACGAAAACATGATGATCAAGATCCCGATCCTGATCACCATGAGGGGGAGATAAGTAAGAGACAGAAAGTTGGAGAAGCGAGTGGTTCGGGTGCTCAATCTGAAAATGTGGAAGTTATTGGTACTGATACTGGTGTTGCTGAAAATGTACAAGCAAGTGATGTGTTGTGAGTTCTGGATGATATCGTTCCCACGGTTGAAAAGCCCGGTGGAAGTGATAACAGAACGGAAGAGGAGAGAATGGCCGATGACCTGTTATAGGATATCATTTATGTGGATTCAGAGGATGAACCTGAGTTGACAGTTGTTAAGATAAAGGAGGAGTTAGATGATGTATTTGATGGTATCAATGCACAACCTGAAGATCCTGATTCTAATGATAAAAATATTCCTACTAATGATCAACCTGATCCCGTTATTGATGTTCCAGTTATACCTGATCTACCGGAAGGAAAGATAAAAGATTCGGTGTCAGAGGTAGAAATGAGAAACTTTCAGATGTTGATTGATAAGGAATCGTTGATTGAAAGAAGAGGTCACAGAATAAGAATCTTTACTCCATTTCAAGAAGACATAAGGAGTGATCTATTTGTGAAGCAAGTTCAGCCGATTGATAAGATAAAGATATACTCTATTTAGAAATTCCCAACTTTGCATCAAGTCGTGTATCTGCATCTTATGAGCAACAAAGATAGAGAACTCAAGTTTGTTAGAACTGACAAGGAAATCGTGAAGATTTCAAAGATAGAATCCTAGAAAATTCTGAATGTTTGGTATCCATGATTCACGGTCTACCGCATAGATGGAAAAGAATGGTCTTTTAGCGAAGCAGACTTCAAGTCATTAACTTGTGAAGACTTTTTCAGGATATACGACATACTTGCAAGGCTTTCGAATAAGAATGTGACATGGTCTGAGGCGTATCAAGCAGTAAAGAGGTTCATTAAGAATCTGATAAAGCTTGCCTACTTGACTGATTTTCAACTGGCGTTGGAGGGAAATCAGATCAGAGTAAATACCAGAACGCCAAACAGACGTTTGCCAGATATTCAAGGTATTCCATTATATACAGTGTTAGAGAAACCAGAATTTGGGATTGTCTATCACAATGGGCAGAAGAAGAAGAAGTTCTTAAGGCTGATTGAGATCAACATGTATTGTGACGGTACCTTGAATATGATAAAGATTAGATTGACGGAAAAGACCATACTTGATGAGCAAAAGAAAGTGCATCTGAAAGAGAAAGAGAAGGTGTTGATTGATAAAGCTTTGAAAGGTATTCAAGACAGACTGGCATACAAGAATTCATTGAGAAGATTTGAAATCATCTTTGGGATAAGAAAAAGATACATCCCTCCTGAGCAATTGATGAGATAAACTTTTGTATCTTCTTACTTGGATACAAAGTGGGAGAATGTTAGTGCTGAAAATATCAATTGTATCCAAGTAGAAGGGTCTATTTTGTAAATTCTATTCTAAGTATAAAAGGCTTAGATAGAGCTTGTTTTATACAATTTTGGAATTACAACATCTAGATACTTAGTCATTTTCTCTCTACTTTGTAATTGTGTTCTTGAAGATCAATGAGAGATGGATTGACTATTTCTTGATTACATATTTGTTTACTTGTTTCTGGGATCACAATCCGATATATTCCGGAATAGAGGTTCCAGTAAAGAGTTCCGGAATGAGTCCGGAAAAAGCGTGAAATTGCGGAAAAAGAAAGCTTGTCCGGAAGAAGACTTACCCGGAATACGAGTTCTGGAAAACAGATCTGATCGACGAAATCTACTCAAAAATTGATCAAACTTGAGGATTTTATTCCTGCAACAAATTAGACCAACAAGAGATCCAAAAATACAAGTGCCCAAATCGAATTTTAACCTAAAACAAGTTTTTAAGGAAAAATTAATGAACTTGATACGAACAGAGCAAGAACCCAGAAAATTTATTTTGAAGAATTAACAGCTTAAAACTCAGAATCTTGCAACGAAACTTGTGGAAACTTGTTTTAACACACAATCAAACGTAATGGCATGATCAGAACACTAAAATTTGTAGAAACAATGCAAATCAGATAAACAAAAAATTAGAACTCACTATGCGATTTTTAAGAAACAATAATTCTTGAATCAAACTTCAATCCTTGGTATAATACCACGTGTGGATCCCAGAAAGTGCAATCAATAATAATGAATTAAGCAAACGATCAAGAACATATTGATTTCAAGTTGTCATCCATCTCATTCAATAATCAAAGGTTTTCAATACAGAATACGGCTATTAGAAGCTAATGAATGATTAACCTAAAACTAGGATTAAACAAAACTATTTTTACCTTTTAGGTATTTTACATTATTAGCCCAAACTTTAAGACAATTATAATTCTCACCCTAACAACGGCGCACATGAATTTTGGGATTTCTTGCTTAGATTTCTTGAATTTTCATTGGTTTACACGTTCTGATTTTGTTTTCTACTGGAATCTTTGTGCTCTACTCATCAAGTTAATACTTTTGATTGGTTGTTTTCCCATCGTGGGTCGATTTAGAACAAATTGAAGGTTTCCCTACTTCTGGTTGGTGCTTGTCATAGTGGGTCGGTGCTTCTTTGTCATTGATTCAAGACTCTTGTGTGGCATCTTCCAATCGTGGGTTGGTGGTTTTGAAGGCTGATTTAGGTGTTTTCCGATTGCATGGTTGATTGCGGCGACTAGGGTTTTGGTTTTATTTCTTTTGTAATATGTTTGATTATTCCATTGCCATCGTTTTTTCTTACTCCTTATTATTCATCGTGGACTGTTTCTGAGGACTTCATGGTTGATCGACGGTGTTGTTGTCGAGTTGCAGCGCCTTACCCTTGGTTGAGGCCTTCGTTGCTCATCTAAGTACACGGGAAGTCGGCCGCAAATTCTCAGTTGTGCCACGGTGGTGCTAGGGAGGAGTTTGGCAGAGGGTATTGGTACAATAGATGTGGGTTCAAAGGCTGGTGAAGATGGTGCGGCAAATGGAGGGCCGTTATTGGCCTCGGCTAAAGGTGCAACAGATTCGTTGCATGCGTCTAGGGCTGACGTGGATGCTCCCATGCAGAATGGGGAGTGTACTTCTGTTTTTGATAGGTTGTCACTCAACGGTGGGAAGGATGCCGGTGACGTGACTTTGCTGAAGAGAGGCATGGATTACAAATCGGGGGTAGGAGGTAACAAGACTAACGATTTACAGTTCTTTCCTCTTGCGGACAAAAAGGATACCTGTGTTTATTTTTCGATTGATTTGGCTAAGGAAGCAAGCAAGACTTTTCATACCATGGTATATGGTTACTTTTTGGGTCCAAGAATTCATTTTCCGATTGTCCAACGTTTCGTTAAGGCTGCATGGGGTAAGTTTGATTACAAAGATGCCATGATGAATGAAAACGGCATTTTCTTCTTCAGATTCAACGATGAAGGGGGCTATGCGCAAGTCAAGGTCCGTTAATGGTCCGGGGAGTGTTGTTGTTTGTCTTCCCGTGGGATCCTACGAAGGGTCTTCATAAGCCGGTTCATACATCTTGCCCACTGTGGGTAATATTACACAACATCACTTTGGTAGCGTTTAACAAATAGGGTGTTAGTCGAATTGCAAGCTCGTTGGGAGTGCCCAAACATATGGATTTGTGCACTCCTGCTATGTGTGAAAAACTTTGGGGTCGACCTGGCTTTGCAAAAGTCTTGGTTGAGGTTTGGGCAGTGGGAGCTTTAAAAAGGGAAATTGAAGTTGTTATTCCTAGTCTAAATGGAGGTGAGAATGAAAAGGTTAAGGTTCGTGTGGAGTAATCTGGGAGCCATCTCAAAGTACTCATTGTTGTGTTTTTGGTCATAAAACCCAAACGTGTGTCAAGGCCATTGCAACTCGTAAATTAACTGGTATGAATAAAGTGCAAGATGAGGAGGGGTTTGTTCGGGTTGAGAAAAAACAATGGCGTCGGAAAGAACTGAATGGAGTGGTGAACAATAATAAGGAGGCTACAATGACATCAAAGGTGTCGACGGGGACTGAAGTGGAACGTGAAAAGATTAATAATGTAAACGTGATCAATCCGACTAAAGGGATGGCGACAGATCCAACACCCAATTTGGGTGATGACGTTTTTGTAGCACGAGGATTGGGGAAACTCGGTTGAAGGATAAAAGGTAAGGAGACCAACCAAAGGATGGAGCTTCGACATCTACTACACTTGTTCCTCTCATGCATTCCATTATCCATTCTTTTCGAACGTATGGTATGCCTCGTCGGGGACCGTTGCTGAAAACTCCTTCTACTTCAAATAGGTTTGCTTCTCTAGAAGATGATGAGGAGAATGAGGCGGAGGATGTATGCATGGATAACCCAAGGGAAGAGTCGGGCAAGGCATTGGAGTCGACAACCTCAACCCCAACCAATTTGTCATGTTAAAGCTTGCTTGTTGGAACATTCGGGGTTTGAACTCCCGAATCAAACAAAATGACGTAAAGAACTTTATTCATATGAGCCATTATTTAAACACACTTGCATGGGAATTATTGAAACACACTTGCATGGGGATTCTTTGGATTCTGTATGTCGTTATGTATTTGGACATTGTCGTTGGGTGTCAAACAACTCTTTCCCTGAAAGAGTACACGTATTATTTTAGCATGGGATGAACATACCATTGATGTTATGGTTTTGGAGGGGCACAATCAATACCTCCATTGCTTGGTCTGTATCCGGGGAGAGGTGAATCCTATCTTCCTCACTGTAACGTATGGGTCAAATATTTGTGTGGCTAGACATGAACTTTGGTCGGGGATTCGCAAATCAAAAGTTTTATTGGGTTCGAATCCATTGGTTATTATGGGAGATTTTAACTCCCTGTTAATCCCGCACGATGGTTTTGATGGGTCTTCTAGAAGAAATGTGAACATGGAGGATTTCTTCCTTTGTGTGGAAGATATTGACGTTTTTGATATAAAATATGCGGGAATTCAATATACGCAGTGTCAAAAGCCGAGGTGTGCGGGTGGTATATCTCGGAAGTTGGATCGATTTTTTTTTTGGAAAGGATGCGGCAAACCTACATGGCGAGGGACACTCTCCCAACAAGGGACTCCGCCACCAATAAAGGACAGGCCCAATACGGGATGGAGAACCCAACTAATAAAAACTCAAACATCTCAAACATGCCATACCATAAAGTTAAAAGCAAAAATAAACACAAGGAAATCGAAGTTACAAGCATAGCCAACAAAATGAAATATAAACCGCCACGAGACTCGAACACGGCCGCAACAAAGGATGCAAAATCAAGAAAAGAGCACTCCATCAATCAACTCGGTTGTCTTCGGACACCATCCCGCCGAGCCGTTGGCACATGAACCACCAATCCCGAAATACGCAGTACACCACCTTTTTAATTTTCGTAACCAATTGGTGAGCATTCCTCTTTTTAATTTTCGTAACCAATTTTCGTAACCAATTGCCATAAATAATAAATAGTTGCTGCAAAAAGAAGTTTGGAGCGTAGTTCCCTCGGATGCCATCGCCTATGATGTATGTCATCAGGAATATCCTCCCACATATTTAGAACATGAGCGGCATGCATATCAGCTTTGATATCCCTCCACACACAGGCCAAAAACAAGCAATAAAAGAAAAGATGATTATGTGAGTCCATGCATTGGTTACATAAACTACATCTCATATCATCATCCCTCCAACCTTGCATTCGATCTTGAGTTAATAACCACATACGAAACGCGAGCCATAAGCAAAAAAGAATGTTTTGGAATATGTTTTGGGAACCAACATATCTTATGCCAAGAAACCTCTTGATACGGGCCGTCAAAGGACTTCCAAACTTCCGAAACCATAAACCTAACCAGTTGATTTTGGCGATTAAGCCACATAACTTGATATTGAATGTCATGGTAAAGAGATGGATTAGGCTTAGAAGACAAACCAGAACATCTCAATAACCAATCCGGAGGCCAACCATGAATTAAACCCACCACCGCTGACACTGTGGTGGTCTTCGTATATCCCCTGGCATGAATGATGCGATAAGAGAGAAACAGGGGCAAATGGCCAAGATCAAGCCATTTATCCTATCAAGAATTCGTTAAATAACCATTGCCAATCACATGGAGGAAAAACGGTCGAATGTGCTTTCGAAGTGCCAAAAGTCGCCGCCAAACCCAAGTAGAAGTCGAAGTGGGTGATACGGTCCGAAGAGAGGAATCTCGCAGTCGATATTGACGTATCCAAGAAACCCAAAAATAATTTCGTTTTCTCAAGACATCCCAAACATGTGTCGTGAGCAACGAACGATTCCATATCGCCAAACGCTTAAGACCCAAACCACCCATCTTCTTGGGTTTACACACATCGTCCCATGCAACTCGAACCTTACCCTTCGATGAATCACCTTGATCCCAAAGGAAATCACGAAACAACTTCTCCAATTGTTGAACCACCGAAGGTAGGATTGTGAAGACCATCATCCAGTAGAGTTGTAAAGATTCTAAAACCGATTTCACAAGCTGCAATCATCCACCAAATGAAAGAAACTTAGATTTCCAATTAAGAATCCGGGAACGTACCTTAGCAAGCAACAGATTAAAATCAGTCACACGAAGCCGCTTGAAGGATAAGGGAACACCTAAATAATGAAATGGAAGAGTACCCCGTTGGAACAACAAAATGGCCGTAATGTCATCCATGACAGACAGATCAACAATAGAGAAATATACAGAGCTCTTAGCCATACTCGGTCTCAATCTAGAAACAGTAGCAAAATCATCCAAAGTAAGCTTTAAGACCTATACAGACGAAACATCACCTCTCGTAAAGACCATCAAGTCATCCGTAAAGCATAAATGAGTAAGGAGTGGCCGAGAACACCCCTTGTGATAATGGAAATCCGATCCCTCGTTGATCCTTCGACGAAGAAAGCAAGTAAACGCCTCCATAACAAATGTAAAAATATACGGTGATAGTGGACA